>CM002514.2:28788438-29463671 GCA_000576495.2 Oryza glumipatula
AAGAGTTTCTCGTCTAACTCATCGCAATTTTGTTGAGCTCCCAAAACCGGTTTGCGAGCCAATAGCGGAATGGTTAACCAACGGAGTGAAAATGGTTAGACCCTCAACACTCGACATGATGAGATCTCTCTAAAGTCAGCATCAGTGGCACTCAGATGAAAAGAGTGATGGAATAATAGAAAGTGACATCATATAAAGAATCGTGGGAACTCTCTAACCTTGGAAGGCGTTAGAGGATTGTAATCAGCAATTATACCCTAGTGGTGCGATCATGAATTCAGTAGGTGTTTGCTTAGTTCAAGGCAACCAATATAAGTTCTAGGTACCATCTCAATGTTTCCCAGAAGTGGGCAGGAATTGTTCCATACATGGGCGAGAAATATACAAGAATCAGGTTCAGAAATGTGTAGTCAGCAGGGTGTGTGGCAGAGAACCTCTTTTCTACATATCAGCTTTACCGAAGATATGAATGTGAAGTTGTAGAAACTCTTGGCGGCATCAGAGTCAGTTTTCGGTAGACGCCCAGATTGCAGTGTTTTTGGGAAAACAGTTGCAGAGTTTACAGTTCATTGACCCAGGAAGAGTCAGCGAAGGATGGTCGAAGAAGTGAAATGTCATGCTGTGGGAAGGACCCCTTGAGTTGGATTTGTTAAGCGATCAGTGCTTGTTTCAAGGAATATCAACTGTGCAATCTGTTTAGGCATATGACACCAAAAATCAGGTCGGAAGCAAGACAGTGGTACCAGCAGTTAGAACTGGTTGGGGAAGTAGTCAAGAGTTAGTAAGATCATATGCTAAGTGAGAATTTCTTTATGTGGAACTTCCTATCAGCAACGGAAGGGTTAAGTTCCAAATCTTGCTGGGATGAAAGTGCATCGTCATTGCTCTATTTTGATCGATCAACGGAGTTTTCAGTTGTCAAAGTCAGGGTTCTTCGCAAAACAGAGAAGTGTTGGTTATACTTGAAGGACAATAGTTCAAATTGTTCCCAGTCAGGCGAAAGTAAGACTACTCCCTGTAAGGGGGGGTAGATCTCGAAGATGAGTTTTGGTTCACCTCGTTGCCGTTTCCCTTAAAGATTCAACCCAGTGCAGCAAGTTGGTTAGTACTTGAAAGAGCCAGCTGCAAGGCGTCAGCAGAGTAACACTGATCCCAAGTTGCCTAATTGAATTCGAAAGTACGCCGGTGAGGCCAGGTCAATCGTTCGGCTTAAAGAAGTAGCATCAAGAACATCCACAATCCAGACCAAGCAAGTTTCTTGAAAATAGTTGTGGTTTGAATCAAGAGCAAGTCGAGCAAAGTCATGGTCTGTGGGTTACGGAAGTCAGTTTCAAGGTTTCGGAAAAACTACACCGATCCTCGGTCAACAAAGTGAATCCTCAGTTTATCTAATTGCCAGCATTAGCAATTCAGTCAAAAAAAAAATATATATAGAAGTTCTATGAGCACCAGTAGTTCTGGTCAAGATCAGACAAATCAGAGTCGGTCCGTCAGTTTATGGGAAGCAACAAGACAGCAAGCTTATGCAGGTTTGGTTCATCGAGCAATCGGTCAGTTGGATCAGAAAGAGGCAGCATGTGTAAGCAGATAAGTCAGACCGCCCGCCAGCACCAGCTTTCTTTCTAGCCATCCCAGAATCTCGGGACGAGATTCCTGTAAGGGGGGTAGATTTGTAACGCCCCGATTTTCGTTCGGGATTAAAAATCATTAAGTAATGCATTTTCCAGAAATTAAATAAAAGCTAAAGCAATTTAATCAAGTGAAATATTGGGAGAATTAAAATTTTCCCTTAAAAATCATTGGCCGAGAATATTTTGAAATATTCTTTGCGCCCTAAATATTCTCTGAAATTTTCCCGTGAATTTTCGGAGCTCAAGAAGTAATTATAATAATACAAAGTTCATTTAATCAAATCAAATAAAAAGGAAAAAAAAAAAATAAATAAAAATCCCTCTCCTCCCTCTTGGGCTCGGCCCAACTCCCCCTCCTTCCTCCCGGGCCGGCCTTTCTCCTTTTTGGGCCGCTCGGCCCGCTCGCCCCTCTCTCCCTAAGTCCACATAACCCCTCCCCCGGTTTCCTCTCTCCTTCCCTCGCCGACAGGTGGACCCGAGGTCCCACCTGTCAGCTCCTCCTCCTTCCTCCTCTCCCCGAGCCGCCGACAGGTGGGCCCCACCTGTCGGGGTCACCCCCAACCTCCAGCCCGGGCCGGCAACCGCCATGGCCGCCCGAGCCGCCCCACGACGCCGCCTCCTCCGCGCGTCTCCCCGCTCCCGCGCGCGTGTGGATGCGGTCCACCGCACGTCCTCCCCTTCCTCCACTCTCTTCCCCCACTTCTCCCCTCCAAAACCGGCGCCGAACCGCCCCATCTCGCCCACGTCGCCGGCGCCCCTTTCCCCCCTTCAAATCCGCCGCCCACCGGCCTCCCCGTCGACTCTCGAGGCTATAAAAAGCATCCCCGGCCTCCCCTCTTCCATTTCCCCATTTTTCCCGAGCTCGCCGCGCCCTCTCTTGCTCTCCCCACGCTGCTCCCGTGCGCAGCCGCTCTCCGGCGAGCATCGGCCGCCTCTAGCCGTCACCCTCGTCGTTGCCGCGCTGCGCCGCCACCGCCGAAAGGTTCGCAGCGCCCCACCGCACCCCGGCATCCACTCCATCTCCCTCCTCCACCGCCGGAACCACCTTCCCATCGCGAGGCCGAGCCATCGCCGCCTGAACCCCCTCCAGTCGATTGCTGCCGCCGCTCCCGACGTCGCCGCGCTGCGCCGTCGCCGCCACCGGCTTCGCCGTGCCTTGCCACACCCCGGCCTCCGCTCCGTTCTCCAATTCTATCGCCGGAGCTCCACCTCCCTCGATCGCCGGTGAGCTCCTCCTCTCTTATTGTCGCGGTTGGCCGTCGTTTCCGGTCACCTCGCACCAGTCCTCCCCTCCTTTACCCGTCTCAGATCGAGGCCGAGCCCGTCTGCCCATTCCCGAGTGACGCCCGTCGTCGGAGCTCCGTAGCGTCGTCTTCCCGAGAAGCGCCGCCGCCAATCCTCGTCGTCGGCCGCCTTCCCGCTTTCGCCTCGCCGTCCCCACCCTCTCGGTGAGCCCCTCTCCCATCCCTGCCACCTCCCGTGTGTGCCGCCGCACCCAGCGCCGCTGCCGCCCGCTACCGGCGACCATCGGGTCGAGCGCCGCCGCTTTCCGGTCGGCCGCCGCCACCCTGCTCGCCCGCGGCCGCCCGGCCCCTTTGCCCTAGCCGCGCCGCCTCGTGGCCGCCCGATCGGTTTGGGGCTGATCTGGGCCGTCGGTTCCCGTGGACCGGCGGTGGACCGCCTCGGTGGTCCCGGTCCACGGTGGACCGGCGCCCGTGTGCCGCTGACCGGTGGGGCCCGCCTGTCGGCGCGCCCTCCCCCCTTTGATGACGTCAGCGGCAGCCTTTTTTCTTTGAAAAATTAAATAATAATTGCGCAATAAATCGGTAATAACTCTAGAAATTCATTTAAAATGGCTCAAAACTTCTAAAATTCATATCTAATTCATTCGAACTCCGAATTGAGCCATTCAACTTGCGAAATTCATCTAAAATTGAGCTCTACATGTTTGTTTACTTTTTATGTACTGTTTTCTTGGTTTTTATTAGAGTTTTTCCTCGTTTTGCGTGCCAGCGTGTAGTTCCCGTCGTTTCGGAAGATCGCGTTCGCGAGGAAAAGAGTTCGGAAGATTGTTTTGAAGAAGCAAGGCAAGTCACACATTCCCCTTGAGCATGTTGATCCCAATTTATAAATGTTTTACCGTTTGCAAATAAATATGCATGTTTTGCTAATTACATGGGATCAGGGTTTACCTATCTGCTCGCTTGTGCCATGTTTACTTGATATCTGTTCTTTGTCAACCTTGGGTAATAAATCGACTAGCTCATGTTACATATGTGACCTAGCTAGAACTATATGCTTAGCCATGCTTAATTACCACTAGCTCAGTTGATGGGATAATCACAGTTTTAGACCTTTTAGTATCAGATGAGCTGCGTGCTCGAGACATCTGGCCATGCTTCATGGTCGTAATTATCCAACTAAAATGCGACTAATTGGTGGGCTGTGGGTGCATGGTTTTGCTAGTCGCACCCATGGCAATTAAGGACCGGTTCGCGGGAAACCCTGGAAGAATTTATCGTGCTTACCACAAGCCAGCGTGGGCAACGGCTGGGCTTGTAGTGTAGCTTTCCTCTAGCCGACGCATCCAGGCAAGGGTGGGCGTGATGGAGCGGGGCGGGCCCTGCGACGGCCTCTGTCGCTTCCGGATTCACCTAGGCACGAGAGGGGACTGCCCGTTGCCCGCTGGGGACGGGGGTGAAACCTGAGGTGTGGTGTGCTTGGTTAGAGGGGGTTATGCGAAGGGTCCTGTCACGGCCTCTTTCCGGTATGTCGTGGTGGCATGTCGGCGCACGGAAACGTGTCGTGGGGCTGTGTCTTGTGGGTACAGTTGTACACCTCTGATCAGAGTAAAACTATTCGAATAGCCGTGCCCGCGGTTATGGGCGGTCGACCAGATTCACCGTGATTAGTCTCACACTTAATAAATCGACCCAATACACTGTAGTTCAGGTGGGTTGGTTGGGCCTGTTCAACGTGGTGTAGCGTTGATCAGTGGAGATTCAATATTACTTTAATTACTCCACAATTTTATTGTTTCCTCAATAAAATGTTTTACAACTGCCTTTATGCAAATAGCCACAAACCCTCCTTGTATCCCCTTGCACGTCCGCATCATTGGTGTGGCTTGCTGAGTACGGTGGTTGTACTCAGTCTTGCTATTATTCCCCCTTTTCAGAAGTGTAGTGCTTCTGAGCTGAAGACGAGGTTAGAAGACCAAGGCTCAGACCCCAGTTGAGTTTTGCCTGTGGAGTGGAGCTGAAGCCCCGCTAGGATCGCCTTTTTCCGCTGCTGCTGCTTTTGTTTCGGTGTGAGGACTAAGTGCCTCTTCTGTAAGTATTTTACGCTTTATTTACGTTTGGAACTGTATATTACTTGTCGTTTTGTGTACCCTGGCTGGTCCTGGACAGGGATTTAATACACAAAATAGTCTGGAAATTTGGGCTAAATTTCTGGGCGTGACACGCTTTGATTTGATACAAATTATTAAGTTCTGTAATAACTACTACTATACTCACTGGTGGAGAAAGGGGCTTTACTTCCGGTTCATAACCCCCCTTAGTCCCGGTTTTCAAACCGGGACTACCAATCCGGGACTGGGTGAAAAAACCGGGAGTAAAAATCCATCTTTACTCCCGGTTGGTGTTACCAACCGGGACTAAAGATAGAGCCTTTTTAGTCCCGGTTGGTGGTTGGTAACACCAACACCAACCGGGACTAAACATAGAGCTAGCCTAGCTAGATCCGGTTGCTCTATTATTATTTTCTTTTCTTTATTGTGTTTTTAATATATTGATTTCACTCCATCCCCATCCCAAAATCCCAAATAAATTATCCCCAAATCCTCAAATCCCCAAATCGGCCATATTCAAATAGATCACAAAATCTTAAAACAAAATTACATCACAACTTCTACAAAATTCATCACAAATACATCACATATTCACAGACATCACACACAAATCAAATACACAGATCCGAATCACAAATTCTTAGAAAAAAAGAAAAAAAACATAGGCTGCCGCAGCCGCTGCCGCGCCGGCCGCCGCGAGGCCCCGCGGTCCGCCGCCGCGCCGCCCGCCACCGCACCGCTGCGAGGTCGCGCCGCCGTGAGGCCGCGCCGCAGTGCCGCCCGCCGCCGCGAGGCCGCCGCCCGGGCCTCCGCCCCGCCGCGAGGCCACGCCGCTGCCCGGGCCTCTGCCCCACCGCGCCGCCGTGAGGCCGCCCGGGCCTCCGCCCGCCGGTGCGCCGCGGCGAGGCTGCCGACCGCCCGATCTATCAGTGGGATGATGGGGAGGGAAGGAGAAGAGTTAGAGGAGAGAAGTTAGAGAAGAGGAAGAGGAAGGGATGCTGGGGGAGGGAAGGAGAGGAGTTAGAGGAGAGGAGGAGGAGGAAGAGGAAGAGATGTGATGAAGAGATAAGGTCAGTGGAGGAAGAGGTGAAGAGATAAGGCTGCCCGTCTCCTCCACCTCGATCTCGCAGATGGCAGATGCCTCGTACTCTTCGCCACGATCTTTACTCCCGGTTGGTGTTATCAACCGGGACTAAAAATAGATCTTTAGTCCCGGTTGGTAACAACAACCGGGACTAAAGATTAAAAAGCAGCTCTAAACTTTTAAACCGGGACTAAAGATAATTTTTAATCCCGGTTTTTATTGTAACCGGGGCTATTGTGGATTTTGGCCGACCGAGCAAAGATGGTTTCTCCACCAGTGACTGCTAGTAGCTAGTTAATTAATTAGCTCTTCTTTACGTCAACGTACAAAAAAAAAAGTGAATGAGGCTAGCAAATGTACGGAAAAGCGATGCACGCAAATGTGACCGTACTACCACATAAAATAAAATCGTTTAATCGAGCAATAACCCAGACGTCGACCTTGCACAATAAAAAAGCATGGGTCCCTGCAGGCTCCAGAACTTCAGTGTGATGGATGGATCGATGGACGTACGCGGACGAACGAATTGGTCGCCATCATGTGCTCAACTGCTCATCTGCTCTTTGAAATTTCTATAGAATAGATAATTCTATAGAAGTTTTATTTTTACAAAAAACTTAACAAGAGCTATTGGAAATTTTTCTCTGAGTCTATCACTCTTATTCAAGCCCTACGTTTTTCTTGCAGTCCAATCAAACGAATATTCCTGTGTCTTTTTCTTTTGCAATCTTTTATTTTACACTTACATTTATATTAGAATAATGTGGTTTTCTATTTCTCTATTTTTTTTCAATCCCAAGATTTAAAGGGCCCCTTAAAGCGTCTAATGATGTTAGTTACAATTCACAAAGATCTGAAATCTTTTTTCCCTCTGTTATTTCGAGCATATTTGGGTTGATGCCTTTTACGGTGCCAATTTATTTTGACTTAAAAATAGTATCATCATGATTATTTATATTTGCGCCAAATTTTACTATCTAGTAGAACCAAACATTTTAGTAGGATATCAAACCCGAAATCAACACTTCATCGTGTTGAGTTCTGGCTTATCAGCTGTAACCAACATTTATTTTCAAAACCCTAATTTTAGAATTGATTTTTAAGGGTTTTTTTATCATAGTTTATTTCTCAACATTAGCTTTTAAATCCCTTAGGACATATATAGAATATTTTACATATAAATTAGGGTAGAACAGAATTTAATTGAAGCATGCATATGCCGGAGAAAAGACAAAAACTAAAAGGCTAGCGTTCTCCTTTGCATTTAAGTGAAATGGCATTTTGCAATGTTAGCAGTGGCATCGATCTTTTCGCAGTGCCCATTATCCGTATACTCCAATGGTTGGCGAAAAAAATGGGGTCCTGCTTTGAACAGTGCTTCCTCTGTATTAATTTCAGAGTGTAACCAAACGAACTGGTGCTTCTTCTTTTTTTTTTATTTTTTTTCCTTTTGTTCACTGCAATTCAAGCTGACGCGCTTCAATAATTTACATAGCAGTGATGTGCGAACTAAAGTACAGTGTGTGTGTGTGAGAGAGGGAGAGAGTATATCCTTGACTTGATCATAACACACACATATCACCTGAGCTGAAAGGAAAAATTAATGAAGGTATAAGCGAGTGTACAAGAGTAAAAAATTACTTTGGCAAAAGATTACTTTTAAATAATTACTTTGTTTGCCCTGAGCCTTAAGATGAATTCACCCAAAGTTTATAATACTCGTACTTGGAACGCGCGGTTACACCTGGCACGCTGGTGAATGACCGTACGTCTTCCGTGTAACTCGGCGTGCACCGTCGCTGCGTGAGCGACGAGAGAGGAGAGACTCGACCTGGTACTAGCTGTAGCAAGCAATTTGACAAAGGATGATAAGCCTGATGATGTCGATAAAAGTTTTCAGGGCTGTAGAAACGTTTGCCCAATGAAATTTTAATTTGGTAATTAATCTAATATAAGTAGTAAAAAATGGATATTTGATTTGACGTTAATTTCTATCTACCCTAGTATTAAATATATATTATTATTATATGGAGTATTTAATTTGATATGGCAATACTGGATCCAAAACCAAACTATATATAGCCCTATAGTTTCTCTAACACCGACATACCTAGCTACCATCACCGCAGTTAATAATGCAGTTGGTAAGGGGTGCGCGGTTTTAACTCTAAGACCTCATGTTTAATTCTTAACACACTCATAATTTTTTTAATTAATTTTTACTCATTAGTTTGTTGTAAGGGAGTACAAAGTTTTTTGTTTGTTGTCCTCACACTACTACAGAAATGCGGGCGCTTAAGTTTTATCCCTCCTCACCACTTCAAAAATTTTCATCTCTTCTCCTCTCCTCTCTCTCCCCTCTCTCATATTTTCCCCTCACCCCTCTCTCTCTCACTCTTACTCTCCTCTCTCTCACACTTTCTCTCCTAGTCCTCTCCCTCTCTTTCCTCGCGGCGCGGCCGAGGAGGAGGCGCTAGGAGCGAGCGGCAGGCGGCGCGGCCAAGGAGGAGGCACTGGGAGCGGGCGGCGGGCGGCGCGGCCGACCCCGATGACGACGATGAGTGGGCGACGACAACGCAGGTGGTGGCGGCGGCGCCAACCCTGACGACGACGACGAGTGGGCGGATCCGGCGGCAGCAGGTCTCGTCTCGCCCGGATCCGGAGGCGGGAGCGGCCGACGGGAGTGGGGGCGGTCGGTAGGGCTGTAAAAAAAGCTCGAGGCTCGCGAGCTGCTCGAGCTCGACTCGTCCTAGGCTCGATTCGAGCTCGGCTCGAGCTCCAAACGAGCCGAGCCCGAGCCTGTCCCAAAGCTCGCGAGCTTTATCAAGCCGAGCTCGAGCTTCTAACGAGCCTAATAATATATGATTTTTTATTGCTATTTAATAAATTGGTAGATCAAATATGTTATTTGTATGCCTTGTATTGGCATCATATATTTATTTTATTATTTTTCCTCTTCTACTAATATGATATAACATAAATTAATTATTTTTTAAAAAAAATATCCTTTGAAATATACATTGTTCTAATTAAAAATCGAGCTCGGTAGTCGAGCTCGAGCCGAGCCTGTTTGCTCGAGCTTGAGCCCTAGGCAGGCGAGCTTGCTCGAGCTCGGCTCGTTGACAGCCCTAGCGGCCGGTGGCAGGAGCGGCTGACGGGAGCGGGGACGGCTGGTGGCGGTGAAACCGGGGCGGCTGGCGGCGGGAGCGGGGGTAGGTGGCAGAGGGAGCGGCCGGCGAGCTCGGGCAGCGGCATCGCCGCCTGCGGCTAGGTCTGGTTTTTTTTTCGTGATTTTTTCTCTTTGCATGCGATTGGCTTAAGCTCCCGCACGCGAAAATCGGATTTTCGCATGCGGGTGCCCTGGCCACATGCAAAGATGGCGATTTTCATAGACGATTTCTGCATGCGGTTGCGCCAACCGCATGCGAAAATCTCTCCCGCCCATATGCAAAAACCGCTTTTGTAGTAGTGTCACATTGGGTATTATATAGGGTGTCGCATAGCGTGTTCGGGCACTAATAAAAAAACTAATTACAGAATCCGTGGGTAAACAACGAGACGAATGTATTAAGCCTAATTAATCCATCATTAGCAAATGTTTATTGTATTACCACATTGTCAAATCATAGAGCAATTAGGCTTAAAAGATCCGTCTTGCAAATTAGTCGCAATCTATGCAATTAGTTATTTTTAGCCTATATTTAATACTTCATGTATGTGTTTAAACGTCTGATGTGATATGGTGTAAAATTTTTGTGTGGAATCTAAATAGGGTCTAATTATACAAATTTGCTGGTGAAGGTAATAATGTTGCAACGAACCATATCGGTCAATTAGTTATAATTAATTGGTTGATACTGTACTATTGAATTCTTTTGATATGTTTAATTTAACGCCATTTTTTACTTCTTACGACAGTATTAGCACCATTTTATTTCTTCCCGTTGTTGCCAGAGGAGCTATGTACTGGAATGAAATTCTCAGTGACGCCCGCGGTGGAAGCCGAAAATCCAACCCCCAACCGCATTTATTGCGGCCAATGGCTGGCTGAAAAGGAGGAGGACAGTGCAGTCGAAGCGAAACAGCCGCGAAGCTTCCCTCATAAAAATCCCCATCCTCAGTTCCTCCCCTCGCGCAAAACCCTAATCTCGCCGCCTCGCCGCGCACACCACCGACATGGCCGAATCCCCGGTCGCCACCACCGAGATCCAGCACTCCGACCTGGGGGAGAAGGCGAGCCTCGTCGCAGCGGCGGCGGCGGCGGCCGGGGAGGAGCACGAGCACCACACCAGCGACCTCCTCCGCCGCCGCGCCATCCGCCTCCGCCGCGCCGAGCTGAGCAAGCTCAGCGAGGACCCGGAGAGGGACCGCAGGGACCGGGAGGCCACGCTGATCGTGCTCACACTCCTCCTCGCGCTGGTGATGCCGATCCTCTTCTGGCTCTCCGCCGGCGAGACGCCGGCGCCGCTCCTCGTGTGGAGGCTCTCCCTCCTCCTCTCCACCTACTTCTTCCTCTGCGCCAACGTCCTCTTCGTCACCAAGAGCTTCTGCGCCATCGTCGTCGACGTCTACTTCGGCGTCCTGCTCGCCTACTACGCCGACCACGTCTTGGGCACAAGAATCGGGACGGTCACAATCTACCTCAACTCCATCTTCACCGCGGCCTTCGCCGGCTACGCCCTCGCCGAGCGCCGCCGGAGCGACGGCACCGAGCAATCCGCCGACAACGTCCCCGCCTTCGCCGACGAGGAGGAGGAGGAGTACGCGCGCGCCGTGCTCATCTCGTCGGCGGCGGTGATCACAATTACTTTGCTTTTTCCTACCGCCTATGTTTCTTGGATGATTTTGTGCCCGTACGCCACCACTGTGGAGGATGTTCTGCGTGATCTTTCTTATACCATCTTGGCTTATCTCTTCTTTGCGACCACTTTGGTCACGCGGCACCTCTTGCGAGGGGCTCTTCTTGGAGATGGGAGATTTTACGTTTTTATTGTCGTGTTCTCCATCATCACAGTTTTACCATTGTTCTTCGCTGGTATTTTCGGCGATGTTGCTGGGATTGTTGTTATTTGGCTTGGTATTATAGCGCTCGCCGTTTTGTTTGGATATTCTGTCGACATTTACTCTTACTACACACAGATTCAGAAGATGAGGAGGTACTATGAGCCAGCCACCATCTCCTCTCCTTTGAATTCACTCTTAATCTGTCTATATGATGTGTTCCACTTGATCTTAATGCTGTTTGTTTTGCTTTCCATGCAGGGAAAGCGGATGCAGCGAAGCAAGAGCTTGATGAGATCAGCGGGGATAAGCTGGAGCACTCATCTTCCCCAGCAGCATCAACCCACGTTCACAGCAACCCGCATTCATCTGCATCCTCGTCAGCTGAGGGTTCGCCATCAACCCACCACTAGATCGATCGAAGATGAGATCGGCCCGGAGTAGCACAGCGGCTAGTAGTAGAAGATCCTCTGTTGTCATTGCGGCTTTTGTGCTTCTGCGTCCTTTATTAGTACTAGTATCCACTAGTTCTAGTAGATCTAGATCAGTATTACTACTGTTAATCGTATGCCTTACTTTGGAGTACTCACCACTATGAATGATTGCAGCTACCTTAAGTGTAATGCTTAATTACTGTGTGTGACTATAAGCATGCTAGCTAGTACTACTATGCTTACTATGTTTGAAATGAAATATTATGCTTGTGTTAGAATTGGTTTGAAAGGAATATTATGCTTCTTATGTTAGTACTAGAATTGGTTTGGATTTTACTTTTCTTATATATGGCTTGAGAAGGCATGTTTGCTGACAGCTTAACAATCAACACTAGCTAAGCGATCAAACAAGCTAAAATGAACTGAAATTACCAGAACTAATTAACTGTAAAATGGCTCCTGCTAAACACAATGTGAACTCACTGTAACTACAAGATGCCCTTGCAATCTTTCATTCTCCTAGTACTATTTTATGAAACATATGATTTTTTTCCTTTTCTTTCTTTTAAGACATAGTGAGAGCACAACTTCTGTCATCCACACCAATAAATATATGTCCGCGGCTTTTACATTACGGTCACCTATAAATGCTGAAACAAAGAAAGAAACCTTGCTTTTCACAAGAAGGGAAAAAAAGGAACGTTTTTTTTTTTTTTGGAAACAGGGTTTGAAGTCTAAGATGCGAATAGCTTTTCACAAAAAAGGGCAAAAAAGAAGGAACATTTTTTTTTAAAAAAACAGGGTTTGAAATGTAAGATGCAAATTCCACTAGAATGTACCATCTCCGTCTCATAAAAAGTTAATTTTTCAATATTTGGATACAACATTTGACTCTTCATATTATTTAATTTTTTTTATAATTAACTTTTTACATTGTTATTATATGATAAAACATGAGAAGTATTTTATGTGTCATTACTTTTTTTATTTCATTATAAAATTTTTATATAAAATGGACTGTCAAATGTTTGATACATAAACCAAAAATAAACTTATGCTGAAACGAAGTTAATTAGTGTCGCAGATGAACGTGTGTGCGCGCGCGCGCCTATTCACGCAACGTGTCGACTCAACTCAATGCATCAGCAGTGAGAGAATTTGGCTGTGTTTAGGCCTGGTTTTGTTAACTCAAAATTGAAAGTTTGGTTGAAATTGAAACGATGTGATAGAAAAGTTAGAAGTTTGTGCATGTAGAAAAGTTTTGATGTGATAGAAAAGTTGGAAATTTGAAGAATTATTTGGCTGTGTTTACTTCAGCGCAAAGTTTGAATTTTGGTTAAAATTAGAGATGATGTGACTGAAAAGTTGTGTGTATGACAGATCGATGTGATGGAAAAAGACTAAAGTTTGTATCTAAACACAGCTTTTAAAACTAAACACGGCGTTTGAGAGCTGAGCATGTCTGTCTCTCACACTCACACAGGTAGGACTACGAGTAGTAGCTAGTGGCTGTCAGAGAGAGAGAGAAATGGCCAGTAGCACTAGAGGTGCAGCTGTCCACGCTAGCTTGTGAAAATTAATGTTGCAGTAAGCTTTGCCTTCGAAAATTCTTGTCTCGCCCTCTCCACTCCACTCCACTGCTGCAGCTCGACTTTTTACAGGCCGCCGCACAGAGCGGAGAGCCGAGAAGGGAATCGCAGCTGCGTCAGGCGTCAAAGCATGTGATTTTCTCTCAAGCTATTCGACTTGGATCAATACCACCACCTTCTCCGCCACAAACTCTCCCCAAACCCAAAACATCTATCTAGGCAGGGCTTTGCTATAGCTAGCGCCTCCCCATCCTCTCCCCTTCGTCCCCCGTTGCACTTGCACGCAATGGCCTCCTTTGCGGATTTCATGCACTGGGTGTCGTGGATCTTCAACCTGGCCAACGTCTCCAGTAGCATCTTGCCATTGTAGGTTTTTAATTTGGTTGAGTACTGCGCATGTGTGTTTATTTGGCTCTTGTTCTTGAATCTTGTGTGTTTTTGTGTGTGTGTGTGTCTCTCTCTCTTTCGATCTGTTGGTTTTGATTCTTGCTAGGTCCCCAGTTAGATCTATCTTGTTCTTCCTTTTGGAGGAAATTTTCTCCTTATTTCGATCGATCGATTTGGTTGGTTTCGCTTTTGAACGGTCACTCGCGGTTAGATAGGGTTCAAACCCGGCCAGAGAAAGCTTAGCTTCAGGTTGTTGTCCGGATGACTGAGAGACGAACCTGATCTCGTCGATCGGCCGGCCGCTTCTTGCGCCAACAAGAAGAAGGCCAGGCTTGTTCATCACAGTGTACGTACGTGTAGCTTCTGATCGATGTAGCAGCATCACATCAGGAGATGTGCATGCACCGGTCGATCGAGAACGCTAGCTAGCTACGATCGAGGAGCTCGGTCGTTCTGCGTTCTGTTCAGTTCTTGGGGTTGCTATACACACCAGTATGTCGCAGATGGGGTTTTGTTTTTTTTGGTATGTTGTATGCGTTGGTTGGCGTGTTCTTCGACCGTTTTTTTTTCAAACATCCGATGTGACATAAACTAAAATTTGGGTCCCTAGATCCAAACATCACCTCAGTCGTCCTCCTCAGTTAGATCTATCAAAAGTTTTAATTTACATGTTTTTTGAATGAAATTTCCTAAAAAAAATGCCTCTTTTTTTTCATGATATATTCTGTAGCTAGGTCATTAATTGGTCGATGTCACCTCCATCCAAATCCACTGCGAATAGCGACATTATTGCTTGTTGCCTCTGATGGTGCAGGCGTCCTGCACCGGAGTACCGGACGGACGTCGTGGGATAGGACAGGATTTGCTTCAGTTCTTGGGGCTACGTACCTACTACCAGTAGCTAGGAAAGCTGAGAAGAACACCCATCTATCGAAGTATCGATCCGTGGTTTGTGATCATTTCCTTTTTCTGGTTTTCAGGGTTGCTTTTGGTGTTACGAAGAATTGGACGAGAGTGTTCGACTGCTTTGGAGGTGAAACACTGGTGATCGACATGGGCTCGTCATATCTCAAGACCTGCATGTTCGTGTTCGTGCTGGGGATTAACAAGGATACCATTTTCATCATCTATGACTGAAAGACCAAGAATAGCTATAGAGGGGGGGGGGGTGAATATAGCAATTCAAATCTTGCCCCCGAAAATACTCATCAAGCCGGATTTCTCAAAATCCTTACTAAAACCGCGGCTATTAGAGAAGCCGGATCTAGAAAAGAAGAGAGAAGGAATTCCCAAAACTAGAAGAGGAAGAGAAAAGGAATTCCCAAAACTAGAAGAGAGGTGAGGAGGAGATAGGAAAACTCATCATCGCAAAGATCAAATTGCAAGCGGAATTTAAATGAACAAGGCAAAAACGAAATCCTTCAAATCATTTCATTCATAGGTGATGCAAAATAACCGCTCAACTAGGAGCAAACATACACCATCAGAGGAACATTAACACAAACTTAAAATCTCTCGGACAAACACACTCCAAACTAATCCTAATACAAAAGCCTCTCGGGCAAACATACTCCAAACTCACACCGAAACTCTCTCACCTAGCATCTCAAAAGGATTACAAAAAGGAGCCACCTCCACCCTTGCATCCAACTCTCTATTTATAGCCTAATACCCCCTAAGACATTGTCACAAATGCCCTTAGGGCGAAACCCTAACACAGGTGTAATCTGGACCATCTGTTCTTCCTTACATTCGAAGGAAAGTGCCTTGATCGCTGCCACGTAACCGATCCGATCCGCATGCCTTGCACAATCCGCGTGTACTCCATCCAAGCCAATCAGCGTGCACCGATCCGCGTCGTGTTCCTCCGAGCCAACGCACGCGCTCCACGCGTCCCAGCCGAGTCGCTCCCGCGCGCGCTCGGGAAAAGTCAGAGGCGCTCGCGCCTTTCTCCCGGCCGGGCCCGCATGCTAGCGAGCCAAGGGGCCGCTCTCTCTAGATTCCCGCGCACCTCCCGCGCATATGCCATCTGAATGTGGCGTGGGTCCCGCATCCCCGCGTCTGCCTCCGAGTCGCGCGAAGAAAAGGACGCCGCGTGTCCCCGGATCCGTACGGATCCCGCACTCGCGCCCACGATGCCGTGTGTTGCCATGGGCTAGCTTGCCTCAAAGCAGTGGCCCATCGTCTTGGGCTGCTCGGCTTGGCCTCCCTGCCAGCCGGGCCATCTTGGACCACGTGGACATGCAGGATTGGGTTGGCCTCCCTGCCAACCACAACGCAGCACACATGCACACAAACATGCTAGCTACAGTAAGCCGAATTACTGTAGCAGCTATGCACTTGGACTTTGTACTCTTGCACAGTTTCTTCTCGTTCCGATTTCTTCGCGAATCCGATGCTTGCACACTTGACCTTGTGAAGCCCGTTACAAAGACCTCACACGGTGTCCGTCCACCGTGTGCAACCTTGTGTCCAATCTTGTCACCTGGCATCATTGATCGTTCTGGACCTCAACTCCTCCCTGAGTCTAGTCCCAATCTGCCGTTGACCAAGATCGACTCCGATCACCTGCACACACATGAACCAAACAACCGTTGTCTTGGCACAGATGTCGCAACCTGACCAATGTTAGTCCACGCACATATTTCTTGCACTTCCAGTACTTGTCAATTTCCTATCACAAAGAACTAAAACCACCCATGGTTTCACAATGACACTATTTTGTGCCTGTTTATAGAACTATGCTTCATGTGTGCAAGCTTGTTCTTCTTCATGTCTCACAAAAGCCTTCATGGACAGATTGAAGCAACTGCCCGTTTGGTATGTGTATCCTTGTACCTTAAGGATTCAATGTTTTATATGATCCAATGTTTTGTGTGTTTAGTACTGCAACTATATACAATTTTTGACTGTTTTATGCGTGTGCTTTGTTTTGAGGTTTGGCCGTGTCTGCCCATTTGTCATATATCTTTTGCCATATATAAGCATCTGCTAGGGAGAACATCTATCTATTATTATACACTAAAAGTCCATGAAACACCCTATAAACGCTCTCATAACGCCATGTGGTATTTCTATAAACGCTCCTAAATTGCCACGTGGCGTTCTAATAGATTAGAAATATCTGGCCATTAATTTTCATTTAATTTGGTGGGTCCATTAATTTAGACCATCAGATTTGATTTAGATTAAAAACAGAATTTAATCCCTCTCTCTCCTCTCCGTCACGTGTACGTGAACCACGTACGTACACAGGTACCGTAGGTACCCGACACCTCCTTTTTCTCCTCATTCACCTTCTTTATTTTATTTCCCTCGTAAGATATTTATATTACCTCCTGTCTTTACACTATTGACCTTTGATAGTATGTTTTATCATTCTTTGACTAAAAGAAAATATGTAATTATTGTTTATTTTGTTGTGATTTTACATTCATGACTTATGTTGGCTATATTTTAGTGCACAATACAATATGGCAGTTGATATTTGACATGTAATTTTTCAGCCGGTAAAATCTATATCATTTTTCTTTCATATTTTTAATATTTTTAAATGATATAAAAAATTCACAATAAAATTCAAAATAACATATTTCTTTTAAAGTCAAAATATAGTTAATATGGGTCTTTAACTATAAACTATAAAAAAATCCAATGACTTAAACCGATAAAAATTAGCTATTTACCAACTATGGTTTCTAACAAATGTAGAATGAAAACAATGATAATTATGACAAGTGGATAGGCATTATAAGCATCATATGTATGGTTATATAATCTCATTGTACTTAATTTATGTCCACTGTAGTCTAGCTAAACAAAATATTTGTAGAGAGGTTGGCTTCAAGTACATAATTTCTAATATTTAATTATAAATTCATATAAAATTTAATCATGGAAACAATCATAAAAAATCATATTGAAAAAATAATAATGCCTTCATAGTTATATTCATGTTCTTGCTAAGCTATGTAGAGCTTCGTATACTTGCAAAAAATAATCCTATATGGGTTGTCTCCTACACTGTGTAATATAAATTGGACTCTACAAGCATGTGTATTTAACAGTCTTGCATCATCCTAATCCATAAACCTATTTTAGTCTTAGATATTTATTAAAAATATATTCGTTTTTTTAATATAGTTGACATATAAGGTGTAACGCTCTATCACTATTTTGTTATCTTACAAAATATGAACTTAAAAATAAGATTGTATAAAATAAAATAAAAAATACAAAAGGGAGAAAAGTGAACTAATTATAGAAAAACTTAGAATATTCTTAGAGAACAATAGGTTCTTAGCTTTCACTTAAACTAGAATAATATTGATATGCCCAAATGACATTATTAAATTATCATGAATATATTTTCATATATTATATGTTCCTTTATTCATATATTTTTGGAAAATTAACGATCATATATTTTTTTACACCATGTGGATGTATTTTTTTATCTCTTAGGCTTCATTCGGTCTACCTCATTAGATGAGCTTATCTAGGACACGCGAAAAAAAAGCATATCGTTAGCCTAAGATTAATTAAGTATTAAATATTACAAACTTGAATATGGATTTATTTAATCTTTTAAAAAAACTTTGCATAGAAAGTATTTGAAAACATGCATCATTTCAGGAAACATCTCACCATAAAGGGAGTAGCCAATCCGATAAGATTTTAGAACTCAACCTTAAATTTACTATAAAATATATAGTATATAATATATTTTGTCAATTAGGAATAGAGCCAAATATATCAATCATATATCCCTACTAATTCCTATGTGTATAAATTTCATATACAAACCACTATCCACCAATTATCAAGTCATATTAATTACTTATGAGGCATCCGTGCTTAATGCACCTAATAATTAGATGACATCTAATATGCAGTGTGTTATCAAGTACTTATAACGAATAATACTAAGTGAGAAACCATCAACAAATGATAGGTAAGTATTGATACCACCAAGCCACAACAAATAATAGTTGACAACAAATATGTTGGAACTATTGGGTAATAGCGTTCCCACACACCTACATACATTCCTAGGATGCCACGTGATGCTCTAATAAATTAGGGTAAATCTAACAAAAGTTATAAGAAAAAGTAAAACATCTAGCCATTGATTTACACTTAAACTTGTGGATAAATTATTTTTAACCATTAGATTAGATCTCTTCAAGTAATCCATTACGACTATGACTAATAGCATTCCTGCACTTCCAAGATGCCGCATGACGCTCTAATAAATTAGAGAACATATAAGAAAAAATATATTAAGAAAAGCAAAATATAACTGTTTATTTACACATAAACCAGTGGATATATTATTTTCAATCATTATATTATATCTATTCAAGTAATCCCTCACTATGTACGTAAACAAGAGATGTCATAAAGGAAAAAAAGAAGAGTGTGTATACGATCAGCCCCATCAAGTAGTTTTCTCTTTCTTTCTTTGCAGCTCTGAGATTTTCCACAAATTGTGTATATGAGTAGCGACCACTCCTGGCGAGGCTGTCGAAGAAGCCACGCTACACAGCACCGCTTCACGCCATCTCGCCAATTTTCTTGAAAGCATTTTTTTTACTATTAATGCTAAAGGCAATCTCGAGTGCATATATAAATGTGTGCACACCCATCATAAAAATAGGCATACGCACACCTACCCTAAGAGAAAAAATATTTGTCCAAAAAAAGGAAAAAATATGAATTAGTATTTGCCAAGGAAAAAGATAGATATATAGCATCGAAAATGTCGCATGTAACCACATTATATCTTTTTAATTATATCATTCCCATCTATATAATGATATGCTAATTATTAACATTATAGATTATTCCATCGTATATTACCCATGAACATTCATAGGTGAATCAAATATATAAAAAAAGAAAAAACAAAACAAAAAAAATATATTAACTCATATGTTAGTGTGGACCCCCGTTTTTATAACAGGAATCAGTCGTGTATTCAGTACCATTTCCCTGGATCAAGTAGTCTGGTACACACGAATTCACAGCTGAAGCATCGAGTACTCATACACGAATGTCTTAGAACGAGTTATTACATCAAGCCCGCAGGCATTGTCTTAAATCATCGGACCGAAAGGTCCGGAATACATTCAAAATCAGAATAGGTAAGGCAGCGGAAAGATAGAGGCAGCGGCACGCCATTGCCACAGGCAACGACCGTATCTAAGACCTATTGGACCCCATCGTCTTCATCTCCCTCCTGATAATAGGCATAGGGATCTTCGGACGCTTCATCTCCAGCTTCTGGTTAAGTTTATGTATAGCAAGGGTGAGTACCAACCGTACTCAACAAGTCATCACAGCAACAATGCACATGACAGGGAAATTTGAAGGATTGTTATGGTTCTTTTGCGTAAAGCAAGTTTTGTAATTCTTTTCACAAACCTAAGACCTAGCACAGACTGATCAAGTTTTAATACCATTATTCACATTAAACAATGACGGTTCTGTCCACCATCCATTGTGATCCCAAGGATGGCTTCCCGCCATTGAGTCGTCATGGTTTTCTGAGGACATCCACATCCCTACTCTCGGGAGGTGGTTCCAACAGCATATAAATCATCATGCAATATCCCAACCCACACAAGATTAAGAATTCAGAGTCTAGCCAAGTGTAATACACGTCCCGGTGCTCAATAACCGCGAGCACGGCTATTCGAATAGATTTGGTTTACTCACACTGCAGTGGATGTACACTTTACCCGCACTCCGCGACTGCCCAACACATGAGCCTCGTCCCAACACATGAGACGCGTCACGGCAAAGCTTTTCGATAACCTCGCATTGGCAGTACCCGCTCCATGAACTTGACATCCTCATACACTCTAGCCGTCCTTTCCTAGCAGTGTGAGGAGTTCTGGCGCACCCGGGAAAGAAGAACTCACACATGCATTAAGTTAATTAGGTTTAAATTCTCACATGGCAGTCCTACCGATGGCGACACCACTGTAGACACCCGCCTCGCGGTTCTACCAATGGCTGCCCCACCGTAGAGCCCCTGCCTCACACATCAAGAAACCACTATGCAAGGATACTGCCTCTGCTCAGCTATCTATTCCGCTAGGTCTATACCCATACGAGAAGTGCGGTTGTACGGGAGTCGTTTCATGCTTAACTTCATGGCTCGGTCCTTAATTGACCGGGGACGGTACTTGCCTTTCCCGGAAACCACCCAAATCCTCCGTCCGCCCCAGTCGAAAAACATTCGTTTGATTTTATTTCTCTTTTCACAAATCATTTTATCAACATTATGGCGTTGTGGCGCTCATGCCTCCACATGCCGTATCTCAATTACCTTCCCAAAGGTAATTGCCCAAGCATTCAGCATTTTGATAAATATGAGTATGCACAATTCTAGAATAGCATTGCTAAGCACTTGTCATAATTGACTAGGGACTCGTACGTAAACATGGTTACAAAGGAATTAATAGGCAAACAATCATCAAGGCATGGCATAATAACAAGTGGGATGTTTATTATTGCATGCAATTTTATTTGTAAACAAAATAATTTCGCAATTGGGATCAACATGTTCAAGGGATAGTGATGACTTGCCTTGCTCAGGGTCTTGTGGGTCTTGGCCTTCACCTGGATCTGCAACTCCCTCGGACTCTATAGTTACGTGCGAAATTGATTTGAATTCGGTTAGAATTCAAATAAAGATCCAAATAAATCCAAATAGAACTCGAATGTGGAAATCGATTCTTTTTATTAACTATATTCTTCGCGAATTAGGGCCAACCCAATTTTGATTTATATTTACATCCTAAATTATTTTTACGGTGCAAATAACTTGTTATTATAAGTTTTTAATTTAATCTACCCCAAGCATCGTTTTCAAATAACGGATTAGAAATTTATACTGCGAGTTAAATATTGTACGAAATCCAAATATTAAACGATTTACTCTACTCTATTACTAAACGATTAAATATATTACGTGTCTAAAATCGTTATTAATTAAATCCGAACTCCTGCCATTGATTAATTATTTATAGAAACTATCTCTAAATAATTTACAAAGCTTCATCTAATTATATCTAGTCATTTATATTTAGATTACCACCGCGAATTGATTATTTATAGAAATTATCCCCTATAAAATCTATAGGATTTCATTTAATTGTATTTAGGATTTAATTTATATCTAAATTATCTCCGCGAATTGATTTCTTAAAGAATTTATCAAGAATAAACTACACTTGAACTTTGCAATTCTACGATTAATAGTAGTCTACAATTAGATTCTAATTTTTAAATTTCCTAAACTTCCCAAATTTCTCTCTAATATTTTTTTTTATTTATTTTCTTCTTTTTCTTTCCTTTTTCTTTTCTTTTATTTTCTTTTCCTCTCTCTTTCCCTTTCTTTTTATTTTTCTCTCTCTCTCTCTCTGTTTTCTCTCCCTCTCTCTCTCTGTTTTCTCTCCCTCTCTCTCTCTCTTCCTTTCCTCTCTCTCTCTCTCTCTCTCCCGGCTTCTTCCTCCTTTTCTTCCTTCTCTTCTCTTCCTCGGCTCGGTTCCGATCTCTCTCTCTCTCACTCGGCGCTAACCCTACCCTAGGCGACGGCGACGGTGACGGCGCAAGGGGAAGGCGGTGGCTTACCGACGACGGCGGCGACGACAGCGGCGGGGCAGAGCGCGGTACACGAAGGCGGCGACGCGGCGGCACGAGTGTGGCGATGCGGCGGCACGGCGACGGCGCGGTGGAGAAGGAGAAGAGGGCGGAGAAGATTGGGAAATGGATGGGGATGAGTGTGGGGTGGAGGAGAAGGAGAGGGGCGTCGGGATTTATAGGGGAAGAGGGGGAAATGGAGAGGAGAGGGACGGCGGGGGATTTAATGGCGGCGGCTGCGCGGGGCGCGAGGTGAGGGGAAAGCGGGCGTGCGGCGCGGCGGCGGGTCGGGGAGACAAGGCGACGTGCGGTTGGTCGTGCGGCGCGGCGGTATGGAGAGCACAGCGGCTTGCGGGCGGCGCGGGCGATGCGGCGGCAAAAGGAGAGGGGCAGCACGACGTGGGGAACGACGACGGGACGGGGAGGTGGTGCGGGATTCGAGGGGAGGCAGGGCGACGTGACGACGGTCGGCGGGACGGCGAGACCGAGCGACGGGTCGGCGCGGTGTGTGGGGAGGCAGATCGGCGCGGCGCGCGGGACGGGCGGCGGTGCGAGGCTCGAGGCGACGAGCGTGCGGCGCGGCGACGGGACGCGCGGTTGGCGCGGGGACGGCGACAGCGGTGTGGACGACGACGACGCGCGCGCGGCGGGCTCGGGGGCAGAGCGACGAGACGACGAGACGACGATGCGGCTCGGGGCGGCAGCGGCCCGTGCGGCGCGGCGATGGGACGGGGAGGCGAAGCGGCTCGATGGCGCGCGGGACACGGCGCGCGGCATGGCGACGAGGGCGCGGCGGCTAGGGCTCCGGGCGGCGCGGGAGGCGCGCGGCGCGCGGGATGGGCGAGGGAGGCGCGCGACGCGCGGGGAAAAGGAGGGGGCCGGTTTAAAGGACCGCGTCGAGCACCTGGCGGCCAATGAACAGTGCTTTTTCCTATTTTCCCGATTTTCAGCCCATTTTCCATTTAATTTAATTTAGCAATTTCCAAATGTTGAAAATTTGATTTTTATCCATTATGTGTGTTGTTCCAATTATTGTATTCATCCAAAATTAATTTTGCTCATATTTCATTTATTTATTTGAATTTTTAATTAGTGTTAATTTGTACCCCACGGCATTTAGGTTTAATTGATTCAAATATGTTCGCAATAATATTTTACTCATTTCAACCCGCATTTAATCTTTATTTTAAATTATATTTATTTTACTAATTTACTCCTAGGGTTTATTCATAATTATTTATTCTTTACTCACGATCAACGACTTCAAAACCAAATCCAAAATAAAAGGCGAATAAAATCGGCATGATGCACTTTAATTAAAAAGGTTTTTGAAAATCCATATTTTTAGGGTTTTGTTTTTATTGGTCGGATTTTCAGGATGTTACAAACCTACCCCCCTTAAATAAATCTCGTCCCGAGATTTCTTACCGGTTCTCGAACAGATAAGGGTATTCCGTCTTCAGGAACTCTTCGCTTTCCCAGGTGGCTTCATCCTCAGTGTGATTACTCCACTGTACCTTGTACATACGCCACGTTTTGGTTCTAGTTCCCTTTTCGGCTTCATCCAATATCCGGATCGGGTGTTCTGGGTACGTGAGATCGTTGCCAATGTGAATCTCCTCCAGCGGAGCTTGTTCTTCCGGTACCCGTAAACATTTCTTCAATTGTGACACATGGAAAACGGGGTGTACATCGGCGATAACTTCGGGTAGCTGTAGCTGATAGGCAACTTCTCCTCGTCTAGCGAGGATTTGAAAAGGTCCCACATATCTCGGCGCTAGTTTTCCTTTAACCTTAAACCTTTTCGTTCCCCTCATTGGTGAAACCTTTAGATAAACGTAATCGCCTTCCTTAAACTCTAGGTTTCTCCTCCGGGTGTCCGCGTAGCTCTTTTGCCGAGACTGGGCTACTTTTAAACGGTCCCGAATCAGACGAACCTTTTCTTCGGCTTCTCTGATAATGTCCGGTCCAAATACTGCACGTTCTCCTGTCTCGGACCACATCAGCGGGGTTCGACATCGTCGACCAAACAACGCTTCGTTGGGCGACATTTTCAGGCTTGCTTGAAAGCTATTGTTATAGGAGAATTCGGCGTAAGGCAAACACCTCTCCCAGTCTTTGCTAAAATCCAATGCGCAAGCTCTCAACATGTCCTCTAGGACCTGGTTGGTTCTCTCTGTCTGGCCATCGGTCTGTGGGTGATAAGCTGTGCTGAATGCCAGGTAACTCCCTAGGGCTTCATGCACTTTCTCCCAGAAATGAGAGGTAAACTGGGTGCCTCGATCAGATATGATTTTCTTAGGTACACCGTGAAGACATACTATCCTGGCCATATATAATTCGGCCAGCTTGGCACTACTATAATTTGTCTTAACGGGAATGAATCTTGCCGTCTTG
Source organism: Oryza glumipatula (assembly GCA_000576495.2). NCBI lineage: Eukaryota > Viridiplantae > Streptophyta > Magnoliopsida > Poales > Poaceae > Oryza > Oryza glumipatula. Next base: position 28,812,966 of record CM002514.2, read on the forward strand.
GTGAGTCGATCCACGATCACCCAGATGGAATCATATCCGGTTGCAGTCTTGGGCAATCCAACAATAAAGTCCATACCTATTTCATCCCATTTCCATTCAGGAATCCTAAGGGGTTGCAGCAAACCTGCTGGTCTCTGGTGCTCGGCCTTCACCTTCTGACAAACGTCGCAGAGCGCTACGTACTCTGCCACGTCTCTCTTCATGTTGGGCCACCAGTATCCTTCCTTCAGATCCTGGTACATCTTGGTACTTCCTGGATGTAGTGAGTATGCCGATTCGTGAGCTTCCTTTAGGATTAAATCTCTCAGCCCACCCTGTTCAGGTACGTAGATCCTCTTTTTGTACCATAGGACATCCTTCTCGTCGGTTGAAAATTCCTTTGCAGAGCCTGCAGCTAGACGTTCCTTCACTTCACGGATCTCCTGGTTGTCCTTCTGGGCCTCTTCAATTTGAGTTCTCAAAAGAGGTTGAATGTCTAAGGTGTTTATCTGTCCATGAGGTACTATACATAGGTTGAGCCGGGCCATTTCCTCCTTAAGCTCAGGAGCCATCTCTTTCGCCTCAAGATGATTGCAATGGCTTTTCCGACTCAACGCGTCAGCCACTACGTTTGCTTTGCCAGGGTGATAGTGAACCTCCAAGTCATAATCTTTGATTAATTCCAACCACCGTCTTTGCCTCAAGTTGAGGTCTGACTGAGTGAAGATATACTTCAGACTCTTGTGGTCGGTGTAGATATCACAGTGGTTTCCTATCAGGTAATGTCTCCAAATCTTCAGCGCATGAACCACAGCCGCAAGTTCTAGGTCATGGGTAGGGTAGTTTTCTTCATGCGGTCGCAATTGTCGCGACGCATAGGCCACAACCTTTCCGTCCTGCATCAGTACTCCTCCTAGTCCTTGCCTCGAGGCATCACAATAGATGACAAAGTCTTTCCTGATGTCAGGAAGGACTAAAATAGGTGCCGAGGTCAGCTTTTCCTTGAGCTGCTCGAAGCTTTCCTGACACTGATCTGACCACGCAAACTTCTTTTCCTTTTTGAGTAGCTGCGTCATTGGCCGGGCTATCTTAGAGAATCCTTCTATGAACCTTCGGTAGTATCCGGCCAAGCCTAGAAAACTCCGAATTTCGGTCACAGACTTGGGTTCCTTCCATTCCGTCACGGCCTCCACTTTAGCAGGGTCCACTGCTACTCCGCCAGCTGAGATCACGTGGCCAAGAAAAGCGACCTCCTTCAACCAGAATTCGCACTTGCTAAATTTTGCATATAATTTATGCCTCCGAAGTTTCTCGAGTACCAAACGCAAGTGCTCAGCATGTTCATCTTCGTCTTTGGAGTAGATCAAAATATCGTCGATGAATACTACCACGAATTTGTCCAGGTAATCCATGAACACCTTGTTCATGAGATTCATAAAGTAAGCCGGGGCGTTGGTTAAACCAAACGGCATCACCGTGAACTCATACAACCCATAGCGTGTTGAGAACGCGGTTTTGGGTATATCCCCGGTCCTAATTTTCAGTTGATGGTATCCCGATCGAAGATCAATCTTAGAGAATACCTTCGCTCCTTTGAGTTGATCAAAGAGATCATCGATCCGTGGTAGTGGATACTTGTTCTTAATAGTTACTTCGTTTAGTGAACGATAGTCTACACACATCCTCATGGTACCGTCCTTCTTCTTGACGAACAGTACTGGGGCTCCCCAAGGTGACGAACTGGGGCGTACGAATCCCTTTTCTTGTAATTCCCTGATTTGCTTTTTAAGCTCCTCTAACTCATTGACTGGCATCCGATAAGGCCTCTTGGATATGGGAGCAGTTCCGGGTATCAGATCGATAATGAACTCTATATCCCGATCTGGTGGCATCCCAGGTAGATCTTCTGGAAACACATCGGCAAATCGTTGCACGATAGGCATTCCCTTCAGAGGTAGCATGGTAAATATGCCTCCGGCACGCTCGGTTAGTGTAGGATCTTGATCCATGGTTGCTCGCATGTCCGATCCCCAAGGGGTGGTCAGGGTAACTTCCCTACGTCTGCAGTCGATTACCCCTCTGTTCTTTGTTAACCAATCCATTCCCAATATGACATCCAGGGTCTGGGGTATCAGAACCATAAGGTTGGAGGGAAACACCACATCCCTAAGACGGACAGGTACATCTATGCAAGCCTGACTCACAGTTATCTCACCTCCAGGCGAATGGACTATCATAGGTTTTCTAAGTCGTACTGGAGTTAAGTTGTGTTTTTGACTAGCCTTCAAAGATATGAATGAATGCGATGCGCCAGAATCGAAAAGGACTTTAACTGGGGTAGAATTGATAGAGAACATACCCATTAGCACGCCCTGATCTTCCTGGGCCTCTTCAGCTCGGACGTGGTTCACTTGTCCGCGCCCGAATCCTGTGGCGGTCCTGTTCGTTTGTGGAGTCCTGAACAGGCCTCGTCCAACAGCAGGGGCAGGGGTCCCACGAACCGTGATCGCATTGGCACCAGTGCGGACAGGAGTCTTGCTTGGATGAGGGCAGTTGTTGGCGTAGTGCCCATACTCCCCGCAATTGAAGCAATTTATATGCCTCCTGATTCCAGGGGCAGCCAGAGTGGGTGCAGGGGTGCGGTTCTGAGTCGCAGTTGGCCGGTTGAAACTGCTAGGTGCAGCAGGGCGATTGGTGGCCACAACAGGGGGCTTCCACCCAGACGAAGTGGCTCCCTTGAATCGCTGAGGCACTCCCTGAGGTGTGCGACTCATGGCGAGTCTCCTCTTGCGATTGTTTTCCACAGTCTTCTGGTCATTTTCCAGCCTAACCACTTTGTTAATCAGGCTCTGGAAGCTCTGATGGTCTTGCCCAATCATGGGTCCACGCAGCTCATCATTCAGCCCTTCTATGAACTTGTCGATCTTTTCCTCTTCATCGACAAGGTCTCCGACTGCATAACGGGCCAACTGAGTGAACCGGTTCAGATATTCCTGAACCGTCGTGTTTCCTTGCCGCAGCCTTCTGAACTCGTTCTTCTTCATACGCATTACTGCAGCAGGTACGAAGTTCTCGCGGAATGCTGCAGTGAACTCCTCCCAGGTGGGTTCTCCAGCGTCCTCTTCCCGAGCTTCTTTATAAGTATCCCACCAGTCTCCGGCGGGTCCCTCCAATTGGTTGACTGCGAAGATCACCTTGTCGGCTTCGCGCACCCGGACAAGGGTCAGTTTCTTTTCGATGATACGCAGCCAGTCTTCTGCCTCCATAGGCTCGTCTGCTGATGCGAACGTGGGCGGCTTGGTCCTCATGAATTCTCCAAAGCTGGATCCTCCGCGATTGCCTTGGTTGTTCGCGATGGCTTGTAGCAGCTGGGTTTGGGTGGCCATGACTCCGGCCAGGGTGGTTAGGTCAGGCATCGACGGTTCTTCATTGCTGGATGATGCCCTACGTCGGCTTGCCATCTGTGTAGGCCGATTAAGTAAGTATCCTAATTTTCTAACTAGTTCTTATGGTTCTATCCCATTAAGGGAGTTGTTTTGGTGTGAACTTTGTTTTGCAAGCTTGGTGGAATAAACTCATTTTCAATACAACAACAACGATATCATAAATAACATCATAGATTTCCACAAACAGTACATAACTCATGATGCAAATGACTGCATACATACGCAGTCCAAATAAGGTTCATGCAAATGACTGCATACATACGCAGTCCAAATAAGGTTCATCCAAAATATACATCGAACTAACTATCAAACTACTCGTCAATCTAGGTAAGGGTAGGGGTGTGTCTCGCATACAATCCAAAAAGAAACCAACTGAAGCGAGATCGAAGCTGCAGTCATCCTCCGGTCTAGTCGTCCAACCATCCGCAGGATCCTGGGGCAGGTAGTGGGTGGTCGCTGGCACGGGCGAACCTGAGTCCCCACGGCTCTGAAGTAGTGGCCTCCGTGTCAGGCTTGGGCTTCTTGCCCGGAGGTCGTGTGCTCTTGCGAGCAGTGCTGAGGGTGCGAGGGCCTCCGAGGAAGGTGATGCGGGGAACAGGAATCTCGTCCTCCGAAGAATCAATGGTGTCTGACTCAACGTCGGTCCCCTCTGACTCGGAACTGATCTGGATCGGGGTCTCCAAACTGGAACCCAGCTGCGTAGAAGGTACAGGGATCTGCGGTGTGTGCACAATCTCCGGGGCAGGTGGCGGTGTCACTGTCGGGTCCTCCAGGTAGGGTGCTGACTCAGTAGTCAACATGCCAGCCTCTCCCAAAAGAGCGTGGAAGGCTGGTGGGTATGGCGGAGTGAGGAAGAAGTAGCGGTCACGTCCTACCGCTGTGGAAGTAGAAGCTCCGGTGGTGCTGGTCGTGGCTGCTCGAAGCTGTGCCTCAAGCTGACTGACGTGCTCCTGACTCTCTCTTAGCTGCTCCTCAAGTGTATCCACCATTCCGCGGCGCTCGTTGTACTGCTCGGACAACTGCTGGAACTGGTCGCCGTGGGTCTGGAGCTGTGCCTTCAGTGAGTCTATCTCACTGCCCCAAGTCTGGTGCTCCTCCTCCAGCTGAAGCTGCTGTGCTGTGAGGTCCGTCACCTCAGACTCTAACTCTCCCACACGCCTCTGCTGGTCGTCGATCTCCAACAAAGCCTCCTCGTAGAAGTCGTCTGCTGCCTCAGCCCATCGTGACAGTCGGGTCACTATCGGGTTGTAGCAGCAAGGCGTGTCCTGAACTGTGCAGAGGGAGTTGCTCTCCTCTCGAAATGGGTGGTGAGCAAACTCAGTACTGGTCAACTCAGCTCGGTGGATAGAGCTAAGTCTGAGGAAGGCCTCCCGTGCTGCATCCTGCATCGCGTTCTCTGGTAGGTCGCGATAGTATCGTGTCGGGAAGCTGTAGTCCAACTCCGGAGGAACTCGTGTGCGAATCTCGACCCGAGCCTCCCAAACAGATCCACACGGTCTCACTCGGTAGATCGGAAAGCTGGGGTATCGCAGACGCCTCAGCAGCCGGTGTAGCTCGATGACGTAACCCTCTGAGCGGGGTACGCTCAACTCCCAAGCGGCGGGTGAGTCCTGATCTGCCATCTAGATTTTAGGAAAAACCCAAAGTCAGCTAAGAGTAAAAATTTTTGTAAAGAGGATAGTTGAGAGTAAGATGAAAATCGTGCGGGGTTTTGCAAATATAGCGTTTTTATTTTTGAAAATATCACTAAGTGGGAATTTCTCCCTTGGCCAACTTAGAAAAGGGGGTGGGGCACCTTTTGGTCTTTTCCTACAGTCGTATGGCTCTGATACCAGCTCTGTGGACCCCCGTTTTTATAACAGGAATCAGTCGTGTATTCAGTACCATTTCCCTGGATCAAGTAGTCTGGTACACACGAATTCACAGCTGAAGCATCGAGTACTCATACACGAATGTCTTAGAACGAGTTATTACATCAAGCCCGCAGGCATTGTCTTAAATCATCGGACCGAAAGGTCCGGAATACATTCAAAATCAGAATAGGTAAGGCAGCGGAAAGATAGAGGCAGCGGCACGCCATTGCCACAGGCAACGACCGTATCTAAGACCTATTGGACCCCATCGTCTTCATCTCCCTCCTGATAATAGGCATAGGGATCTTCGGACGCTTCATCTCCAGCTTCTGGTTAAGTTTATGTATAGCAAGGGTGAGTACCAACCGTACTCAACAAGTCATCACAGCAACAATGCACATGACAGGGAAATTTGAAGGATTGTTATGGTTCTTTTGCGTAAAGCAAGTTTTGTAATTCTTTTCACAAACCTAAGACCTAGCACAGACTGATCAAGTTTTAATACCATTATTCACATTAAACAATGACGGTTCTGTCCACCATCCATTGTGATCCCAAGGATGGCTTCCCGCCATTGAGTCGTCATGGTTTTCTGAGGACATCCACATCCCTACTCTCGGGAGGTGGTTCCAACAGCATATAAATCATCATGCAATATCCCAACCCACACAAGATTAAGAATTCAGAGTCTAGCCAAGTGTAATACACGTCCCGGTGCTCAATAACCGCGAGCACGGCTATTCGAATAGATTTGGTTTACTCACACTGCAGTGGATGTACACTTTACCCGCACTCCGCGACTGCCCAACACATGAGCCTCGTCCCAACACATGAGACGCGTCACGGCAAAGCTTTTCGATAACCTCGCATTGGCAGTACCCGCTCCATGAACTTGACATCCTCATACACTCTAGCCGTCCTTTCCTAGCAGTGTGAGGAGTTCTGGCGCACCCGGGAAAGAAGAACTCACACATGCATTAAGTTAATTAGGTTTAAATTCTCACATGGCAGTCCTACCGATGGCGACACCACTGTAGACACCCGCCTCGCGGTTCTACCAATGGCTGCCCCACCGTAGAGCCCCTGCCTCACACATCAAGAAACCACTATGCAAGGATACTGCCTCTGCTCAGCTATCTATTCCGCTAGGTCTATACCCATACGAGAAGTGCGGTTGTACGGGAGTCGTTTCATGCTTAACTTCATGGCTCGGTCCTTAATTGACCGGGGACGGTACTTGCCTTTCCCGGAAACCACCCAAATCCTCCGTCCGCCCCAGTCGAAAAACATTCGTTTGATTTTATTTCTCTTTTCACAAATCATTTTATCAACATTATGGCGTTGTGGCGCTCATGCCTCCACATGCCGTATCTCAATTACCTTCCCAAAGGTAATTGCCCAAGCATTCAGCATTTTGATAAATATGAGTATGCACAATTCTAGAATAGCATTGCTAAGCACTTGTCATAATTGACTAGGGACTCGTACGTAAACATGGTTACAAAGGAATTAATAGGCAAACAATCATCAAGGCATGGCATAATAACAAGTGGGATGTTTATTATTGCATGCAATTTTATTTGTAAACAAAATAATTTCGCAATTGGGATCAACATGTTCAAGGGATAGTGATGACTTGCCTTGCTCAGGGTCTTGTGGGTCTTGGCCTTCACCTGGATCTGCAACTCCCTCGGACTCTATAGTTACGTGCGAAATTGATTTGAATTCGGTTAGAATTCAAATAAAGATCCAAATAAATCCAAATAGAACTCGAATGTGGAAATCGATTCTTTTTATTAACTATATTCTTCGCGAATTAGGGCCAACCCAATTTTGATTTATATTTACATCCTAAATTATTTTTACGGTGCAAATAACTTGTTATTATAAGTTTTTAATTTAATCTACCCCAAGCATCGTTTTCAAATAACGGATTAGAAATTTATACTGCGAGTTAAATATTGTACGAAATCCAAATATTAAACGATTTACTCTACTCTATTACTAAACGATTAAATATATTACGTGTCTAAAATCGTTATTAATTAAATCCGAACTCCTGCCATTGATTAATTATTTATAGAAACTATCTCTAAATAATTTACAAAGCTTCATCTAATTATATCTAGTCATTTATATTTAGATTACCACCGCGAATTGATTATTTATAGAAATTATCCCCTATAAAATCTATAGGATTTCATTTAATTGTATTTAGGATTTAATTTATATCTAAATTATCTCCGCGAATTGATTTCTTAAAGAATTTATCAAGAATAAACTACACTTGAACTTTGCAATTCTACGATTAATAGTAGTCTACAATTAGATTCTAATTTTTAAATTTCCTAAACTTCCCAAATTTCTCTCTAATATTTTTTTTTATTTATTTTCTTCTTTTTCTTTCCTTTTTCTTTTCTTTTATTTTCTTTTCCTCTCTCTTTCCCTTTCTTTTTATTTTTCTCTCTCTCTCTCTCTGTTTTCTCTCCCTCTCTCTCTCTCTGTTTTCTCTCCCTCTCTCTCTCTCTTCCTTTCCTCTCTCTCTCTCTCTCTCTCCCGGCTTCTTCCTCCTTTTCTTCCTTCTCTTCTCTTCCTCGGCTCGGTTCCGATCTCTCTCTCTCTCACTCGGCGCTAACCCTACCCTAGGCGACGGCGACGGTGACGGCGCAAGGGGAAGGCGGTGGCTTACCGACGACGGCGGCGACGACAGCGGCGGGGCAGAGCGCGGTACACGAAGGCGGCGACGCGGCGGCACGAGTGTGGCGATGCGGCGGCACGGCGACGGCGCGGTGGAGAAGGAGAAGAGGGCGGAGAAGATTGGGAAATGGATGGGGATGAGTGTGGGGTGGAGGAGAAGGAGAGGGGCGTCGGGATTTATAGGGGAAGAGGGGGAAATGGAGAGGAGAGGGACGGCGGGGGATTTAATGGCGGCGGCTGCGCGGGGCGCGAGGTGAGGGGAAAGCGGGCGTGCGGCGCGGCGGCGGGTCGGGGAGACAAGGCGACGTGCGGTTGGTCGTGCGGCGCGGCGGTATGGAGAGCACAGCGGCTTGCGGGCGGCGCGGGCGATGCGGCGGCAAAAGGAGAGGGGCAGCACGACGTGGGGAACGACGACGGGACGGGGAGGTGGTGCGGGATTCGAGGGGAGGCAGGGCGACGTGACGACGGTCGGCGGGACGGCGAGACCGAGCGACGGGTCGGCGCGGTGTGTGGGGAGGCAGATCGGCGCGGCGCGCGGGACGGGCGGCGGTGCGAGGCTCGAGGCGACGAGCGTGCGGCGCGGCGACGGGACGCGCGGTTGGCGCGGGGACGGCGACAGCGGTGTGGACGACGACGACGCGCGCGCGGCGGGCTCGGGGGCAGAGCGACGAGACGACGAGACGACGATGCGGCTCGGGGCGGCAGCGGCCCGTGCGGCGCGGCGATGGGACGGGGAGGCGAAGCGGCTCGATGGCGCGCGGGACACGGCGCGCGGCATGGCGACGAGGGCGCGGCGGCTAGGGCTCCGGGCGGCGCGGGAGGCGCGCGGCGCGCGGGATGGGCGAGGGAGGCGCGCGACGCGCGGGGAAAAGGAGGGGGCCGGTTTAAAGGACCGCGTCGAGCACCTGGCGGCCAATGAACAGTGCTTTTTCCTATTTTCCCGATTTTCAGCCCATTTTCCATTTAATTTAATTTAGCAATTTCCAAATGTTGAAAATTTGATTTTTATCCATTATGTGTGTTGTTCCAATTATTGTATTCATCCAAAATTAATTTTGCTCATATTTCATTTATTTATTTGAATTTTTAATTAGTGTTAATTTGTACCCCACGGCATTTAGGTTTAATTGATTCAAATATGTTCGCAATAATATTTTACTCATTTCAACCCGCATTTAATCTTTATTTTAAATTATATTTATTTTACTAATTTACTCCTAGGGTTTATTCATAATTATTTATTCTTTACTCACGATCAACGACTTCAAAACCAAATCCAAAATAAAAGGCGAATAAAATCGGCATGATGCACTTTAATTAAAAAGGTTTTTGAAAATCCATATTTTTAGGGTTTTGTTTTTATTGGTCGGATTTTCAGGATGTTACAGTTAGCGAACGATGGTGATAGACGAGTTTAGATATAACTGGAACAATTCGCACTGTCATTATAGTTTAAGGGTGTAATTCAGACTATTTAAAGTCACTTCCACATAATAAGGATTCATAATACAAATTTAATCAATACTAATCTTCCTAGTTGGCTATGAATTGTTCTAGGGAGAACATTTGTTATGAATTTTAGAACTTCATGTGGAACCATCAACTCGTTGGATTTTTTTTTTTTTGCCTCTGCACGTGAACAATTTCTGTTTACAACTTTAATGCAATAGCTGGGTGTTAGGTTTGTCAAGATTAATTAGTTGCAGGACCTTGCCAATTAGAAAAGAAAAAGCCCGATGTAGCCCAGTTTTCATCAGTCCCATTAAAAACTAGTACTGGAATACCACATTTGGGCTGACTCGAAACAAAACAAACGTGGGACATAAGCCATTATCTAGCGTGAGTTCTTTTGTACTAGTTCATTATGAATTTTAATTTGATCATGATTGACGTATAGATGTGATTCTTTTGTCGTTTAATCAATGACTGATTCTTAGCACTGAGATGCTCTTTTCACTGCAGTCACTAGCTCCTCTTGCAGTATTCATTCTGGCCGTCTTAACCCTCTTCCTTGGTATGGCAATGGAATGGCTGCTCTCGCATCAGCTTATGCCATGGTACTAGTATCTCGCAGTCATATTGATTTGCCAAGTCGTACAGATGGTGTTCCCTGTTTTCCTGCGGCTGGTATGCATTTCCTTTGTCTTAAAATTAATCAACTTTTATAATGAAACTTCAACTCGAGATAAATCAACTTCCAACTTCTTATATATATTCTTGGCCCACAAATTTTGAAGTTATTTGTCCCTTTAATATCCCTTCACCATAAATATTGCGAATTTATTTATGTTAATGAAGAACATTAAAGTTTCTCGTAAAAATCATTGTAGTATTTTCCTTTCACTACTAAAATTGAATCATTTCGAACATTAACATTAATTCTTATTCCACACATATATATAAGATTTGAGTGTTGACCAATTCTATGTTTTGACAGATGCATAAAAACATGGATAACGACGAGAGTCTTGTGTTCAAATTCAAAATGGTTTCCACTGGGTTATCAATTCTCACTTCAATATATGATTGCTGGAGTTTTGGGACGCATACCTTCAATGATGGGAAGCGCAAGTGGTATATAGTGGTATGGATATCCAATCTTACTCCCTCTTCTATTTGTTCTCTTTTAACATTTCTAGCCCTTGTTTAGTTCCTAACTTTTTCTTTAAACTTCCAACTTTTCCAACACATCCAAACTTTCCTATACATATAAACTTCCAACTTTTTTCTTCAAACCTCCAATTTTAGTCAAATTTTCAATTTTAGCGGGGAACTTAACACACCCCTAATTGCACATTTGGCACCGATGGATCTGGGAAGTTTAGGCTACACCTGTCCTCTTGTTGAGCATCCCTGTAAAACACACTTTAGAGCAAGTACATGCTGAGATAGACAAGAGAAATGAGAAATGAGAGGAGCCACCTGTCATGCAAGGGTGACCTCTTACACCAATTCCAGAAAAAAAAAGAGTTATTATGTGTTGGAGCTAGCGTATTAGAGGTAGTATATATATTGCATATGTTAACTTTTAATCGATGAGTAAATGATGTGAAACGAAAATTGAATGTAGCAATTATCCCTCTACCATTAGAATTGCTTTTAATCCCTTTGCTTGAATCCATAACATGGTTTGAGACTGAAAATGAAATCCTGTTTTTGTTTCATATACTCCCTCCGTTTTTTAATAGATGACGCCGTTGACTTTTTCTCACATGTTTGACCATTCGTCTTATTCAAAATATTTACGTAATTATAATTTATTTTGTTATGAGTTGTTTTATCACTTACAGTACTTTAAGTGTGATTTATAACTTATGCATTTGCATAAAATTTTTGAATAAGACGAATGGTCAAACATGTGAGAAAAAATCAACGACGTCATCTATTCAAAAACGGAGGTAGTATTTCACATATCATCTTACATGGAGATGGATTTTTGTCCCTCGAAGAGACATCCCCTCGTTTCGTGTATGATGTTTAAAATGCCATTAAAAAATCTGAAAAAAATTGCTAAGTTAGATCAATATATGATATATCTTTCCACAAACATGCATGTTAAACTTTGACTTACACAATTCAAAATAAAAAAACAAATTTAACTGCGAAATACATGTTATATTTATAGTCAAATTTGTTTTTCTTTCTACTTGTATAGGTTGAATTTGAACATGCATGCTTTTGTAGTGATATATATATATATATATCACATATTGATCTATCTTATTAAATTTTTTAAAATTTTTTAGTGACTTTTAAGCGACATGCAAAAATGAGGGGAGATTAGAGTATTAATCTATCTTACAGGCCATATGTAATCTGTGTTTTGTTTACTGAATTCCTTAACATACCATTTTGCAGACAGTTTGTATCGTCTGTGCTGCTTGTAAGTTCCTCCAGGGCGCAGTGCGTTCCTATGGACCTGAGAGGATGGCAAAACATCTTGAAGCACCGTACGACAAAATGACTGATATGCTAAATGCTATGAGAGGTGGAATCAAGCAAGCACGGGAGGATTTGTTTGATCGATTCCATTCTTGCTGGTATGCAATAAAAACATAAAGTCATCCAACAAGATAGAAAAAAAATGTTGCAATGTTTACTTGACACTCCATTTTGATGATTTTTGTAGGACGACTCTGAAGATGAAGATGCATTTTAATTGATTCTGAGGATTCTGAAGATATATGTCTCAGCGTGCAAACAATGTCGTTTACGTTTTTGGGGGAATTCTCTGAAGATGTTCCTATATATATATATGCTGATGGAGTTGGGAGTCTTGTGACGCAATGAATTTTTTGGCAAGGTGACTTGCACAAGATTCCGAGCTCCAACACTTGTCCCTGAAGAGGACGAAGACTTGGCCATATCCTACATACTCCTATATTCATATCAGACGGCATGAACTGTATTGACATATATATCTATAGACTTACTTGTAGACTTGCATGCAATTTCGTATCTGAAACTCTGAAAAAGAAATATGCATTGGTAGCTAGCTATCCTTCCTTTCAATGGGTGTTTTGGCCGTTTTGGCGTGGCTGGAGCCTGGTGTGGCCGTGAATAACATTCGGCTCATCTGGGCCGCACACGTACGTGTGATCGAACGGCTACAGATCAATAATGCCTTCAGGATCTTATGTCCCGCCCACACTGCTCTCGCCGCGCCGGCGACGACAGGACGCTCCAGTGTTCTGGTAACACTGAACGACATCGAACTGTTTATATCCTCTCTCTGCCGCGCCGCGCGCCATTGATGCCGAGCACATACGCCGGAGCTCGATCTCGCTGACAATCGTCTCCGCGCCGCCGCATCCTACCTGTCCCTGCTTCGATCGGCCTGCCGTCTCCGGTGGTCGCCAGCGAAGAAGACGGGGATGCCACTCATCCTTCTAAGTCGTCCTAACCATGCGATGGATTCATGGACACAGCGAGCTCGACGCCTCGACGTCGACGAGGAGGCCATCGTGTCCCCTCATTTGGCCCTCGTTGTACGTACGTGCTCTCCGCACGCGCAGCGTCGAGCCAGCTCGCCGGCGCCGGTGACGACGGAGGAGTTGCCCAAGTCCGGTGAACCAACCGCATCATCAAGCTGCTCGATCACTCCGGCGCACATTCGTCCCGGCTCACCGCGGCGGCAGGTCACTCACAGATGCCCTGTACTGTACAGTGGTTTTTTTTTAGGGAAGGAGTACAGTGGAATATGATGTCACACTTTTTCTTTTCGCGAACGCTATATGATGTCACACGTGTTCGATCGACTATTAGATCAAAAGGGGGGGGGGGGGTCAGAGTTTGAACTTGATCCTAACATTATGGAATGGTGATTTTAGATATAATAAAATGTTGAGAAATCTCAGCTAGCTACAAAAATGTCATTAACTTTTTCTTTAGTCAAGATGATCGAGAGAGGTGGTCAGAACAATAATGCAATGGAGTATTACATTGTTGCGTTGCCTGCAAACATACTCCTATAGTACTCCTTGCAAAAGGCGAGGTTTGGGTGGTGTTTGGATCATAGACTTAAACTTTAGTCTCTGTATTTAGACACTAATTTAGAGTATTAAATATATACTAATTACATAAATAAAAGTTAATTTGCGAGATAAATTTTTTAAGCCTAATTAATCCATAATTAGAGAATGTTTACTGTAGCATCACATAGGCTAATCATGGATTAAGTAGGCTCAATAGATTCGTATCGCGAATTAGTCCAAGATTATGGATGGGTGAGGACTTTTACGGTACATTTTACTGCTAGTATATACTACCAGTATATGAAAGGGTAGTTTTGGTATTAGGTAAAAATCTGAAAATGGCTTTTTGGTCATTTAAATTAGAGAATTATTTTCACCGGGATTAATTTCCTTCGGTTGTTTTTTCTATGGATATCGTCATCCGCTTCTTCTCGATACATCTCGCGTCGCTGCTCCGGCGTCGCTGCTCCTGCCGCTGCCCGGCTGCCCTTGCCTCTGTGAGCTGCCGAAGCTGCGCGCCTATGGCACAGCGGCATGCGCCCTTCTGCAGCTCCGCCTGTCCGTCGCCTCCCTCAAGAACTAGGGTTTTGGGTCGCCGGAAAAGACACGAGAGGAGGAAAGGAGGAGGGAAATCAATTCGATTCCCGATGGCGGCGGCGATACGTTTAATATTTATAATTAGTGTCAAAACATCCGATATAATAGAGACTCAAAAATTTTAGTCCCATCTAAACAGGGTCGAGTCTTGGGGAGGAGGAGATCGAATCAAAAGTTTTGGGTTCCCAAGGAGGAGGCTATGCACTGTTTCCCATCAGCTTGCAGCATCGATGTTCTGTGTCATACATGATCGGTTTTGTTGGCATGTGCACTGCATATCTTTTGTCCACCACCACCACCCCATCCCTACGGATGGATGGACATGGACCAATGATGTGCTGACTGCCTAGTGACCGTCACTAGAGTATATATCAACCACAAATTAACATGTCCAAATGTTAGTGAGTACTGTTTGGACGAAAACTTGTTTCATATATAACTTGTACTTTTTATGAAGTCCTAAAGAACCAGGGTTTGCAATTTCGTTTTAGACATTTCTATCCGGGGGCAACGAAATTTCAGAGATCTCAGAAATTTTGGAAAGGAAATATTTTAAATTTAAACAAACTTGACCGAATTTTTTAGATAATGACTAAATTCGTTAAAACTGAGATTTTAATTTCCGGGGGAGATAGTTTCGTGTCTGCAATTTCTTTGAAGCATCGAATGTTTGGTCACAATTCATACACAAAGATCTGAAACCTGGTTTATTATTTACTCCACCCGTCCCAGAATATAAGTATTTTCGGACTTCGACACAGTCTTTGAGATGCTACTTTGACCAGCAATATCTATAAAAATAAAATATTTTAAATAAAAAGAGTTGCATATTATGATAGTTTGATTAATGATAAATCTAATAACATCAAGTAAAAGCTGAAGAGAAAAAATGAGCCTTGAAAAACCGACGGTTCAGCTCGGTTTGATTCGATGGTCGGTTTTCGGTGATTTTGTACCCACCCCTATTGATACCCTACTAAAATGCTTGGTTCTAGATAGTATGTACTAAAATTTGACACCAATCACAACGATACTATGTAAATCAAAAGTATATTGGTACTGCAAAAGGCATCAACCCAAATATGCCCCAAATAAGCGAGGGAAAAAAGAGTTCAATCTTTGCGAATTGTGACCAACATCATTAGACGCTTTAAGTGAGACGGACTAGTAGTACTAAATTTGCACCTTTCATAAATTTGCACCGTTCGGATGGCTATGATCTCTAGCTTCAGACGCACGCACAACTGGTGCAAAAATGGATTCACAAAATGCAATCCATCGCTTGGAATCGTGTATTCGTGTCATGGGAGAAAGAAACTGATACGAGCTGTGTTTCTGGCATATCCTCGCGGGGAGGAGAGGATGAGCAGTTGAGTACATGACGGCGACCAATTCGATCGTACGGCTTAAGGCTGCAGGGTTACCCACTTATTTAGACCTTGTTTAGTTCCAAAATTTTTCTTCAAACTTCTAACTTTTTCATCACATTAAAACTTTTCTACATACATAAACTTCTAACTTTTCCATCACACCGTTCCAATTTTAATTAAACTTTTAATTTTAGCGTGAAATAAACACACCCTTATTTAGCATGTAAAGTGAGTTCACCGGTCGATGTACTTGCAGCCCTAGTCCTGCCGTCGATCCGGCCATCCATCACGTTTAAGTTCTAGAGCCTGCAAGAAACCATGCCTTAGCATTTTTATTGTGCAAGGTCGACGCCTCGCAGACGGATTGATGCATCTGGGTATTGCTCGATTAAACGATTTTATTTTATGCGGTAGTACGGTCACATTTGCGTGCATCGTTTTTTTCCCGTACGTACATTTGCTTAGCCTTATTCACTAATTGTTGTGTTCATGTAAAGCATGATCGAGCTAACTGTAGCCTAGTACAGCAGCAGCAGCAGCAGCAGTAGTACTAGTTATAGAACTTAATTTGTACAAAATCAAATCGCAATCAGCAAGCACTTGGTCGATCGAGGCACTGATATCCAATTTTATCATGTGGTTAATTAGCTGCCTCTAAGGTTATAGGAGATATTAATTCGCCTAAAATTTTGCTTTGGTCCGTCCATGTCCATGGGGAGGATATGCATGGGAGTGTACAAAGACATCCAGCGCACACATGCCAACAAAACCGAACGAGAAGAGATCATATACTCCTATGTATATGCATGACGCAGACATACCGTATGTACTCCATAGGCTACCAGCTGCTACTAGTAGAGCGACTGCATCTCTGCTGGTGCTGATGGATGGATGGTGTTGCCTCCTCCTTGGGAACCCAATTAAAACTCACTTCTAATTTCATTCTCTTCCTCTCCAAATTTACCTTTCCTCCCTATGCATGCGCACGGTGCAGCTTGCCAATTCAAGCAATATTGCAATGGATGGATGGAAATAGACGCCTCGCTGTCATGTGCACCTCATCCTCTGGTGGTTACTCGTGTCAGTATCTCCCAAGTGATCCATTTCGCACAGGCTAGCTGAGTCTGAAGCTAAAAATCTTTTACCAATCCGTTCCAAGTGAGCGATAATAAGATGTATCAGTACTTAACTCCGTCTGGAGATAATTCCGTCAAATCAAAGTTCGTCTTGAAAATCCAGTTTGACATGATTGGGATTAATGTGATACAAGTTTGAAATACAAAGATGTATTTAGTTGCCAATCACAGTTTGTCATATAGTATATAAGGTTAAAGTTAGATAAGTTTAACCAACTTAGCCGCAGTTAATTGTTTGGATGGAGGCGCGCGCACTTAGGACAAAATTATCTTTAAATCACGTACGTCAATGACTAAAAAACTATGGTAACATTTCCTTAAACTAGTTAAGGTGTAAACAATTTGATCATCTCAACTTTAGAAAAAATGTGTTCAATACAAAAAAAATTAGGTAAGTTATAGTAACTTTTATTGATAAATGATTGTCAAAAATATACTACTAGCTGACAACCAAACAGCCTCGAATGCCTCACTTGATCTTCTTCGACTGCATGCGTAGAAGATATTGTTGGTGAGCTAATTTTCTTTACTTTTGATTAAAAAAGAAGAAGAAGATGATGGATGTTTCGAGGCTTGGAGCATGCAAGTTCACGGTCGCATTAATTATTTGATGCAGCACTAGTAATTAAAAGGTTACAGTAATTGTACTCAATAATTGTGATGCGACTACTACGTACTGGATTCATCACTGTCACTTTACTTGGTAGGAGTACCTGCAGACTCTGACTGCAGGTTCTAGTGGATATTCATGCAGTTGAAGAAGAAAACCCGTGCATGGCCTGATTTTTTTTTAAAGCACGGATCATGGGCGCATATGATACTGATTATACAATGGGAGGAAAACATTTATACATGCTTCCAAAATTTGTAGGAATATCAAATCTCGCTTCTCCAAATAGTACTACAAATTGCTACGATTACAAAAATATCATTTACCCTTTTTGTTTCAGCAGTTCACGCAAGGTAATCTGTATACACTGAATAATCCGTACATGCGATATGCTTCGCTTTGCTGATCCATCAAGGCTAATTCAGTCTGCACAAAGAGCAGCACATGCACCGATGCTGCAATTGCATTCATAGGCCGTAACAGGGAGACCGAGCTGAGAATAATATCCGCCTGCCAACAGCCGAACATTGTTACTAATGATTATGGACCCTATAGTGTGTTGGTCGAACAAAGTGTACCTCCATTTGAGTTCACTGTTTTTTTTATTATCTTTTGCTGACTCTACTATTATCATGTAGGATCAAGATCACTTTCGATTGGGTTAAGGGTTATATATTCATTTAGTTTAAATTAATTTAAGTTTGAGGATGTAGAATGATTGGCTTGTAGTTTATATGGCAATATTAGATTGTTGCGAGATATAGTTTAGATGGGCAATTTCTATTTTTTTTTAGATAATTTCTAATTGGATGCTAATTATATATGAAAGCAATTACTATGCAGTTTTGCAAGGTGGTGCCTAACTAATTATTACATCCCGGCCCTTCCATGATCTTTGCTGTGTTTAGTTCAGCGCAAAGTTTGGATTTTAGTTGAAATTTGAGATGATGTGACTGAAAAGTTATGTGTGTATGATAGGTTGATGTGATGGAAAAGGACTGAAGTTTGGATCCAAATTTTGGATCTAAACACAACCCTTATTGGATGAATGGATTCATTGAGCTCGTTAAAGTGCACTAGTTTTGCTCGATTGGCTAGTAGGAGTAACAAAGAACCGGCCGGATTTGGAGTGCCAATAGAATGCGAAGGACATTTCATTTCATCATGGCCTGCTTATATTCCTCCAACGAGTTCTAGGATACCGAGTTTGTTTTGCCGGATTTGTGTTGATCCAAGGTCTATTAATTTGGTACTTTTGATGAACAATCAGCTTAGCCACCGTTTGATTCGGCTTATTCGCTTAGAGACCTCGATCAGGCGAACAAAACGATTGGTTGTGTGTTGAAAATTAAACAAAACAAAGTCATATGCAAAAGAAGTGATCATATGCATGGTCAGAGCAATGCATTGTTGCATTGCCAGCGAACATACTACTCCTGGTACTTCTTGCAAAGGAGAGGTTTGGGGAGGAGGAGAAGCAAAAGTTTTGGGTGGGTTCCCAAGGAGGAGACAACTCTGCACTGCAGACAAAAGCACTGTGTGTCTCTGCAGCAGAGATGTCTGTGTCATGCATGATCGGTTTTGTTGGCATTGTGCAATGCATATCTTTTGTCCACCACCTCATGCATATACTACCTAGGATGGACATGGAGCATCACCAATCTTGTGCTGACTGCCTAGTGACCGGAGTAAATAATATCAACCACAAATCAAACATCTGGGAATATTAGTTGAGTTGTGTTCGGAAGAAAACCTGTTTCATGCATATATATAACTTATTGGACTTCTATGAAGTCCTAAAAGAACTTCCATTGGCAATTGTCACTCCAATTTTTTTTCTCGGTTTTCAAACGGTTCATATTTCAAGTTTCAACCCTAATTAAACTAAGGTCCTATCCTTTTTAGCTAAAACGCTGGGGTGGCAAACTTTTAGGCAAAGGCCACAACATGATGATAAATTGGACATTAGTGCATCCACCAAGTGCTTGATTATATTGCGCTTTGTAACTAAGTAGCAACTCGTCCATCAATTCTATCCTCCTTTATCCTATCTTTTTTTCCTCCTAAAATTATATATTTTGCAGATGATCAAGTAGAAATTTTTTGACCTCCAAAAAAAAAATCCATCTACTTGATCATGTGCCTCGTCGTTGAATCCATCCACTCGACGATGCTGTCACTGACTCAAATTAATTAAGTCGATCTGTAGTCTCATTTTAGTTAAGCTTATCAACCGAGCGTACAAAATTAAGTTCTTGAAGGAATTCTCTTTGAGAATAGTCTTTTTGAAAATCTAATACAAATGTTATGTACAGTAAAATGTACTACTAGTACTAGCCACGTTTACTTTACCGTTTCTAGGATGCATGGCAGGCACCCTTACTAGCGGTCCAAACGACCTTGAAAAGTGTTTAACGGTAGGTAGTATCTTCTTGGCTAAGCTAGCTATTTCAAATTCAAACTCAGCCATTGATCTTCTCACAGACAGATCGATGCCAAAAAACAACAATGGAAATGTGTAGGTACGCTTCAAAGAGAACAAAGAGAATTATGCATGTTTCAAAAAAAAAGAGAGAATTATGCAAAGTTGGCTCACACGAAATAGCAAGTAGTATGTGAGAACTGAATTTGTTTGGGACTATTAAACTTGCTCTTGTGCTAAGCCAGGCCTTGTACTCAGATAACACAGCATGATCTTACCTGTAATGCAATAGGGGAGTAGTACGCCTGTGTACTGAGAAAAAGAGATATATATATATATATATATATATATATATATATATATATATATATATGTATATATATTCTGTAACTATAGCTCTTCTTTTACATGACTTGAAAAAAAAAAAGCTCTACTAATTGTATGCTCCCGGCCTATTAAGAGTAGTACTCCAGGACATTCCTGTATTAGAAATTGTGCAAGGGCTGTGTTTAGATCCAAAGTTTGGATCCAAACTTCAGTCATTTTCCATCACATCAACCTGTCATACATCATCTCTAATTTTAATTAAAATCTAAAATTTGCGCTGAACTAAACACAACCAAGGTTGAGGTAGTCCAATGCTGCAATGCTGCACACAGAGATGAAAAGCTGGCATATGATGGATGGATGGATGGATGGACGGATGGGACGAAGCTAGAAGGGTCGCCTCGCCGTCATGTGCTCGATCATCCTCCGGTGGTTAATGGTCACAAACACTTCACCTCCAGTAGTCAATCCCAACTGGTGCGTTTAATTTGTTATCCCCTTCGCACAGGCGTCAGCCTCTGAAGCTTCAAGCTACTCCACTACGACAAATTGGTCCTAACCAACCCGTTTCATTTAAAGCGTGTACTGTAATGTTGATCACAATTCATGCCCAAAGATATACTGAAACCTGATTTGTTTTGCCCCTTCTTATTTCATCAGGTTTGCCCAGGATGGCTTAACTTGAATTGATTGGCCTTTTCTCTCATTCTCTCGGGATAGAAGAAATTTGCTTGAACCATGGTTGAGGCTGTGTTTAGATCCAAAGTTTGGATCCAAACTTCAGTCCTTTTTCATCACATCAACCTATCATACACATAACTTTTCAGTCACATCATCTCCAATTTCAACCAAAATCTAAACTTTACGCTGAACTAAACACAGCCTGAGTTCTGAGACGGAAACTTCCTCTCTTTTTTCTTTCTTCCATTCGTTTTCATTGCACTTTTTAGCTCACATTAGTATACATTACTGAAGCGCGTCATGATAATTAATTCGCAATAAACAGAAGAAATGTATGCGCGCGGAAGAAGCTCACTGTTCCAAACAGAACGGGCAAGCGCTGTATATGTACGGCCGGATAATTAATGGATAATTGGATAGTACTGGAAAACTTGTAATTGTAAAGCCACAGAACTGGAAGATGCCAGTGCCAACATTAATTCCAAAATTCCATTTGACTAGTACTTCCTGTAGAATGCAAAGCAAAAGAGAAGGCTAGCTTTAGATACATGCTCTATCAGATCGGAATCACACACAATAAGCATCATAGTAGATAGCAACATAACATGTGTCCTGGTCCTGGCCTGCATAACATTGGTGTCTAGATAGTACACATAGTAGCTACTCGATCCCGAGTCTCCAAGTAAGCGCTAAGATTAACAATACTCCTTAACATTACTAAAGACGACGTACTGTAGTAGCACATGATGATAAAAGAGGTAATGATCGATCTATGATGTGGATAATAAAACATTAGCAAGCACTAACTAGTACTAGTAGCATATACGAATGTTGATAGCTCAGGCGTTGCAGCCATCTCCATGCCGCTCCCATCAGTAGGATAGGCTACTCCGGGTGAATGTAGGTGGTGATCCAGCTGCTGGTGGCGATGGTGCCGATGGCCTTGGTGAGAAAGACGACGATGCGTCCGCCGGTTCATGATCATCATCAGCTGATGTATCCTTGCCCTTGGTCAGCTCTTGTTTCTGGTCGTCCAGCTTGTCATCAGGCCTGCATATACATAGCAAGAAAAACAAAACATTACAAGTACAATTCAGCTCCACCATATGTAATGTGTAAACTCCTACATGGCAAGGAAATCACAATTTTTTTTATTTTGCGAGATTGCAAATCAATGTATTAGATCAAAGCAGTTGAAATGAAAGTAATTCAGCTCCACCATATATATGTACTACTACATGGCAAGGAAAACAAAAACAGTACAAGTAGTGATTCAGCTCCAGCATATGTACAGCAAGCAGGCAAGCAACACAGCACAATACAAGTAAAATTCAGCTCCACCGTATGTACTCTCCTACACGACAAGGAAGGAACGCATGCAAAACTGTAGTACAACAAGTTTGTAACATAGCAAGCAAAGCATAGAACAGCATTACTAGCATTTGCAACATATATAGATAGGAGTAGTAATATAAATAAATCCACAAAATGTGCAATGCCAAGGTTAAATAGATTATTATGTGGTACTAGTACCTCATCATCACCACCTTGTGCTGCTGGTAAGAAGAGTAGAGTCGCAGGCGATATCCAAAGAAAACAGTCAAGGCAAGGATACCAATCCAGAAGACCACCATGGCAGCAACATCACCAATGACGATGGAGAAAAATAGGGGCAAAGCTGCGACGACTAGGAAGACGGTGATGATAGTGTACATGTGGTTCTCCACTCCGATTAGCGCTCCCCTCAGCAGCAGCTGTTGTGTGATGAGGAGGGTGAAGCAAAGGACATATAACATGACGACGATGGACAGATCGCCCACAATCTCGTCCACGGGGTAATCGGCGATGTGCCACAAGAGCTCCCACGCGATGAACACCGTAGGGGCAACCAGCACCAGGAAGGAGAGCATAGCCAAGGTGATCCGGCAGCAGTCCGCGTATTCCTCCTTGTCGTGGCTCAAGGTGGGGATCTCGTCGGTGGATCGCTCGGCGCCGTCGCTCTGGCGGCGCTCGGCGAGTGCGTAGCCTGCCAGGCCTGCGGTGGAGATGGAGTTGAGGAAGATGACCACCATGCCGACCCGCGGGCTAAAGACATGGTCGGCGAAGTAGGCCAGCAAAGCGCCGTAGGAGAAGTCGACGACGACGGCGAGCAAGCCCTTGGTGACGAAGAGGAGAGCGGCGCAGAGGAAGAAGTAGGCGGAGAGGAGGAGGGAGAGCCTCCACACGAGGAGCAGCGGCTCTCCGGCGGAGAACCAGAGGAGGATCGGCATCGCCAGCGCGAGCAGCAGCGACAGGAGGATCAGCCTCGCCAACCGGGCGTCGCGGTCCAGCTCTGCCTTCACCACCTCCCTTAGCTTCCTCAGCTCGGCGTGGAGGCGGCGGCGGAGGAGGAGGAGGAGGAGGTCGCTGGTGTGCTCCTCCCCGGCCGCCGCTGCTTGTCTCCCATCCCCGCTCCGGTCAGGGTCGACCAGGCTCTCCTTCTCCCCCAGGTCGGACTCGGAGTGCTGGATCTCGGCGGCGGAGTGGTCGTCGGTGGTGGCGACCGGGAATTCGGCCATGTCGGTGGTGGCGACCGGGGATTCGGCCATGTCGGTGGTGGCGATCGGGGATTCGGCCATGTCGGTGGTGCGCGGCGAGGCGGCGAGTGGGGAACGGACGAGATTAGGGTTTTGAGCGAGGAGGGAGAAGAGTTGGGGTTGGGGATTTTTTTCAGGGAAGCTTCCTCGCTGTTTCGCTTCGACTGCCTCTCCTTCTCCTTTTCGGTCGTCAGCCGCGATAATTAATTCCAACTGGTAGCGCTGGTAACATGGAAAAAAAAAGAAAAGAAAGATCAAACACTATCATTGGAATATTCTTAAGGATAGTGTTAATCCCTAATAACATAGAAATCCACGAGTGATTTCTAAAATAAAAAGAGAAATCCACGAGTAAAAACCAATAAAATAATTAATTTACTAATATGTTTAGTTAGAAATCGCCAAACCTTTTCTAGTCCTTCTTAACGAAACATCAAAACTATTCTTTTTTTTTGGGATAAGTCCATTCTACATGTCAGAACCATTCGTTTTTGTCTAAAACAGCCCCGGAGTTCTAACTTAGATATTTAATGGGATGTTTGGTTGATGCCTAACCTTTGCTATAACTAAGTTTAGACTTGTTGAGGCATTGTAGTATAAGTGTGGCTTAGAATTTAGAAATAGTTGGCCATAAGTGTGGCATACTTAGCTCCAAATTTAATAATATGACATGTGCATGGCATGACACAATTACGGTAGTGAAACGAATACATACTTAAGAAATTGTGGTACAACTAAAGTGTGGCGTAGCAAAGTGTGGCAACCATACAAACAACCCCTAAGGCCCTAACACCCTGAACTTTCAATAATGTTGAGTTTACCCCTTGAGCGGTCAAGCTTGGCCAAGCTACGCGTCCCCCATCGCCCCTCGAGTGGCGGCGATGGAGCACGAGGCTCACGGTGTCACCGGTGGCAGAGATGTCGACAGGCTGTGCGAAACAGGGAGAAAGGCACAATCTCCGAAACAGCGAGGGAAGGCCTAACTGGCGACCGTAGCGAGCGTAAAAGGTCCGGTATTAACATTTGAGGAATATATTATACCCGGTTTTTAGTTAGGCGTGCATTTTAGACAAGCATATGAGTTGGAGGATATAAAATGGACTTTTCCCAAGAAAAATGAGCAGGGTACTTGCGCATTTGCACGGCTAAATCTAACTTAATTATTTTAAGTTTTACTTCTATATATTTTTTCTTCAAATCATAAAAAACATGTGGTTCTTTGCTTTTCTTTTAATATTTAAATAGAACAATCGGGTCTTTATCGGTTGGAGAAATTGGTTATATAAACATCTATCAATCCTAATTTGATATATATAGCATCAAAAGGTTTGGTTCACCTTCGTAGCACCAAAAGTTACTTCCACATGTTATCATCAATAGCATTCCATCCAGATTTATGTTAGATTTCTATTCCCTTCTTTTTAGGGCATGTTCAATGGTAGAGATAAGTATGGTCTCTTAAGCAATATTGATTATTTAGAGACCGTGTCTTTACAATAGTTGAGACGATAAAAACTCTAATCATTAACTCAAAAAATATTCTTTTTGTTAGTATTCTTTCCATTTTTTACCATCATGCAACCATATTTCCATATTATAGTGATTAAGAGTCGTTGTTAAGCCGTTGTTATGCATAACAATGATGTTTTATCTCTCCTATTTCTCATTCTTCCATGTCAACTAGTATTCCTAATTAATAACGCTGAGAAACCACTATTAACAACCATTGTACATGCCCTTATTCTACCTTCCTAAAAATCATGGCACAACACTTCTTTCCCTTTCTTTCTCCTCCATATCGGGCCACCAAGCTTATAAGGGCGTTCACAGTGCGTCCCTGATATTTGATGTTCCTCACATGTCAGATAGACAAAGAACATGATAAGCTACACACTCTACAGTGCAAGTTGCTTTGTAGTGGGTCCCACTGTAGTACCATCTCTCATTTTTCATCTCCCAAGTCCCAAGTCCCAATCTCTCTCTCTCTCTCCTCTCATTCTTTCCCTAAGTGAGAACGGAGAAACCGAGCTGGGCCGCGGTGACGACATCGGGCGGTCCGATGGTGGCGATGGTGGCGGGCGGGGTGGCAGGGCGACGGCACCGGGCGGCCGGGCGACCCGGTCCCAGCGGCGATGATACCGGGCGACCCGAGCGGGGCAGAAGCTGTGGATGACGGCCGTGCGGTGGAGTAGAGCGGCGGCGGCGGGGCGCCAAGCGTAGCAGCGGCGGAACGGTGGTAGTTGGGTAGTGATGGTGGTCTTTTATATCACTCTAGATTTAGCTACGCGTTTCATTATTATTAGGGTCTAATTAAATCCCCTACTAAAAATAATTTTTGCATACACCCATTTCTTTTTTTCCAGACGGGCTAAAAGAAGACTCGCATGTAAATAGGTTCTAGGGGTGCCATGCAAATACCCTTATGAAAAAGAAATTTTCACAAGCAAACCTCTTAACATATTAGACTGCGAAAATAGGGCCATGATTTTGGCACCAGACCAGCCACCCATGTCCTTTCCCTCTCATCACCTCCCCTCTCTTAAAAATTTGTAAGTCTTCTATACCCCACTCTCTCCTCCTCCCTCCCTCTTTCTTACCCCTCCTTGACCGGCCGACAGTGGGAGTGGAGGCGGCGGCCATGATGTCAGGAGCGGTGGTGGCGGCCATGACGATGGGAGAGGCGATAGTGGCCGCGACGACAGGAGGGGCGACATTGCGGGCTTGAGCCGGCATCAATGGCCCCGCTACAGGCATATCTGGCTCCGACAACCCGACGGCGGGCGGATCCGAATGCGATAGCCTTGCAGTAGGCCACTGGTGATGGTGCGAAGCTCGGGCGCCGGTAGCTTTGTGCAGCTACATCAATAGTTACAGGCTCCGAGCATGGGCGAAGCTAGCATCAAAACAAGAGGGGTGCGCTGTCATTGAGAATCTAGAAAATTTTAGTACAACACTGTATATTCTACTGTTTTTAATTGAGAAATAGGAATTTGGGGGGTTCATGTGCACCCCCCCAACATAGTATAGCTTCGCCACTAGTTCCGAGAGGAGTGGATCCGGTGTTGGTGGTCCCACTACGGACTACTGAATACTGATGATGACGGTGAAGCCTAGGAAACGACAGCTTCGTGCGGCTACATTGACGGCGACAGGCTCCGGAAGGGACAAACCCGGAGGCAGTGGCCCAGCGGCAGGTGTATCCGACGCCGTCGCTTCGAGGAGCAAAGGTGGGCTACTTGCGGTGGCGGTGAAGCCCGAGAGCTGCAAGGATGGTGGCGGTGGGGGAACAATGGATCTACTGTTTTTTTTTTGGGGGGGGAGGGGGGGCAACTAGATGTATAGACGTTCTGATGTAGAGATGGATTCTAATAGTTCGAGTGGACGTCCACCCGTTTATTGCATGTCAACTAGATGATTACAAAAAATTTTCAAAAAAATTAACAAGATAGATTAATATGTAATATATCAGTCCACAAACATGCAAATTCAAATTCAACTTTTACAAGTTGTAACAAAAATAACAAATTTAATTGTAAATATACATATAGTAATTTAAGTTTTGTTTGTTATTTTTGTTACAACTTGTAGAAGTTAAATTTTAACTTGCATGTTTGTGGATTGATATATTACATGTTGATCTATCTTGTTCATATTTTTTTATTTTTTTTCATTACCATTTAGATGACATGAAATAAGCGGGTGGACGTTCACTTGAGCTGTTAAAACAGTTCCCCGTTCTGATGCAGACATCTCAATTTTTTTTTGTGAGGCACATGATTTCACCGCACAACCATGAAATAGCCACGATATCACTGGGTGGAGTTACGAAATGGACGCGATATTGTCCGGACGCTCTCGCGCGTTGCTCACACGAACATGGCCCGCGATCTAGCGCTGCCGCACCTGTGGTCTCGCGCTCCGGTAGCGCGAAGGAGTTTGGAGTGGGAGGTGCGCGGAAGCAGGAGCGGCAGTGTGCCTTTGGTCTCGCGCTCCGGTAGCACTAAGGAGTTTGGAGTGGGAGGTGGGGAAGCAGGAGCAGCAGCGGGCCCGCGGTCTCGCTCCGTAGTGGCGTGGTGATAGGGCGGCGGTGCCGCGCGGAGGACGCACGATGTACGTCGGTACGTGGGACAACAGTTTCGCTGCGCAGGCGCGCGAGATGGGCGCTCCGCCCAGCTCTAAACGGTCACGGCGGAGGTTGGGGACGTCGCTGCGTGCGCTCTTCTTGGTCGCGGTCGACCGACATGAGCTGGTGGATGCGGCACTCGGCGTGCGCAACGGTGACAGCGGGGACGGCGGCCACGGCGCCACTGGAGTCGCCGCGGAGGAGGTGGCCAAGGCGGGCCTTGATACGTGCCATCCTCTCGGTGTCGGCCTCATCGTCGCGGAGGAAGACGAGGCACCCAAGGTGGCCACACGCAGGCCTCTACGACATTGCAGTCCATGTCGACGAGCTCGACGACTGCAAAGATCAGAGACTGCCACGACCCCTTCCCGTGAGACCGCCGGACCAGCGGGGAAATGCGATGAAAGTATATTGTTGTTATTTTGTTTCAAACCGGTATTTTATTGTAACTAGCATGTGGCCTGTATTGAATGCGCGGCTAGCATCATTATATTTTCTCTTATATAATAACATATATATTTTTTCAACTTATTATTAAAATATATTAAAATAACAATATTTTATTTTATACACGGTTAGTTATTAATTATTTTTAATATCAAATTTTAGTTTTTTTTCTAAATTATATTCCTATATGGACTCTAGACCCATCTTTCAATATTTCTTATGTAAATTGTATTTCTATATGGACCCGAGGATCTTATTCCAATATTATTTATTTTTATTCTAATTTTTTATTATTTCTAAATGTATTTCTATGTGACTCTAAACTCATATTTTAATATTCTTTAATTTTTAATTTCGAATTTCCAGTTACTTCTAAATTGTATTCCTATGTTGACTTTGGACTCTTCTTCCCATGTTTCTTTTTTCAATTTCGAATTTTAGTTATTTGTAAATTGTATTTTTATACGGACTCTAAACTCTAATTTTTATTTTATTATGTTTATTCTGAATTTTAGTTAGTTTTAAATTTCTATATGGACTCTATACTACTCTACTTCTAATATTCGTTATTTTTAATTCCGGATTTCTATTATTTCTTAATTGTATTTCTATATGGACTCTATACTATTCTTGTAATATTCTTTATTTTTTAATTCCGAATTTTAGTTATTTCTAAATTGTATTTCTATATGAACTCTAGTCTCCCCTTCCAATATTCCTTATTTTTTAATTCTGAATTTCAACTATTTATAAATTGTATTTCTGTATGGACTCTGTTTTTCTTTTTCTCCGATTAATATGAGAATTTTAGGCCGTAAGAGCAAACATGGAGCCTCCTTTTTCTATTCCTTTAATAAGTAAATAGATTTGATAAAAGATATATTTTCAATCTTTTCGAGAAAGTTGCTCGTTTTGTCCCAAAGCCAGGTGGCCGGCGTTGGCTCAAAAGTGTTTTTTTCTAGACTTTAATATATAATTTTTTTTCATTTGCACCGAATTACTACATCGGTATAACTGGAGTAGCTATCATCATTTGCCCTAATAAGTAAATTTGGGACGGGGAGGATTAGATCTCTAACTTAACTGCACGTCTGCACCGTGACTTTTGGCTGTGTTCTTAAGAGCAGATATAATACCATACTATAGTATGAGCCAACTATAAACACATGGCGATATGATAAAAGAGAAGAGAGAAAACCAGCGGACTATGGATCTGCAGCACGGACATCCAAGATATAGTGTATGTATAATAGGTGGGACCATATATTAATAGTATATTATATGTTTATAGATAAATATTGTATGAATTAGGGTGCTAATAGTTGGCTATACTATTAAACTTGCTCTAATACAACAATGTGTACTTCTTTACCTAATTTTTTTCAACTCACATTTCTCGTTTTTCATGGGTATACTAAATTGTTAAACATTGCATTTTTTTAAAAAAAATATATACAAAAGTTTCTTCAAAAATCATATTATTCCATTTTAAAAAAAAGTTGCTATATTTAATTAAATCATGTGATAATGAGTCGTTTTGTTTTACGTGCACAAAACACAACAGCCAAACACATAGTGGGTTGGGAACTAATCCCCACACACGAAAAATATAGCGGTGGCGCATGATTAACTAAGTATTAGTAAAAAAATTAAAATATATTAATATAGTTTTAAAATAATTTTTTGATAGTAAATTGTAGTAAAAAAGTTTAGCAATTTTAGTAAAAAAGAAAATGAGAAAGTGAAGATTAGGAACCTCAACAAACAACCTAAAGCTAATTATCTACTTAAATATACATGAGGCTCAATCGGCTAGCTAATGGTATATTAGGTCCGTATGGGCGGCAGACTTGCTTTCACCCCTTCCCCGCCGACTGGCCGGCTGCTATCCCTCTCAGTCTCAGACGAGACCGCGCCGCCGGGAGTTAGCACCGATGGGGTGGACTGGGTGGTTTGCCGGGGCTGTTGATTTGTGTGGAGTGGTAGCTAGCGTCCTGCCGCTGTGAGTTATTACCGCGTTTTGAGATTCTCGCTTCTTTCTTCCTCTTGCGGTTCTTGGTTTCCTCGATTGATCGGTCCATCTAGCGCGCAAGCTTCTTTCGTCGGCTGTATGGGATGAGTTGCTTTCTGATTCGCTCTCTAGCTAGCTTCTTCAATTCTTTTTCACTTCTTAGCTTTCTTGTACGCGCAGCCCGAGTTCTTGGTGGTCTTCTTTCTTGTACGTTTTTTCTTTGCCGTTCTTGGTTAATTTCTTTCTTGTTCATGCGCCCTCGTCGCGGCGGATCGCACACGCGCCCTCGCCGGCGCAGTCGCCGCGGCGGACCACGCGCCGCGCGCCTCCCCCACAACCTTTCTTTCTTTGCCGTTCTTGGTTAATTTCTTGCTCACGCGCCTCCCTCCCCGCAATGTTTCTTTTTTTTTTTCGAGTTCTTGGTTTCTGCTTGCTCGCGTGCCCTAGCCGCGGCGGGCCGCACGCGCCCTCGCCGGCGCAAGAAGCTAGCGCACTCGCGGCGGCGGAGGACCATGCCGCCGCGCGCGGCGCGCCTCCCCGCAATCTTTCTTTCTTCCTTCGAGTTCTTGGTTGGTTCGCCGGCTGTGGTGAGTCGTAGCGTTTCGATTGTCTAGCTACTAGCTAGCTCCTTCTTTCGAGTTCTTGCTTTTCTTCTACGCGCGCGCACGGCTGGTTAATTTCTTCTGTCTTGTATGGTTCCCCTCGCCGCCTCGATCGTTTTCTTTGGCTTTAATTGTCGAGTTTCTTGTCCACGCGCCCTAAATCTTGTTGTTTGCATATCTTGATCGCATAATTAAATCTAATTTGTTTTTTTTTCTTACTAGAGTTGCATTTGGGGTTACCGCGGACTGGGTCAGGGCGTTCGATTGTTTCGGTGGGATAACACTTACGGGTGATTTGATCATTTCATATCTGAAGACCGGAATGCTCTTGTTCGTGGTTGGGTTGAGTCAGGATACAATTTGGGTGATATATGACTCTGTTCTAAGCCAGCTGATGGAGTTATGCCTGGTGGGATCTAGCCTATTCTTTTACTTGTCTCACAAAAGCCATCACGGCATAAACGTGGCACTGGCTCAATCGGTACGTATTAAACTCTCCTATCTGTACATGATCCCTTTAGTTAACTATAAAATCAGCACATATGGCCCTTTGAGAGAGTCATTAGCGTATGATTGATTGAGGTTTAGTTATTATAAAATTTAAAAAATAGTTTAGTTGATATTTTAGAGCAACTTTTATATCGAAAATTTTCTCATAAAATGTATCATTTAGCAGTTTGTAAAGCGTGTGCTAATGGAAACTAATGTCCATGTATTATTTACAGTTCATAACTCTTTATAATCTAGCTACAAAGTTTTACTGAATGATTTTGTGGAAATTAGATCTACTGGCCTCAAAATTCCCCTTTTTTTTTTTTGCCGGGACGGCCAAACGTGAGGTCTGCTTTTCGTTTCCCAAAGCCTCAAAATTCCTGCAACACATAAATGTGCTTTAATTTTCGTTTCCCATTTAACATGTAGATGAATGTGATTATCTTATAGGAGTATGAATGAAAAGCATATCGACTAGTACATTGTAACTATCTAGATTTTCCAATCATATCATAATTCTTTTCTTCAAAAAGTGTAGACAATTTTTTTCATACCGGTAAAGCTACAATCAAAGTCAGCATTTCTAGTATTTCTAATTGGTGCCTAGAGAAATCAACATGGGCTATTTCCAGGAGCTTAATAATAGAGATGCCCATTACACAATGGAATATTTCCACTTTGTCTCCTTAAACCAAAATATCGGATATCTTACCCCTCAATTATTAAAACCGGTGCAATTTAACTTACTTAGTGGTTTTGAAGGGTGGTTTCGCTGACGTGGCATATAAGTGATATTGTTGATCTTGTCTATGGTGTTGACGTGGAGCTTAGGTGACATTATTAGAATTAAAGACATACACGTGGAGCCCCCATTAGTCATCAAAAAAAAAGATTTATGAGGTCCACATGTCATCCCTCTCTATCCTTCTTCCTCCTCTCTCTCTCTTCTCTCTGAATCTCTTCCTTCCTCTCCACTTCGACTATCTCCAGGGCGGGATCTGGAGCGGCGGCGACGGCGGCGGCGGGCAAGCGATGATGCCGAGCTCCAGCACGCCCACTGGCGGCTTCCACAGCTGCTTCGTCGTCGGTTGGTAGTCACTGGCTGCAGACTACACACGTGCGCCGCCTCGTCGAGCACGTGGTAGCCTCCTGCTAGGCAGAGTTGGAGGAGAAGCCGGCGGGCCACCGCCCGGACCGCCGGGAGCAATGCCTATGTCGGATGTGCCCCCCTCGAGGCTGGCTGAACCACCTCGTGAAGGCGCTGCTCGACAGAGTTGAAGGGGATGGTGGTGTGGCCGAGCAGAGCTGACTCCTTGATAATGGAGACGAGGACATCGGAGACGTCGGATGTTCGCCGGCGCCGGAGACGAGCGCCGGCAGGACTACCGCATCAGGAAGGTGCGGATGCGCGTGTCCACGCTCGAGAGCAACAGGGCGTACACGGCGTCGTACCCGCTGCTCGTGCTGCTCCGCTGGGCTCAAGAAGATGGGGGAGGTGCAGCTCGCCGTGCGGTTCTCGTCGCCGGCGCACCTTCCGGACACGGTGGAGCCCGACGACCCGAAGGAGGAGTTCGATGCCGTGCCACGGCGGCCGCCTCCGCTGCTCCAGATCCCGCCCCTGGAGACTGCCAGAGTAGAGGAAGACAAACTCACAAACATAGAGCGAAGGAGAGAGAGAGGAAGGAGGAAGGGTAGAAGGGGATGGTACATGGGCCCCACAATTTTTGTGTGAATTTTTTAATTCTAATACCACCTAAGAGCCATGTCAACACCTCATAAAAGGTCAACACTGTCGCATAGATGCCACGTTAGTGAAACCGCCCTCCAAACCGCTAAGGAAGTCAAATTACACCAGTTTTAATAGTTGGAGGATCGAAATATATATGCTATTGCGGTTAATCAGATTCGGTCAGTAGCTAAGGGAGCCAAGGTGGACTTATTTGTTACTAATTCATATAAAGCAACACAAAAGGCTAAAAGCCCACCAGCACGGCCTATTTGGCCCAACCAGCCTGGACTGGAGAGCAAAGCTGTGATGTGTCGATCCAGAGCTGGCAACCAGCAAGCACTTCATGGTCCATCTATGCATTTTTTAGATAATAAAAATTGTTTACAGTTGTTGTTTTTTTGCAGTTTAAGTATGTTGAATTGAAATTGAGTATTTGTAGAGTAATACATCATATATATTTATCTTGTTTAATTTTTTTTACGTTGTTTAGTGATTATTTGAATGACAAGAAGAAAACGAGGGGACATTCTTAAGAAATAAAAATCTATATTGTTGTTAATAAAACCTTAGTTTATGGAATTAAAGAATTTTATCTTATTAATTTGCAGTCTCTAGGTCTTCTTATTGTGTTCTTGCTGGGGATCGGTGCTGCTATTTTTGGTATGAAGTTGAACTGGCTCATGTCGGATAGGGACATAAAGTGGTATACAGGAATCACAGTGTGTGCCAACTTCCTGCAGTTTTTTATTCCGGTTATCATCCGACTTGTACGTGACAATATATTCGCTAGTTTTTTTCATGCTTATAACGCCTACGAGTTGTTAAGACGGATTGTTTCTTTTTTTTTTTACAGGCTTATCAGAACATGGACAATATTGAGAGGATGGTATTCTCATTCAAGATGATATCCACAGGACTGTGTATGATTACTGCATCTTATGAGTCGTGGAATATTGGAACGCACTTGAACATTACTGATTGGGAGCGTATGGTCTGCCTGCTGGTATGAAATCCCTTCAGAACTACTCGTTTCGTCTCAACATATAACTAGAAAATAAATGTATTTGTTAGCGTATAGACTAGTTTATTCCCGTATGTATTATTTACTAATGTACATTAAAATACTGCATGAGTTTTATAACAACATATACGTTAGAGCGATGGGAGGCTCCGAGGGGGAGCGAGGCTAATCTCCGGGCGACAGCCCAGAAGTCGCCAAATCTCCTTGAAGACGTCGGAGTTCAGCCCTACACCTGTCCAAGCAAGGCTGCCTACATTGCTGCCCACCCCATCGAAGGCTCAGCTTCTCCCCTTGCCGGCGGCGAGCAATCCGGCGGCCCGGTAAGGCCCTCTTCTGGTTGAACTCTTCAGTCGCCCCATCCATCCCATCGAACAATTTAACCCCTTCCAACAACAAAAAAGCCCTTAGGTCCTTGTCAATCCAAAACATCATGAATTACTGGCTCTGCTCCCATCCCGATTTTCTCTCTATTCCCTCGCTGGGTTTTGGCCTCTTCTACAGTCGGGTTGTATGTTACAATGTGATAGTTCTCATGTTCTTAGCTGGGTCGTCAGTTCTCCAATCTTATGGCCTTCAGATGCACTTGGATAAATCTGCTGCAGCCAGCACGATTTCAAAAAATGTGCAGCTCTTCCTGAATGGTTTCCTCCAGAGCAATGTAGGTTTGCCCACTGCTCCAAGAGCAGGCTTGCCCATTGGTTCAAACGCTGGTTCAGTCGCAGGTCCGCCCATTGAGCTCCCTTCCCTAGTGCTCTCCAGGCTAACCCTGCACCACAACAGCTGAGTGAGGTCATTGCTCTTCTGGAAGATAGCCTAAACGTCAGCCAGGAACTGCCTGCTACCGAGGAGGCGGTGCCGGTTTCTGTCACTCCTGGTATCGTCGCCGTTGCGGGCCCACTCGATGAGATTGCCATCGCTGCTACTGCTGTTGAGGAGTTTGCTGCTACTAATGTCGCTGGGGACACTACAGCTGCTGCCGCCGAGTCTGGAGTTGCTGCTGCTGCGGCTGCTGTCGCTGCTGCTACGCCTGCTCCGGCCGTCCCTTCGGGCGTGGTCGTGGCTGCAGCAATGGCCGCAGCGAACGCCCCAGCCGGATGAACTCCCCTGGCCAGCCAGCTCCGCCCGTAAAGCACACCGCTTCCGGACGACCAAAGAAGGAGCAGGTGCTGTGCATTGTCAGCACTCAGCCACTTCCGGAAGGTCAGTCCAGCTCCAGGGCCCCTGTCACTGTTCCAGATCCGGTCAGGGATATTTTTGTCTGTGAAGATCGCGTGCTCCCTGCTAGTTTTGCTTCGCCACCTGCGCCTGAGCGTTCCAGGTCCCCCCTGTGGCTGCCCTTGAGAGTGAGCCTGCTGTGCTACCCAATGAAGCTTCCCCTCTGAGGTCCCCAGTCCAGGATGCTACAGTGGAGAACAGTGATTTGTTTGAAGAATATGCCTCTGGTGACACTGACGACACTCCGAACAGCCCCCAACCTCCAGCAGTTCAGCTTGTTCACCTCCAGCCTGATGACTACCAAGATGTGTTTATCCCCTTCACAGACAACAGGCTGGTGGGACACTTTGCAACTGCCTATCTAACGCATGCCTGCCCCAGTCCGGCTGCTGCTATCAGAGATCTCATGAGGGAGCACATGCCAAACCTCCACTTCAGTATGCATGCTTCCACTCGTGGTACTTTGTCCCTCTGTTTCACCCTCCGAGCTCACCGCGAGATTGCCATCCAGCATCAAGAAATGCTTGACTCTGGGGACCACATTCTTGTCTTCGAGCGGCCTGAGGACAGTGAAGCCAGATTTTTTCAGCACTTAACATAACTCACTGAGTTGGACTTTACAGATTTCCCACCAGAACTTATGTTCCCTGGTAGAATCAGAACAACCATGATCCCTATAGGTTTTGTGAGTGAAATTGATGATGAATGTCCTTTTGGATATGAGAAATCCTCCCTCCGCTTGGTGTTACAACATCAACCTGGAAAGGTTTTCCGTCCCTACCTCTTAGTCCGCTTCCAGGATGGAACTGTCTGCATTGCTAAGGTCAGAGTGATCGCAACTTGGGACCTTGCTAAGAATATTGACGAAGATAGGCTGTATGTGCGTCACTTTCCATCCTTTCAGTTTCAGCAAGCCCCAGGGGGATCCCTCGCTCCTTGCTGGCCCAGTAGCGAACATGGCATCAGCGCCAACTCAATAACCAGGGTGGTGGAGGAGGTGATGGCCTTTAGCTCGTTATCTTACCTGCAATTCAAACCCTGGCCATCCATTGTCGAGATGGACGAAATCGATGTGCCTTCCCATGTGTCTTTGCCTGCTCCTCAGGGCCAGTATGTCCCTATCTCACCGGTAAATGGTCTGGAGCAACACTCTGAGGATCTACATGACTCGCCGGACTTCGATTGTAGTGGTATGAAGGCTGAACATGAGCTATCTGGGAGAAAGATCACTCGCCAGAAGAAAAGAACGTTTGATAGAGAAATCAAACGGCGCAAGAGTAAGAGGCTGGCTAGCAAGGAAACTCCTTCCTTCCTTTCGATTGAAGCTAAGGCCTTAAAGGTGAAGAAACTGAAGGAGTAGCTCGCCAAGTGTTCCACGAAACTCAATGAAGCAATTACCAAACACAAGCTCCTGGACTTCAACTCGAAAACCACCCTTGAAGCTCTTGAGGATATTGCGATCGCCCGCTGTCTCAATGACCATGACATCCTCGAGCTCCGCAAGGTGTTGGCAATTGTCAGATGAACAAAGATGGAATGCAAACTTAGTGCCCGTCCTACCTCCTCCTTCTGTCCCATATCCGTCCCCTCGCTTTTGTGAACGACCTGCTCTTTTGTGGCCACTCGGGCAAATTTACCACTATTATAAACTCTTTATGCTGCTTCTTTTATGCTCTGAACTACTACTCCCGAGTGACGTACCTTTATTATGTTTAATCGTTCCTTCTCGATTATTTGCTAGAATGATCGTGGCTTGGGCGATATAGACAAATGTTCTGTAGTGCGTTCCTTCCTCATGACTACAAGCCTGACATTATTCTCCTCCAAGAAACAAAATTATCCTCCTGCCTCCCAGACAAAGCCAGATCCTTTCTCCCTTCATCCTGTCAAACCTTTCATGCAATTGGAGCTTATGGGTCCAGGGGTGGGATCCTAACGGCCTGGAACGATTCCCTCTTTTCGAAAGTGAGCTTTGTTGCTATACACTATTCCCTGTCTATCTCCTTCACCTCCACCCTCTCAGACCTCTCCTTCACTTTCAGCAACATATATGCGCCTTCTGACCCCGAGAGCAAAACTCGTGAAGAATCAGAACTTTGTAGCAATTCTTGCAGCCAAGCTTAAGCGCACCAGAACTTTCATAAAAAATTGGCAGAAGAATCACTCGGAAAGCAAAACCTTGGACAAGGACTGTCAGCTTGTCATTCATCGCTTTGATCTTATTTAACAAACAAGACCTCTAACGCAAGGCGAGAAAACTTTGAGATCTCTTGTCCAGGAATCTCTCATTGCTCATATGCACAGGTAGGTTGCATACTGGAAACAACGGGGGAAAGTGAAAAGAATCAAACTAGGAATTGACAATGCAGCCTTCTTTCATGCCTCAAAAAACTTCAGAAAAAACATGATAAAATCGGTTAAAGTGGGGGAGATGTAAGTGATAGACCACTCAGCCAAAGCACAACTTTTCTTCGATTTCTTCTCTAGTATCTTCGGATCTGTCACCCCAGTTTGTTGGAACTTTGATTTGCCTTCTCATACTCTCAATCCCTGCTTGGAGGATCTGTGTCAAGATTTCACCACGAAAGGGACTTTTGCAGCAATCAGGGCAATGGACAAAAAAAGTGCGCCAGGTTCACATGGCTTTCGTCCAAGCTTCTTCCAGGCTGCTTGGACATCTGTTAAACCAGATGTAATGCAAATGAAGCAGGCTTTCTTCCAACAAGGAATTGACTTGGAGCGAATTAAAAGAGCTTTTGTCGTACTGCTACAAAAGCCGGGAAAAGAAAACACTGTCGATGGCTTCAGACCTATATCCCTCCAGAACTGTCTGGTGAAAATTATTGCAAAAGTGATGTCCAACAAACTACATTCATCAAGACCAGATAGGCTTTCTCAAAGGCAGAAATATATCTGAAAATTTTATCCTGGCCACTGAGCTGCTCCAAACCTATTACAAACGCAATTGTGCAACTCTAATCGTCAAGATTGACTTTGCTAAAGCTTTTGACTCTGTTAATTGGGACAGCCTTCGACTGATCATGTAAGCTAGAGGCTTTCCCCAGGTCTGGATCAATTGGGTATCTTGCCTACTTCAGACATCAAAATCTGAAGTTTTACTCAATGGGGTTCTAGGGAGATGGATCAATTGCAAACGAGGATTATGTCAAGGTGACCCAATTAATGTCCCCCTATCTGTTCATTATTGTGGCTGACGTTCTCCAGCAGCTCATAGGGCAAAATAATGCAATTCGGCACCCTATTTATCCAATCCTCCCTTGTGCTACTATCTAATATGCATATGACCATCTGGTTATATGTTAGGCAACTGAAACTAATGCAATTGCTCTCAAACAAAGTCCTGACCTCTTTGCGGAAGCTATGGGTTTGCATATAAACTTCTCAAAGAGCACCCTGATAACCATTCACACATAGGCATAGCTCGAAGCCAAGATCCTAGATCATCTTAACTGTAAAAAAGAGTCCCTCCTAGTGTCTTACCTGGGCCTGCCGCTCTCGCTGCACAAGCTAACCCTAGTTGACCTTCGCCCAACTATTGCAAAAGCCAACAAGTACTTAGCTGGATGGCAAGCGAGCATGCTTTCTTATGCAGAATGTGTAATTCTCATCAATGATGTCCTTGATAGCCTGCTAGTATATGCAATGTCTGCAACAATTCGTCCAAAGAACACAATAGAAGCCCTGGACAAAAAAAAAGGAGAGCTTTCCTTTGGGCGGGAGATGATGTCTGCTCCAGAGCAAAATGCTTGGTGGCCTAGGAGAATATCTGCAAACCGAAGCGACAAGGGGGACTTGGAATAAAAAATATCAAACTCCAATCTAGAGTTTTGCTCACCAAAAGATTGTTCAGCCTTCACAATCTAGAGTTCTCCTGGGCATCCTGGTTTTGGCATGAAGTTTGACATGAATCCATTGAATCAATAGATTCCTTGGGCAACACTGTTCATCTCTTCAGAAACTCGTCCCTAATCTGCAAAGAATGAAAAAGGTCAAGGTTGGTGATGACTCTAAAATGAGTTTTTGGAATGATTGCTGGCTGCTAAACAAGCCTCTCTGCCAACAGTTTCAAGCCCTGCATTTTCACTCTCTGCACAAACTAGCCTCTGTTGCACTGATAGCTCAAATGGGGCTGAGAGAATCCTTGGTGCACGCCTCTCTTCGGCTGCAGACCAGCAATTGGTACAGTTAGAAACTCTTCTTGCCACCCAAACCCCAACAGATTAGTATGATCTCAGAATAGCAGTCCCCAACATATTAACTAGAGCTCTCCCCACCAAGCCAGCTTATGAGCTCCTGCCACCTTCATCTGAAACAAACAAGAACTGGGAGTTCGTATGGCTCAACAGCCCCCCTCCCCCCCCCCCACCCCCCGAAGGTACATTTTTTTTTTTTGCTTGGCTTCTAGCAAAAGAGCGCCTTCCAACAAAAAAGTACATGCATGCTAAGACAATTGTCTCATCCCAACTTGTAATATTTGTGGACTCAATGATGAAACGGGCAGCCACTCATGCCTGTTGTGCCCTTTCACTTGCAACTTCTGGGCGGCCTTCTCTATTCACCCTGGAATCTCTGATGTACGAGATGTGGGCTACATCCGCCCTCCTGCAACCCTCCTGGTGGCGCACCACATGACCTTCTTCTTGCTTTGCTGGTGGTGTCTGTGGAAGCATCGCCACAATGTCGTCTTTAGAAATAAGCAGCCTTCCCTCCAACGACTCCTTCAATGTTGTCTTGATGAAGCTAATACTTGTGGATTGAACGTGTTCGGTGCCCTGATTGGATTGTGGTTTCAGCTTGGAAAGAAGTTTTCTCCCATTCTATGCAACTCCAACATATGTAATGGCAATGGCGATGTCGTTTTGCCTGTCCTATGTAACCTCCTTTTTAATGAAACCTCTGATCAATTAAAAATTCAGGTGGGGAATCTTTCCCCTCCGGTGTTTATCCAAAAGGAAAACACCATATACCTTAATTCTATTTATTTAGAAACCCTATCATTTCCGTTTTTATGTCTTTTTTATTTGTGTTATTATCTTATAGTGGTTATTTTCCTATAAATACTAGCTCTGTATATGCCAAAAATTTTAGTTTTCTTATTTTGCAGATCGTTTACATCTTTTCTGCGGTCAGCAGTCTCCTTCAGTGTGGGGTGCGCATTGTTGGACCAGAGCGGTTTGCAAAATGGGCTAAACAACTGTGGGCCAAGACGTGTTGTGGTTGATTGGTTCGATGAGGTATATACGAGATACTATAATAAGCTATCTAACGAGAATTAAAAAGGTGCAATATTTGACATATCTATCTTGATTTGTAGGAGGCTGCACGGTTGCAGCGCGTGCTAATGGAGAGTGCTGAAAGAAATTTTTTTTGTTGGGGGTAAATTCGCATTATCTAGCTATGATCAATATTTTCTGTTTTGACATTGAATACGAACTTAATTTGTTTTATTGAGTAGTTCGCATACTTATAGTAGTAAGTAGAATTTAATTTGCTAAATGTTGCCGGTTTTGTCAAAACACATAGGGTACGATGTGGACTAGTAGATGTATGTGTTTGACATGATGGTTTTGTCCCCAGACCTCTAATGCTTTTGAATCTCGACTCCATGCAGCTAGACTGCCTGTTTTAATTCGTGTTTGCTTAAGGCTGGGTGAATCGTAGACTTGGAAAAATCGATTTGTTTTGCTATTTGTCTCGCTCTACACATCTCGGCATGTTTCTAGAAATTACGTACGTTTATCGCCCATGCGCGCGCACGCACAGTCGCAGGCTCGCAGCCGCATGATCACCATGGTGTGCAGCTGGCCGTGGGCGCCCAATCCGGACGGTCGGGGATCAGTGCGACGAACGCCACGCAGCCGCGCCGCGCTCGCCGCCGGCGTGCAGTGGTGACCCGCGCGCGCGCTCGCATGATGACAATACAACGCGGCGATTCGGGAAGCGCCGGAGACAGAATTGAGGAGATGCAATGCAAGCTGACCTGATCGATCTTCATCATGATCATTGTACGTCATGCACGCATGGACAATGTCACAATGGTGGTCCCCCGTTCGTCGGACCACATGGATTAATGGACATGGCGACCATGTCCTTCGTCGGCCTCGTCACTGCCCTCGCCGGCGTAACGGCGTTGCAGAGTACTCTGCAACTGCGAGTCCGTCGTGGACTCGTGGGTTGCTCTTCACCGGCCAAGTGCTCAAACTGCGGGCACTAGCTTGATCGATCAAATGGCAGGTAGAGATGCTAGAGGGATTTTAAAACACCCAAATCCATTGACATCAACAACGTGACTGAAGTTGCTTGATCCCCTCACCAGCTTTCTTTCCACGAAGATAGCTCCGGACTCCATCGCCATCGCCGCCGCACCCGCACGCACCGATTTCCGACGAATAAGAAAGGAAGGACTTCGCGAGGAGTCCGTGCTAATTGTCGGGCTCATCTGATCCGTACACTCGGAGTCGAACGGCTGTCAGAGATCCCAATGGATCAGAGTTTTCTTCTCCGAATCCCCTCGCCACATCCACCGACTCATGGTCGTCTCGCCGGAGCAACGCCGGCCACATCGTCCTGGCGGTCGCCTGCTTAATTTGGCCCCTCGTCTCCAGCGGTCGCACGCACACCAACACCCACACGGTCAGGGATAAGCAACCCTGGCATGGTGATCCGATCCTGTCCGCGAGCTACGACGAACATTCTCGCCACGCCGCGCGCGCGCGCGCACGACAGCCGGTTCACGGCCATGCTCAGGCTCGCCGCTTTTGCCCGCCGCACGCAGCTGAAGCGGCATGGTCTCCACGGTGTAATGTAAGTCGCCGTAGTGTGCCCAAACCAGAGGAGGGAAGCGTTGCAACGGACGATCGAACGCCATGTCGGACGCTACGCACGCCACGCCGCTCGCGGGCGACAGAGGAGCAACGCAGCGCGTCAGCGTGGCGAGTCAGAGCGGAAACAGGGTTTTTTTTTTTTAAAGAAGGGCAAAAACTTTGCCTCGTATAGATAGAGATGGAGAATACGTTAAGGGCTATTCTAAAAGAGAAATAAGCCCGCAAAAAGTGATGGTTATGTGATATCTCTCAAAATTCCGAACTCTTGAAGCTTTGAGGCTCCTGCTTTGACCCATACCCGACCTTCCTCCTTGATCTTGGCGAGGATGGATACCGGCGGTTAGGCAGTGTTTCGAAAGATTCTTGTATTTCGCTCGCACCAAATTTTCCAGAAGACCAAGATCACCAGAGAGGGAGCAGAAACAGTTTAATTAGGACATGCAAATTAACCTGATCCCCATAGCGAATTCTGAATGGCATGCAGATTCTGGAGTTCTTGTGAACAAGAAAACAGAAAAAGAAAAAGAGAAGAGCTCTTCTTGGAAAGACATTGTTTGTATTGTTGGAATGCTAGGGAATGTGCTCTCAAATGTCGAACTGAAACATTACAAGGTTGAAGTAAAAAAATGCCGCAACTGTTCTACAGTTGCGTAAATCATCATGTTAGAGCAGAATTTCATGTTAGCGTGCGGAGTGGTCAGACGTTTGATTCAGCACAAAAAAAGGTTCCTGAGCAATCTTCTATCTATTACTCCTATATAGAGTACTAAAAGTCCATTAAACTTTCTAAAAACGCTCTTTAGTCGTCAAGTGGTATCCTATAAATGCTCTTAGTCGCTAAATGGCATTCTAATAAATAAGAAAAATCCGACTATTGATTTTCGTTTAAATTGATGGACCTATTATTTTATATCGTTAGATATATTCGGTAGTAAAAACCACATCCAGAATCTCCCCTTTTCAAACAAACGAACGTGCGTAACGTGTAATGCACGTACCTACTTCCCTCCCGTTATTTCTTTTATATGTTTTTTTTGTCTTCATGAGAAATCAATTAAAACCAAAATTATTTTCACAGGCAAAAGGGCCCCATAAATAGACCTTCACCTACTAGGTCTACTAACTCTCTCTCTCTCACTTTAAATATCCCACAACCGCTTTTAAACCGCTACATGGTGCTATTAAATTAGAAAAATACTATAAAATATTTTTTAAAAAGAAGTAATCGACTATCAATTTCTACTTAAATTGACGGATACATTGTTTTTAGATTGTTAGTATTTTTAAATAGAAAAACCCAAACCTCTCTCCTTCTCTCCCCACCCCTATACGGCATTCAAATCCATTAAACATCTTATAAATACTTCTAAGCTACTATATAACATTTTTAAATCAAAGAAAAGTCTTAGTTTTTTTTTTAAAAAAAATAATCCAACCATTGGTTTTGATTTAAATCTATGGAAACATTATTTTCAATCGATTGATCTATTTTTTTAAAAAAAAACAGCCCAAACCTCCTTGCATCTCTCTTACTCCATTGAGGCATCCGGTGTTAAAAGTCCACCTATATACGCTCTTAAGATGTTAAAAATCCTAAAAATCAGATAAAATTCTAAAAAGTCTGACAAGAAAACAAAACATCCGACCATCGGTTTTGATTTAAATATCCGATACATTATTTTAGGTAGTTAGATTGATCATTTAGAAAAACATCCCAAACATCCCTCTCTACTTGCCCATGTATGACGTGCACTATTCTTTTCTCTTTGTTTTCTTTATCTCCTTAACAATCAAATTAAATTTATCTATATAGGAAAAAGAAAAAAACACAAATGGACCTACATCTATTACTTATATCCCGTTAGACATATAACGGCTTTATACTGACTTAATTAATTTCTTTTAACATGCATACGGGGGCTATGTACTTATACAAATTGACCTTGATACTTTTAAAACAATCTTTTTTGAGATAAATAAATGTTCTTAATAATGATGCTCATAGCATCCAAATTACACATATGATCTATGAAGTCACTAATAAATTAGAGAAAAATAATTTTAAGTGACATAATTTTTTAATCATAAATGTACTCATCTAGCATTATAGACAACAAGTTGAAAATAAAGGAGTGGTCGGTTGAAGATCATACCCATAAGCATTTGGATTGCACCTAGGAATCTTAACAATGATACAGCCTTGAGGTGGCCTTAGAAATATATCAAGTCAATTCCATATAGGAATTAAAGACAATATGTCCTTTTTTTTAATTTTTTGGTAAAACATGCTAACATTTTAATCATGAGTACTTATGTAAAACAATCTAGAAACATGTATTTGTTATAAGACACTTCAGTGTAGTGATAATTCACAAAAAATACTATGACCATTACTTGAAATAATATTTCATGAGAGAAAATTTAGAACATATGCCTTTACCCCATGCCATAAATGCATGACAAATGTCACGCCCCGAACTAGCCCCGAGCGGAACTAGCCCGTGACGCTCCAAATTAACCTGTTAATCGATACCAGTCCCAGGAAACAGTGCTGGTATCACAGGAAGACAGCATATCACAGCAACAGAGGTCTCTTTATTATAGAGTAGGATTACAGTCATGTTGGGCTGCGGACAGACCCCGAGCTCACAACTGCATTACAAAAGAGGAAGCGGAAGCC
Organism: Oryza glumipatula; assembly: GCA_000576495.2. NCBI lineage: Eukaryota > Viridiplantae > Streptophyta > Magnoliopsida > Poales > Poaceae > Oryza > Oryza glumipatula. Next base: position 28,857,299 of record CM002514.2, read on the forward strand.
AAGACTTGGACCAAACATCACAGGCGCGACTTGGGAACTAGGCCGAAACCCTAAAACTCTTCGAAGCCAACTTGCTCCTGGAAGAACTCCTCGTCAGCGGGATCCACATCACCTTCTTCAGCAACTGGGGGGGGGATTATTTATATAGAGCAAGGGTGAGTACAGGAGTACTCAGCAAGCCATGGGAATTTATGTGTTTAATGCAGGCTTCAAGGAAAGGCTGCTGTTTTCGCAATTGATTTTAGTTTAAACTTCTTTTTGGACTCAACTAAGTGAGTGCTTCTCAAACGACGCGGATGAGACAGTGCGTCTCGTCCGGTCAGAGTATGTGCAATGTATCAGTCTTTAAAACAGGGTTGGCATCCGGCCAACAGCTTTTCAAACGGCCAACAGGCCAACACTTTCTTTAAACGGCCAACAGGCCAACAGCTTTTGAAACGGCCAACAAGCCACATCTTTTGAAACGGCCAACAAGCCAACATCTTTTCAAACGGCCATCCGGGCCCGGCTGCTCTCAACAGCCACAGGTTTCCGTCTCCGAAACCAAACCACATCAGCTCTTTTTCAAGCAGTTGTCAAACAAAACTACGCTAGGAATCACCTCACATCCGCCCATGACCGTGGGCACGGCTGTTCGAACAGTTGGTTAAAACCTCTGCAGAGGGGGTACACTTTACCCACACGACATTACTAACCCGAATCAACCAGCCCGTGTATAACGGCCACGTCTGGTTGACCTAAAGGCTTTCATGACAAGGCATTTCGAAAGCCGACACAGGTTCGCCATATGCCGACGAGGGGGGTCCCAGACCGACAACAGGTTAGGTCCCAGACCATGCTGTGCCAGGAAGCTCGGGGGTCTTCCCCGCCACCACCCCGAAGAATCCACATGCCTCTCGGACATCAAAGCTCCCCCGATTAGCAATTTACTCAGCCAGGGGTGTCCCATACCACCCATGTGGTTGCACATGTCTTATGTTTGGATGAAATTCCAAGGAATCGGTCCTTAATTGCAAGAGCAGGGAACCGTACTCCAATACGTTCCCCGGTCCGCGATTTTAGAAACTCATTTAGTTCACAAACACCGACCCAGGTGTCGGGTTTTCCAAATCTTTCGTAAAACATCAAGTTTTACCCAACATTGAATATTTTAAGTTTTGGGGGAGAAGTGTTCCGAAGTGCGTGCCCGAGGGTCCGCACATCGAAGCACAACAGTCGACAAAGGGGACTCAGGTATTCAATAAGTCATGGAGGGTATTTGCAGCAAAGTGGGATTGGGGCCGACGGGATAACCCGTAAAACACGGCCAAATACTTGTGTGAGTCCTAAACGTGCAATATTTGCAAAAGGAAATACTTAGATTTAAATTATGGGTGCAAGATGATCAAAGGTGACTTGCCTTGCTCGAGATCTTGAGCTTGGTCTTCGAAATCCTCGCACTGCGGGTCTTCGGGCTCCGGAACTACACGCGGAACGGAACAACTCAACAAACGGCGGAAAATAAAGCCCTATTATTGACCTCTAAGCGTGCCATTAAATAGATCTCGAGATTTGGAGAATTTTGGAAGTTGAACGGAGTCGATCGGATACACGGTTGAGAAGATAATGAATTTCTAAGATTATTGGATTTTTGGATCAAAGGAAAAAGGAAAAAGGATTTAATTAAATCCCTTTTTAAAAAGAAAAGAATTTGAATTGGAGGAGGGACGGGAATTAGACTTCTTCGGGCGGCTTAGGCGCGGCCCAAGAGAAAGTCGGACCGGCCGAGGCTTAAATGGGCCGGCCGGCCCAAGAGACGGCCCAACCACGCGCGGCGCGGGCGGAGGAGAGAGAGGGCGCGGGTGGACGCGGTCCACCGCGCGGGACCCACATGGCGGCGGCTCGGTCCATCGCGGACTCGGCGCACGCGGCGCGGCGCTAGGGTTAGGGTTTGGACGGCGCGCACACGCGCGGCGTACGGGGGACGCGGGTGCGGCGGGCCCACACGCAGCCTCTCGGCTCGCGGTGGACCGCGCGCACGGGAGAGCGACGGAGGGAGGGGAGCGGCTGACCCGGTCGTGGTCGACGTGGCGCCGACGTGGCGGCCACGTGGGCGGGCGCGAGGAGGAAGATGATGACGCCGGGAAACGGACGGCGGTCGACGGCGACGAGCGGCGGAACGATTTGCGGCGACGCGGGCGACGGGGTTCACACCGGGAGATCGACCGCGACGAGGGGAAGCGAGCCAACGGCTCGGATTCGCCGGAGGAAGGCCGGCGACGACGAATCGTGGCGGCGACCGACGGCGGCGAGAGAAGGGGGAAACGGCGATGGCGGCTCGAGGGGCTAATCCCCGGCGGCTAGGAGCATCTAGGCGGCCGCGGGAGTCCGAATCTAGCGCCGGATCGGGCGGAGATGCACCGAGGGAGGCCGGCGACGAGCGCCTCCTCCGAGCTCGGGCGGCGGCGGCGGCGGGCATGCGGCGAGCTAGGGCAAGGTCCGGGGCTTCGCCGGCGGGTCGGGGGAATGCTACTCGAGCTTCTACCAAAACCCTAGGGGAGGAGAAGGAGGGAGGAGGGGGAACGGAGAGGTTTATACCGCGACGGGGAGGGCGGCGCGGAGACGACGGCTGGCGGCGCGGGGGTTCTTTCCGGCTTCGGGCCGGGGAAGAGGAAGGGGAGGAGGCGGCCGGAGACCCCTTCCGAGTCCTTCGCACGTGCTCGGCTTCGACGGCACGCGACGGCAACGGAGGCGGAGGAGGGAGCGGCAATGGCGCGGTGGAGAGATGGGGAGGAAATTGGAGGAGGGGAGGCGCGGTTAAATGGGCGGCGATGTCGGTTTTGGGAACCGACATTGGGGCGGTCTCGGGGAGGACAGGCGCGGTGGTCGCGGCAAGGACGGCTGATGCCGGGAGGGGATGACGCCGGCGGGGGAGGAAAAAGGGAAAGGGGGAAGAAAAGGGCGGCTTGCCCTTTGCCGATAGGGGAAAAAGGGGAAAGAGAGGGGGCGACGCGAGGGAGGGTGCGGCGCGCGCGGGGAGGGCTCGGCCTCCGCGTCTTGGACGCTTGCGCGCGGAGTGGCGGGGCCGCGGGGAGATGGCGTCGGATTGGAGCGGAGCGGCGACAGCGGCGGCAGGCGCGGGGCCGGGGGATGACGGCGGCGGCGACCGGCCTGTCGGCCACGACGCGCGCGCGCGCGCGCGGCGATTCGAACGGGGTCGGCGCGGGGAAGGCGGTGCGGCGCGGCCGCGTGCTCGCGCACGCGCGGGCTCGGGGGCGGGCGAGGGCGCGCGCGAGAGAGAGGAGGAAGGGAGTCGGCTCGGGAGGAGGGAGCCGGCTGAGAGAGAGAGAGGGAGAGAGAGAGAGAGAGAGAGAGAGAAGGGAATGGGGCTGGGCCCACTTGGCAGAGAGAAGGAGGGAGAGGAGGATGGGGCTGGGCCCACTGGCAGGGAGAGAGGAGGATGGGGCCCACGGCTGAGGGAGGCAAAATAGACTTTTGCCTAGGGTTTGAATTTAGAGGAATTGGATTGGAATTTGGATTTCGACGGAGGATCGGAGACTCGAGATCGGGAATTGGCACTGGGACTGACACACAAGCAGGAAAGCAAATTTTCGCATATAGGGTTTTTACGAATTAATTTTCCCGCTAGGCGCCACGACGGAACGGGCGCTACAGACCAACCCCCCTAACAAGAATCTCGACCCCGAGATTCAGCACCTAAGGGAGCAGCTCCGGAAACTCGGCGCGGAGATGATCTTCTCGTTCCCAGGTTGCCTCATCTTCAGAATGGTTGCTCCACTGAACTTTGTAGAACTTGATGCTCTTTCTTCGAGTCTGACGTTCTGCCTCTTCAAGAACTCTGATTGGTCTTTCCTTGTAGGTCAGATTCTTTTCCAGCTCGATATTGCCCAGGGGAACTTGTTCTTCCGGAATACGCAGGCACTTCTTTAATTGAGACACGTGAAACACATTGTGCACATCTGCGAGACCTTCAGGTAGCTCAAGCTGATAAGCCACCTCGCCACGTCTGGCGGTTATGAGGTAGGGGCCGATGTAGCGGGGTGCTAACTTGCCGGACATCCCAAACCTCTTCATTCCACGGAGGGGTGATACCCGTAGGTACACATGATCCCCTACTTCGAACTCAAGGTCACGCCTTCGATTGTCTGCGTAATTCTTTTGACGGTTCTGAGCTGTCTTTAATCGTTCTCGGATCAGCTTAACTTGTTCTTCTGCTGCCTTTAGTATGTCAGGTCCGAACACCAGTGCTTCGCCAACCTCATTCCAGCACAAGGGTGTGCGGCATTTTCTTCCGAACATTGCCTCATTTGGCGACATCTGAATGCTGGCCTGATAACTGTTGTTGTACGAGAACTCGGCATACGGCAAACAACGGTCCCAAGTGCCTTCGAAATCCAGAGCACACGCACGAAGCATGTCTTCTAGGATTTGATTTACTCTTTCAGTCTGACCATCGGTCTGCGGATGGTAAGCTGTACTAAAATTTAGATCGGTTCCGAGAGCTTCATGCAACTGCTTCCAGAACCTTGATGTGAACTGAGTGCCTCGATCTGACACAATCTTCTTGGGACAGCCAAATCTACATACGACATGCGTCATGTAGAGTTCTGCCAGTTTCTTTCCATCAAAGGTGGTTTTCACTGGCACGAAATGAGCTGACTTCGTGAGTCGATCCACGATTACCCAGATGGAGTCATACCCGCTAGGGGTTCTCGGCAAACCGGTGATGAAATCCATTCCGATTTCTTCCCATTTCCACTCGGGAATCGGTAACGGTTGTAGCAATCCGGCTGGCCTTTGATGCTCTGCTTTGACTCTTTGACAAATGTCACAAAGGGCTACATATTCTGCGACATCTCGCTTCATTCCTGCCCACCAGAAGTACGCTTTGATATCCTGGTACATCTTCGTACTTCCTGGATGAATGGAGTAGGCGGATTCGTGAGCTTCTTTTAAAATGAGGTCTCTTAACTCCTTCTTGGCCGGTACACAGATGCGTGATCCGCACCAAACTGTGCCTTGATCGTCTATGGAGAAACTGGTGTCCTTCTTCTCCTGTATTCTTTTTATTAATTCTTTTATCCCTTCATCATCCTTCTGAGCCTCTCGGATTTGTGATTCTAGGGTAGGTTGTACTGTCAAGCTGGCAGGGACACCTGACTGTACCATGGTCAGTCTTAACTTCTCCAACTCTTTGCACAGGCGATCTTGGTCAGGCCATATTTGAGCTGCGTTGCAATAGGTCTTGCGACTTAGCGCATCAGCGACCACATTGGCTTTACCGGGATGGTAATGAATTCCTAGATCGTAATCCTTGATTAGTTCCAGCCATCTTCTCTGTCTCATATTTAACTCGGTCTGAGTGAAGATGTACTTAAGGCTCTTGTGATCGGTGTATACTTCACATCTGTTCCCGATTAAATAGTGCCTCCAGATCTTGAGAGCATGAATTACGGCTGCTAGCTCGAGATCATGGGTGGGGTAGTTGACTTCGTGAGGCCTAAGCTGCCTGGATGCATAGGCCACAACCTTTCGTTCTTGCATTAGGACACATCCTAAGCCTTGTCTCGATGCATCACAGAAGATTTCGAAATCTCTTCGGATATCAGGCAAGGTGAGGACTGGGGCGGTGGTCAACCTTTTCTTCATTTCCTGAAAACTGTTTTCACATGCTGCTGACCATTCATACTTCTTTTCCTTCTTCAATAGCTCGGTCATAGGTCTTGCTAGCTTGGAGAATCCTTCGATGAATCTCCGATAATAACCAGCTAGGCCAAGGAAACTGCGGATCTCTGACACATTCTTAGGCGGATTCCAAGCAAGTACGGCTTCAACCTTGCTAGGATCTACTTCAACACCGTTGGAGGAGATCACGTGACCAAGAAATGCTACTCGGTCCAACCAGAATTCGCATTTCGAGAACTTGGCGAATAGTCGATGATCCCTGAGCTTTTCCATTATCAATCTTAGGTGTTTAGCGTGTTCTTCCTCACTTTTGGAGTATATCAGGATGTCATCAATAAATACCACAACAAACTGGTCCAGGTATTCCATGAAGATCTTGTTCATCAGGTTCATGAAGAATGCCGGAGCATTGGTGAGTCCGAAGGACATCACTGTGAACTCATACAGGCCGTAACGCGTTGAGAAGGCGGTCTTTGGAATGTCTTCAGGTCTGATTTTCAACTGGTGGTAACCTGATCTTAGGTCAATCTTTGAGAAGACTTTTGCTCCTTTGAGTTGATCGAACAGATCGTCAATCCGTGGCAACGGGTACTTGTTCTTTATAGTCACTTCATTCAGGGCTCTATAGTCAATTACCATTCTCTCAGAGCCATCCTTTTTCTTAACCAGAAGTACTGGGGCTCCCCAAGGGGATGAACTAGGTCGCACATAACCTTTACTTTCCAGTTCTTCGATTTGCCTTTTGACTTCTGCTAGTTCATTAGCTGCCATTCGGTAGGGTCTTTTTGCAATTGGTGCGGTGCCGGGTGCTAGTTCTATGGCGAACTCAATTTCTCGGTCTGGTGGCATACCCGTTAATTCTTCTGGAAATACGTCGGGATATTCACTGACTATGGGCACTGCTTCCAAGGGAATGGCTTGCAAACTGGCTAGAATAGACCGGCTTGCGGTAGGGGTGTTAGGGGTAAAGCGAACTTGCTTTCCTTCGGGTCCTTGCAAGGTGATGGACTTTTCAGCACAATCTATCTGTCCTTTGTGCTTAGCCAACCAATCCATCCCTAGGATGATGTCCAAGCTTTGCGAGTCTAGGACTATCGGTTTGGCTAGGAAATCAACTTCCTCAATTCTAAGGTTAACTTCCGGGCATATTTTAGTTGCCCTTATATCCCTTCCAGGGGAATGTACTATCATTGGTATTCTCAAATTTTGGGTTTTCCAACCATTTCTTTTCACAAAAGCTTGCGATATGAAAGAATGGGAAGCTCCTGAATCAAACAGAACTATTGCGGGTATGGAGTTGACAGGGAACATACCCATCACGACGTCTGGAGCATCCTGAGCGGTTTCAGCTTGAATGTGGTTCACTCGGCCTCGACCAAAGTGGTTGGAAGCACGAGAACCTTGTCCACTTGCCTGAGAGCTAGGACGAGTTTGAGCTACCGCTGGAGTAGGAGTTCTGGCTGTGCTGCCATTAGCATGTCCTGAGTTGGTGCTGGGAGGATTCTGAGGGCACTGCCTGGCGAAGTGACCCATCTGTTTGCACCGGAAGCACTGGACTGCTGACTGTCCTGACGGTGATTTGAAGGAGGTAGCACTGTTTGGCGCAGTATTGCCACTTGGGGCATGCTGCTGCGGCTGAGGTGCTGGACGGTTCACTTGTTGTCGAGGGGCATAGCCTGGCTGGCGATTAACCTGAGTGACCGACTGGTGATACTGCATGGGTTGTCCAAAGCGAGGGCGAGGTGCGCCTCGGGAAGAATTGCCCTGATGGTTAGACTTGCGTTTCTTATATTCTTCGGCGGCCTCTTTTCTGGCATCTTCAAGCAGTAGTGCCTTGTTGATCATGTGCTGAAAGGTGGGGAAGTCATGAGCAAGCAACTGGAGTCTCATTCCAACTGCGACACCTTTCAGGAACTTTCTGATCTTCTTCTTGTCTGTGTCCACTTCTTCAGGAGCATACCGAGCCAACTTGTTGAACTGACTCAGGTATTCATTGATGCTGCTATTGCCTTGCTTAAGCTTGCTAAATTCTTCTTTCTTCATATCAATAGCGCTTTCGGGCACATGAGCTGCACGGAAGGCCGTAGCAAACTCATCCCAAGCGATGTTAGTGGGGTCAGGGTGTGCATTGCAATAATTCTCCCACCAATCTGCAGCAGGTCCTCTTAGCTGGTGAGAGGCGTAGAGCGTCTTCTCAACGGAAGTGCATTGCACTAAGTTGAGTTTTCGTTCAACATCTTTCAGCCAATCGTCGGCCTCAACGGGCTCGACGGTCTGAGTGAATTCTGGCGGACGAGACCTCAGAAAGTCTGTTAGCTTGGGCCTATTGTTACCCATGTGAGGATGGCCATTTCCATGCGCATTATGCTGAAATCCGGCTATGGCTGTGGCTAATCCTTGCAAGATCTGAGTCTGAACTGCCATCAAGTGTTGCATGTTATTCTCAACATGTGGTGGGGATGGGATGCGTTCTTCTCCAGAATTGTGACTGGCTGTGTGGTGAGAGCGGTGAGACTGTTCCACTTCTACAGCACGGGAAACTGAGCGATGCGAGCGGTTGCTGTGATGAGGTTGCTCGACTTCTGCATTGCGGGAAGCTGAACGGTGTGAACGGCTGCTGTGGACTGACTGCTCATTATCTGACTCACGATTTGCTTCTATCTCTGCTCTTCTTTCCTCAAAACCGAGGCGGGCTGGGGCACGAACAGCACGGCGGGGGCGACTAGCCATCTAAACTCCCAGAAGAGGGCGGGGTAAGAATCAGATAAGCACTTAGAGAAGGCAAGAAACAAAGTAAATAACAACTAGATAGCACACACTAGGCATAAACTGGTTTTCTCAAATCATAAAGACACCTGATACAACGGGTGTGGACAAGTCACAGAGCTACGCCGAGCTTGACTGTACGCACACCTCCTAGGAGAACCAGACTACCAGACAACACCCACATCAAACACACGCACGCACTACCTCGCCACGACTCCAAAAGAGTTGGCGGCGGAACAAAAGGGCCTATCTCACGGACGGCTGCTGAAGACTGACTCCTCTACTCCTCGTCGGCCTGGCTGCCTCCTGTAGTCGCCTCCTCTGTCGAAGAGACGTCGATCGGCTGAAGCGAAGAGACCGGCGGTACCTGTCGAGGGCCGGCAGCAGCACGGGCTGCTGGCGGAGGGGGAGCTGGGTGGTCAAAGCGAAACACCGTGGAGGAACCAACGACACGCTTCCGCGCAGTGCGGATAAAGCGTGGGCCACGGCGGGAGGAAGCAACGGGAGTGTGACCTGGAGTGTAGGAAGGGCTAACTGGGTGAGGGTAGGGGGAGTACACTGGAGAGTACGGCGCACGCGAGCTGGGGGAACGCGGGCCACTGGGAGTGCGGGCGGAGCCGCGGGAGCTGTGGGAAGACAGGTGGCTGGCGTGGCAGAGGCGGCCTGAGTCCCAAGAGACAGTGTCAACTGAGGTGACACCCTCCTCGGCTAGGCGGGCCTCCAGAGCTGCGTAGCGGCGGGCAAGGGAGCGGTAAGCCTCAAGGAGCAGGTCGTGCTGAGTGGCCTGAGCCTCTGAAAGCTCGACCATGCGAGTCAGCACTGGCTGAGACTCGCTGTACGGACAGGGGTACCTGGCGTCCGTACGGCCGGAAGGAAGGCGGGGAAGCTGCCGGAAAGCAGAACCTCCGAGACGGTGACCGTAGTCGTGGGCCAGACGACGAAGCGCAGTCCAGGAGAGGTCCTGGTACGCGATCTGGAGAGTGGGCCCGGCCACAGTGAAGTGGTGGGGGCGAAGGCCGGCTCCGTGTATACCTCCACGAGGGTAAAGGTACACAGAGAGCTCACAGCGAGGGGGAGTGCGGTCCACAGAGTACCCCGTGTACTCGGGACACGAGAAGCCAAGGAAACGGGCGAGGTCACGAAGCTGAGCGACGTGGTGACCCTCACCAAAACCGTGGGAACTGAAGCTGGCGTTCACTGCCATCTACAATTTTGAAAGAGGGAGAAAAGATCAGTAACCATTTTAGAAACAAACTACTGAAAATAAAGAGAAGCAAAAGAAGCCTTATCTTTTCGCAAATAATTTTGAACTTAGTATCCTTAGGGTCGTCCTAAGCGTCGGGTTTCGTCCTAGGGCCAAGCCTGTGCTCTGATACCATCTCTTGTCACGCCCCGAACTAGCCCCGAGCGGAACTAGCCCGTGACGCTCCAAATTAACCTGTTAATCGATACCAGTCCCAGGAAACAGTGCTGGTATCACAGGAAGACAGCATATCACAGCAACAGAGGTCTCTTTATTATAGAGTAGGATTACAGTCATGTTGGGCTGCGGACAGACCCCGAGCTCACAACTGCATTACAAAAGAGGAAGCGGAAGCCAAGACTTGGACCAAACATCACAGGCGCGACTTGGGAACTAGGCCGAAACCCTAAAACTCTTCGAAGCCAACTTGCTCCTGGAAGAACTCCTCGTCAGCGGGATCCACATCACCTTCTTCAGCAACTGGGGGGGGGGATTATTTATATAGAGCAAGGGTGAGTACAGGAGTACTCAGCAAGCCATGGGAATTTATGTGTTTAATGCAGGCTTCAAGGAAAGGCTGCTGTTTTCGCAATTGATTTTAGTTTAAACTTCTTTTTGGACTCAACTAAGTGAGTGCTTCTCAAACGACGCGGATGAGACAGTGCGTCTCGTCCGGTCGGAGTATGTGCAATGTATCAGTCTTTAAAACAGGGTTGGCATCCGGCCAACAGCTTTTCAAACGGCCAACAGGCCAACACTTTCTTTAAACGGCCAACAGGCCAACAGCTTTTGAAACGGCCAACAAGCCACATCTTTTGAAACGGCCAACAAGCCAACATCTTTTCAAACGGCCATCCGGGCCCGGCTGCTCTCAACAGCCACAGGTTTCCGTCTCCGAAACCAAACCACATCAGCTCTTTTTCAAGCAGTTGTCAAACAAAACTACGCTAGGAATCACCTCACATCCGCCCATGACCGTGGGCACGGCTGTTCGAACAGTTGGTTAAAACCTCTGCAGAGGGGGTACACTTTACCCACACGACATTACTAACCCGAATCAACCAGCCCGTGTATAACGGCCACGTCTGGTTGACCTAAAGGCTTTCATGACAAGGCATTTCGAAAGCCGACACAGGTTCGCCATATGCCGACGAGGGGGGTCCCAGACCGACAACAGGTTAGGTCCCAGACCATGCTGTGCCAGGAAGCTCGGGGGTCTTCCCCGCCACCACCCCGAAGAATCCACATGCCTCTCGGACATCAAAGCTCCCCCGATTAGCAATTTACTCAGCCAGGGGTGTCCCATACCACCCATGTGGTTGCACATGTCTTATGTTTGGATGAAATTCCAAGGAATCGGTCCTTAATTGCAAGAGCAGGGAACCGTACTCCAATACGTTCCCCGGTCCGCGATTTTAGAAACTCATTTAGTTCACAAACACCGACCCAGGTGTCGGGTTTTCCAAATCTTTCGTAAAACATCAAGTTTTACCCAACATTGAATATTTTAAGTTTTGGGGGAGAAGTGTTCCGAAGTGCGTGCCCGAGGGTCCGCACATCGAAGCACAACAGTCGACAAAGGGGACTCAGGTATTCAATAAGTCATGGAGGGTATTTGCAGCAAAGTGGGATTGGGGCCGACGGGATAACCCGTAAAACACGGCCAAATACTTGTGTGAGTCCTAAACGTGCAATATTTGCAAAAGGAAATACTTAGATTTAAATTATGGGTGCAAGATGATCAAAGGTGACTTGCCTTGCTCGAGATCTTGAGCTTGGTCTTCGAAATCCTCGCACTGCGGGTCTTCGGGCTCCGGAACTACACGCGGAACGGAACAACTCAACAAACGGCGGAAAATAAAGCCCTATTATTGACCTCTAAGCGTGCCATTAAATAGATCTCGAGATTTGGAGAATTTTGGAAGTTGAACGGAGTCGATCGGATACACGGTTGAGAAGATAATGAATTTCTAAGATTATTGGATTTTTGGATCAAAGGAAAAAGGAAAAAGGATTTAATTAAATCCCTTTTTAAAAAGAAAAGAATTTGAATTGGAGGAGGGACGGGAATTAGACTTCTTCGGGCGGCTTAGGCGCGGCCCAAGAGAAAGTCGGACCGGCCGAGGCTTAAATGGGCCGGCCGGCCCAAGAGACGGCCCAACCACGCGCGGCGCGGGCGGAGGAGAGAGAGGGCGCGGGTGGACGCGGTCCACCGCGCGGGACCCACATGGCGGCGGCTCGGTCCATCGCGGACTCGGCGCACGCGGCGCGGCGCTAGGGTTAGGGTTTGGACGGCGCGCACACGCGCGGCGTACGGGGGACGCGGGTGCGGCGGGCCCACGCGCAGCCTCTCGGCTCGCGGTGGACCGCGCGCACGGGAGAGCGACGGAGGGAGGGGAGCGGCTGACCCGGTCGTGGTCGACGTGGCGCCGACGTGGCGGCCACGTGGGCGGGCGCGAGGAGGAAGATGATGACGCCGGGAAACGGACGGCGGTCGACGGCGACGAGCGGCGGAACGATTTGCGGCGACGCGGGCGACGGGGTTCACACCGGGAGATCGACCGCGACGAGGGGAAGCGAGCCAACGGCTCGGATTCGCCGGAGGAAGGCCGGCGACGACGAATCGTGGCGGCGACCGACGGCGGCGAGAGAAGGGGGAAACGGCGATGGCGGCTCGAGGGGCTAATCCCCGGCGGCTAGGAGCATCTAGGCGGCCGCGGGAGTCCGAATCTAGCGCCGGATCGGGCGGAGATGCACCGAGGGAGGCCGGCGACGAGCGCCTCCTCCGAGCTCGGGCGGCGGCGGCGGCGGGCATGCGGCGAGCTAGGGCAAGGTCCGGGGCTTCGCCGGCGGGTCGGGGGAATGCTACTCGAGCTTCTACCAAAACCCTAGGGGAGGAGAAGGAGGGAGGAGGGGGAACGGAGAGGTTTATACCGCGACGGGGAGGGCGGCGCGGAGACGACGGCTGGCGGCGCGGGGGTTCTTTCCGGCTTCGGGCCGGGGAAGAGGAAGGGGAGGAGGCGGCCGGAGACCCCTTCCGAGTCCTTCGCACGTGCTCGGCTTCGACGGCACGCGACGGCAACGGAGGCGGAGGAGGGAGCGGCAATGGCGCGGTGGAGAGATGGGGAGGAAATTGGAGGAGGGGAGGCGCGGTTAAATGGGCGGCGATGTCGGTTTTGGGAACCGACATTGGGGCGGTCTCGGGGAGGACAGGCGCGGTGGTCGCGGCAAGGACGGCTGACGCCGGGAGGGGATGACGCCGGCGGGGGAGGAAAAAGGGAAAGGGGGAAGAAAAGGGCGGCTTGCCCTTTGCCGATAGGGGAAAAAGGGGAAAGAGAGGGGGCGACGCGAGGGAGGGTGCGGCGCGCGCGGGGAGGGCTCGGCCTCCGCGTCTTGGACGCTTGCGCGCGGAGTGGCGGGGCCGCGGGGAGATGGCGTCGGATTGGAGCGGAGCGGCGACAGCGGCGGCAGGCGCGGGGCCGGGGGATGACGGCGGCGGCGACCGGCCTGTCGGCCACGACGCGCGCGCGCGCGCGCGCGGCGATTCGAACGGGGTCGGCGCGGGGAAGGCGGTGCGGCGCGGCCGCGTGCTCGCGCACGCGCGGGCTCGGGGGCGGGCGAGGGCGCGCGCGAGAGAGAGGAGGAAGGGAGTCGGCTCGGGAGGAGGGAGCCGGCTGAGAGAGAGAGAGGGAGAGAGAGAGAGAGAGAGAGAAGGGAATGGGGCTGGGCCCACTTGGCAGAGAGAAGGAGGGAGAGGAGGATGGGGCTGGGCCCACTGGCAGGGAGAGAGGAGGATGGGGCCCACGGCTGAGGGAGGCAAAATAGACTTTTGCCTAGGGTTTGAATTTAGAGGAATTGGATTGGAATTTGGATTTCGACGGAGGATCGGAGACTCGAGATCGGGAATTGGCACTGGGACTGACACACAAGCAGGAAAGCAAATTTTCGCATATAGGGTTTTTACGAATTAATTTTCCCGCTAGGCGCCACGACGGAACGGGCGCTACAACAAATTTGTCACAGGACATCCAAAAGTCATCTAATTAGCTGAAAGACACCCAAAAAACGCGACACTGCCAATGAACACCATAAAATTTGTGTAATTAGCTGTAAGACACCCGATGCAATATTTTGTCATTTCCGGTGAAAAAGAGGAGAGAGAAATTTCAAAAGGACAGAAATGCCCTCGGCCTCAGTAACATGTACCTGAAATCCCCATCCAACTTAACTCTAGGCTACCGATGGTGACGGCGGCGGCGGCAGGCGACCGGCTTCTTCTTCGACAACGGCTGGTGGCGGTGGCGGGCAAGCGGCTTCTGCTTCAACGGTGGCTGGTGACGGCGGCGGCGGCTTCGGTTGGTTGCGGCGTTGGGAAGCGACGGTGGTGGTGATGGCTCGGCCGGTCATGGCGCACCAGGAGCTAGCCGCGCTGCAGGAGCAGCAGTACCATGATTTCATGCCGTCGCCACACAAGCAGCAGCAGCAAACTGTAGCTAGTGCAGAACGATGCCCAACAACAGCAGCTAGCAGCAGCAACGCCGTGAAGCCGGAGATGGCGCCGTGGCCGACGATGCCCTACGACCACCACCACCACCAGCTGCTGCAGCCGCTCTGCAACGCCGCCGCCGCTACGACGCAGAGCTCGGCCACGTTCGCGCCACCGACGCCGCAGCCGCACCAGCAGCTGCCCGCCGCCGCCACGCACCTGTCCGCCACGGCGCTGCTACAGAAGGCGGTGCAGATGGGCTGCTCACGAGGCAGGGGCCGGAGGAGGAAGGGAGGTCGCTCTCGCTCGCCGAGAACCGCCAGCTCCTCGTCCTGCTCACCACCTCCCTCGTTGTCCTTGTCGGCTGCAGCGTCGTGTTGCTCTCGAGCTCGGTGCCGCCGCTTGCCATCGCGCCGTGCATATGGTGACCGCCGCGACTCGCCATCGCTGGTGGTGAGACCCTGGCAGAGCGCCGCCACTTTTTCCGCCGCGCGCCGAGCCGTCCCGGCTCGGGCCGTCACACCGTTCCTCCGCTCCACCGGGTGCGTGAGGAAGAAGAAGGATATGAGAGAGATGTGGGCTCCACTTATGATTATCAAATAGTAATCACCCTACTAATTAGGAACAAATTAATCCATGACGTGTGGGGCCAGGTGGTTAAAAACCTATTAAAATTAGATTAAACATACAACACGTGGGACCCACTGATGTTTAAAGAAGGAAAGAGAAGGGGCAATCTAGACATTTAGATAAATATCTCACCTCTTTTGACCTGGAAATATTAAAATAATACGACCGGTGTCCTATGGCCAATTACACGTTTTTTTAATGTCCATCAGCCGTGTCACGTTTTCGCGGTGTCTCTCAGCTAATTACACGTTTTTTGCGTGTCCTGTGGCAAATTTTGCCCTACCAATATTACCAGATGAAGTGCACTGCTTAGTACTTATCTTTTAGATCATATTTACTTGGTGTATTAGCTCTTTATGAATTTGGTAAGTTGAATTGGATTGGCGAAACAGCAAAATATTCCAACCTCCTATATGCCCCTCCTAAAGAGGACAAGAACGCGGCCATCGCCCATCACACGGCATCAACTGAATTGGATATCGCTACAATATTGACTTGTAAGAATGTATAATGAAACTCTACAACCATATGCTAAAGACTTTTTTTTTTCATAAAAGGGTCTACTCCAAATACTAATTGTATAATTAATCTGACTTATTTTACAGGAAGATATAGACTTTAGGTCCATATCATTGGTGGTTGTTTTCGATGTCTTTGATGTTTTGTTGAACTACACTCTTCTAGAGTGTTAGATTATAATAATTGGCAGTAGCTCTTTAAGCAAAGGCCGGAATATTATTCCATTATCATAAAAAAAATAGACTTTAGGTCCATAAATTAGTCATGGAGTTTGAGATTCGTCCCTAATCGAAATGCTAGATATAATGGGTCCTTCAATTTACAAAACCGGATCACCCAATGTACCAAGCAGTATTATGCGGTTTTAGCTAACGTGGCAAACTTGAGTTAGCGTGAGACCCATACAGGTCCCGCATCTCTACTTACTTAAATATTCTGTAGTGGTGGTGGTGAAGCCAAACCTGGCAGACACGCGTCCTATCAACTGTTGGATCGGGACATCGGACGGTCCTCAGATATCGCTTCGCATGCGATGCGCGCTTTCCTCCCCCGCGATCCGCTTCCCTTCCCCGAATCGCTCGCGCTTGGCTTCATCCGCCGACGCCTCCCACCTCTTCCTCCGCCGCGCCTCCACCGCCAGCACCCCATCGCCGTGCCTCCCTCCTCTTCGCCGCTCCTCCACTGCCGGTGCCCCCCATCGCCACGCCGTCCTCTTCCTCGCCGCACCTCCCTCCTCTTCGCTGCGCGGCCGGCGCCCCCATCGCCGCGCCGTCCTCCTCTTCGGCGCGCCTGCCTCCTCTTCGCTGCGCCTCCACCACCGGCAACCCCATCGCCGCGCCGTTGCAGAGCCTAACCTCTTGAAGGTAAAAGGTACATAGCTTCTTCTTCTTCTTCTTCTTTTTGCCTTTTTTCTTCTGTGAATGATATGACCAATTATTGCCATACTTGTTCATTGATGATTGTTAATGTTCATTCTATCACAACTAAATAGCTGGACGTGCTCATATTTTCTTGTAATGCTATATGTTAGTTTTGAGATGCAGCGGCTAAGCGAGTAGAATTTGTGAGCTATCTAAGTAGGATATGATTTAATTGGTACAAGGTTAATCGCAATAGCAGACATTCTGTAGATTAGTATTCTCTACCCTCTGAGTAAAAAAACTTAAAATAGATGTCTTAGCAGATTCTTTTCAATTCTCATAAGTTTCGTTATTTTTCAGAAGTTCAGCAGACCGCTGTGCGTGAGCCGTGACCCCGCTGATTGGAAACCTCCTGTGCGCATATCCTGCTGTTTCCAGTCCATGTCCTCGGTTCATGACCTCAATTGAAGGTAAAAGCAGTTTACCAATATTTTTATTCCTTAAAAAACAAAGGTTTTTACTCTACCAATTAATTTATTCTGTGATATAACCTATGGTGCTGAAATTATGCTTTATGAATCAGTAATATTTTCTATATATCTATGGTTTCTGACAACAGCAAACAGGCCCTTGATCTTGAAGCATTGTGTGTGTTTCTCATCTTTTTCCAGTTGAGAATGAGATGTGATTTTTGAAGAGAGGTTTGGATTTTTTTTTGTTTTGTTTTAATATGGAGATTGGTGTGGATTTTTTCCTTGATGTTTTTGTCTCTAGCTGCATGTCTGTTTCACTCGGTTCTCTGAACTTTCTCTGATTGTTTTCTTCTGAATTTTTCTTATGGAGGTATGCGGGTTCTCTACTGTGGAGATGGTAGAGTCTCACTGTTCTTTGATAGAGATTAGTTGTCTCTCATATACAACTAATGGATATATCTAAAAACTGAACAGTACGGGGCACAATGCAGCAGGAAAAGGCTTACTTAATGAGAAGTATGAACATAAATTCATATCATGCCAAAAGCATATATTCAAGCCTAGCTTTCATTAAAATACTTGGATATAACAATACACGTTCGGTTCATCCAAAATACACTCCGCTTGCCCAATGTTACTGGTCATACAAAAATTTATGCATATAAAGATGTGATTATAGACTGAACGAACCGCAACTTGTCAAATGTAATTTCAATTTGGAAGGGGGTTTTGTACCTGGCTAGCAGCATATCCCCTTGGGACGAAACAAGGTACGCGGTGTGTGTGAATTAATCCCCTTGGGATGAAACAAGGTATGCGGTGTGTGTGAATTAACATGGTAGATGTCATATCAATTAACTCCTGTGTTGTGATTTAAAAAAGCCACTTCTGCATGGTTGAAGCTTTTGTGATCTTATATGCAAAGAGAGAGGTAAAATGAAAATATCAACCTTGCTCACATTATTCATGTTTGCCCCTACATCAATTGCAAATCAAAAGTGTATTTTGAGTTCACACTTGAAGCCTGTCATTTCTTATTTTTAATTATTAAATTCTAGAAATAGCAATGTTGATTCCAGTAGACGATAACAGAATTAAGTGAAAGTACTATCAGGACTTGAAAGTTGAGTGTCTCACTCCATTGCGTCTTGTTTTTTAGATACAGATCTTAAATAGAGGAGCAATTAGAACAGTGAGATGTCATGCAATCGTTTGAACTATTTTGTCACGTGAGGAAGAATGGGGAGTAGTTTAATATTCATTTTTGTTCACTATTTCTATCTATTTTTTATCTATCAAATAAACAGATGCATAATAAGATGCTAGTGTAGCGCCCGTTCCGTCGTGGCGCCTAGCGGGAAAATTAAATTCTAAAAACCCTAATTGCGAAATCCGTTTCTTTGCTTGTTGTCAGTCTCCGTGCCAATCCCTGATCTCGAATCCCCGATCCTCCGTCGAATTCAAATTCCGAATCCAATTCCTTCCAAATCAAATCCTCTGCAAAAGTCTATTTTGCCTCCCTCAGTTCGTGGGCCGAACCCCTCTCGGCCCATTTCCCTTTTCCCTCCCTCTCTCTCTCTCTCTCTCTCTCTCTCTGCCTCCCGAACCCATTCCCTCTCCCACTCTCCCTCGCGCCGCCCCGCGCCCGCGCGTGCGCGTGCGCGAGCGCGAGAGCCGCGCCGCGCACCGCCTCTCCCCGCCCGCGCGCCGCTTCCCGCGCCGCCCGTTCAAATCCGCGCGCACGCGCGCCGTGGTGGCCGACCGGCCAGTCGCCGCCGCCGTCAGCGCCTGCCGCCGTGTCGCCGCGCCCTTCCAAACCGCCCCAGCCGTCATCGCCGTCGTCAGCAGCGTGTCACACCCCAATCCGGCACCGCCGTACAACGGCACCTGATAGGAGCGTGTCGTAGGAATAACGGCGTGAACCGCTTCCTACGAAACCGTGATCTCGGTACCAGTCCCAGGACATAGTGCTGGTACCCACGGTGACAAATACGAATCATTGCAAATCCTTAAAATAAATAGAGGACTTATTTACCTTGACTTAGGTTGCAGCTCAGAACAGCCCGAGAATGCAACCGACGGCACGGACGAGGAAACACCAACAACAGCAGCAGCAGCAGCGGAACCAACGGACTAACACCCAACACCACAGGCGACGGCTGGGAACTAGGACGAAACCCTAATCTTCACTTCACTTCGTCTTCTCTTCAAGGCGGGGGAACTATATATATTTATATAGAGCAAGGGTGAGTACTTTCGTACTCAGCAAGTCACGGGAATTTAGGTGTTTAATGCAGGCTTCAAAGGAAAGGCTGTTGTTTTCGCAATTGATTTTATTTAAACTTCCTTTTGGAATCATCTAGGTGAGTGCTTCTCAAACGACACGGATGAGGCAGTGCGTCTCGTCCAGTCGGAGTATGTGCAATGTATCAGTCTTTAAATCACACAGGGTTGGCATCCGGCCAACAGTTTTCAAACGGCCAACCGGCCAACAGCTTTTTAAACGGCCAACCGGCCAACAGCTTTTTAAACGGCCAAACGGCCAACAGCTTTTTAAACGGCCAAACGGCCAACAGCTTTTTAAACGGCCAACCGGGCCCGGCTGATCCCATCAGCCACAGGTTTCCAAACATCGAAACCAAACCACATCAGCTTTTTCACAAAGCAGTAGTCAAACAAAACTACGCTAGGAATCACCTCACATCCGCCCATGACCGTGGGCACGGCTGTTCGAACAGTTTGTTAAACCTCTGCAGAGGGGGTACACTTTACCCACACGACATTACTAACCCGAATCATCCAGCCCGTGTATAACGGCCACGTCTGGTGACCTAAAGGCTTTCATGACAAGGCATTTCGAGAGCAGACACAGGTTCGCCATATGCCGACGAGGGGGGTCCCAGACCGACAACAGGTTAGGTCCCAGACCATGCTGTGCCAGGAAACCCGGGGGTCCTCCCCGACACCACCCCGAAGAATCCACATGCCTCTCGGCATCAAGGCTCCCCCGATTAGCAATTTACTCAGCCAGGGGTGTCCCATTCCACCCATGTGGTTGCACATGTCTTATGTTTGGATGAAATTCCAAGGAAACGGTCCTTAAGTGCGAATACGAGACAGTGCCACATAGGCACGACACCCGCATCGCGAATTTTCACAATTCGTTTTATTTTCAAACACACCGACACCACATGTCGGGTTTTCAAGGCTTCTCAAACCCATTTCCCAATTTTTTCGACAATCAACGGTGTATGTGGGATATTTGGTATGCGTGTTCAGAGAGCACGAATACCGAAGTACCACAAGGGTGGAGCGACAAGGAATCAGGGTAGTACAGCCTACAGGAATTAGTGCGACTACTAGGTAGGTCCGTCGGTTCGACATACGAACCGAGGCCGAGCAAATTAAGTGTGCGATTCTAATAATGCCAGTTGAAAACAAAATAATAATGATTTTCCAATTATAGGAGCAATTGGTCAAAGGGTGACTTGCCTTGCTCAAGGTCTTCACGAAGCTTCACGAATCTTCGAGAAAAAACCGCGATTGACGAAAATCCGGTAACCGCAACTATACGCAAACAATCAAAAACCTAAACAAAAGACCAAAAGAAAGATCCTATTTAGACTAAATAATAGTGCCATTAAATAGATCTCAATTTTACGGAAATACTGGAAGTGGAATGGAGTCAATCGGAGCTACGGATTGAGATATATGAATTTTGGAATCTTAATTGGAATTTCTGGACAAGGAAATGATTTATTGGATTTTTCTAGAACACGAGAAATGGTTTATGGAATAATATTCTCAAGAATATTATTGATGGTCACTGACGTGCGGGACCAAAGGAAATGATTCATAGAATTTTGGAATAAGGAATCGATTTATGGAACAAAGGATTTATTAAATCCCTTGGAAAAGAAAATGGATGAGGGATGTGAATTAGACTTCCTCGGGCGGCATTGGTGCGGCCCAAGGAACTTGCGCAGCTCGGGCGAGCCTAATGGGCCGGCACGGCCACGAGGAGGGCGGCCCAATAGGGCGCGGGAGGGGGAGGAGACCGACCGGTGGACCGCGGTCCACCACGCGGGGTCCCGGGGCGGGCCCACATGGCGGCGGCCTGGTTCACCGTGGAGAGGGCGCACGCGGGGCACGGCGCCACGGCTCGGCGGACTCGGCTCACGGGTGCGGTGCGCCGGGTGGACCGAGGCGCGACGGGCCCACGTGCAGCCGCATGGCGCACCGTGGTCCGTGCGCACGGGAATGGAGGGACGAGGGCGGACGGCTGACTGGCTGAGGTGGCTGCCACGCAAGCGCGAGAGAGGGAGGCCGAGCTCGCCCGGATCGGACGGCTCACGGCGGCCGAGAGGCGCCGGCGAACGGCGGCGAACCGGAGTGGGCGGCGGGCACCGGCGGCAGGAGGAGGGGAAGGGGAACTCATTCCACGGCTCGGATTGGGAAGTCGTCGCGCGACGACGGCCGGCGGCGGTGGCCAATCTCGCCAGCACGCCGACGTGGCCGCACGCGAGAAGGGCGAAGGGCGCGCGGGCTCGGGCTTAGCCGAACCGGCATGCGGTTGCGACGCGCACGCAGTGACGCGGGACCCGATGGTCGCCGCATTCGATCTCGCGGCGGCGCTATGCAGCGGCGGAAGGGGCGGCATGGCGCGGGAGCAGGTGGGGAGGCCGGCGACTGGGGCGGCAGCCTGGGTAGGTTCAAGGGGACACGGGGAAGGTTGCGGCGCAAGGAATCGGCGAGAGGAAGGCCGACGGCGGCGGATTGCGGCGGCGCGCGCCGGCGGTGAGAAAAAGGGGAAACGGCGGAGGGGCGACAAGGATTCAATTCAAGGTGGTGGGAGTATCTCTGGGAGTCGGGGAACTCGTTCCCGGCTCCGGATAGGGTGGAGGAACACCGAGGAGGGCTAGCGTCGACGAGCGGCGGCCTCCGGGAGCGGACGGCAATGGCGGCGAGGCCATGCCGGGCGGCGGCGGGGTTAGGGGCGGCGTCTACGCGCGTTCGGGAGGCTAGCCGAGCTACCACGCAAGCTAGAGGGGGCGAGGGAGAGCGAGGAAGGGGAACGGGAGGAGGCACTACCGAGCCGGGACGGCGCGGCGACGAGCAGCCGACGGCGCGGAAGTGAGCTCTCCGGTCTCGAGCCGGGGAAGGGGAGGAAGACGGGCGCCCGGTGTCCCGCGTCACGCGTCCCCGCACGCACCGGTCTTCCCGGTGCTCGGCGGCGGACAGCGACGGCGAGAGCAGAGGGAGGGCGACAATGGCGCGGCGGCGGTTGAAGAAAGATGCCGAGAGAGAATGGGATGGGGAGGCTCGGCCGGGGCTTTATAGTGGTGGCGAGGTCGGTTCGCGTGGGAGGTCGGTTCAAACCGACCTTAGGGCGGTCAAGGGGAGCTCGACTGGCGGCCTCGCGGTCAAGTGGCGACAGACGGTCATGGGAGGCAGAGAATGTGACGCCAGTGGAGAGGGGGAAAAGCAGAAAAAGGGGGAGGGGAAAGGAACTCGGTCCTTGTCGATTTTGGACGAGGAGAGGGAGGGGAGAGCGTGTGGGAGAGAGAGGCGCTGCCTCCGCGTCTTGGACGCACGCGGCTTGGAGCGGCCGGGTACGCGTCGCAGGGGGGGGTGCGGGGCCGAGCGGCGCAGGCGGCGCAGGCGCGGCAGGGCTGACGGCGGCGGCGACTGGCCGGTCGGCCACGCGCGAGCGCGCGAGAACGAGCGAAGGCGGTGGATGCAAGGGCGTGGTGGAGGCGGTGGAACTGGCAGTGTGGAGTGGCGGGGGCCATGGATGATGTCGACGATGACGGCGGCGGTTGGTTTGGCATGGAGCGGGGGCAAGGCGGCAGCGCGTGGCGTCGGCGGCGCAGGGGCTGACGGCGGCGGCGACCGGGCGGTCAGCCACGACCGGCGCGTGCACGGCAAGGAGCGAAGGCGGTGGCGGGTTTTGGGCGGCGACGGCGGGAAGCGGCGTCGGCGCGAGGGAGAGAGACGAATCGGAGAGGGAGAGAGGCGAGAGATACCGAGAGAGAGAGAGAACATTCGAGAGAGGGAAGAGAGAGAGAGAGAGAGAGAGAGAGAGAGAGCCTCTCTCTCGGCTCGGCTGGGGGGGGGGGGAAAGAGGAAGGCTGGGAGGGGAGATGGGCCGAGGGAGGAAGAATCGGCCCAATCGACCAAGAGGGAGGCAAAATAGACTTTTGCCGAGGAGATCGATTCCGAAGGGATTGAGATTTGGAATTTGAATTTCGAACTTGATAATTGGACTCATAGTAATATGATGGAGTCAAGGAAGGGAGATCAAAGTGAAAACTCAATATTTTCGAATTGGTTTTGTATCTGGAGACCCGAAGAATTATTTGGGGAGGTTTCCAAAGAAAGAGGAAAAAGGAGGAATCTTGGAGGTTGAAGCTCAAGGTTGGGATATGTGTAACACCCTGAAAATTTGACCAATAAAAACAAAACTCTAAAAATACGGGTTTTCAAAAACTTTTCAACTAAATTGCATCATGCCGATCTTATTCGCCAATTTTATTTGGATTTGATGTCGAAGTTAATTAATTGTGAGTAAATAACAGTTAATTAGGAATAAACCCTAGAAGTAAATTGGTAAAATAAATATAAACTGAAATAAAGATTAAATGTGGATTGAAATAAATAAAATATTATTGCAAACATATTTGCATCAATTAAATCTAAATGCAGTGGAATAAGAATTAAACACTAATTAAGAATTCAAATAAATAAATGAAATTTGAGTAAAATTAATCTAGGATAAATTCAATAATTGGAATAACACACATGATGAATAAAAATCAATTTTACAACATTTAGAAATTTCAAAATTAAATTTAAATGGAAAATGGGCTAAAATCGGGAAAATCGGAAATGGCACTGTTCATTGCCCGCCAAGTGTTCGACGGGGTTCCCTAACCCGGCCCCCTCCTCTGCCGTCGCCCCGCACGCCCATCTCGCGCGCCGCGCGCCGAGTCTCGCGCCGCCCCAGCCCGCACCGCGCGCCATCGTCGCCGCCGCGCACGCGTCGTCGCCCCATGCCGCTCTGCCTTCCCTAGGCTGCCGCGCCAACGTCGCCATCGCATCGTCGCCACCATGCCGCGCGCCATCGCCCCCGCCGCGCGCGCGTCGTGATCCCCTAACCCCGCGCCGCTCCGCCTCACCGTCCCGTCGCCATCGCCATCATCACCCCTCGCGCCCCGCATCGCCGTCCCGCCGCCCCGCGCGCCGTGCCGCTCCGCCTCCCCGAGCCCGAGCCCGTGTCGCGCGCACGTCGCCGTCGTCTCGAGCCACGCCGCACACGTCGTCGTCGTCCCGAGCTCCGCACAGCCGCCCGTCCCGCGCGCCGCGCTGCTCTGCCTCCCCTCGTGCCCCGCACCGCCTCCCCGTCCCGTCGCAGTGCAGCGCACGTCGTCCCCATCTCGAACCCCACGCCGCCGCCTGCCCCCTCGCTGCACGTCGTCCTGCCCCTCCCCTTTGCCACCGCGCCGCACGCCCGCCCGCACGTCGCCCTGCCTCCCCACACGCCGCGCCGCACGCCCGTCCCTTCGTCGCCTCGCGCCCCACGCAGCCGCGTCGTCGCATCGCCATTAAAGCCGCCGCCGCTCCTCTCCTCTTCTCCCTCCCCCGTGCCCTATAAATCCCGGCCCTCCCCTCCTCCACTCCACACCCATTCCCCATCCTTCCCCGCCCTCTCCTCCTTCTCCACCGCGCCGTCGTCGTGTCGCCGCGTCGCCACCATCGAAGCCGCCGCGCCGTAGCCTCGAGCCGCCGCGCCGTCGCCTCAAGCAGCCCCGCCGTGCATCGCCACCTTGGTCACAGCCGCCGTCGTCGCCGCCGCCACCGTGGTGAGCCGCTGCCCCCCCTCCCTTAGGTCGTCGTCGCCGCCGGGTAGAGAGAGGAGAGCCGAGAGAGAGGGAGAGTGAAGCCGAGAGAGAGGGGAGAAAAGAAGAAAGGAAGAGAGAAGGAGCCGGGAGAGAGAGAGAGAGAGAGGAGAGAAAAGAAAAAGAGAGAGAAAGAGAAAAGAAAAGAGAGAGAGAGAGGAAAAAGAAAGAGAGAGAGAGAGGAAGGAAAAGAAAAAGAGAGAGAGAGAGGAGAAAAAGAAAAGAGAGAGAGAGAGAGAGAAGAAAAGAGAGAGAGAGAGAGAGAGGAAAAAGAAGTTAGAAAAATTTAAAATAATTAGGATTTAATTATAGATTAATTATAAATGTAGAATTGCAAAATTTAATATAAAATGTAGATTATCCTTGGTAATTTTTATAAGAAATCAATTCGCGAAAGTAAAATTAATAACTAAAACAATTAGATGAATTCTTATAGATTATTATAGGGTATTTGGGGGTAATTTCTATAAATAATCGATTCACGGTGAGAGTTTGGATTTAATGAATAGGGATTTTAGCCGTATGTATATTTAATCGTTTAGGCATAAACTAAATTAAATCGTATAATATTATACGATAATTTTTGGATTCCATCCAATATTTAAGATCGCGATATAAATTTCTAATCTATTATTTGAATACGATGCTCGGGATAGATTAAATTAAAAACTTATAATAACAAAATATTTACACCGTAAAAATAATTTAGGATATATATAAATCGAAATTGGGTTGGCCCTAGTTCGTGATTAGTAAAGTTAATAAGAGAATCGATTTTCGCATTCGACTTCTATTTGGATTTATTTGGATTTTTATTTGAATTCTAACCGAATTCAAATCAATTTTCGCACGTAACTATAGAGCACGAGGGAGTTGTAGATCCAGGTGAAGGCCAAGACCCGCAAGACCTTGAGCAAGGCAAGTCATCACTATCCCTTGAACATATTGATCCCAATTGCGAAATTATTTTGTTTTACAAATAAAATTGCATGCAATGAAGAAAATCCCACTTGTGATTATGCCATGCCTTGATTATTGTTTACCCTTATTTCCTTCGTAACCATGTTTACGTACAAGTCCCTAGTCAATTATGACAATTGCTTAGCAATGCTATTCTAGAATTGTGCATACTCATATTTATCAAATGCTATATGCTTGGGCAATTACCTTTGGGAAGGTAATTGAGATACGGCATGTGGAGGCATAAGCGCCACAGTGCCATGATGTTGATGACATGATTTGTGAAAAGAGAAATAAAATCAAACAAATGTTTTCGACTGGGGCGGACGGAGGATTTGGGTGGTATCCGGAAAAGGCTAGTACCGTCCCCGGTCAATTAAGGACCGAGCCATGAAGTTAAGCATGAAACAACCCCCGTACAACCGCACTTCTCGTATGGGTATAGACCTAGCAGAATAGATAGCTGAGCAGAGGCAGTATCCATGCATAGTGGTTTCTTGATGTGTGAGGCAGGGGCTCTACGGTGGGGCAGCCATTGGTAGAACCGCGAGGCGGGTGTCTACAGTGGTGTCGCCATCGGTAGGACTGCCACGTGAGAATTTAAACCTAACTAACTTAATGCATGTGTGAGTTCTTCTTTCCCGGGTGCGCCAGAACTCCTCACACTGCTAGAAACCGCGTACGCCTAGAGTGTATGAGGATGTAAAGTTCATGGAGCGGGTACTGCCAATGCGAGGTTATCGAAAAGCTTTGCCGTGACGCGTCTCATGTGTTGGGACGAGGCTCATGTGTTGGGCAGTCGCGGAGTGCGGGTAAAGTGTACATCCACTGCAGTGTGAGTAAACCAAATCTATTCGAATAGCCGTGCTCGCGGTTATTGAGCACCGGGACGTGTATTACACTTGGCTAGACTCTAAATTCTTAACTTGTGTGGGATGGGATACTGCATGATGATTTATATGCTGCTGGAGCCACTTCCTGAGAGTAGGGAATGTGGACATCCTCAGAAAACCATGACGACTCAATGGCGGGAAGCCATCCTTGGGATCACAATGGATGGTGGACAGAACCGTCATTGTCTAATATGAATACTGGTATTAAAACTTGATCAGTCTATGCTAGGTCTTAGGGTTGTGAAAAGAATTATAAAACTTGCTTTACGCAAAAGAACCATAACCATCCTTCAAATATCCCTGTCATGTGCATTGTTGCTGTGATGACTTGTTGAGTACGGTTGGTACTCACCCTTGCTATATACAAACTTAATCAGAGGCTGGAGATGAAGCGTCGGAAGATCCCTATGCCTATTATCAGGAGGGAGATGAAGACGATGGGGTCCAATAGGTCTTAGATACGGTCGTTGCCTGTGGCAATGGCGTGCCGCTGCCTCCATTTCCGCTGCCTTATCTATTCTGTTTTTGCATGTGTTCCGGACCATTCGGTCCGATGATTTAAGACTATGCCTGCGGGCTTATGATGTAATAACTCGTCCTAGATATTCGTGTATGTGAACTCGGTATTTCAGCTATGAATTCGTGTGTACCAGACTACTTGATCCAGGGAAATGGTACTGTTTACACGATTGATTCCTGTTATAAAAACGGGGGTCCACAGAGCTGGTATCAGAGCCATACGACTGTAGGAAAAGACCAAAAGGTGCCCCACCCCTTTTCTAAGTTGGCCAAGGGAGAAATTCTCACTTAGTAATACTTTCAAAAATAAAAACGCTATGTTTACAAAACTCGGTACGATTTTCATCTTACTCTTAACTATCCTCTTTACAAAACAAGTTTTTACTCTTAGCTGACTTTGGGTTTTTCCTAAAATTTAGATGGCAGATCAGGATTCACCCGCCGCCTGGGAGATGGGCGTACCCCGCTCGGAGGGTTACGTCATCGAGCTACACCGGCTGATGAGGCGTCTGCGATACCCCAGCTCTCCGATCTACCGAGTGAGGCCGTGTGGATCTGTTTGGGAGGCTCGGGTCGAGGTTCACACACGAGTTCCTCCGGAGTTAGACTACAGCTTCCCGACACGATACCGTCGCGACCTACCAGAGAACGCGATGCAGGATGCAGCACGGGAGGCCTTCCTCAGACTTAGCTCTATCCACCGAACTGAGTTGACTAGTACTGAGTTTGCTCACCACCCATTTCGAGAGGAGAGCAACTCCGTCTGCACGGTTCAGGACACGCCTTGCTGCTACAACCCGATAGTGACCCGCCTGTCACGATGGGCTGAGGCAGCAGACGACTTTTACGAGGAGGCCCTGTTGGAGATTGACGACCAGCAGAGGCGTGTGGGAGAGTTAGAGACCGAGGTGACTGACCTCACAGCGCAGCAGCTTCAGCTGGAGGAGGAGCACCAGACTTGGGGCAGTGAGATAGACTCACTGAAGGCACAGCTCCAGACCCACGGCGACCAGTTCCAGCAGTTGTCCGATCAGTACAACGAGCGCCGCAGGATGGTGGATACACTTGAGGAGCAGCTGAGGGAGAGTCAGGAGCACGTCAGTCAGCTGGAGGCGCAGCTTCGAGCAGCCACGGCCAGCACCACCGGAGCTTCTACTTCCACCACAGTAGGGCGTGACCGCTACTTTTTCCTCACTCCGCCATACCCACCAGCATTCCACACTCTTTTGGGAGAGGCTGGCATGTTGGCTACTGAGTCAGCACCCTACCTGGAGAACCCACTTGGGAAGAGTTCACTGCAGCCTTCCGCGAGAACTTCGTACCTGCTGCGGTAATGCGAATGAAGAAGAACGAGTTCAGAAGGTTGCGACAAGGAAACACGACGGTGCAGGAGTATCTGAACCGATTCACTCAGTTGGCCCGCTATGCAGTCGGAGATCTTGTCGATGAAGAAGAAAAGATCGACAAGTTCATAGAAGGGCTGAATGATGAGTTGCGTGGACCTATGATTGGGCAAGACCATCAGAGCTTCCAGAGCCTAATCAACAAAGTTGTTAGGTTGGAAAATGATCAGAAGACTGTAGAACACAATCGCAAGAGGAGGCTTGCTATGAATCGCCCACCTCAGGGAGTGCCTCAGCGACTCAAGGGAGCCACTTCGTCTGGGTGGAAGCCCCCTATTGTGGCCACCAACCGCCCTGCTGCACCTAGCAACTTCAACAGGCCAGTCGCGATTCAGAACCGCACCCCTACACCAACTCTGGCTGCCCCTGGGGCCAGGAGGCATGTGGACTGCTTCAATTGCGGGGAGTATGGGCACTACGCCAACAACTGCCCTCATCCACGCAAGACTCCTGTCCGTACTGGCGCCAATGCGATCACTGTTCGTGGGACCCCTGCCCCTGCTGTCGGACGAGGCCTGTTCAGGACTCCACAAACGAACAGGACCGCTACAGGATTTGGGCGCGGACAAGTGAATCATGTCCGAGCTGAAGAAGCCCAGGAAGATCAGGGCGTACTAATGGGTATATTCTCTATCAATTCTACCCCAGTTAAAGTCCTTTTCGATTCTGGCGCATCGCATTCATTCATATCTTTGAAGGCTAGTCAAAAGCACAACTTAACTCTAGTGAGACTTAGAAAACCTATGATAGTCCACTCACCTGGGGGCGAGATAACTGTGAGTCATGCTTGCATAGATGTACCTGTCCGTCTTAGGGATGTGGTGTTTCCCTCCAACCTTATGGTTTTGATACCCCAGACCCTGGATGTCATATTGGGAATGGATTGGTTAACAAAGAACAGAGGGGTAATCGACTGCAGACGTAGGGAAGTTACCCTGACCACACCTTGGGGGTCGGACATGCGAGCAACTATGGATCAAGATCCTAGACTAACCGAACGTGCCGGAGGCATATTTACCATGCTACCTTTGAAAGGAATGCCTATAGTGCAACGATTTGCCGATGTGTTTCCAGAAGATTTACCTGGGATGCCACCAGATCGTGATATAGAGTTCATTATTGATCTGATACCCGGAACTGCTCCCATATCCAAGAGACCTTATCGGATGCCAGTCAATGAGTTAGAGGAGCTTAAAAAGCAAATCAGAGAGTTGCAAGAAAAGGGATTCGTACGCCCCAGTTCGTCACCTTGGGGAGCCCCAGTGCTATTCGTCAAGAAGAAGGATGGTACCATGAGGATGTGTGTGGACTACCGTTCACTGAACGAAGTAACTATCAAGAACAAGTATCCACTACCACGGATCGATGATCTTTTTGATCAGCTCAAAGGAGCAAAGGTGTTCTCCAAGATTGATCTTCGATCAGGATACCATCAATTGAAAATTAGGACTGGGGATATACCCAAAACAGCGTTCTCAACACGCTATGGGTTGTATGAGTTCACCGTGATGTCGTTTGGTTTGACCAACGCCCCAGCTTACTTTATGAATCTCATGAACAAGGTGTTCATGGATTACCTGGACAAATTCGTGGTAGTATTCATCGATGATATATTGATCTACTCCAAAGACGAAGAAGAACATGCCGGGCACTTGCGGTTGGTACTCGAGAAACTTCGGAAACACAAATTATATGCAAAATTTAGCAAGTGTGAGTTCTGGTTGAAGGAAGTCGCTTTTCTAGGCCACGTGATCTCAGCCGGCGGAGTAGCAGTGGACCCTGCTAAAGTGGAGGCCGTTACGGAATGGAAGGAACCCAAGTCTGTGACCGAAATTCGGAGTTTTCTAGGCTTGGCCGGATACTACCGGAGGTTCATTGAAGGATTCTCTAAGATAGCCCAGCCAATGACACAACTACTCAAGAAGGAAAAGAAATTTGCGTGGTCAGAACAATGTCAGAAAAGCTTTGAGCAGCTCAAGGAAAAGCTGACCTCGGCACCTATTTTAGTTCTTCCTGACATCAGAAAAGACTTTGTCATATATTGTGATGCATCGAGGCAAGGACTAGGAGGAGTACTAATGCAGGACGGAAAGGTTGTGGCCTATGCGTCACGACAATTGCGACCACATGAAGAAAACTACCCTACCCATGACCTAGAACTTGCAGCTGTGGTTCATGCGCTGAAGATTTGGAGACATTATCTGATAGGAAACCACTGCGATATCTACACCGACCACAAGAGTCTGAAGTATATCTTTACCCAGTCAGACCTCAACTTGAGGCAAAGACGGTGGTTGGAATTAATCAAGGATTATGACTTGGAGGTTCACTATCACCCTGGCAAGGCAAACGTTGTGGCTGACGCCTTGAGTCGGAAGAGCCATTGCAATCATCTTGAGGCGGAAGGAATGGCTCCTGAGCTTAAGGAGGAAATGGCCCAGCTAAACCTACGTATAGTACCTCATGGACAGATAAACACCTTGGACATTCAACCTCTTTTGAGGACCCAAATTGAAGAGGCTCAGAAGGACAACCAGGAGATCCGAGAGGTGAAGGAGCGTCTAGCCGCAGGCTTCGCAAAGGAATTTTCAACCGACGAGAAGGATGTCCTATGGTACAAAAAGAGGATTTATGTACCCGAGCAGGGTGGACTGAGAGGATTAATCCTAAAGGAAGCTCACGAATCAGCATACTCATTGCACCCCGGAAGTACCAAGATGTACCAGGATCTGAAGGAAGGATACTGGTGGCCCAACATGAAGAGAGATGTGGCAGAGTACGTAGCGCTCTGTGACGTTTGTCAGAAGGTGAAGGCTGAGCACCAGAGACCGGCAGGTTTGCTGCAACCCCTTAGGATTCCCGAATGGAAATGGGATGAGATAGGTATGGATTTCATTGTCGGATTGCCCAAAACTGCAACAGGGTATGATTCCATCTGGGTGATTGTGGATCGACTCACCAAGACGGCAAGATTCATCCCCGTTAAGACAAATTATAGTAGTGCCAAGCTAGCCGAATTATATATGGCCAGGATAGTATGTCTTCACGGTGTACCTAAGAGAATCATATCTGATCGAGGCACCCAGTTTACCTCTCATTTCTGGGAGAAAGTGCATGAAGCCCTAGGGAGTTACCTTGCGTTCAGCACCGCTTATCACCCACAAACAGACGGCCAGACAGAGAGAACCAACTAGGTCCTGGAGGACATGTTGAGAGCTTGCGCATTGGATTTTAGCAAAGACTGGGAGAGATGTTTGCCCTACGCCGAATTCTCCTATAACAACAGCTTTCAAGCAAGCCTAAAAATGTCGCCCAACGAGGCATTGTTTGGTCGACGATGTCGAACCCCGCTGATGTGGTCCGAGACAGGAGAGCGTGCAGTATTTGGACCTGACATTATCAAAGAAGCCGAAGAAAAGGTTCGTCTGATTCGAGACCGTTTAAAAGTGGCACAGTCACGGCAGAAGAGTTACGCGGACACCCGAAGAAGGAACCTAGAGTTTAATGAAGGAGATTACGTTTATCTAAAGGTTTCACCAATGAGGGGAACGAAAAGGTTTAAGGTTAAAGGAAAACTAGCGCCAAGATATGTGGGACCTTTTCAAATCCTCGCTAGACGAGGAGAAGTTGCCTACCAGCTACAGCTACCCGACATTATCGCCGATGTACACCCAGTCTTCCATGTGTCACAATTAAAGAAATGCTTGCGAGTGCCGGAAGAACAAGCACCGCTGGAGGAGATTCACATTAGCAACGATCTCACGTATCCAGAACACCCGATCCGGATATTGGATGAAGCAGAAAAGGGAACTAGAACCAAAACGTGGCGTATGTACAAGGTACAATGGAGTAATCACACTGAGGATGAAGCCACTTGGGAAAGCGAAGAGTTCTTGAAGACGGAATACCCGTATCTGTTCGAAAACCGGTAAGAAATCTCGGGACGAGATTTATTTAAGGGGGGTAGGTTTGTAACACCCTGAAAATTTGACCAATAAAAACAAAACTCTAAAAATACGGGTTTTCAAAAACTTTTCAACTAAATTGCATCATGCCGATCTTATTCGCCAATTTTATTTGGATTTGATGTCGAAGTTAATTAATTGTGAGTAAATAACAGTTAATTAGGAATAAACCCTAGAAGTAAATTGGTAAAATAAATATAAACTGAAATAAAGATTAAATGTGGATTGAAATAAATAAAATATTATTGCAAACATATTTGCATCAATTAAATCTAAATGCAGTGGAATAAGAATTAAACACTAATTAAGAATTCAAATAAATAAATGAAATTTGAGTAAAATTAATCTAGGATAAATTCAATAATTGGAATAACACACATGATGAATAAAAATCAATTTTACAACATTTAGAAATTTCAAAATTAAATTTAAATGGAAAATGGGCTAAAATCGGGAAAATCGGAAATGGCACTGTTCATTGCCCGCCAAGTGTTCGACGGGGTTCCCTAACCCGGCCCCCTCCTCTGCCGTCGCCCCGCACGCCCATCTCGCGCGCCGCGCGCCGAGTCTCGCGCCGCCCCAGCCCGCACCGCGCGCCATCGTCGCCGCCGCGCACGCGTCGTCGCCCCATGCCGCTCTGCCTTCCCTAGGCTGCCGCGCCAACGTCGCCATCGCATCGCCGCCACCATGCCGCGCGCCATCGCCCCCGCCGCGCGCGCGTCGTGATCCCCTAACCCCGCGCCGCTCCGCCTCACCGTCCCGTCGCCATCGCCATCATCACCCCTCGCGCCCCGCATCGCCGTCCCGCCGCCCCGCGCGCCGTGCCGCTCCGCCTCCCCGAGCCCGAGCCCGTGTCGCGCGCACGTCGCCGTCGTCTCGAGCCGCGCCGCACACGTCGTCGTCGTCCCGAGCTCCGCACAGCCGCCCGTCCCGCGCGCCGCGCTGCTCTGCCTCCCCTCGTGCCCCGCACCGCCTCCCCGTCCCGTCGCAGTGCAGCGCACGTCGTCCCCATCTCGAACCCCACGCCGCCGCCTGCCCCCTCGCTGCACGTCGTCCTGCCCCTCCCCTTTGCCACCGCGCCGCACGCCCGCCCGCACGTCGCCCTGCCTCCCCACACGCCGTACCGCACGCCCGTCCCTTCGTCGCCTCGCGCCCCGCGCAGCCGCGTCGTCGCATCGCCATTAAAGCCGCCGCCGCTCCTCTCCTCTTCTCCCTCCCCCGTGCCCTATAAATCCCGGCCCTCCCCTCCTCCACTCCACACCCATTCCCCATCCTTCCCCGCCCTCTCCTCCTTCTCCACCGCGCCGTCGTCGTGTCGCCGCGTCGCCACCATCGAAGCCGCCGCGCCGTAGCCTCGAGCCGCCGCGCCGTCGCCTCAAGCAGCCCCGCCGTGCATCGCCACCTTGGTCACAGCCGCCGTCGTCGCCGCCGCCACCGTGGTGAGCCG
Source organism: Oryza glumipatula (assembly GCA_000576495.2). Taxonomy (NCBI): domain Eukaryota; kingdom Viridiplantae; phylum Streptophyta; class Magnoliopsida; order Poales; family Poaceae; genus Oryza; species Oryza glumipatula. The sequence goes on from CM002514.2 coordinate 28,891,046, forward strand.
CTGCCCCCCCCTCCCTTAGGTCGTCGTCGCCGCCGGGTAGAGAGAGGAGAGCCGAGAGAGAGGGAGAGTGAAGCTGAGAGAGAGGGGAGAAAAGAAGAAAGGAAGAGAGAAGGAGCCGGGAGAGAGAGAGAGAGAGGAGAGAAAAGAAAAAGAGAGAGAGAAAAGAAAAAGAGAGAGAGAGAGGAAAAAGAAAGAGAGAGAGAGAGGAAGGAAAAAGAAAAAGAGAGAGAGAGAGGAGAAAAAGAAAAAAGAGAGAGAGAGAGAAGAAAAAGAGAGAGAGAGAGAGAGAGGAAAAAGAAGTTAGAAAAATTTAAAATAATTAGGATTTAATTATAGATTAATTATAAATGTAGAATTGCAAAATTTAATATAAAATGTAGATTATCCTTGGTAATTTTTATAAGAAATCAATTCGCGAAAGTAAAATTAATAACTAAAACAATTAGATGAATTCTTATAGATTATTATAGGGTATTTGGGGGTAATTTCTATAAATAATCGATTCACGGTGAGAGTTTGGATTTAATGAATAGGGATTTTAGCCGTATGTATATTTAATCGTTTAGGCATAAACTAAATTAAATCGTATAATATTATACGATAATTTTTGGATTCCATCCAATATTTAAGATCGCGATATAAATTTCTAATCTATTATTTGAATACGATGCTCGGGATAGATTAAATTAAAAACTTATAATAACAAAATATTTACACCGTAAAAATAATTTAGGATATATATAAATCGAAATTGGGTTGGCCCTAGTTCGTGATTAGTAAAGTTAATAAGAGAATCGATTTTCGCATTCGACTTCTATTTGGATTTATTTGGATTTTTATTTGAATTCTAACCGAATTCAAATCAATTTTCGCACGTAACTATAGAGCACGAGGGAGTTGTAGATCCAGGTGAAGGCCAAGACCCGCAAGACCTTGAGCAAGGCAAGTCATCACTATCCCTTGAACATATTGATCCCAATTGCGAAATTATTTTGTTTTACAAATAAAATTGCATGCAATGAAGAAAATCCCACTTGTGATTATGCCATGCCTTGATTATTGTTTACCCTTATTTCCTTCGTAACCATGTTTACGTACAAGTCCCTAGTCAATTATGACAATTGCTTAGCAATGCTATTCTAGAATTGTGCATACTCATATTTATCAAATGCTATATGCTTGGGCAATTACCTTTGGGAAGGTAATTGAGATACGGCATGTGGAGGCATAAGCGCCACAGTGCCATGATGTTGATGACATGATTTGTGAAAAGAGAAATAAAATCAAACAAATGTTTTCGACTGGGGCGGACGGAGGATTTGGGTGGTATCCGGAAAAGGCTAGTACCGTCCCCGGTCAATTAAGGACCGAGCCATGAAGTTAAGCATGAAACGACCCCCGTACAACCGCACTTCTCGTATGGGTATAGACCTAGCAGAATAGATAGCTGAGCAGAGGCAGTATCCATGCATAGTGGTTTCTTGATGTGTGAGGCAGGGGCTCTACGGTGGGGCAGCCATTGGTAGAACCGCGAGGCGGGTGTCTACAGTGGTGTCGCCATCGGTAGGACTGCCACGTGAGAATTTAAACCTAACTAACTTAATGCATGTGTGAGTTCTTCTTTCCCGGGTGCGCCAGAACTCCTCACACTGCTAGAAACCGCGTACGCCTAGAGTGTATGAGGATGTAAAGTTCATGGAGCGGGTACTGCCAATGCGAGGTTATCGAAAAGCTTTGCCGTGACGCGTCTCATGTGTTGGGACGAGGCTCATGTGTTGGGCAGTCGCGGAGTGCGGGTAAAGTGTACATCCACTGCAGTGTGAGTAAACCAAATCTATTCGAATAGCCGTGCTCGCGGTTATTGAGCACCGGGACGTGTATTACACTTGGCTAGACTCTAAATTCTTAACTTGTGTGGGATGGGATACTGCATGATGATTTATATGCTGCTGGAGCCACTTCCTGAGAGTAGGGAATGTGGACATCCTCAGAAAACCATGACGACTCAATGGCGGGAAGCCATCCTTGGGATCACAATGGATGGTGGACAGAACCGTCATTGTCTAATATGAATACTGGTATTAAAACTTGATCAGTCTATGCTAGGTCTTAGGGTTGTGAAAAGAATTATAAAACTTGCTTTACGCAAAAGAACCATAACCATCCTTCAAATATCCCTGTTATGTGCATTGTTGCTGTGATGACTTGTTGAGTACGGTTGGTACTCACCCTTGCTATATACAAACTTAATCAGAGGCTGGAGATGAAGCGTCGGAAGATCCCTATGCCTATTATCAGGAGGGAGATGAAGACGATGGGGTCCAATAGGTCTTAGATACGGTCGTTGCCTGTGGCAATGGCGTGCCGCTGCCTCCATTTCCGCTGCCTTATCTATTCTGTTTTTGCATGTGTTCCGGACCATTCGGTCCGATGATTTAAGACTATGCCTGCGGGCTTATGATGTAATAACTCGTCCTAGATATTCGTGTATGTGAACTCGGTATTTCAGCTATGAATTCGTGTGTACCAGACTACTTGATCCAGGGAAATGGTACTGTTTACACGATTGATTCCTGTTATAAAAACGGGGGTCCACAATATGTTTGGATTTACATCCTTGGAGTTGGGACAGGAATTCAAAGGTTGTTAGACGGACGAACCGATGGATAACTCGTAGATAGATAGATAGATGGATAGGTAGGTTAGATAAGTAGACAGATCGATCGATAGGCAGGGGGGGATTCAAGGTAGGGATTCGATATTTTTGGAAATGGGAACAGGTGTTTGGCGAGGGTTCGAAGGATGAATTTCGGAGTTTGATTTCGAAGACTTGAGTCGGGATTGGAATCTTGAGGTGGACGATTTTGATGGCGATGAGAGGAAACAACGAGAGAGTTTAGGAGGTGAGATATTGGACTAAGTTAGAATTCGAGGGTCGGACAACAATTGCGGATAGGACTTCACAAGAGAAATCCGAATACGGAAATTCGAACTCTCGGATTTATTTGGAACAAAATTTTGAGGAGGCAAATTTCTAATGGGATGAAGATGAATCAAAGGAGGGATTTAAACTGAGATCCTCGGCACAACTTAGGCCCTCACACAAAGAACGAAAGTTTTCGCAATTAGGGTTTTGCCGAATTAGTTTTTAACGCCTCACGAAAAGCGGAGCGTTACACAGCGGCCCCGCCACTCCGCGCGCAAGCGTCCAAGGATTGGAGGCCGCGCGCGCCTCTCTCTCTGCCGCGCCGTCCTCCCTTCCTCCTCCTTTTTCCAAAAGCGGCAAAGGGGTGAGCCCCTTTCCCTCCTCCCTTTTCTCTTTTTCCTCCCGCCGGCGTCATCCCTCTCTGCCGCCGCTTTGGCCGCGAGCGCCGGAGCGCCTGCTCGCCCTTGACCGCCCAATGTCGGTTCCTCAAACCGACATTGCCGCCCCCTTTAAACCGAGTCCCCCTCCCTTCCTTTCCCTCCCCGTTTCGCTCGCTCCACCGCGCCATTGCCGCGTCGCCCTGCCTGTTCGCCTCCGCCGTTCGTCGCCAAAGCGCCGGGAGAGCCGGAGCGTGCGAAGGACGCGGAAGGGGACTCCGGGCGCCACCTCTCCTTCCCCTTCCCCGGCCCGAGGCCGGAGAGATCACTCCCGCGCCGTCGGCCGTCGCCACAGCGCCCTCCACCGCACGGTAGTGCTCCCCTCCGTTCTCCCTCCTCGATTCATCTCCTCCCCTTCGCTTTCGGTAGAAGCTCGAGTAGAGCTCCCGTAGTTAGCCGGCGCCGCCCCGAGCCTTGCCGTTGCTCGCCGCGTGCTCGCCGCCGTCGCCGCCCGAGCTCGGAAAGGTCGCTCGTCGCCGGCCTCCCTCGGCGTAGCTCCGTCCAATCCGGCGCAAGGAGAAGGTTCCCGTAGCCGCGTAGATGCTCTCGCCGCCGGGGATTAGCCCCTCGAGCCCCCGTCGCCGTTTCCCCCCTTCTCTCACCGCCGGTGGTCGTCGCCGCAATCCGCCGTCGCCAAGCCCCCTCCGGCGAATCCGAGCCGTTGGCTCGTCTCCCCTCGTCTCGATCAATCTCCCGGTGTGCTCGCTTTCGCTTGTATCGCCGCGGATCGTCCCGTCGCGCGTCGCCGCCGTCCGCCGTCCGTTTCGGCCGACGTCGTCATCTTCCTCGCGCCGGCCCGCGTGGCAGCCACGTAGGCGCCACGTCGGCGCCACCTCGGCCGCGACCGGGTCGAGCCGACCCCGGTCCGCCGCTCCCCGTGCGCGCGGTCCACCGCGAGCCGTGAGGCTGCGCGTGGGCCCGCCGCACCCGCGTCCTCCGCGCGCCGCGCGCGTGCGCCGCGTCCGCGCCCAAACCCTAGCGCCCACTCGCGTGCGCCTCGCTCACGGTGAGTGTAACACCCTGAAAATCCGACTAATAAAAACAAAACTCTAAAAATGCGGATTTTCAAAAACTTTTAAATAAATTGCATCATGCCGATTTTATTCGCCTTTTATTTTGGATTTGATTTTGAAGTCGTTAATCGTGAGTAGAGAATAATTAATTATGAATAAACCCTAGAAGTAAATTGGTAAAATAAATATAAATTAAAATGAAGATTAAGTGTGGATAGAAATAAATATTAATACAAACATATTTGAATCGATTAAATCTAAATGCCGTGGAATAAGAATTAACACTAATTAAAAATGCGAATAAATAAATGAAATATGAGTAAAATTTGTTTAGGATGAATACAATAATTGGAACAACACACATAGTGAATAAAAATCAATTTTACAACATTTAGAAATGGCAAAATTAAATTAAATGGAAAATGGGCTGAAAATCGGGAAAATTGGGAAAGTGCACTGTTCATTAGTCGCCATGTGTTCGACGGGGTCCCCGACCCAGCCCTCCTCTGCCTCACGCCGCCACAGCCCATCCCGCGCGCCGCGCGCCTCCCCACGCCGCCCGGAGCCGCACCGCGCGCCACCGCCGCCGCCGCACGCGTGTCGGGGTCCCTTAACCCTCCTCTGCCGCCCCCGCGCCGCTCCGCCTTCCCGTCGCCGTCGCCATCATCGCGCCCGCGCCGCCGCTGCCGCGCCGCACGGGCCGCTGCCGCCCATGCCGCTCCCCATGCCGCTCTGCCTCCCCGCACAAACCGCGCGCACATCGCCGTCGTCTCGAGCCCGCGCCACACGGCCGTCACGTCGACGCCCCGCGCCCCGCCCTCGAGCCCCGCATCGTCGCCATCCCGCGCCACACGGCCGTCATGCCGCCGCCGTGCCTCCCTGTCTCGTCGCCGCACCGCACACACCGCCGTCTCGAGCCCCGCGCGCCGCGCCACCTTGCCTCCCCATCCCGTCGCCGTGCCGCGCGTGTGGTGTCGGTTCAAATCCCCGCACCGCCGCCCCGTCTCGTCGTCACGTCGCTGCGTCGTCACGCCGCCCGCACGCACGTCGCCCTGTCGTCGTCTTGCGCCGCCACACGTCGCCCCGCACGTCGTGACCCCCGACCCAAACCCCGAAGCGCCGCGCGCTCGTCCCGCACGTCGCCGCTGCCGCGCCGCACGCCCACTCCCTCATCGCCTCGCGCCCCGCGCAACCACGCCGCCGTCGCCTCGCCATTAGAGCCGCCGCCACCCCTCTCTTTCCCTCTTCCCCTCTTCCCCTATAAATTCCGGCCCCTTTCCTCCATTCCACACCCATCCCCGTCCATCCCCTTTCCCCTCTCCTCCTCCTCCACACGCCGCCGCCCTCGTGCAGTCGTGCCGCCGCGCCGTCACCGTGCCGCCGCGTCGCCACACTCGTGCCGCCGCGTCGCCGCCTTCGTGATGCCGCGCCCTCTGCCCCGCCGTCGTCGCCGCACACTGCATGTCGGTAAGCACGCCCACCATCCCTTGCGGTCCATCGCCGTCGCCGCCGGGGGGGATTTAAAGCAGACAGTGAAGAGATTGGAGATCGAGACCGAGGCACGAGAGTGATGGAGAAGAAAAGAAGAAGGAAAGGGGGAGGAAGCAGCCGGGAAGGAAGAGAGGAGAAGAGAGAGAAAAAGAAAAAGAAAAAGGGAGAGAGAGAGGAAGAGAGGAAAGGAAGAAGAGAGAGAAGGAAGGAAGAGAGAGAGAGAGAGAGAATAGAAGCAACAGAGAAGAGAGAGAGAGAGAAGAAAAAGAAGAAAAAGGAAAAAGGTAGGAAAAGAAAAAGCCAAACGAACCAACTACAAGAGATGAAAAGAAAAAACCCCCCCACCACAGCACCACCCCGCCCCTCAAACCGCAACCCAATACGTCCATTCCCAAACGAAAAATAAGAACTTACGAAGAAATTCGAGGTTTAAAAATTAAATACATTGATTTAATTATAGATTAATCGTAGAAGTGCAAAAGTAAATATAAAATATAGATTATTCTTGGTAATTTCTATAAGAAATCAATTCGCGGTGGTTAATTTAGACTAAAAACAATTAGACAAATTCTTATAGATTTTTATAGATTATTTAGGGGTAATTTCTATAAGTAATTAATTCACGATGGGAAGTTGAAGTTAATTACCAAGAATTCTAGACGCGTATTATAATTAATCATTTAGTCATAGAGTAGGTTAAATCGTTTAATTTTTGGATTCCATCCGATATTTAAGATTGAGATATAAATTTCTAATCTATTATTTGGAATACGATGCTCGGGGTAGATTAAATTAAAAACTTATAATCACAAAATAGTTGCACCGTAAAAATGATTTAAGATATATATAAATCAAAATTGGGTTGGCCCTAACTCGCGAATAGTAAATAAAAAGAATCGATTTTCGCATTCGACTTCTATTTGGATTTATTTGGAGTTTTATTTGAATTCTAACCGAATTCAAATCAATTTTCGCACGTAACTATAGAGCCCGAGGGAGTTGCAGATCCAGGTGAAGGCCAAGACCCGCAAGACCTTGAGCAAGGCAAGTCATCACTATCCCTTGAACATATTGATCCCAATTGCGAAATTATTTTGTTTACAAATAAAATTGCAAGCAATAATATACATCCCACTTGTGATTATGCCATACCTTGATGATTGTTTGCCTATTATTTCCTTTGTGACCATGTTTACGTATGAGTCCCTAGTCAATAATGACAAGTGCTTAGCAATGCTATTCTAGAACTGTGCATACTCATATTTATCAAAATGCTGAATGCTTGGGCAATTATCTTTGGGAAGGTAATTGAGATACGGCATGTGGAGGCATGAGCGCCACAGTGCCATGATGTTGATGACATGATTTGTGAAAAGAAAAATAAAATTAAACAAATGTTTTTCGACTGGGGCGGACGGAGGATTTGGGTGGTATCCGGAAAAGGCTAGTACCGTCCCCGGTCAATTAAGGACCGAGCCATGAAGTTAAGCATGAAACGACTCCCGTACAACCGCACTTCTCGTATGGGTATAGACCTAGCGGAATAGATAGCTGAGCAGAGGCAGTATCCATGCATAGTGGTTTCTTGATGTGTGAGGCAGGGGCTCTACGGTGGGGCAGCCATTGGTAGAACCGCGAGGCGGGTGTCTACAGTGGTGTCGCCATCGGTAGGACTGCCACGTGAGAATTTAAACTTAATAAACTTAATGCATGTGTGAGTTCTTCTTCCCCGGGTGCGCCAGAACTCCTCACACTGCTAGAAACTGCGTACGCCTAGAGTGGATGAGGATGCCAAGTTCATGGAGCGGGTACTGCCAATGCGAGGTTATCGAAAAGCTTTGCCGTGACGCGTCTCATGTGTTGGGACGAGGCTCATGTGTTGGGCAGTCGCGGAGTGCGGGTAAAGTGTACATCCACTGCAGTGTGAGTAAACCAAATCTATTCGAATAGCCGTGCTCGCGGTTATTGAGCACCGGGACGTGTATTACACTTGGCTAGACTCTGAATTCTTAAACTTGTGTGGGTTGGGATAATTGCATGATGATTTATATGCTGTTGGAGCCACTTCCTGAGAGTAGGGAATGTGGACGTCCTCAGAAAACCATGACGACATAATGGCGGGAAGCCATCCTTGGGACCACAATGGATGGTGGACAGAACCGTCATTGTTTAATATGAACACTGGTATTAAAACTTGATCAGTCTGTGCTAGGTCTTAGGTTTGTGAAAAGAATTATAAAACTTGCTTTACGCAAAAGAGCCATAACAATCCTTCAAATTTCCCTATCATGTGCATTGTTGCTGTGATGACTTGTTGAGTACGGTTGGTACTCACCCTTGCTATATACAAACTCAATCAGAGACTGGAGATGAAGTGTCAGAAGATCCCTATGCCTACTATCAGGAGGGAGATGAAGACGATGGGGTCCAATAGGTCTTAGATACGGTCGTTGCCTGTGGCAATGGCGTGCCGCTGCCTCCATTCTCCGCTGCCTTACCTATTCTGCTTTTGGAATGTATTCCGGACCTTTCGGTCCGATGATTTAAGACAATGCCTGCGGGCTTTGATGTAATAACTTGATTTAGATATTCGTGTATGTGTACTCGGTATTTCAGCTATGGATTCGTGTGTACCAGACTACTTGATCCAGGGAAATGGTACGGTTTACACGATTGATTCCTGTTATAAAAACGGGGGTCCACAGAGCTGGTATCAGAGCCATACGACTGTAGGAAAAGACCAAAAGGTGCCCCACCCCTTTTTTAAGTTGGCCAAGGGAGAAATTCCCACTTAGTAATATTTTCAAAAATAAAAACGCTATGTTTACAAAACTCGGTACAATTTTCATCCTACTCTTAACTAATTTTCTTTACAAAACAAGTTTTACTCTTAACTGACTTTGGATTTCTCTCAAAAATTAGATGGCAGATCAGGATTCACCCGTCGCTTGGGAGATGAGCGTACCCCGCTCGGAGGGTTACGTCATCGAGCTACACCAGTTGATGAGGCGTCTACGATACCCCAGCTCTCCGATCTACCGAGTGAGGCCATGTGGATCTGTTTGGGAGGCTCGGGTCGAGGTTCACACACGAGTTCCTCCGGAGTTAGACTACAGCTTCCCGACACGATACTATCGCGACCTACCAGAGAACGCGATGCAGGATGCAGCACGGGAGGCCTTCCTCAGACTTAGCTCTATCCACCGAGCTGAGTTGACTAGTACTGAGTTTGCTCACCACCCATTTCGAGAGGAGAGCAACTCCCTCTGCACAGTTCAGGACACGCCTTGCTGCTACAACCCGATTGTGACCCGACTGTCACGATGGGCTGAGGCAGCAGACGACTTTTACGAGGAGGCTCTGTTGGAGATCGACGACCAGCAGAGGCGTGTGGGAGAGTTAGAGACTGAGGTGACGGACCTCACAGCACAGCAGCTTCAGCTGGAGGAGGAGCACCAGACTTGGGGCAGTGAGATAGACTCACTGAAGGCACAGCTCCAGACCCACGGCGACCAGTTCCAGCAGTTGTCCGATCAGTACAACGAGCGCCGCGGAATGGTGGATACACTTGAGGAGCAGTTGAGAGAGAGTCAGGAGCACGTCAGTCAGTTGGAGGCGCAGCTTCGAGCAGCCACGACCAGCACCACCGGAGCTTCTACTTCCACAGCGGTAGGGCGTGACCGCTACTTCTTCCTCACTCCGCCATACCCACCAGCCTTCCACGCTCTTTTGGGAGAGGCTGGCATGCTGGCTACTGAGTCAGCACCTTACCTGGAGGACCAGACAGTGACACCGCCACCTGCCCCGGAGATTGTGCACACACCACAGATCCCTGTACCTCCTCCGCCGCTGGGTTCCAGTTTGGAGACCCCGATCCAGGTCAGTTCCGAGTCAGAGGGGACCGACGTCGAGTCAGACACCACTGATTCTTCAGAGGATGAGATCCCTGTTCCCCGCATCACCTTCCTCGGAGGCCCTCGCACCCTCAGCACTGCTCGCAAGAGCACACGACCTCCGGGCAAGAAGCCCAAGCCTGACGCGGAGGCCACTACTTCCGAGCCGTGGGGACTCAGATTCGCCCGTGCCAGCGACCACCCTCTACCTGCCCCAGGATCCTGCGGATGGTTGGACGACTAGACCGGAGGATGACCGCAGCTTCGATCTCGCTTCAGTTGGTTTCTTTTTGGATTGTATGCGAGACACACCCCTACCCCTTACCTAGATTGACGAGTAGTTTGATAGCTAGTTTGAGGTATTTGTTGGATGAACTTTATTTGGACTGCGTATGTATGCAGTCACTTGCATCATGAGTTATGTACTGTTTGTGGAAATCTATGATGTTATTTATGATATTGTTGTTGTTGTGTTGAAAATGAGTTTATTCCACCAAGCTTGCAAAACAAAGTTCACACCAAAACAACCCCCTTTATGGGATGAAACCATGAGAACTAGTTAGAAAATTAGGATACTTACTTAATCGGCCTACACAGATGGCAAGCCGACGTAGGACATCAACCAGCAATGAAGAACCTTCGACACCCGACCTAACCACCCTGGCCGGAGTCATGGCCACTCAAACTCAGCTGCTACAAGCCATCGCGAACAACCAAGGCAACCGCGGAGGATCCAGCTTTGGAGAATTCATGAGGACCAAGCCACCCACGTTCGCATCAGCAGACGAGCCTATGGAGGCGGAGGACTGGCTGCGTATCATCGAGAAGAAACTGACCCTTGTCCGGGTGCGCGAAGCCGACAAGGTGATCTTCGCAGTCAACCAACTGGAAGGACCCGCCGGAGACTGGTGGGATACCTATAAAGAAGCTCGGGAAGAGGATGCTGGAGAACCTACCTGGGAAGAGTTCACTGCAGCATTCCGCGAGAACTTCGTACCTGCTGCAGTGATGCGTATGAAGAAGAACGAGTTCAGAAGGCTGCGGCAAGGAAACACGACGGTACAGGAATACCTGAACCGATTCACTCAGTTGGCCCGCTATGCAGTCGGAGACCTTGTCGATGAAGAAGAAAAGATCGACAAGTTCATAGAAGGGCTGAATGATGAGCTGCGTGGACCCATGATTGGGCAAGACCATCAAAGCTTCCAGAGCCTGATCAACAAAGTTGTTAGGCTAGAAAATGATCAGAAGACTGTAGAAAACAATCGCAAGAGGAGACTTGCTATGAATCGCACCCCTCAGGGAGTGCCTCAGCGATTCAAGGGAGCCACTTCGTCTGGGTGGAAGCCCCCTGTTGTGGCCACCAACCGCCCTGCTGCACCTAGCAACTTCAACAGGCCACTTGCGACTCAGAACCGCACCCCTGCACCAACTCTGGCTGCCCCTGGAACCAGGAGGCATGTGAACTGTTTCAATTGCGGGGAGTATGGGCACTACGCCAACAACTGCCCTCATCCAAGCAAGACTCCTGTCCGTACTGGCGCCAATGCGATCACGGTTCGTGGGACCCCTGCCCCTGCTGTCGGACGAGGCCTGTTCAGGACTCCACAAACAAACAGGACCGCTACAGGATTCGGGCGCGGACAAGTGAACCATGTCCGAGCTGAGGAGGCCCAGGAAGATCAGGGCGTACTTATGGGTATGTTCTCTATCAATTCCACCCCAGTTAAAGTCCTTTTCGATTCTGGCGCATCGCATTCATTCATATCTTTGAAGGCTAGTCAAAAACACAACTTAACCCCAGTAAGACTTAGAAAACCTATGATAGTCCACTCACCTGGGGGCGAGATAACTGTGAGTCATGCTTGCATAGATGTACCTGTCCGTCTTAGGGATGTGGTGTTTCCCTCCAACCTCATGGTGTTGATACCCCAGACCCTGGATGTCATATTGGGAATGGATTGGTTAACAAAGAACAGAGGGGTAATCGACTGCCGACGTAGGGAAATTACCCTGACCACCCCTTGGGGATCGGACATGCGAGCAACCATGGATCAAGATCCTAGACTAACCGAACGTGCCGGAGGCATATTTACCATGCTACCTCTGAAGGGAATGCCTATCGTGCAACGATTTGCCGATGTGTTTCCAGAAGATCTACCTGGGATGCCACCAGATCGGGATATAGAGTTCATTATCGATCTGATACCCGGAACTGCTCCCATATCCAAGAGGCCTTATCGGATGCCAGTCAATGAGTTAGAGGAGCTTAAGAAGCAAATCCGAGAGTTGCAGGAAAAGGGATTTGTACGTCCCAGTTCGTCACCTTGGGGAGCCCCAGTGCTGTTCGTCAAGAAGAAAGATGGTACCATGAGGATGTGTGTAGACTATCGTTCGCTGAACGAAGTCACTATTAAGAACAAGTATCCACTACCACGGATCGATGATCTTTTTGATCAGCTCAAAGGAGCAAAGGTATTCTCCAAGATTGATCTTCGATCAGGATACCATCAATTGAAAATTAGGACTGGGGATATACCCAAAACAGCGTTCTCAACACGCTATGGGTTATATGAGTTCACCGTAATGTCGTTTGGTTTAACCAACGCCCCAGCTTACTTTATGAATCTCATGAACAAGGTGTTCATGGATTACCTGGACAAATTCGTGGTAGTATTCATCGACGATATATTGATCTACTCCAAAGACGAAGAAGAACATGCTGAGCACTTGCGTTTGGTACTCGAGAAACTTCGGAAGCATAAATTATATGCAAAGTTTAGCAAGTGTGAATTCTGGTTGAAGGAGGTCGCTTTTCTAGGCCACGTGATCTCAGCCGGCGGAGTAGCAGTGGACCCTGCTAAAGTGGAGGCCGTTACTGAATGGAAGGAACCCAAATCCGTGACTGAGATTCGGAGTTTTCTAGGCTTGGCCGGATACTACCGGAGGTTCATTGAAGGGTTCTCTAAGATAGCCCGGCCAATGACACAGCTACTCAAGAAAGAAAAGAAGTTTGCGTGGTCGGATCAGTGTCAGAAAAGCTTCGAGCAGCTCAAGGAAAAGCTGACCTCGGCACCTATTTTAGTCCTTCCTGACAATAGAAAAGACTTTGTCATCTATTGTGATGCATCGAGGCAAGGACTAGGAGGAGTACTAATGCAGGACGGAAAGGTTGTGGCCTATGCGTCGCGACAATTGCGACCGCATGAAGAAAACTATCCTACCCATGACTTAGAACTTGCAGCTGTGGTTCATGCGCTGAAGATTTGGAGACATTATCTGATAGGAAACCACTGCGACATCTACACCGACCACAAAAGTCTGAAATATATCTTTACCCAGTCAGACCTCAACCTGAGGCAAAGACGGTGGTTGGAGTTAATCAAGGACTATGACTTGGAGGTTCACTATCACCCTGGCAAGGCAAACGTTGTGGCTGACGCGTTGAGTCGGAAGAGCCATTGCAATCATCTTGAGGCGGAAGAAATGGCCCCTGAGCTTAGGGAGGAAATTGCCCAGCTAAACCTATACATAGTACCTCGAGGACAGATAAACACCTTGGACATTCAACCTCTTTTGAGGACTCAAATTGAAGAGGCCCAGAAGGACAACCAGGAGATCCGAGAGGTGAAGGAACGTCTAGCTGCAGGCTTTGCAAAGGAATTTTCAACCGACGAGAAGGATGTCCTATGGTACAAAAAGAGGATATACGTACCTGAACAGGGTGGACTGAGAGGATTAATCCTAAAGGAAGCTCATGAATCGGCGTATTCATTGCACCCCGGAAGTACTAAGATGTACCAGGATCTGAAGGAAGGATACTGGTGGCCCAACATGAAGAGAGATGTGGCAGAGTACGTAGCGCTCTGTGACGTTTGTCAGAAGGTGAAGGCTGAGCACCAGAGACCAGCAGGTTTGCTGCAACCCCTTAGGATCCCCGAATGGAAATGGGATGAAATAGGTATGGATTTTATCGTCGGGTTGCCCAAGACTGCAACCGGATATGATTCCATCTGGGTGATTGTGGATCGACTCACCAAGACGGCAAGATGCATCCCCGTTAAGACAAACTATAGTAGTGCCAAGCTAGCCGAGTTATATATGGCCCGTATAGTATGTCTTCACGGTGTACCTAAGAGAATCATATCTGATCGAGGCACCCAGTTTACCTCTCATTTCTGGGAGAAAGTGCATGAGGCCCTAGGGAGTTACCTCGCGTTCAGCACAGCTTATCACCCACAGACAGATGGCCAGACAGAGAGAACCAACCAGGTCCTGGAGGACATGTTGAGAGCTTGTGCATTGGATTTTAGCAAGGACTGGGAGAGATGCTTGCCCTACGCCGAATTCTCCTACAACAACAGCTTTCAAGCAAGCCTGAAAATGTCGCCCAACGAGGCATTGTTTGGTCGACGGTGTCGAACCCCGCTGATGTGGTCCGAGACAGGAGAACGAGCAGTATTTGGACCGGACATTATCAAAGAAGCCGAAGAAAAGGTTCGTCTAATTCGGGACCGTTTAAAGGTGGCACAGTCACGGCAAAAGAGCTACGCGGACACCCGAAGAAGAAACCTAGAGTTTAAGGAGGGCGATTACGTTTATCTAAAGGTTTCACCAATGAGGGGAACGAAAAGGTTTAAGGTTAAAGGAAAACTAGCGCCAAGATATGTGGGACCTTTTCAAATCCTCGCTAGACGAGGAGAAGTTGCCTACCAGCTACAGCTACCCGACATTATCGCCGATGTACACCCAGTCTTCCATGTGTCACAATTGAAGAAATGCTTACGAGTGCCGGAAGAACAAGCTCCGCTGAAGGAGATTCACATTAGCAACGATCTCACGTATCCAGAACACCCGATCCAGATATTGGATGAAGCAGAGAAGGGAACTAGAACCAAAACGTGGCGTATGTACAAGGTACAATGGAGTAACCACACTGAGGATGAAGCCACTTGGGAGAGCGAAGAATTCCTGAAGACGGAATACCCGTATCTGTTCGAGAACCGGTAAGAAATCTCGGGACGAGATTTATTTAAGGGGGGTAGGTTTGTAACACCCTGAAAATCCGACTAATAAAAACAAAACTCTAAAAATGCGGATTTTCAAAAACTTTTAAATAAATTGCATCATGCCGATTTTATTCGCCTTTTATTTTGGATTTGATTTTGAAGTCGTTAATCGTGAGTAGAGAATAATTAATTATGAATAAACCCTAGAAGTAAATTGGTAAAATAAATATAAATTAAAATGAAGATTAAGTGTGGATAGAAATAAATATTAATACAAACATATTTGAATCGATTAAATCTAAATGCCGTGGAATAAGAATTAACACTAATTAAAAATGCGAATAAATAAATGAAATATGAGTAAAATTTGTTTAGGATGAATACAATAATTGGAACAACACACATAGTGAATAAAAATCAATTTTACAACATTTAGAAATGGCAAAATTAAATTAAATGGAAAATGGGCTGAAAATCGGGAAAATTGGGAAAGTGCACTGTTCATTAGTCGCCATGTGTTCGACGGGGTCCCCGACCCAGCCCTCCTCTGCCTCACGCCGCCACAGCCCATCCCGCGCGCCGCGCGCCTCCCCACGCCGCCCGGAGCCGCACCGCGCGCCACCGCCGCCGCCGCACGCGTGTCGGGGTCCCTTAACCCTCCTCTGCCGCCCCCGCGCCGCTCCGCCTTCCCGTCGCCGTCGCCATCATCGCGCCCGCGCCGCCGCTGCCGCGCCGCACGGGCCGCTGCCGCCCATGCCGCTCCCCATGCCGCTCTGCCTCCCCGCACAAACCGCGCGCACATCGCCGTCGTCTCGAGCCCGCGCCACACGGCCGTCACGTCGACGCCCCGCGCCCCGCCCTCGAGCCCCGCATCGTCGCCATCCCGCGCCACACGGCCGTCATGCCGCCGCCGTGCCTCCCTGTCTCGTCGCCGCACCGCACACACCGCCGTCTCGAGCCCCGCGCGCCGCGCCACCTTGCCTCCCCATCCCGTCGCCGTGCCGCGCGTGTGGTGTCGGTTCAAATCCCCGCACCGCCGCCCCGTCTCGTCGTCACGTCGCTGCGTCGTCACGCCGCCCGCACGCACGTCGCCCTGTCGTCGTCTTGCGCCGCCACACGTCGCCCCGCACGTCGTGACCCCCGACCCAAACCCCGAAGCGCCGCGCGCTCGTCCCGCACGTCGCCGCTGCCGCGCCGCACGCCCACTCCCTCATCGCCTCGCGCCCCGCGCAACCACGCCGCCGTCGCCTCGCCATTAGAGCCGCCGCCACCCCTCTCTTTCCCTCTTCCCCTCTTCCCCTATAAATTCCGGCCCCTTTCCTCCATTCCACACCCATCCCCGTCCATCCCCTTTCCCCTCTCCTCCTCCTCCACACGCCGCCGCCCTCGTGCAGTCGTGCCGCCGCGCCGTCACCGTGCCGCCGCGTCGCCACACTCGTGCCGCCGCGTCGCCGCCTTCGTGTGCCGCGCCCTGCCCCGCCGTCGTCGCCGCCACTGCCGTCGGTAAGCCGCCACCATCCCTTGCGTCCATCGCCGTCGCCGCCGGGGAGGGATAAAGCCGAGTGAGAGAGAGAGATCGAGGCCGAGCCGAGAGTGAGGGAGAGAAAAGAAGAAGGAAAGGGGGAGGAAGCAGCCGGGAAGGAAGAGAGGGAGAGAGAGAGAAAAAGAAAAAGAAAAAGGGAGAGAGAGAGGAAGAGAGGAAAGGAAGAGAGAGAGAAGGAAAGGAAGAGAGAGAGAGAGAGAAGAAGAAGCAACAGAGAAAAGAGAGAGAGAGAGAGAGAGAAAAAGAAGAAAAAGGAAAAAGGGAGAGGAAAAAGAAAAAGAAAAGAAAATAGGAAAGAGAGGAAAAGAAAAGAAAAGAAAGAAAAGAAAAAGAAAAGAAAAATAAGTAAATTAGAAAGAAATTAGAGGTTTAGAAAATTTAAAATAAATTAGAATTTAATTATAGATTAATCGTAGAAGTGCAAAAGTAAATATAAAATATAGATTATTCTTGGTAATTTCTATAAGAAATCAATTCGCGGTGGTTAATTTAGACTAAAAACAATTAGACAAATTCTTATAGATTTTTATAGATTATTTAGGGGTAATTTCTATAAGTAATTAATTCACGATGGGAAGTTGAAGTTAATTACCAAGAATTCTAGACGCGTATTATAATTAATCATTTAGTCATAGAGTAGGTTAAATCGTTTAATTTTTGGATTCCATCCGATATTTAAGATTGAGATATAAATTTCTAATCTATTATTTGGAATACGATGCTCGGGGTAGATTAAATTAAAAACTTATAATCACAAAATAGTTGCACCGTAAAAATGATTTAAGATATATATAAATCAAAATTGGGTTGGCCCTAACTCGCGAATAGTAAATAAAAAGAATCGATTTTCGCATTCGACTTCTATTTGGATTTATTTGGAGTTTTATTTGAATTCTAACCGAATTCAAATCAATTTTCGCACGTAACTATAGAGCCCGAGGGAGTTGCAGATCCAGGTGAAGGCCAAGACCCGCAAGACCTTGAGCAAGGCAAGTCATCACTATCCCTTGAACATATTGATCCCAATTGCGAAATTATTTTGTTTACAAATAAAATTGCAAGCAATAATATACATCCCACTTGTGATTATGCCATACCTTGATGATTGTTTGCCTATTATTTCCTTTGTGACCATGTTTACGTATGAGTCCCTAGTCAATAATGACAAGTGCTTAGCAATGCTATTCTAGAACTGTGCATACTCATATTTATCAAAATGCTGAATGCTTGGGCAATTATCTTTGGGAAGGTAATTGAGATACGGCATGTGGAGGCATGAGCGCCACAGTGCCATGATGTTGATGACATGATTTGTGAAAAGAAAAATAAAATTAAACAAATGTTTTTCGACTGGGGCGGACGGAGGATTTGGGTGGTATCCGGAAAAGGCTAGTACCGTCCCCGGTCAATTAAGGACCGAGCCATGAAGTTAAGCATGAAACGACTCCCGTACAACCGCACTTCTCGTATGGGTATAGACCTAGCGGAATAGATAGCTGAGCAGAGGCAGTATCCATGCATAGTGGTTTCTTGATGTGTGAGGCAGGGGCTCTACGGTGGGGCAGCCATTGGTAGAACCGCGAGGCGGGTGTCTACAGTGGTGTCGCCATCGGTAGGACTGCCACGTGAGAATTTAAACTTAATAAACTTAATGCATGTGTGAGTTCTTCTTCCCCGGGTGCGCCAGAACTCCTCACACTGCTAGAAACTGCGTACGCCTAGAGTGGATGAGGATGCCAAGTTCATGGAGCGGGTACTGCCAATGCGAGGTTATCGAAAAGCTTTGCCGTGACGCGTCTCATGTGTTGGGACGAGGCTCATGTGTTGGGCAGTCGCGGAGTGCGGGTAAAGTGTACATCCACTGCAGTGTGAGTAAACCAAATCTATTCGAATAGCCGTGCTCGCGGTTATTGAGCACCGGGACGTGTATTACACTTGGCTAGACTCTGAATTCTTAAACTTGTGTGGGTTGGGATAATTGCATGATGATTTATATGCTGTTGGAGCCACTTCCTGAGAGTAGGGAATGTGGACGTCCTCAGAAAACCATGACGACATAATGGCGGGAAGCCATCCTTGGGACCACAATGGATGGTGGACAGAACCGTCATTGTTTAATATGAACACTGGTATTAAAACTTGATCAGTCTGTGCTAGGTCTTAGGTTTGTGAAAAGAATTATAAAACTTGCTTTACGCAAAAGAGCCATAACAATCCTTCAAATTTCCCTATCATGTGCATTGTTGCTGTGATGACTTGTTGAGTACGGTTGGTACTCACCCTTGCTATATACAAACTCAATCAGAGACTGGAGATGAAGTGTCAGAAGATCCCTATGCCTACTATCAGGAGGGAGATGAAGACGATGGGGTCCAATAGGTCTTAGATACGGTCGTTGCCTGTGGCAATGGCGTGCCGCTGCCTCCATTCTCCGCTGCCTTACCTATTCTGCTTTTGGAATGTATTCCGGACCTTTCGGTCCGATGATTTAAGACAATGCCTGCGGGCTTTGATGTAATAACTTGATTTAGATATTCGTGTATGTGTACTCGGTATTTCAGCTATGGATTCGTGTGTACCAGACTACTTGATCCAGGGAAATGGTACGGTTTACACGATTGATTCCTGTTATAAAAACGGGGGTCCACAGTGAGCCGAGTCACCGACAAGCGGGTCCCACCCGGGACCACGCGTGGTGAGCCCGGCCCACCGGCGCTCTCTCTCTCCTCCCGCCCGCGCGCGCAATTGGGCCGACTTCTTGGGCCGGCCGGCCCATTTAGCTCGGCCGAGCCGCCCATTTCCTATCGGGCCGCATCCAAGCTGCCGCAAAAGTCTAAATTCCCTCCCTCCTTCCTTTATTTTCTTTTCTTTTCCAAAAGGATTTAATTAAATCCTTTTTCCTTTAGACCAAAAATCCAATAATCTTAGAGAATCAATATCTTCTCAACCGTGTATCCGTTTGACTCCGTTCAACTTCCAAAATTCCTCAAATCTCGAGATCTATCTAATGGCACGCTTAGAAGTCAATAATAGGGCTTTATTTTCGCTGTTTGTTGAGTTGTCCCGTTCCGCGTGTAGTTTCGGAGCCCGAAGACCCGCAGTGCGAGGATTTCGAGGATCAAGCTCAAGATCTCGAGCAAGGCAAGTCACCTTTGATCATCTTGCACCTATAATTTAAATCTAAGTATTTCTTTTCCGCAAATATTGCATGGATAGGTTTACACAAGTAATCTGGCCGTGATTTGCGGGATAGCCCGTCGGCCCCCAATCCTAAATTGCTGCAATTACCCTCCGTGAATTATTGAATACCTAAAACTCCTTTGTCGACTGTAGTGCTTCGATGTGTGGGCCCTCGGGCACGCGCATCGGAACACTTTCCCCCAAATTTAAAATATCCAATGATGGGTAAAACTTGGGTTTTACAAAAGACCTGGAAAACCCGACACCTGGGTCGGTGTTTGCGAACTAAATGAATTTCTAAAATCGCGGACCAGGGAACGTACCGGGAGTACGGTTCCCTGCTCTTGCAATTAAGGACCGATTCCTTGGAATTTTATCCAAACATAAGACATGTGCAACCACATGGGTGGAATGGGACACCCCTGGCTGAGTAAATTGCTAATCAGGGGCGCCTTGATGCCGAGAGACATGTGGATTCATCGGGGTGGTGTCGGGGAGGACCCCCGGGCTTCCTGGCACAGTATGGTCTGGGACCTAACCTGTTGTCGGTCTGGGACCCCTCTCGTCGGCATATGGCAAACCTGTGTCTGCTCTCGAAATGCCTTGTCATGAAAGCCTTTAGGTCACCAGACGTGGCCGTTCTACACGGGCTGGATGATTCGGGTTAGTAATGTCGTGTGGGTAAAGTGTACCCCCTCTGCAGAGGATTAACAAACTGTTCGAACAGCCGTGCCCACGGTCATGGGCGGATGTGAGGTGATTCCTAGCGTAGTTTTGTTTGACTACTGCTTTGTGAAAAAGCTGATGTGGTTTGGTTTCGATGTTTGGAAACCTGCGGCTGATGAGATCAGCCAGGCCCGGGTGGCCGTTTAAAAACTGTTGGCCGGATGGCCGTTTAAAAGGTGATTGGCCGGTTGGCCGTTTGAAAACTGTTGGCCGGATGCCAACCCTGTTTGATTTAAAGACTGATACATTGCACATACTCCGACTGGACGAGACGCACTGTTTCATCCGTGTCGTTTGAGAAGTACTCACCTAGATGTTTCCAAAAAGAAGTTTAAATAAAATCAATTGCAAAAACAACAGCCTTTCCTTTGAAGCCTGCATTAAACACTTAAATTCCCATGGCTTGCTGAGTACTCCTGTACTCACCCTTGTTCTATATAAATAATCCCCCCCCCAGTTGCTGAAGAAGGTGATGTGGATCCCGCCGACGAGGAGTTCTTCCAGGAGCAAGTTGGCTTCGATGGGTTTTAGGGTTTCGGCCTAGTTCCCAAGTCGCGCCTGTGATGTTTGGTCCAAGTCTTGGCTTCCGTTTTCCCCTTTTGTAATGCAGTTGTGAGCTCGGGGTCTGTCCGCAGCCCAACATGACTGTAATCCTACTCTATAATAAAGAGACCTCTGTTGCTGTGATAATCTGTCTTCCTGTGATACCAGCACTATTTCCTGGGACTGGTATCGGTTAACAGGTTAAAATTGGAGCGTCTCGGGCTAGTTCCGTTCGAGGCTAGTTCGGGGCGTGACAAGAGATGGTATCAGAGCACAGGCTTGGCCCTAGGGCGAAACCCGACGCTTAGGACGACTCTAAGGATACTAATTTCAAAATTATTTGCGAAAGGCTAAGGCTTCTTTGCTTTCTTTATTTTCAGTAGTTTGTTGCTAAAATGGTTACTGATCTTTTCTCCGTCTTTCAAAATTGTAGATGGCAGTGAACGCCAGCTTCAGTTCCCACGGTTTTGGTGAGGGTCACCACGTCGCTCAGCTTCGTGACCTCGCCCGCTTCCTTGGCTTCTCGTGTCCCGAGTACACGGGGTACTCCGTGGACCGTACCCCCCCTCGCTGTGAGCTCTCTATGTACCTTTACCCTCGTGGAGGTATACACGGAGCCGGCCTTCGCCCACACCACTTCACTGTGGCCAGGCCCACTCTCCAGATCGCGTACCAGGACCTCTCCTGGACTGCGCTTCGTCGCCTGGCACACGACTACGGCCACCGCCTCGGGGGTTCTGCCTTCCGGCAGCTCCCACGCCTTCCTTCCGGCCGCACAGACGCCAGGTACCCTTGTCCGTACAGCGAGTCTCAGCCAGTGCTGACTCGCATGGTTGAGCTTTCAGAGGCTCAGGCCACTCAGCACGACCTACTCCTTGAGGCTTACCGCTCCCTTGCCCGCCGCTACGCAGCTCTGGAGGCCCGTCTGGCCGAGGAGGGTGTCACCTCGGTTGACACTGTCTCTTGGGACTCAGGCCGCCTCTGCCACGCCAGCCACCTGTCCTCCCACAGCTCTCGCGGCTCTGCCCGCACTCCCAGTGGCCCGCGCTCCCCCAGCTCGCGTGCGCCGTACTCACCAGTGTACTCCCCCTACCCACACCCAGTTAGCCCCTCCTACACTCCAGGACACACTCCAGTTGCCTCCTCCCGCCGTGGCCCACGCTTTATCCGCACTGCGCGGAAGCGTGTTGTTGGTTCTTCCACTGTGTTCCGCTTTGACCACCCAGCTCCCCCACCGCCAGCAGCCCGTGCTGCTGCCGGCCCTCGACAGGTACCGCCGGTCCCTTCGCGTCAGCCGATCGACGTCTCTTCGACAGAGGAGCAGACTACAGGAGGCAGTCAGGCAGACGAGGAGTAGAGGAGGCAGTCTTCAGCAGCCGTCCGTGAGATAGGCCCTTTTGTTCCGCCGCCAACTCTTTTGGAGTCGTGGCGAGGTAGTGCGTGCGTGTGTTTGATGTGGGTGTTGTTTGGTAGTCTGGTTCTCCTAGGAGGTGTGCGTACAGTCAAGCTCGGCGTAGCTCTGTGACTTGTCCACACCCGTTGTATCAGGTGTTTTTATGATTTGAGAAAATCCAGTTTATGCCTAGTGTGTGCTATCTAAGTTGTTATTTATTTTGCTTCTTGCCTTCCTTAAGTGCTTATCTGATCCTTACCCCGCCCTCTTCTGGGAGTTTAGATGGCTAGTCGCCCCCGCCGTGCTACACGAGCACCAGCCCGCCTCGGTTTTGAGGAAAGAAGAGCAGAGCCAGAAGTAAATCAGGAATCAGCTAATGAGCAGTCTCACCACAGCAGCCGTTCACACCATACAGCTTCCCGCAATGCAGAAGTCGAGCAACCCCATCACAGCAACCGCTCGCATCGCACAGTTTCCCGTACTGCAGAAGTAGAACAGTCTCACCGCTCTCACCACACCGCCAGTCACAATTCTGGAGAAGAACGCATCCCGTCCCCACCTCATGTTGAGAATAACATGCAACATTTGATGGCGGTTCAGACCCAGATCTTGCAAGGATTAGCCACAGCCATAGCCGGCTTTCAGCATAATGCGCATGGAAATGGCCATCCCCACATGGGCAACAATAGGTCCAAGCTAACAGACTTCCTGCGGTCTCGTCCGCCAGAGTTCACTCAGACCGTCGAGCCCGTTGAGGCTGACGATTGGCTGAAGGACGTGGACCGAAAACTCAACCTAGTGCAGTGCACTCCTGTTGAGAAGACTCTCTACGCCTCTCACCAGCTAAGGGGACCTGCTGCAGATTGGTGGGAGAATTATTGCAACGCACACCCTGAACCCACTAACATTGCTTGGGATGAGTTTGCTACGGCCTTCCGAGCAGCCCATGTGCCCGAAAGCGCTATTGATATGAAGAAAGAGGAATTTGGCAAGCTTAAGCAAGGCAATAGCAGCATCAATGAATACCTAAGTCAGTTCAATAAGTTGGCTCGGTATGCTCCTAAGGAAGTGGACACAGACAAGAAGAAGATCAGGAAATTCTTGAAAGGAGTCGCAGTTGGAATGAGACTCCAGTTGCTCGCCCATGATTTCCCCACCTTTCAGCTTATGATCAACAAGGCACTACTACTTGAGGACGCCAGAAAGGAAGCTGCAGAAGAATATAAGAAACGCAAGTCTAACCATCAGGGCAATTCTTCCCGAGGCGCACCTCGCCCTCGCTTTGGACAACCCATGCAATATCACCAGTCGGTCACTCAGGTAAACCGCCAGCCAGGTTATGCCCCTCGACAACAGGTGAACCGTCCAGCACCTCAGCCGCAGCAGCATGCCCCAAGTGGCAATACTGCGCCAAACAGTGCTACCTCCTTCAAGTCGCCGTCAGGACAGGCAGTAGTCCAGTGTTTCCGGTGCAAACAGATGGGTCACTATGTCAGACAGTGCCCTCAGAATCCCACCAGCACCAACTCAGGGCATGCTAATGGCAGCACTGCCAGAACTCCTACTCCAGCGGCAGCTCAAACTCGTCCTAGCTCTCAGGCGAGTGGACAAGGTTCTCGTGCTTCCAACCACTTTGGTCGAGGCCGGGTGAACCACATTCAAGCCGAGACCGCTCAGGATGCTCCAGATGTTGTGATGGGTATGTTCCCTGTCAACTCCGTACCCGCAATAGTTCTGTTTGATTCAGGAGCTTCCCATTCTTTCATATCGCAAGCTTTTGTGAAAAGAAATGGTTGGAAAACCCAAAATTTGAGAGTACCAATGATAGTACATTCCCCTGGAAGGGATATAAGGGCAACTAAAATATGCCCGGAAATTAACCTTAGAATTGAGGAAGTTGACTTCCTAGCCAAACCGATAGTCCTAGACTCGCAAAGCTTGGACATCATCCTAGGGATGGATTGGTTGGCTAAGCACAAGGGACAGATAGATTGTGCCGAGAGGTCCATCACTTTGCAAGGACCTGGAGGAAAGCAAGTCCGCTTTACCCCTAACACCCCTACCGCAAGTCGGTCTATTCTAACCAGTTTGCAAGCCATTCCCTTGGAATCAGTGCCCATAGTCTGTGAATATCCCGACGTATTTCCAGAAGAATTAACGGGTATGCCACCAGACCGAGAAATTGAGTTCGCCATAGAACTAGCACCGGGCACCGCACCAATTGCAAAAAGACCCTACCGAATGGCAGCTAACGAACTAGCAGAAGTCAAAAGGCAGATCGAAGAATTAGAGAGTAAAGGTTATGTGCGACCTAGCTCATCCCCTTGGGGAGCCCCAGTACTTCTGGTTAAGAAAAAGGATGGCTCTGAGAGAATGGTAATTGACTATAGAGCCCTGAATGAAGTAACTATAAAGAACAAGTACCCGTTGCCACGGATTGACGATCTATTCGATCAACTCAAAGGAGCAAAAGTTTTCTCTAAAATCGACTTAAGATCAGGTTACCACCAGTTGAAAATCAGACCTGAAGATATCCCAAAGACCGCTTTCTCAACGCGTTACGGTCTGTATGAGTTCACAGTGATGTCCTTCGGACTCACCAATGCTCCAGCATTCTTCATGAACCTGATGAACAAGATCTTCATGGAATACCTGGACCAGTTTGTCGTAGTATTTATCGATGACATCCTGATATACTCCAAAAATGAGGAAGAACATGCTAAACACCTAAGACTGATAATGGAAAAGCTCAGGGATCATCGACTATTCGCTAAGTTCTCGAAATGCGAATTCTGGTTGGACCGAGTAGCATTCCTTGGACACGTGATCTCCTCTAACGGTGTTGAAGTGGACCCTAGCAAGGTTGAAGCCGTACTTGCTTGGAATCCGCCTAAGAATGTGTCAGAGATCCGCAGTTTCCTTGGCCTAGCTGGTTATTATCGAAGATTCATCGAAGGGTTCTCTAAGCTAGCCAGATGTAGACCCCCGATTTTGGAAATCGGAAATCTTCTGTGTTTATTCGTACCAATCCCTGGATCAGTAGTTGGTACACACATACATAGTTGGATCACAACATATCACGAATGAATTCAGGCTAAAAGAGTTAAATACTTACATTAGGGCCAGGTAGGCCAACAACTATCAGAGAACAACAGCGGAAGACAAAATAATATAAGGGCCCGGTTAACATGCCACAGGCAGTCGACTGGGGAACGAGACCTAGAACAAGACCGCACTCCGATCATCCTGTTGGATACGCAAGCGTACCGACAAGGGCTTCTCTTCAACACTCTCCTAAAAGATATATAAATAGCAAGGGTGAGTACCAACCGTACTCAACAAGTCACCACAGCAACAATGCACATGACAGGGATATTTGAAGGATGGTTATGGTTCTTTTGCGTAAAGCAAGTTTTATAATTCTTTTCACAACCCTAAGACCTAGCATAGACTGATCAAGTTTTAATACCAGTGTTCATATTAGCCAATGACGGTTCTGTCCACCATCCATTGTGATCCCAAGGATGGCTTCCCGCCATTGAGTCGTCATGGTTTTCTGAGGACGTCCACATTCCCTACTCTCAGGAAGTGGCTCCAGCAGCATATAAATCATTATGCAATATCCCGACCCACACAAATTAAGAATTCAGAGTCTAGCCAAGTGTAATTCATGTCCCGGTGCTCAATAACCGCGAGCACGGCTATTCGAATAGTTTTGGTTTACTCACACTGCAGTGGATGTACACTTTACCCGCACTCCGCGACTGCCCAACATATGAGCCTCGTCCCAACACATGAGACGCGTCACGGCAAAGCTTTTCGATAACCTCGCATTGGCAGTACCCGCTCCATGAACTTTACATCCTCATGCACTCTAGGCGTACACGGTTTCTAGCAGTGAGAGGAGTTCTGGCGCTCCCGGGAAGGGAAAAACACACACATTCCTACGTTGCTTCTTGTCATTGAACCCAGTCCATCATGATTGTTCTCTTATGGGTATCCTCATGTAGTATTGCCAAGCCAGCCTCTGACCATCCGGAACGGGCATCCACCCTCCACCTGGCCATCCGAACCGGGCATCCGTCAGCAGACTGCTTGCCGCATCACACACCTAAAAGAAGACCACTACGCATGGATACTGCCTCCGCTCAGCTATCTACTCCGCTAGGTCTATACCCATACGAGAAGTGCGGTTGTACGGGGGTCGTTTCATGCTTAACTTCATGGCTCGGTCCTTAACTGACCGGGGACGGTACTAGCCTTTTCCGGATACCACCCAAATCCTCCGTCCGCCCCAGTCGAAAACATTTGTTTAATTTTATTTCTCCTTTCACAAATCATGTCATCAACATCATGGCACTGTGGCGCTCATGTCTCCACATGCCGTATCTCAATTACCTCCCCAAAGGTAATTGCCCAAGCATATAGCCTTTGATAAATATGAGTATGCATGATTCTAAAATAGCATTTCTAAGCAATTGTCATAATTGACTAGGGACCCATGCGTATTTATGGTTACAAAGATTTAAGGGTAAACAATAATCAAGGCATGGCATAATCACAAGTAGGATGTTCATCATTGCATGCAATTTTATTTGTAAACAAAACACTTTCGCAATTGGGATCAATATGTTCAAGGGATAGTGATGACTTGCCTGCTCAGGATAGTCCTTATTCTTGATATAATTCTTGATCAACCTTCACTTCCTGGAAGCTGCAGACGTTGCCTCACGACTAACCGATACACCAAGTCTATAATACGCGAGAAAAACCAATATTCAAACAACAATCAAATATGCACAACAAAATGTACTTGTTAGGGTCGTACCTAGGGTTGCTCATACTATTATTGCTTGCTAGGGAATTCCAATCACGCTAAGGGCTAACGTTTCTTAATCTTTCTATTGTCATCGTGGTCTATTTAGGAGTTAACCAACATAGCATTTATGGGATACATATATATCTGGCTAATCGATGGTTTAGTCTATCAAATGACTATGGAAGGATTATGGCTATGTATGCATCTATCTAATTAGGATAGTTATATACTAGAGGTTCTGTTGTCGGATGGATTTAGGATCAATCAAATAATTACAGTGAATCATTTGTATTATTATTTTATTGATGGAGGCTTTATTTTAATTACGAAGATATTTTACTTGTCACAATAAATTATAAAAGGTTAGTAATTATCCATGCTTTATATGTTAGAGTTGTTTAGGTTAATCATATTATGGTTACATATTATCCCATCACATAATCCTAATTTACAGTTAAGCTATAATTATATGAGGTCAAGATTTATAACTATTATTTATCTAATATACCTGTTTATCATATATTCCCTTTAATTTAATACATGCAATAAGCAAATTGATACTATACCGTATAGCTATAATGTGATGTACAGTATATGTGTATGCACAATATCTACCTTAATATTGAATCATTTATTTGAATAGTCGCTATTTACGGCTTGGTTAACTAAGGGTTGCTCACCTCTCCTACTATATATGGGATATGTCATTGATTAATTTCATATAGGTGATTTAACCACACTAGCTCTGTTATTATTTGCCATAAACAAGCTTAGGACCGATCTATGTGTATCTATATTTTACTTACCTACAAATTATAAGGCTAACCAAATAGTCATGGGTTTTGATTATATTTGGACATAGATTAATAAATGGCACTAATATTTTCCTATATATCCATTAATTTCAAACGTTGATCATAATTAATTTATGTGATTGCTATAGTGACAAAACATATTAAAGATAATTATCCTACTGTACATTATCCATTTTTATTTATTGGCACACTATTTAGGTTAATTATTATTTAATCATTTGATATTAATTAATTTGTAACTATAAATATATTTTATTAAATAGTGAATTATATACCAGTGGAAAGCTTATGAATTTAGATGAATTTAGGTTCAAGTTTCACTCAAATCCGAGTTGAATATCGGACGGAATCCAAAAATTATCTTATAATATTGTACGATTTAATTTAGTCTATGACTAATCGATTAAATACAATATACGTCTAAAATTCCTAGTGGTTAAATCTAAATTCCTACCGTGAATCGATTAATTATAGAGATTACCCACAAATAATCTATAACAGTCTATAAGAATTTCATCTAATTGTTTGGTTATTAATTACATCTAAATTACTACCGCGAATTGATTTCTTATAGAAATTACCAAGAACAATCTATATTTAAATTTTTGCAATTCTACGACTATAATTAATCTATAATTAAATTCTAATTATTTTAAATTTTCTAACTCCCCTAATTTTTCCTAAATTTTCTCTCTATTTTCCCTTTTCTCCTTTCCTATTTTCTTTCCTTTTTCCTTATCTTTTTCTTTTCTTTTTCCTTCTTTTTATTTTCTTCTTTCTCTCCTTCTCTCTCTTTTCTTTCTCTCTCTCTCTCTTTTCTCTCCTCTCTCACTCTCTTTCCTCCCGGCTTCTCTCCTCTCTTCCTCTCTTCTTTCTCCTTCTCTCCCGGCTCGGCTGGAACTGGCGGGCGGCGCGGCGCGGCGTCAAGCGGTGGGGGAGGGGAAGGCTCACCGGACCGACGGCGGGGGTCGACGGAGACGCGGCGGCGGGGTCAACGTCGGAGCACGGCGCGGCGACAGGCACAGCGCGGTGGCGGGATGCGTCGGCTCAGTGGCGGCGGCGGCTTCCGAAGAGGCGGCGACGGCGGCACGACGACGGCGCTCGGCGCGGCGGCACGAAGGCGGCGGTGCGGCGGCGCGAGGGCGGTGCGACGACGGCGCACGGCGTGGCAGCACGAAGGCGGCGGCGTGGCGCGGTGGAGGGGAAAGGGGAAAAAGGAGGGGAAGGAGGGGGGGTGGTGTGGGGCGGAGAGGCGGCTGGGGGGGAATTTATAGGGCGCGGTGAGGGGTGGCCGGCCCTAGTGGCGATGCTACGGCGCGGTGCGAGGGCGACGGCGACAGGACGGCCGTGTGGCGGGGCGCAGGTGCGAGGGGACGGGCGCGCGGCGGCTCGGGGCGCGAGGCTGACGGCGACAGGCAAGCGGGGAGGGGCGACGTGGGGACGAGCGTGCGCGGCGGTATGGGGGAGGCAATGCGACGTGCGGGACGCGCGGGCGGTGCGGCGGCATAGGGGAGGGGCAGCGCGACGTGTGGGACGGGCGCGCGGCGGCGCGGGGTTCGAGACGGGAGTCGCGACGTGCGGGGCGACGGAACGGCAGCACGAGGCTCGAGGCGACCGCGGGGCGACGACGACGCGTGCGCGGCGGCGACGATGGCGCGCGGTGCGATGATGGCGACGGGATGGGACGGGGAGGCGGAGCGGCGCGAGGCGACGACGACGCGTGCGCGGCGGCGACGATGGCGCGCGGGGAGGGGCTCGAGGCATCGGCGGCACGCGCGGCGCGGCAGGGGGATGGCGACGGCGACGGCGCAGCAGCGGCGATGGGACGGTGACAGCGACGGCGACGGGCGACAGCGGCAGCGCGCGCGGAAGGGAGGGGCTCGAGACGACGCGACAGACGACGGCGACTGCGCGCGGCGGGATGGAGATGGCGTGGCGACGGCAACGGCGCGGCGCGGCACGCGGGAGGCAGAGCGGCGCGCAGCGCGGGGAGGCGGAGCGTCGCGCGGCGCGGCAGAGGAGGGGGCTGGGTTAGGGGACTACGTCGAACACCTGGCGGGCAATGAACAGTGACATTTCCGATTTTCCCGATTTTAGCCTATTTTCCATTTAAATTTAATTTCGTAATTTCTAAATGTTGTAAAATTGATTTTTATTCATTATGTGTGTTATTCCAACTATTGAATTCACCCTAGATTGATTTTACTCATATTTTATATATATATTTTATTTGAATTTTTATTTAGGGTTAATTCTTATTCGATCGTGTTTAAATTTAACTGATACTAATATAATCGTGATAATATTTTATTTATTTCTATCCACACCTAATCTTCATTTTCAATAATATTTATTTACACGGATAGGTCCAATCTATTTATTCTATAAATAGTAAATTGAGACTCGGCACAATATTAATCTAATTGTTTAATTAAAAAACTCACATAATTTTATAAAATTTAATTATACGACCATTATTTTATATGAGTGACCTTATCAAGTGTTCAAATATTAATGTATATATATTCCCATGAAATTCTCATTTGTTAATAGGTTCATTATAGTGGTAATCATCATTTCATGTGGATTTATAATACATCATGTGAGATTGGGTCCAAATACATTAGATTTAATCTTACAATCCCATTAGTTAAACCTGACATCGAGCTACCAACATGGTTCGAATATTTAATATTTGATCTATGATTTATAATAGAAATTAATGTTTTATTTGGCTTGCTTTCTTGTGCACTAATGTATTCTTGTATCATATATTTATTGTTCAGGTGTACGCCATTAATTTGATTCTCCCTTGTTATAATTTATATTTGGCAAGCAATGACAACCATAACACCCAGCATGATGCAAAAGTTTTAAAAAGTTCGAAATTTTAGTGATTTTTATTGTCTTGAATTTTCAAGATGTTACAAACCTACCCCCCTTAAAGGAATCTCGTCCCCGAGATTTAGTGGGACTTCGGAGACATTAAACTATTTTGGCTTAAATCTTGTTCGACAACAAACACGCTAATCAAAAGTAGGAAATCCTAGGTCTTCGTGGCTTCTGGATGTCATGAGTCGATGAGCGAAGCGAAGCGACACTCTTTGTACTTCCGCCGTCTTGGTCAGCAACGGACTTAGTTGACAGTCTTGGGGCACATGATCTGTCTTTTCGCAGAGGAAGCACGTGATCTTCGTTATAGGGCATTCTCCGTTTGGATGGTCTTCGTCACAGTAGGGGCATTGAGTAACGCAATTACTACCGTAGTGTCCTACCTCTCCGCAACGACTACATGCCTTAATCTTCAAAACTTCTTTGGATGGGTCTGGAACTCTATCCTCTTCCGGGCTGATCTGTGAAGGCAGTGTTTCTTGTTCTTCATTGGTGTCTTGAGTACAGTCTATCGCATAATGTCCATATTGTCCACAAGAAAAACAACAGCCATCTCTCTTTCGTTGCCATAATTGTAGCTCTTCAACTTCTTCAGGCAAATCACCGATTTCTATTCCCATTTTACTGAGATCTAGTTCAGTCAATGTTATTAGTGATGACGCTTTTCTTTTCCGTCCTCCTTTCCACCAATGCTGTGTAGTCCTTTGTCTAGGAAATGGTTGATACGGAAGTTTTGGATTCCCTGAACAGGGCATTGGCGTTGGCAATATTCCTGGTCTTATATTGCATATTGGGTGCCAAGGCGAATTCCTTCTCTGTCCAACTCTCAACCTTCTTTGGGGGCATTTATTGGCATAATGTCCTTTCTCACCACAACCGAAACATGTGACATTTGTCTTCCGTCTTGCCGTAATCAGATGGCAGCTTCCATTTGCAGGGTATTGCTTTAGGTGATTTAGATTGATGGTGTAGCCTTCAGGCTTTAGTGAGGCTTGGACCTGTTCTTTGTCACTGGAAGCTTGGGGAGGATCTTCAAAGAGTAACATGGGCTGGTTTATTCCCACATTTTGGGGGTCTTGTAAGTTGGAGGAATTCTTGTTTCTCGGTGTTAGTTGTTCCATCATCTTCTCATCCTATGGTAGGCTTATTTTGTTAGAAGTTAGCAGATTGATGGTTAGTAAACTAAAATTCTTGGCATCAATAGTAGCATGACAATGCTGAATTGTTGTTTTTGTACTTCCTCTATTCAATCCTTCGTACCTTAACACATTATAAACCTTGTCGACGATTTATTGTCATACGGTGCTGAATATACTCAAAATTCCTGGTACAAGGGTGAATAGAACTTGATATGTTGTATTCCTTATCCATATTTTCACAAGTTATTTGATTCTCTTGAGGTTTCCCCACTTAGGCTACCCCCCTTAAAATAAGAAATTTTGAAAGCAATTTAAAAGAAGATATGCTTTTGCGTTCACAAAGTAGATTTTTTTTTTTTTATTATTCATCAAAATGATTTTGCACAAATATCCTTTCGAAGTGATGTTTGCAAAACATTTAAAATTTTCAAGAGATGCATTTTCTCACCAAATATAATTTGAAAATAGATTTTTCAAGCAAGATTTTGTATAATCATACATATGTTTAACAAAAAGCAACATGACAACTAAAAACTTTTGTAATCAATTTTTTTCTTTCAAAACAACATTTGATTTTATTTCGCAAAAGAAAACTATTGCCAATAGGGCCAAGATACCATATAGTTTGCATGCATGGTTCATAGTTGAAACAACAATACTTTTGAACACCTCAAAAGAAAACTCATGAAACCCCTTTTTTTTTCTGAACTTTTTTCAGAAAGTGCAACATTTTCATATGGAAATAATCACTTAGAAACGGGTTTTCACAAAGCATTTGGAAAGGTTTCGCAATCCCCCTTTTTTTTTTTTCTCTCTTTTTTTTTTTAGCAAAGCTTTAGGCAAATAGTTATTGAAATTCAACTTGGAAAACCTTTTGAAAGGATGTTTTTCGAAGACATGCTCTCAAAACTTGGTTTTGAATGAAGTTCTATTTTGGAAAATTTTGCAACACATTATTTGGAATCAAAATTTCACAAATAATTTTCAGAGAAAATTTTCTTTTCAAGCTAATTTTGACCATTCCCAAAATTTAATATAATTTCAGAGCGGCTTTGGGGACAATTTTGCAATTACATAGTTTGAAACAAACATTTCCTTTCTTTTTGAAGCAAATTTTTTTCTTTGTAAGACTATATTTCAAAATGCAAAAATTCATTTGTTTTTCAATATTTTCTAAAGACAACTCATAAAACAAAGTTTTAAGGGGATTAAATCCATATAAGTTTGACTTGTCCTTGGAATTTTGAAGCAACCCTAAAGCTAAAATCCAATAAATTCAAATCTCTTTCATCCTTCGTCCATGTACTCTTATCGAAAACATGGTTCCTTTTATTAAATTTCCATATATGCACACCATCTTATGTTCCTTTTTGATCCATAATCTTCAGATCCTTGTATGTTTATGGAAACAACTTAGCATTCTTGCCGGGCTTTCTCATAGATACGCAGTTTGTTTCTTTTCTCTTTATTGTTCTTTATGAACTCCCATGTCGCAGGTAGAGCTTCTATGGTCACTAACGGCTTAGTCGAGACTTCACTTCTACTATACGAGTGTGTGACTAGAGGAAACTAGTACTAACAATAATGAGTTATCATGATTGATGAGTTAATTTCTGATCTTTTCTCTCTTTTTTTTTTTTTACTTTGTTTTTCATATAACATGATGCAATCGTCTACTTTCGAGGATGAGGTTTCGGCACAATCAATAATATTCCCATAGCGTCTTAATTGCTTTCGGTTCTTATTCTATAATTTTGAAATATGGATGAGAATATAGAACCAATATTTTTCAATCACAAATCAAGTGGTAAAATCGCCTTGTCAAAGGAAGGGTTGAGATGCAAGGTATCAAAAATATTTTTTTTTTCTTTCTGGCGTATCGGAAATCAGATATTTTTGAAGAGAGGTAAGATGAGAAACAACATTTGAATGTTTTCACAACCCTTTTTTTTTTTTGCATTTAAAAATATCATTGTAAAATATAGGGTCCTTAAACTAGCGGCCATTCTATCTAGGGTCTCGTCCTACAGTCGATAGGCTTTGATACCAACCCTGTAGACCCCCGATTTTGGAAATCGGAAATCTTCTGTGTTTATTCGTACCAATCCCTGGATCAGTAGTTGGTACACACATACATAGTTGGATCACAACATATCACGAATGAATTCAGGCTAAAAGAGTTAAATACTTACATTAGGGCCAGGTAGGCCAACAACTATCAGAGAACAACAGCGGAAGACAAAATAATATAAGGGCCCGGTTAACATGCCACAGGCAGTCGACTGGGGAACGAGACCTAGAACAAGACCGCACTCCGATCATCCTGTTGGATACGCAAGCGTACCGACAAGGGCTTCTCTTCAACACTCTCCTAAAAGATATATAAATAGCAAGGGTGAGTACCAACCGTACTCAACAAGTCACCACAGCAACAATGCACATGACAGGGATATTTGAAGGATGGTTATGGTTCTTTTGCGTAAAGCAAGTTTTATAATTCTTTTCACAACCCTAAGACCTAGCATAGACTGATCAAGTTTTAATACCAGTGTTCATATTAGCCAATGACGGTTCTGTCCACCATCCATTGTGATCCCAAGGATGGCTTCCCGCCATTGAGTCGTCATGGTTTTCTGAGGACGTCCACATTCCCTACTCTCAGGAAGTGGCTCCAGCAGCATATAAATCATTATGCAATATCCCGACCCACACAAATTAAGAATTCAGAGTCTAGCCAAGTGTAATTCATGTCCCGGTGCTCAATAACCGCGAGCACGGCTATTCGAATAGTTTTGGTTTACTCACACTGCAGTGGATGTACACTTTACCCGCACTCCGCGACTGCCCAACATATGAGCCTCGTCCCAACACATGAGACGCGTCACGGCAAAGCTTTTCGATAACCTCGCATTGGCAGTACCCGCTCCATGAACTTTACATCCTCATGCACTCTAGGCGTACACGGTTTCTAGCAGTGAGAGGAGTTCTGGCGCTCCCGGGAAGGGAAAAACACACACATTCCTACGTTGCTTCTTGTCATTGAACCCAGTCCATCATGATTGTTCTCTTATGGGTATCCTCATGTAGTATTGCCAAGCCAGCCTCTGACCATCCGGAACGGGCATCCACCCTCCACCTGGCCATCCGAACCGGGCATCCGTCAGCAGACTGCTTGCCGCATCACACACCTAAAAGAAGACCACTACGCATGGATACTGCCTCCGCTCAGCTATCTACTCCGCTAGGTCTATACCCATACGAGAAGTGCGGTTGTACGGGGGTCGTTTCATGCTTAACTTCATGGCTCGGTCCTTAACTGACCGGGGACGGTACTAGCCTTTTCCGGATACCACCCAAATCCTCCGTCCGCCCCAGTCGAAAACATTTGTTTAATTTTATTTCTCCTTTCACAAATCATGTCATCAACATCATGGCACTGTGGCGCTCATGTCTCCACATGCCGTATCTCAATTACCTCCCCAAAGGTAATTGCCCAAGCATATAGCCTTTGATAAATATGAGTATGCATGATTCTAAAATAGCATTTCTAAGCAATTGTCATAATTGACTAGGGACCCATGCGTATTTATGGTTACAAAGATTTAAGGGTAAACAATAATCAAGGCATGGCATAATCACAAGTAGGATGTTCATCATTGCATGCAATTTTATTTGTAAACAAAACACTTTCGCAATTGGGATCAATATGTTCAAGGGATAGTGATGACTTGCCTGCTCAGGATAGTCCTTATTCTTGATATAATTCTTGATCAACCTTCACTTCCTGGAAGCTGCAGACGTTGCCTCACGACTAACCGATACACCAAGTCTATAATACGCGAGAAAAACCAATATTCAAACAACAATCAAATATGCACAACAAAATGTACTTGTTAGGGTCGTACCTAGGGTTGCTCATACTATTATTGCTTGCTAGGGAATTCCAATCACGCTAAGGGCTAACGTTTCTTAATCTTTCTATTGTCATCGTGGTCTATTTAGGAGTTAACCAACATAGCATTTATGGGATACATATATATCTGGCTAATCGATGGTTTAGTCTATCAAATGACTATGGAAGGATTATGGCTATGTATGCATCTATCTAATTAGGATAGTTATATACTAGAGGTTCTGTTGTCGGATGGATTTAGGATCAATCAAATAATTACAGTGAATCATTTGTATTATTATTTTATTGATGGAGGCTTTATTTTAATTACGAAGATATTTTACTTGTCACAATAAATTATAAAAGGTTAGTAATTATCCATGCTTTATATGTTAGAGTTGTTTAGGTTAATCATATTATGGTTACATATTATCCCATCACATAATCCTAATTTACAGTTGAGCTATAATTATATGAGGTCAAGATTTATAACTATTATTTATCTAATATACCTGTTTATCATATATTCCCTTTAATTTAATACATGCAATAAGCAAATTGATACTATACCGTATAGCTATAATGTGATGTACAGTATATGTGTATGCACAATATCTACCTTAATATTGAATCATTTATTTGAATAGTCGCTATTTACGGCTTGGTTAACTAAGGGTTGCTCACCTCTCCTACTATATATGGGATATGTCATTGATTAATTTCATATAGGTGATTTAACCACACTAGCTCTGTTATTATTTGCCATAAACAAGCTTAGGACCGATCTATGTGTATCTATATTTTACTTACCTACAAATTATAAGGCTAACCAAATAGTCATGGGTTTTGATTATATTTGGACATAGATTAATAAATGGCACTAATATTTTCCTATATATCCATTAATTTCAAACGTTGATCATAATTAATTTATGTGATTGCTATAGTGACAAAACATATTAAAGATAATTATCCTACTGTACATTATCCATTTTTATTTATTGGCACACTATTTAGGTTAATTATTATTTAATCATTTGATATTAATTAATTTGTAACTATAAATATATTTTATTAAATAGTGAATTATATACCAGTGGAAAGCTTATGAATTTAGATGAATTTAGGTTCAAGTTTCACTCAAATCCGAGTTGAATATCGGACGGAATCCAAAAATTATCTTATAATATTGTACGATTTAATTTAGTCTATGACTAATCGATTAAATACAATATACGTCTAAAATTCCTAGTGGTTAAATCTAAATTCCTACCGTGAATCGATTAATTATAGAGATTACCCACAAATAATCTATAACAGTCTATAAGAATTTCATCTAATTGTTTGGTTATTAATTACATCTAAATTACTACCGCGAATTGATTTCTTATAGAAATTACCAAGAACAATCTATATTTAAATTTTTGCAATTCTACGACTATAATTAATCTATAATTAAATTCTAATTATTTTAAATTTTCTAACTCCCCTAATTTTTCCTAAATTTTCTCTCTATTTTCCCTTTTCTCCTTTCCTATTTTCTTTCCTTTTTCCTTATCTTTTTCTTTTTCTTTTTCCTTCTTTTTATTTTCTTCTTTCTCTCCTTCTCTCTCTTTTCTTTTCTCTCTCTCTCTCTTTTCTCTCCTCTCTCACTCTCTTTCCTCCCGGCTTCTCTCCTCTCTTCCTCTCTTCTTTCTCCTTCTCTCCCGGCTCGGCTGGAACTGGCGGGCGGCGCGGCGCGGCGTCAAGCGGTGGGGGAGGGGAAGGCTCACCGGACCGACGGCGGGGTCGACGGAGACGCGGCGGCGGGGTCAACGTCGGAGCACGGCGCGGCGACAAGGCACAGCGCGGTGGCGGGATGCGTCGGCTCAGTGGCGGCGGCGGCTTCCGAAGAGGCGGCGACGGCGGCACGACGACGGCGCTCGGCGCGGCGGCACGAAGGCGGCGGTGCGGCGGCGCGAGGGCGGTGCGACGACGGCGCACGGCGTGGCAGCACGAAGGCGGCGGCGTGGCGCGGTGGAGGGGAAAGGGGAAAAAGGAGGGGAAGGAGGGGGGGTGGTGTGGGGCGGAGAGGCGGCTGGGGGGGAATTTATAGGGCGCGGTGAGGGGTGGCCGGCCCTAGTGGCGATGCTACGGCGCGGTGCGAGGGCGACGGCGACAGGACGGCCGTGTGGCGGGGCGCAGGTGCGAGGGGACGGGCGCGCGGCGGCTCGGGGCGCGAGGCTGACGGCGACAGGCAAGCGGGGAGGGGCGACGTGGGGACGAGCGTGCGCGGCGGTATGGGGGAGGCAATGCGACGTGCGGGACGCGCGGGCGGTGCGGCGGCATAGGGGAGGGGCAGCGCGACGTGTGGGACGGGCGCGCGGCGGCGCGGGGTTCGAGACGGGAGTCGCGACGTGCGGGGCGACGGAACGGCAGCACGAGGCTCGAGGCGACCGCGGGGCGACGACGACGCGTGCGCGGCGGCGACGATGGCGCGCGGTGCGATGATGGCGACGGGATGGGACGGGGAGGCGGAGCGGCGCGAGGCGACGACGACGCGTGCGCGGCGGCGACGATGGCGCGCGGGGAGGGGCTCGAGGCATCGGCGGCACGCGCGGCGCGGCAGGGGGATGGCGACGGCGACGGCGCAGCAGCGGCGATGGGACGGTGACAGCGACGGCGACGGGCGACAGCGGCAGCGCGCGCGGAAGGGAGGGGCTCGAGACGACGCGACAGACGACGGCGACTGCGCGCGGCGGGATGGAGATGGCGTGGCGACGGCAACGGCGCGGCGCGGCACGCGGGAGGCAGAGCGGCGCGCAGCGCGGGGAGGCGGAGCGTCGCGCGGCGCGGCAGAGGAGGGGGCTGGGTTAGGGGACTACGTCGAACACCTGGCGGGCAATGAACAGTGACATTTCCGATTTTCCCGATTTTAGCCTATTTTCCATTTAAATTTAATTTCGTAATTTCTAAATGTTGTAAAATTGATTTTTATTCATTATGTGTGTTATTCCAACTATTGAATTCACCCTAGATTGATTTTACTCATATTTTATATATATATTTTATTTGAATTTTTATTTAGGGTTAATTCTTATTCGATCGTGTTTAAATTTAACTGATACTAATATAATCGTGATAATATTTTATTTATTTCTATCCACACCTAATCTTCATTTTCAATAATATTTATTTACACGGATAGGTTCAATCTATTTATTCTATAAATAGTAAATTGAGACTCGGCACAATATTAATCTAATTGTTTAATTAAAAAACTCACATAATTTTATAAAATTTAATTATACGACCATTATTTTATATGAGTGACCTTATCAAGTGTTCAAATATTAATGTATATATATTCCCATGAAATTCTCATTTGTTAATAGGTTCATTATAGTGGTAATCATCATTTCATGTGGATTTATAATACATCATGTGAGATTGGGTCCAAATACATTAGATTTAATCTTACAATCCCATTAGTTAAACCTGACATCGAGCTACCAACATGGTTCGAATATTTAATATTTGATCTATGATTTATAATAGAAATTAATGTTTTATTTGGCTTGCTTTCTTGTGCACTAATGTATTCTTGTATCATATATTTATTGTTCAGGTGTACGCCATTAATTTGATTCTCCCTTGTTATAATTTATATTTGGCAAGCAATGACAACCATAACACCCAGCATGATGCAAAAGTTTTAAAAAGTTCGAAATTTTAGTGATTTTTATTGTCTTGAATTTTCAGGATGTTACACCAGACCTATGACCGAGCTACTGAAGAAGGAAAAGAAGTTTGAATGGTCAGCAGCGTGTGAAGACAGCTTTCAGGAAATGAAGAAAAGGTTGACCACCGCCCCAGTCCTCACCCTGCCAGATATCCGAAGGGATTTCGAAATCTTCTGTGATGCATCAAGACAAGGCTTAGGATGTGTCCTAATGCAAGAACGAAAGGTTGTGGCCTATGCATTGTAACACCCTGAAAATTCGACCAATAAAAACAAAACTCTAAAAATACGGATTTCCGAAAACTTTTCAAAAGAATTGCATCATGCCGATCTTATTCGCCTTTTTATTTGGATTTGATTTCGAAGTCGTTAATCGTGAGTAAAGAATAATTAATTATGAATAAACCCTAGAAGTAAATTGGTAAAATAAATATAAATTAAAATGAAGATTAGGTGTGGATAGAAATAAATATTATTGTGAACATATTTGCATCAATTAAATCTAAACGCAGTGGAATAAGGATTAACACTAATTAAAAATTCAAACAAATAAATGAAATTTGAGTAAAATCAATCTAGGGTGAATTCATTAATTGGAATAACACACGTAATGAATAAAAATCAATTTTACAACATTTAGAAATTGCGAAATTAAATTTAAATGGAAAATGGGCTAAAATCGGGATAAATCGGAAATGGCACTGTTCATTGCCCGCCAAGTGCTCGACGCGGGACCCTAACCCCGCGCCCCTGCCCTCGCATCCGCGCCCCTGCCGCGTGCGCGCCGAGCGCCGCTCTGCCTCCTCTGCCCGCGCGCCATCGTCGCCGCCGCGCACGCGTCGTCGTCGCCCCGCGTCGCTCCGCCTCCCCGTCCCATCCCATCGCCATCATCACGCCGCGCACCGCCGCTGCCGCGCCGCGCGAGCCGCTGTCGCCCCGTGCTGCCGTCGCGTCGCCGTCATCTCAAGCCGCGCCGCGCGGGCTGCTGTCGCCTCGAGCCGCACCGCACACGTCGTCGTCGTCCCGAGCTCCGCACCGCCGCCCGTCCCGCGCGCCGCGCTGCTCTGCCTCCCCTCGTGCCCCGCACCGCCTCCCCGTCCCGTCGCCGCGCAGCGCACGTCGTCCCCATCTCGAACCCCGCGCCGCCGCCTGCCCCATCCCGCACGTCGTGCTGCCCCCTCCTTTTTGCCGCCGCCTCGCGCGCCCGTCTCGCCCGCCCGCACGTCGCCTTACCCCCCATGCCGCCGCGCCGCACGCCCGTCCCCTCGTCGCCTCGCGCCCCGCGCGGCCGCGTCGCCGCACATCGCCATTTAAGCCGCCGCCGCCCCTCTCCTTTCTTCCCCCCCCCCCTCTTCCCCTATAAAACCCCGGCCTCCCCTCCTCCGCTCCACACCCATCCCCCATCCTTTCCCGCTCTTTCCCCTTCTCCACCGCGCCGTCGTCGTGCCGCCGCGCCACCACCATCGAAGCCGCCGCGCCGTAGCCTCGAAGCCGCCGCGCCGTCGCCTCGAAACCGCCCCGCCGTGCATCGCCGCCTTGAGCCGCCGCCGTCGGTAAGCCGCCGCCCTTCTCCTTGCGCCCATCGCCGTCGCCTTGGGTAGAGCGAGAGTGGGAGCCGAGTGAGAGAGAGGGAGGGAGAACGGGGCCGAGCCGAGGAGGAGAGGGGGAGAAATGAAGAGAGAAAGAGGGAGGAAGGAGCCGGGAGAGAAGAGAGAGAGAGAAGAAAAAGAAAAAGAGAGAGAGAGGGAGAGAGGAGAAAAAAAAAGAGAGAGAGAGAGGTAGGAGAAAAAGAAAAAAAAAAGAAGAAGAAAAAGAAAAAGAGAAGAAGAAAGAAAGAAAGAAAAGAAAAGGAAAGAAAAATAAGAGAAAAAGAAAAGAAAAGAAAAATAAATAAATAAAAAAAATTAGAGAGAAATTAGGAGGTTTAGAAAATTTAAAATAAATTAGAATTTAATTGTAGATTAATTATAACCATAGAATTGCAAAATTAATATAAAATGTAGATTATTCTTGGTGATTTCTATAAGAAATTAATTCGCGGTGGTAATTTAGATATAAATTAATGACTAAAAACAATCAGATGAATTCTTATAGATTTTTATAGATTATTTGGAGGGAATCTCTATAAGCAATTGATTCACGATGGGAGTTCGGATTTAATTAATAGGGATTTTAGCCGTGTATTATAATTAATCGTTTAGGCATAGACCAAATTAAATCGTATAATATTATAAGATAATTTTTGGATTCCACCCGATATTGAGATCGCGATATAAATTTCTAATCTATTATTTGAATACAATGCTCGGGCTAATTAAATTAAAAACTTGCGATAACAAAATATTTATACCGTGAAAATAATCTAGGACATATATGGATCAAAAAT
Source organism: Oryza glumipatula (assembly GCA_000576495.2). Taxonomy (NCBI): domain Eukaryota; kingdom Viridiplantae; phylum Streptophyta; class Magnoliopsida; order Poales; family Poaceae; genus Oryza; species Oryza glumipatula. Next base: position 28,932,864 of record CM002514.2, read on the forward strand.
TGGATTAGCCCTAGTTCGCGAATAGTAAGGTTAATAAAAAGAATCGATTTTCGCATTCGACTTCTATTTGGATTTATTTGGATTTTTATTTGAATTCTAACCGAATTCAAATCAATTTTCGCACGTAACTATAGAGTCCGAGGGAGTTGCAGATCCAAGTGAAGGCCAAGACCCGCAAGACCTTGAGCAAGGCAAGTCATCACTATCCCTTGAGCATGTTGATCCCAATTGCGAAATTATTTTGTTTACAAATAAAATTGCATGCAATGATATACATCCCACTTGTGATTATGCCATGCCTTGATTATTGTTTACCCTTATTTCCTTCGTAACCATGTTTACGTATGAGTCCCTAGTCAATTATGACAATTGCTTAGCAATGCTACTCTAGAATTGTGCATACTCATATTTATCAAATGCTATATGCTTGGGCGATTACCTTTGGGAAGGTAATTGAGATACGGCATGTAGAGGCATGAGCGCCACAGTGCCATGATGTTGATGACATGATTTGTGAAAAGAGAAATAAAATCAAACAAATGTTTTCGACTGGGGCGGACGGAGGATTTGGGTGGTATCCGGAAAAGGCTAGTACCGTCCCCGGTCAATTAAGGACCGAGCCATGAAGTTAAGCATGAAACGACCCCCGTACAACCGCACTTCTCGTATGGGTATAGACCTAGCGGAATAGATAGCTGAGCAGAGGCAGTATCCATGCATAGTGGTTTCTTGATGTGTGAGGCAGGGGCTCTACGGTGGGGCAGCCATTGGTAGAACCGCGAGGCGGGTGTCTACAGTGGTGTCGCCATCGGTAGGACTGCCATGTGAGAATTTAAACCTAATTAACTTAATGCATGTGTGAGTCTTTCTTTCCCGGGTGCGCCAGAACTCCTCACACTGCTAGAAACCGCGTACGCCTAGAGTGTATGAGGATGTAAAGTTCATGGAGCGGGTACTGCCAATGCGAGGTTATCGAAAAGCTTTGCCGTGACGCGTCTCATGTGTTGGGACGAGGCTCATGTGTTGGGCAGTCGCGGAGTGCGGGTAAAGTGTACATCCACTGCAGTGTGAGTAAACCAAAACTATTCGAATAGCCGTGCTCGCGGTTATTGAGCACCGGGACATGTGTTACACTTGGCTAGACTCTGAATTCTTAACTTGTGTGGGTTGGGATAAATGCATAATGATTTATATGCTGCTGGAGCCACTTCCTGAGAGTAGGGACTGTGGACGTCCTCAGAAAACCATGACGACTCAATGGCGGGAAGCCATCCTTGGGATCACAATGGATGTTGGACAGAACCGTCATTGTCTAATATGAACACTGGTATTAAAACTTGATCAGTCTATGCTAGGTCTTAGGGTTGTGAAAAGAATTATAAAACTTGCTTTGCGCAAAAGAACCATAACAATCCTTCAAATATCCCTGTCATGTGCATTGTTGCTGTGGTGACTTGTTGAGTACGGTTGGTACTCACCCTTGCTATACATAAACTTAATCAGAGGCTGGAGATGAAGCGTCGGAAGATCCCTATGCCTATTATCAGGAGGGAGATGAAGACGATGGGGTCCAATAGGTCTTAGATACGGTCGTTGCCTGTGGCAATGGCGTGCCGCTGCCTCCATTTTCCGCTGCCTTACCTCTTCTGTTTTTGAATGTATTCCGGACCATTCGGTCCGATGATTAAGACTATGCCTGCGGGCCTATGATGTAATAACTCGTCCTAAACGTTCGTGTATGTGTACTCGGTATGTCAGCTATGAATTCGTGTGTACCAGACTACTTGATCCAGGGAAATGGTACCGTTTACACGACTGATTCCTGTTATAAAAACGGGGGTCCACAGAGCTGGTATCAGAGCCATACGACTGTAGGAAAAGACCAAAAGGTGCCCCACCCCTTTTCTAAGTTGGCCAAGGGAGAAATTCCCACTTAGTAATACTTTCAAAAATAAAAAAAACGCTATGTTTACAAAACTCGGTACGATTTTCATCTTAATCTTAACTATTCTCTTTACAAAAAATTTTTACTCTTAGCTGACTTTGGGTTTTTCCTAAAATTTAGATGGCAGATCAGGATTCACCCGCCGCTTGGGAGATGAGCGTACCTCGCTCGGAGGGTTACGTCATCGAGCTACACCGGCTGATGAGGCGTCTGCGATACCCCAGCTCTCCGATCTACCGAGTGAGGCCGTGTGGATCTGTTTGGGAGGCTCGGGTCGAGGTTCACACACGAGTTCCTCCGGAGTTAGACTACAGCTTCCCGACACGATACCGTCGCGACCTACCAGAGAACGCGATGCAGGATGCAGCACGGGAGGCCTTCCTCAGACTTAGCTCTATCCACCGAGCTGAGTTGGTTAGTACTGAGTTTGCTCACCACCCATTTCGAGAGGAGAGCAACTCCGTCTGCACGGTTCAGGACACGCCTTGCTGCTACAACCCGATAGTGACCCGCCTGTCACGATGGGCTGAGGCAGCAGACGACTTTTACGAGGAGGCCCTGTTGGAGATTGACGACCAGCAGAGGCGTGTGGGAGAGTTAGAGACCGAGGTGACTGACCTCACAGCGCAGCAGCTTCAGCTGGAGGAGGAGCACCAGACTTGGGGCAGTGAGATAGACTCACTGAAGACACAGCTCCAGGCCCACGGCGACCAGTTCCAGCAGTTGTCCGATCAGTACAACGAGCGCCGCGGGATGGTGGATACACTTGAGGAGCAGCTGAGGGAGAGTCAGGAGCACGTCAGTCAGCTGGAGGCGCAGCTTCGAGCAGCCACGGCCAGCACCACCGGAGCTTCTACTTCCACCGCAGTAGGGCGTGACCGCTACTTTTTCCTCACTCCGCCATACCCACCAGCATTCCACGCTCTTTTGGGAGAGGCTGGCATGTTGGCCACTGAGTCAGCACCCTACCTGGAGGACCCGACAGGGACACCGCCACCTGCCCCAGGATCCTGCGGATGGTTGGACGACTAGACCGGAGGATGACTGCAGCTTCGATCTCGCTTCAGATGATTTCTTTTTGGATTGTATGCGAGACACACCCCTACCCTCTTACCTAGATTGACGAGTAGTTTGATAGTTAGTTTGATGTATCTTTTGGATGAACCTTGTTTGGACTGTGTATGTATACAGTCGCTTGCATCATGATTTATGTACTATTTGTGGAACTCTATGATGTTATTTATGATATTATTGCTGTTGTATTGAAAATGAGTTTATTCCACCAAGCTTGCAAAACAAAGTTCACACCAAAACAACTCCCTTAATGGGATAAAACCATAAGAACTAGTTAGAAGATTAGGATACTTACTTAATCGGCCTACACAGATGGCAAGCCGACGTAGGGCGTCAACCAGCAATGAAGAACCGTCGACACCTGACCTAACCACCCTGGCCGGAGTTATGGCCACTCAAACCCAGCTCCTACAAGCCATTGCAAACAACCAAGGCAGCCGCGGAGGATCAAGCTTTGGAGAATTCATGAGGACCAAGCCACCCACGTTCGCAACGGCAGACGAGCCTATGGAGGCGGAAGATTGGCTGCGAATCATCGAGAAGAAACTGACCCTTGTCCGGGTACGCGAAGCCGACAAGGTGATCTTTGCAGTGAACCAACTGGAGGGACCCGCTGGTGATTGGTGGGATACCTACAAGGAAGCTCGGGAAGAGGATGCTGGAGAACCCACTTGGGAAGAGTTCACTGCAGCCTTCCGCGAGAACTTCGTACCTGCTGCGGTAATGCGAATGAAGAAGAACGAGTTCAGAAGGTTGCGACAAGGAAACACGACGGTGCAGGAGTATCTGAACCGATTCACTCAGTTGGCCCGCTATGCAGTCGGAGATCTTGTCGATGAAGAAGAAAAGATCGACAAGTTCATAGAAGGGCTGAATGATGAATTGCGAGGACCTATGATTGGGCAAGACCATGATAGCTTCCAGAGCCTAATCAACAAAGTTGTTAGGTTGGAAAATGATCAGAAGACTGTAGAACACAATCGCAAGAGGAGGCTTGCTATGAATCGCCCACCTCAGGGAGTGCCTCAGCGACTGTAGACCCCCGATTTTGGAAATCGGAAATCTTCTGTGTTTATCCGTACCAATCCCTGGATCAGTAGTTGGTACACACATACATAGTTGGATCACAACATATCACGAATGAATTCAGGCTAAAAGAGTTAAATACTTACATTAGGGCCAGGTAGGCCAACAACTATCAGAGAACAACAGCGGAAGGCAAAATAATATAAGGGCCCGGTTAACATGCCACAGGCAGTCGACTGGGGAAACGAGACCTAGAACAAGACCGCACTCCGATCATCCTGTTGGATACGCAAGCGTACCGACAAGGGCTTCTCTTCAACACTCTCCTAAAAGATATATATAAATAGCAAGAGTGAGTACCAACCGTACTCAGCAAGCCACCACAGCAACAATGCACATGATAAGGGTATTCAAAGGATGGCTATGGTTCTTTTGCGCAAAGCCAGTTTTGTAATTCTTTTCACAAGCCTAAGACCTAGCGTAGACTGATCAAATTTTAGTACCAGTATTTATATTAAACAACGACGGTTCTGTCCACCATCCATTATGATCCCAAGGATGGCTTCCCGCCATTGAGTCGTCATGGTTTTCTGAGGACATCCACATCCCTACTCTCGGGAAGTGGCTCCAACAGCATATAAATCATCATGCAATAACCCAACCCACACAAGGTTAAGAATTCAGAGTCTAGCCAAGTGTAATACACGTCCCGGTGCTCAATAACCGCGAGCACGGCTATTCGAATAGATTTGGTTTACTCACACTGCAGTGGATGTACACTTTACCCGCACTCCGCGACTGCCCAACACATGAGCCTCGTCCCAACACATGAGACGCGTCACGGCAAAGCTTTTCGATAACCTCGCATTGGCAGTACCCGCTCCATGAACTTGTCATCCTCATGCACTCTATGCGTCCTTTTCTAGCAGTGTGAGGAGTTCTGGCGCACCCGGGGGAGAAGAACTCACACGTGCATTAAGTTAATTAGGTTTAAATTCTCACGTGGCAGTCCTACCGATGGCGACACCATTGTAGACACCGCCTCTCGGTTCTACCAATGGCTGCCCCACCGTAGAGCCCCTGCCTCACACATCAAGAAACCACTATGCAAGGATACTGCCTCTGCTCAGCTATCTATTCCGCTAGGTCTATACCCATACGAGAAGTGCGGTTGTACGGGAGTCGTTTCATGCTTAACTTCATGGCTCGGTCCTTAATTGACTGGGGACGGTACTTGCCTTTCCCGGAAACCACCCAAATCCTCCGTCCGCCCCAGTCGAAAAACATTTGTTTGATTTTATTTCTCTTTTCACAAATCATGTCATCAACATCATGGCACTGTGGCGCTCCTGCCTCCACATGCCGTATCTCAATTACCTTCCCAAAGGTAATTGCCCAAGCATATAGCATTTTGATAAATATGAGTATGCACAGTTCTAGAGTAGCATTGCTAAGCACTTGTCATAATTGACTATGGACTCATACGTAAATATGGTTACAAAGGAAATAATAGGCAAACAATCATCAAGGCATGGCTTATTCACAAGTGGGATGTATATTATGGCATGCAATTTTATTTGTAAACAAAATAATTTCGCAATTGGGATCAATATGTTCAAGGGATAGTGATGACTTGCCTTGCTCAAGATAGTCCTTATTCTTGATACAATCTTGATCAACCTTCACTTCCTGGAAGTTGCAAACGTTGCCTCACGACTGACCGATACACAATTTCTATAATGCGCGAGAAAAACCAATATTCAAGCAACAATCAAATATGCACAAACAAAATATATTTGTTGAGGTCGAACCTAGGGTTGCTCATATTATCCGCGCTTGCTAGTGGACTCTAATCAAGGTAAGAGCTAAGGTTCTCTTAGCCTTTTTGTTGTCATGGTGGTTTAGTCCAGCTAATGGCTATGGAAGGATTATGGTTACACATGCATCTATAAAAATGGTCACATACTAGAGATTATGTTGTCAGATGGATCTAGGATTAATCAAATAATTATAGGGAATCATTTGTATTATTATTTTGTTGATGGAGGTTTTATTTTACATATTTTACTTGTCAAAATAAATTATAAAAGGTTAACAATTACCCATGCTTTGTATGTTAGAATTGTTTAGGTTAATCGTATTATGGTTACGGATTATCCCTTAATGAACGATCCTAATTTACAGTTGAACTATAATTATAAGTATATGAGGTTAAAATCTATAACTAGTATTTATCTAATACTCATGTTTGTCATATAGACCCTTTAATTTAATATATGTAACAAGCAAACTATCACTATATCGTATAGCTATAATGGGATGTACAGCATAGGTGTGTGCGCAATATCTTAATATTGAATCGTTTATCTGAATAGTTGCTATTTATTATAAGCTATTTAGTACATGTGAATAAGATGGCTTCATTTGGTTAACGGATGTCAACCATATCGCATATATATATATCCCATCCGATATGATGTTGTACCGACTACCTAAATTTTAAGTGGTCTAACTACAACTAGCTCAGTTATTAATCTCCTTAAATAAGTTAAAGATTTAACATGTGTTTATATTTTAGTCACATAGTATGAGGCTATACTTTATGTAGATAATTTATAAGTTATGGATTTTAGTTATATTTGGACATAGATTAATGAATAGCACTAACACTTTCCTATACATCCATTAATTTGAAGGATTGATTATAACTAATTTATGCGGTTGCTACCGTGACAAAACATATTAAAGGTAGATATGCTACTGTATAATATCCACTTTTTTTATTTATTGGCACACTACTTAGGTTAATTATTACCTAATCATTTGATATTAATTAATTTATAACTATAAACACATTTTATTAAATAGTGAATTATATACCATTGGAAGGCTTATGAATTTAGTCGAATTTGGGTTCAAGTTTCACTCAAATCCGAGTTTGAATATCGGACGGAATCCTAAAGTTGTCTTATAATATTGTACGATTTAGTCTATGATTAAATGATTAAATGTAACATGCGTCTAAAATCCCTATCGATTAAATCCGAACTCCTGCCATTGATTAATTACTTATAGAAACTATCTCTAAATAACTTATAAAAATTTACAAAGCTTCATCTAATTGTATCTAGTCATTTATATTTAGATTATCACCGCGAATTGATTATTTATAGGAATCATCCTTAATTAACCTATAAAAGTCTATAAGAATTTATCTAGTTAATTTATATCTAAATTATCATCGCAAATCGATTTCCTATCAAAATTACCAAGAATAATCTATATTTAAATTTTGCAATTCTATAATTAGATTCTAATTTATTTTAAATTTTCTAAATCCCCTAATTTATTTTTTTCTTTTTCTTTCCTTTTTCTTTTCTTTTTCCCCCTCTCTCTCTCTCTTCCTTTTTCCTCTCTCTCTCTCTCTCTCTCTCTCCGGCTCTTCCCTCTCTCTCTCTCTTTCTTTCTTTTTCCTCTCTCTCTCTTTCTCTTCCTCTCCCGACTTCTTCCTCTCCCTTTCTCTCTTCTCTTCTCTTCTTCCCCCTCGGCTCGGCCCCGATCTCTCCCCCACTCGGCTCTCTCTCTCTCTCTCCCGGCAGCGCCGGCGATGAGCGCAAAGAGAAGGGCGGCGGCTTACCACAGCGGCGGCGGCGTCGGTGGCGCAAGGCGACTATGCACGGGTGCGGTCTTGAGGCGACGGCGCGGCGGCTCCGATGGTGGCAGTGCGGCGACACGGCGACGACGCGGTGGAGAAGGAGGAGGGGGCGGGGAAGATTGGGGAATGGATGGGGATGAGCGTGGGGTGGAGGAGAAAGGGGGAGGCCGGCTTTATAGGCACGGGGGAGGGAGGAAAGGAGAGGGACGGCGGGGAATTTAATGGCGACGTGCGGCGTGCGGGCGGGCGGCGCGGCGGCATGGGGGACAGGGCGACGTGCGGGACGCGCGGGCGATGTGGCTGCGCGGGGCGCGAGGCGAAGGGGTCGGGCGTGCGGCGCGGCAGTGAATGGAAGGGGAACAAGGCGACGTGCGGGCGGGCGCGCGGCGGCGCGGGGGAAAGAAAGGGGAAAAAGGGGAAGCGACGGCTGGCGTGAAGCACGGCGACGTGCGGGGAGGCAGGGCGATGGCGACGCGGTTCCGAGGCGACGAGACGTCGAGACGACGAGATGACGGGATGATGCGGCGCGGCGCGGAGCTCGGGATGACGACGACGTGCGCGCGGCACGGCAACGGGTCGGGGAGGCCAAGCAGTTTAAGGGCGGCAGCGATGCGTGCGGCGCGGTGACTCGGGGCTCAAGGGGAGGCAGTGTGATGGCGACGCGGTGAGGGCGACGGGAAGGCCGAACGGGCTCGGGGCGACGACCATGCGTGCGGCGATGGGATGGGAACGGCGACGGGACGGGGACAGCGGAGCGGCATGGCGCGCGGTGCTCGAGACGGCGACGCGCGTGCGGCGGGCTCGGGCTCGGGGAGACAGAGCGGGTTGGGGGGGCGGCAGCGACGCGCGTGCGGCGGGGCGATGGCGACGGGTCGGTGAGGCGGAGCTCGAGGCGACGGCGATGTGACGGCGACGGGAAGGCGAAGCGGCGCGGGGTGAGGACGACGCGTGCGGCGCGGCTTCGGGGCGGGGAGGCTGTGCGGCATGGCGACGAGGGCGCGGCGGCTTAGGGCTCCGGGCGGCGCGGGCTCGGCGCGCGGCGCGGGCTCGGCGCGGACTCGGCGCGCGGCGCGCGGGAAAAGGAGGGGGCTGGGTCGGAGACCCGCGTCGAACAGTTGGCGGGCAATGAACAGTGACATTTCCCAATTTTCCCGATTTTCAGCCCATTTTCCATTTAATTTAATTTTGAAATTTCTAAATGTTGTAATATTGATTTTTATTCATTTGTGTGTTGTTCCAATTATTGTATTCACCCTAAATTAATTTTACTCATATTTCATTTGTATTATTCGAATTTTTTTAATTAGTGTTTAATTCCTATTCCACTCGCGTTTAAATTGAATCAATACAATTATGTTCGCGGAAATGTTTTACTTGTCTCTATCCACACTAATCTTTATTTTAAATTATGTTGGTCTTACCAATTTATTTCTAGGGTTTACAATTAATTATTCTTTACTCACGATCGACGACCTCAAAATCAAATCCAAAATAAAAGGCGAATAAAATCGGCATGATGCAATTTATTTAAAAAGTTTTTGAAAATCCGTATTTTTAGGGTTTTGTTTTATTGGTCGAATTTTCAGGATGTTACAAACCTACCCCCCTTAAAGGAATCTCGTCCCCGAGATTTAGTGGGACTACGGGGACATTAAACTATTTCAGCTTAAATATTGTTCGACAACAAACATGCTAACCAAAAGTAGGAAATCCCAGGTCTTCGTGGCTTCTGGATGTCATGAGTCGATGAGCGAAGCGAAGCGACACTCTTTGTACTTCCGCCGTCTTGGTCAGCAACGGACTTAGTTGACAGTCTTGGGGCACATGATCCGTCTTTTCGCAGAGGAAGCACGTGATCTTCGTTGTCGGGCATTCTCCGTTTGGATGGTCTTCGTCACAGTAGGGACATTGAGTAACGCAATCACTACCGTAGTGTCCTATCTCTCCGCAACGACTACATGCCTTAATCTTCGAAACTTCTTTGGATGGGCCTGGAACCCTATCCTCTTCCGGGCTGATCTGTGAAGGTAGTGTTTCTTGTTCTTCATTGATGTCTTGAGTACAGCCTATCGCATAGTGTCCAAATTGTCCACAAGAAAAACAACAGCCATCTCTCTTTCGTTGCCATAGTTGTAGTTCTTCAACTTCTTCAGACAAATCACCGATTTCTATTCCCATTTTACTGAGATCGAGTTCAGCATATGTTATTAGTGATGACGCTTTTCTTTTCCGTTTTCCTTTCCACCAATGCTGTGTAGTTCTTTGTCTAGGAAATGGTTGACACGGAAGTTTTGGATTCCCTGAACAGGACATTGGCGTTGGTAATATTCCTGGTCTTATATTGTATATTGGGTGGCACGGCAATTTCCTTCTCGGTCCAATTCCCAACCTTCTTTGGGGACATTTATTGGCATAATGTCCTTTCTCACCACATCCGAAACATGTGACATTTGTCTTCCGTCTTGCCGTAATCAGATGGCGGCTTCCATTTGCAGGGTATTGCTTTAGGTGATTTAGATTGATGGTGTAGCCTTCAGGCTTTAGTGAGGCTTGGACTTGTTCTTTGTCACTGGGAGCTTGGGAGGATCTTCAAGGAGTAATGTGGGCTGGTTTATTCCCACCTTTTGGGGATCTTGTAGGTTGGAGGAATTCTTGTTTCTTGGTGTTAGTTGTTCCATCATCTTCTCATCCTATGGTAGGCTTATTTTGTTAGAAGCTAGTAGGTTAAAGGTTAGTAAACTATTATTCTTGGCATCAATAGTAGCATGACAATGCTGAATTGTTGTTTTTGCACTTCCTCTATTCAATCCTCCGTTCCTTAACACGTTATCAATCTTGTCTACGATTTACTGTCATACGGTGTTGAATCTACTCAAAATTCCTTGTATAGGGGTGAATAGAACTTGACATGTTGTATTCCTTATCCATATTTTCACAAGTTATTTGATTCTCTTGAGGTTTCTCCACTTAGGCTACCCCCCTTAAAATAAGAGATTTTGAAAGCAATTTAAAAGAAGATATGCTTTTGCGTTCGCAACAAAATGATTTTGCACAAATATCCTTTCGAAGTGATGTTTGCAAAACATTTAAAATTTTCAAGAGATGCATTTTCTCCCCAAATATAATTTGAAAATAGATTTTTCAAGTAAGATTTTGTATAATCATACATATGCTTAACAAAAAGTAACATGGCGACCAAAAATTTTTGTAATCAATCTTTCTTTCAAAACAACATTTGATTTTATTTCGCACAAGCAAACTATTGCCAATAGGGCCAAGATACCATATAGTTTGTATGCATGGTTCATAGTTGAAACAACAATACTTTTGAATTCCTCAAAAGAAAACTCATGAATTTTCTGAACTGTTTTTTTTTTCAGAAAGTGCAACATGGAAATAATCACTTAGAAACGGGTTTTCACAAAGCATTTGGAAAGGTTTCGCAAAGCTTTAGGCAAATAGTTATTGAAATTCAACTTGGAAAAATTCTTTGAAAGGATGTTTTTCGAAGACATGCTCTCAAAACTTGGTATTGAATGAAGTTCTATTTTGGAAAGTTTTGCAACACATTATTTGGAATCAAAATTTCACAAATAATTTTCAGAGAAAATTTTCTTTTCAAGCTAATTTTGACCATTCCCAAAATTTAATATAATTTCTGAGCGGCTCCGGGGACAATTTTGCAATTACGTAGTTTGAAACAAACATTTCCTTTCTTTTTGAAGCAATTTTTCTTTGTAAGACTATATTTCAAAATGCAAAAATTCATTTGTTTTTCAATATTTTCTAAAGACAACTCATAAAACAAAATTTTAAGGGGATTAAATCCATATAAGTTTGACTTGTCCTTGGAATTTTGAAGCAACCCTAAAGCTAAAATCCAATAAATTCAAATCTCTTTCATCCTTCGTCCATGTACTTTTATCGAAAACATGGTTCCTTTTATTAAATTTCCATATATGCACACCATCTTATATTCCTTTTTGATCCATAATCTTCAGATCCTTGTATGTTTATGGAAACAACTTAGCATTCTTGCCGGGCTTTCTCATAGATACGCAGTTTGTTTTCTTTTCTTTTCATTGTTCTTTATGAACTCCCATGTTGCAGGTAGAGCTTCTATGGTCACTAACGGCTTAGTCGAGACTTCACTTCTACTATACGAGTGGGTGACTAGAGGAAACTAGTACTAATAATAATGAGTTATCATGATTGATGAGTTAATTTCTGATCTTTTCTTTCTTTACTTTGTTTTTCATATAACATGATGCAATCGTCTACTTTCGAGGATGGGGTTTCGGCACAATCAATAATATTCCTATAGCGTCTTAATTGCTTTCGGTTCCTATCCTATAATTTTGAAATGTGGATAAGAATATAGAACCAATATTTTTCAATCACAAATCAAGTGGTAAAATCGCCTTGTCAAAGGAATGGTTGAGATGTAAGGTATTAAAATAATTTTTTTTCTTTTTGATGTATAGGAATCAGATATTTTTGAAGAAAGGTAAGATGAGAAACAACATTTGAATGTTTTCACAACCTCTTCTTTTGCATTTTTAAAAATACATTTGTAGAATATAGGATCCTTAAACTAACGGCCATTCTATCTAGGGTCTCGACCTACAGTCGATATGCTCTGATACCAACCCTGTAGACCCCCGATTTTGGAAATCGGAAATCTTCTGTGTTTATCCGTACCAATCCCTGGATCAGTAGTTGGTACACACATACATAGTTGGATCACAACATATCACGAATGAATTCAGGCTAAAAGAGTTAAATACTTACATTAGGGCCAGGTAGGCCAACAACTATCAGAGAACAACAGCGGAAGGCAAAATAATATAAGGGCCCGGTTAACATGCCACAGGCAGTCGACTGGGGAAACGAGACCTAGAACAAGACCGCACTCCGATCATCCTGTTGGATACGCAAGCGTACCGACAAGGGCTTCTCTTCAACACTCTCCTAAAAGATATATATAAATAGCAAGAGTGAGTACCAACCGTACTCAGCAAGCCACCACAGCAACAATGCACATGATAAGGGTATTCAAAGGATGGCTATGGTTCTTTTGCGCAAAGCCAGTTTTGTAATTCTTTTCACAAGCCTAAGACCTAGCGTAGACTGATCAAATTTTAGTACCAGTATTTATATTAAACAACGACGGTTCTGTCCACCATCCATTATGATCCCAAGGATGGCTTCCCGCCATTGAGTCGTCATGGTTTTCTGAGGACATCCACATCCCTACTCTCGGGAAGTGGCTCCAACAGCATATAAATCATCATGCAATAACCCAACCCACACAAGGTTAAGAATTCAGAGTCTAGCCAAGTGTAATACACGTCCCGGTGCTCAATAACCGCGAGCACGGCTATTCGAATAGATTTGGTTTACTCACACTGCAGTGGATGTACACTTTACCCGCACTCCGCGACTGCCCAACACATGAGCCTCGTCCCAACACATGAGACGCGTCACGGCAAAGCTTTTCGATAACCTCGCATTGGCAGTACCCGCTCCATGAACTTGTCATCCTCATGCACTCTATGCGTCCTTTTCTAGCAGTGTGAGGAGTTCTGGCGCACCCGGGGGAGAAGAACTCACACGTGCATTAAGTTAATTAGGTTTAAATTCTCACGTGGCAGTCCTACCGATGGCGACACCATTGTAGACACCGCCTCTCGGTTCTACCAATGGCTGCCCCACCGTAGAGCCCCTGCCTCACACATCAAGAAACCACTATGCAAGGATACTGCCTCTGCTCAGCTATCTATTCCGCTAGGTCTATACCCATACGAGAAGTGCGGTTGTACGGGAGTCGTTTCATGCTTAACTTCATGGCTCGGTCCTTAATTGACTGGGGACGGTACTTGCCTTTCCCGGAAACCACCCAAATCCTCCGTCCGCCCCAGTCGAAAAACATTTGTTTGATTTTATTTCTCTTTTCACAAATCATGTCATCAACATCATGGCACTGTGGCGCTCCTGCCTCCACATGCCGTATCTCAATTACCTTCCCAAAGGTAATTGCCCAAGCATATAGCATTTTGATAAATATGAGTATGCACAGTTCTAGAGTAGCATTGCTAAGCACTTGTCATAATTGACTATGGACTCATACGTAAATATGGTTACAAAGGAAATAATAGGCAAACAATCATCAAGGCATGGCTTATTCACAAGTGGGATGTATATTATGGCATGCAATTTTATTTGTAAACAAAATAATTTCGCAATTGGGATCAATATGTTCAAGGGATAGTGATGACTTGCCTTGCTCAAGATAGTCCTTATTCTTGATACAATCTTGATCAACCTTCACTTCCTGGAAGTTGCAAACGTTGCCTCACGACTGACCGATACACAATTTCTATAATGCGCGAGAAAAACCAATATTCAAGCAACAATCAAATATGCACAAACAAAATATATTTGTTGAGGTCGAACCTAGGGTTGCTCATATTATCCGCGCTTGCTAGTGGACTCTAATCAAGGTAAGAGCTAAGGTTCTCTTAGCCTTTTTGTTGTCATGGTGGTTTAGTCCAGCTAATGGCTATGGAAGGATTATGGTTACACATGCATCTATAAAAATGGTCACATACTAGAGATTATGTTGTCAGATGGATCTAGGATTAATCAAATAATTATAGGGAATCATTTGTATTATTATTTTGTTGATGGAGGTTTTATTTTACATATTTTACTTGTCAAAATAAATTATAAAAGGTTAACAATTACCCATGCTTTGTATGTTAGAATTGTTTAGGTTAATCGTATTATGGTTACGGATTATCCCTTAATGAACGATCCTAATTTACAGTTGAACTATAATTATAAGTATATGAGGTTAAAATCTATAACTAGTATTTATCTAATACTCATGTTTGTCATATAGACCCTTTAATTTAATATATGTAACAAGCAAACTATCACTATATCGTATAGCTATAATGGGATGTACAGCATAGGTGTGTGCGCAATATCTTAATATTGAATCGTTTATCTGAATAGTTGCTATTTATTATAAGCTATTTAGTACATGTGAATAAGATGGCTTCATTTGGTTAACGGATGTCAACCATATCGCATATATATATATCCCATCCGATATGATGTTGTACCGACTACCTAAATTTTAAGTGGTCTAACTACAACTAGCTCAGTTATTAATCTCCTTAAATAAGTTAAAGATTTAACATGTGTTTATATTTTAGTCACATAGTATGAGGCTATACTTTATGTAGATAATTTATAAGTTATGGATTTTAGTTATATTTGGACATAGATTAATGAATAGCACTAACACTTTCCTATACATCCATTAATTTGAAGGATTGATTATAACTAATTTATGCGGTTGCTACCGTGACAAAACATATTAAAGGTAGATATGCTACTGTATAATATCCACTTTTTTTATTTATTGGCACACTACTTAGGTTAATTATTACCTAATCATTTGATATTAATTAATTTATAACTATAAACACATTTTATTAAATAGTGAATTATATACCATTGGAAGGCTTATGAATTTAGTCGAATTTGGGTTCAAGTTTCACTCAAATCCGAGTTTGAATATCGGACGGAATCCTAAAGTTGTCTTATAATATTGTACGATTTAGTCTATGATTAAATGATTAAATGTAACATGCGTCTAAAATCCCTATCGATTAAATCCGAACTCCTGCCATTGATTAATTACTTATAGAAACTATCTCTAAATAACTTATAAAAATTTACAAAGCTTCATCTAATTGTATCTAGTCATTTATATTTAGATTATCACCGCGAATTGATTATTTATAGGAATCATCCTTAATTAACCTATAAAAGTCTATAAGAATTTATCTAGTTAATTTATATCTAAATTATCATCGCAAATCGATTTCCTATCAAAATTACCAAGAATAATCTATATTTAAATTTTGCAATTCTATAATTAGATTCTAATTTATTTTAAATTTTCTAAATCCCCTAATTTATTTTTTTCTTTTTCTTTCCTTTTTCTTTTCTTTTTCCCCCTCTCTCTCTCTCTTCCTTTTTCCTCTCTCTCTCTCTCTCTCTCTCTCTCCGGCTCTTCCCTCTCTCTCTCTCTTTCTTTCTTTTTCCTCTCTCTCTCTTTCTCTTCCTCTCCCGACTTCTTCCTCTCCCTTTCTCTCTTCTCTTCTCTTCTTCCCCCTCGGCTCGGCCCCGATCTCTCCCCCACTCGGCTCTCTCTCTCTCTCTCCCGGCAGCGCCGGCGATGAGCGCAAAGAGAAGGGCGGCGGCTTACCACAGCGGCGGCGGCGTCGGTGGCGCAAGGCGACTATGCACGGGTGCGGTCTTGAGGCGACGGCGCGGCGGCTCCGATGGTGGCAGTGCGGCGACACGGCGACGACGCGGTGGAGAAGGAGGAGGGGGCGGGGAAGATTGGGGAATGGATGGGGATGAGCGTGGGGTGGAGGAGAAAGGGGGAGGCCGGCTTTATAGGCACGGGGGAGGGAGGAAAGGAGAGGGACGGCGGGGAATTTAATGGCGACGTGCGGCGTGCGGGCGGGCGGCGCGGCGGCATGGGGGACAGGGCGACGTGCGGGACGCGCGGGCGATGTGGCTGCGCGGGGCGCGAGGCGAAGGGGTCGGGCGTGCGGCGCGGCAGTGAATGGAAGGGGAACAAGGCGACGTGCGGGCGGGCGCGCGGCGGCGCGGGGGAAAGAAAGGGGAAAAAGGGGAAGCGACGGCTGGCGTGAAGCACGGCGACGTGCGGGGAGGCAGGGCGATGGCGACGCGGTTCCGAGGCGACGAGACGTCGAGACGACGAGATGACGGGATGATGCGGCGCGGCGCGGAGCTCGGGATGACGACGACGTGCGCGCGGCACGGCAACGGGTCGGGGAGGCCAAGCAGTTTAAGGGCGGCAGCGATGCGTGCGGCGCGGTGACTCGGGGCTCAAGGGGAGGCAGTGTGATGGCGACGCGGTGAGGGCGACGGGAAGGCCGAACGGGCTCGGGGCGACGACCATGCGTGCGGCGATGGGATGGGAACGGCGACGGGACGGGGACAGCGGAGCGGCATGGCGCGCGGTGCTCGAGACGGCGACGCGCGTGCGGCGGGCTCGGGCTCGGGGAGACAGAGCGGGTTGGGGGGCGGCAGCGACGCGCGTGCGGCGGGGCGATGGCGACGGGTCGGTGAGGCGGAGCTCGAGGCGACGGCGATGTGACGGCGACGGGAAGGCGAAGCGGCGCGGGGTGAGGACGACGCGTGCGGCGCGGCTTCGGGGCGGGGAGGCTGTGCGGCATGGCGACGAGGGCGCGGCGGCTTAGGGCTCCGGGCGGCGCGGGCTCGGCGCGCGGCGCGGGCTCGGCGCGGACTCGGCGCGCGGCGCGCGGGAAAAGGAGGGGGCTGGGTCGGAGACCCGCGTCGAACAGTTGGCGGGCAATGAACAGTGACATTTCCCAATTTTCCCGATTTTCAGCCCATTTTCCATTTAATTTAATTTTGAAATTTCTAAATGTTGTAATATTGATTTTTATTCATTTGTGTGTTGTTCCAATTATTGTATTCACCCTAAATTAATTTTACTCATATTTCATTTGTATTATTCGAATTTTTTTAATTAGTGTTTAATTCCTATTCCACTCGCGTTTAAATTGAATCAATACAATTATGTTCGCGGAAATGTTTTACTTGTCTCTATCCACACTAATCTTTATTTTAAATTATGTTGGTCTTACCAATTTATTTCTAGGGTTTACAATTAATTATTCTTTACTCACGATCGACGACCTCAAAATCAAATCCAAAATAAAAGGCGAATAAAATCGGCATGATGCAATTTATTTAAAAAGTTTTTGAAAATCCGTATTTTTAGGGTTTTGTTTTATTGGTCGAATTTTCAGGATGTTACAGCGACTCAAGGGAGCCACTTCGTCTGGGTGGAAGCCCCCTATTGTGGCCACCAACCGCCCTGCTGCACCTAGCAACTTCAACAGGCCAGTCGCGATTCAGAACCGCACCCCTACACCAACTCTGGCTGCCCCTGGGGCCAGGAGGCATGTGGACTGCTTCAATTGCGGGGAGTATGGGCACTACGCCAACAACTGCCCTCATCCACGCAAGACTCCTGTCCGTACTGGCGCCAATGCGATCACTGTTCGTGGGACCCCTGCCCCTGCTGTCGGACGAGGCCTGTTCAAGACTCCACAAACGAACAGGACCGCTACAGGATTTGGGCGCGGACAAGTGAACCATGTCCGAGCTGAAGAGGCCCAGGAAGATCAGGGCGTACTAATGGGTATGTTCTCTATCAATTCCACCCCAGTTAAAGTCCTTTTCGATTCTGGCGCATCGCATTCATTCATATCTTTGAAGGCTAGTCAAAAGCACAACTTAACTCTAGTGAGACTTAGAAAACCTATGATAGTCCACTCACCTGGGGGCGAGATAGCTGTGAGTCATGCTTGCATAGATGTACCTGTCCGTCTTAGGGATGTGGTGTTTCCCTCCAACCTTATGGTTTTGATACCCCAGACCCTGGATGTCATATTGGGAATGGATTGGTTAACGAAGAACAGAGAGGTAATCGACTGCAGACGTAGGGAAGTTACCCTGACCACACCTTGGGGGTCGGACATGCGAGCAACTATGGATCAAGATCCTAGACTAACCGAACGTGCAGGAGGCATATTTACCATGCTACCTTTGAAAGGAATGCCTATAGTGCAACGATTTGCCGATGTGTTTCCAGAAGATCTACCTGGGATGCCACCAGATCGTGATATAGAGTTCATTATTGATCTGATACCCGGAACTGCTCCCATATCCAAGAGACCTTATCGGATGCCAGTCAATGAGTTAGAGGAGCTTAAAAAGCAAATCAGAGAGTTGCAAGAAAAGGGATTCGTACGCCCCAGTTCATCACCTTGGGGAGCCCCAGTGCTGTTCGTCAAGAAGAAAGATGGTACCATGAGGATGTGTGTAGACTACCGTTCACTAAACGAAGTGACTATCAAGAACAAGTATCCACTACCAAGGATCGATGATCTTTTTGATCAACTCAAAGGAGCGAAGGTGTTCTCTAAGATTGACCTTCGATCAGGATACCACCAATTGAAAATTAGGACTGGGGATATACCCAAAACAGCGTTCTCGACACGCTATGGGTTGTATGAGTTCACAGTGATGTCGTTTGGTTTAACCAACGCCCCAGCATACTTTATGAACCTCATGAACAAGGTGTTCATGGATTACCTGGACAAATTCGTGGTAGTATTCATCGATGATATATTGATCTACTCCAAAGACGAAGAAGAACATGCTGAGCACTTGCGTTTGGTACTCGAGAAACTTCGGAAGCATAAATTATATGCAAAATTTAGCAAGTGTGAGTTCTGGTTGAAGGAGGTCGCTTTTCTAGGCCACGTGATCTCAGCCGGCGGAGTAGCAGTGGACCCTGCTAAGGTGGAGGCCGTTACGGAATGGAAGGAACCCAAATCTGTGACTGAAATTCGGAGTTTTCTAGGCTTGGCCGGATACTACCGGAGGTTCATTGAAGGATTCTCTAAGATAGCCCGGCCAATGACACAACTACTCAAGAAAGAAAAGAAGTTTGCGTGGTCAGAACAGTGTCAGAAAAGCTTTGAGCAGCTCAAGGAAAAGCTGACCTCGGCACCTATTTTAGTTCTTCCTGACATCAGAAAAGACTTTGTCATATATTGTGATGCGTCGAGGCAAGGACTAGGAGGAGTACTAATGCAGGACGGAAAGGTTGTGGCCTATGCGTCACGACAATTGCGACCACATGAAGAAAACTACCCTACCCATGACCTAGAACTTGCAGCTGTGGTTCATGCGCTGAAGATTTGGAGACATTATCTGATAGGAAACCACTGCGATATCTACACCGACCACAAGAGTCTGAAGTATATCTTTACCCAGTCAGACCTCAACTTGAGGCAAAGACGGTGGTTGGAATTAATCAAGGATTATGACTTGGAGGTTCACTATCACCCTGGCAAGGCAAACGTTGTGGCTGACGCCTTGAGTCGGAAGAGCCATTGCAATCATCTTGAGGCGGAAGGAATGGCTCCTGAGCTTAAGGAGGAAATGGCCCAGCTAAATCTACGTATAGTACCTCATGGACAGATAAACACCTTGGACATTCAACCTCTCTTGAGGACCCAAATTGAAGAAGCCCAGAAGGACAACCAGGAAATTCGAGAGGTGAAGGAACGTCTAGCTGCAGGCTTTGCAAAGGAATTTTCAACCGACGAGAAGGATGTCCTATGGTACAAAAAGAGGATTTATGTACCCGAGCAGGGTGGACTGAGAGGATTAATCCTAAAAGAAGCTCACGAATCAGCATATTCATTGCACCCCGGAAGTACCAAGATGTACCAAGATCTGAAGGAAGGATACTGGTGGCCCAACATGAAGAGAGATGTGGCAGAGTACGTAGCGCTCTGTGACGTTTGTCAGAAGGTGAAGGCTGAGCACCAGAGACCGGCAGGTTTGCTGCAACCCCTTAGGATTCCCGAATGGAAATGGGATGAGATAGGTATGGATTTTATTGTTGGATTGCCTAAAACTGCAACAGGATATGATTCCATCTGGGTGATTGTGGATCGACTCACCAAGACGGCAAGATTCATCCCCGTTAAGACAAACTATAGTAGTGCCAAGCTAGCCGAATTATATATGGCCAGGATAGTATGTCTTCATGGCGTACCTAAGAGAATCATATCTGATCGAGGCACCCAGTTTACCTCTCATTTCTGGGAGAAAGTACATGAAGCTCTAGGGAGTTACCTTGCGTTCAGCACAGCTTATCACCCCCAGACAGATGGCCAGACAGAGAGAACCAACCAGGTCCTGGAGGACATGTTGAGAGCTTGTGCATTGGATTTTAGCAAAGACTGGGAGAGATGTTTGCCCTACGCCGAATTCTCCTATAACAACAGCTTTCAAGCAAGCCTAAAGATGTCACCCAATGAGGCGTTGTTTGGTCGACGATGTCGAACCCCGCTAATGTGGTCCGAGACAGGGGAACGAGCAGTATTTGGGCCTGACATTATCAAAGAAGCCGAAGAAAAGGTTCGTCTGATTCGAGACCGTTTAAAAGTGGCACAATCACGGCAGAAGAGTTACGCGGACACCCGAAGAAGAAACCTAGAGTTTAAGGAAGGAGATTACGTCTATCTAAAGGTTTCACCAATGAGGGGAACGAAAAGGTTTAAGGTTAAAGGAAAGCTAGCGCCAAGATATGTGGGACCTTTTCAAATCCTCGCTAGACGAGGAGAAGTTGCCTACCAACTACAGCTACCCGAAATTATCGCCGATGTGCACCCAGTCTTCCATGTGTCACAATTAAAGAAATGCTTACGTGTGCCGGAAGAACAAGCTCCGCTGGAGGAGATTCACATTAGCAACGATCTCACGTATCCAGAACACCCGATCCGAATATTGGATGAAGCAGAAAAGGGAACTAGAACCAAAACGTGGCGTATGTACAAGGTACAATGGAGTAATCACACTGAGGATGAAGCCACTTGGGAAAGCGAAGAGTTCTTGAAGACGGAATACCCACATCTGTTCGAAAACCGGTAAGAAATCTCGGGACGAGATTTATTTAAGGGGGGTAGGTTTGTAACACCCTGAAAATTCGACCAATAAAAACAAAACTCTAAAAATACGGATTTCCGAAAACTTTTCAAAAGAATTGCATCATGCCGATCTTATTCGCCTTTTTATTTGGATTTGATTTCGAAGTCGTTAATCGTGAGTAAAGAATAATTAATTATGAATAAACCCTAGAAGTAAATTGGTAAAATAAATATAAATTAAAATGAAGATTAGGTGTGGATAGAAATAAATATTATTGTGAACATATTTGCATCAATTAAATCTAAACGCAGTGGAATAAGGATTAACACTAATTAAAAATTCAAACAAATAAATGAAATTTGAGTAAAATCAATCTAGGGTGAATTCATTAATTGGAATAACACACGTAATGAATAAAAATCAATTTTACAACATTTAGAAATTGCGAAATTAAATTTAAATGGAAAATGGGCTAAAATCGGGATAAATCGGAAATGGCACTGTTCATTGCCCGCCAAGTGCTCGACGCGGGACCCTAACCCCGCGCCCCTGCCCTCGCATCCGCGCCCCTGCCGCGTGCGCGCCGAGCGCCGCTCTGCCTCCTCTGCCTGCGCGCCATCGTCGCCGCCGCGCACGCGTCGTCGTCGCCCCGCGTCGCTCCGCCTCCCCGTCCCATCCCATCGCCATCATCACGCCGCGCACCGCCGCTGCCGCACCGCGCGAGCCGCTGTCGCCCCGTGCTGCCGTCGCGTCGCCGTCATCTCAAGCCGCGCCGCGCGGGCTGCTGTCGCCTCGAGCCGCACCGCACACGTCGTCGTCGTCCCGAGCTCCGCACCGCCGCCCGTCCCGCGCGCCGCGCTGCTCTGCCTCCCCTCGTGCCCCGCACCGCCTCCCCGTCCCGTCGCCGCGCAGCGCACGTCGTCCCCATCTCGAACCCCGCGCCGCCGCCTGCCCCATCCCGCACGTCGTGCTGCCCCCTCCTTTTTGCCGCCGCCTCGCGCGCCCGTCTCGCCCGCCCGCACGTCGCCTTACCCCCCATGCCGCCGCGCCGCACGCCCGTCCCCTCGTCGCCTCGCGCCCCGCGCGGCCGCGTCGCCGCACATCGCCATTTAAGCCGCCGCCGCCCCTCTCCTTTCTTCCCCCCCCCCCCCCTCTTCCCCTATAAAACCCCGGCCTCCCCTCCTCCGCTCCACACCCATCCCCCATCCTTTCCCGCTCTTTCCCCTTCTCCACCGCGCCGTCGTCGTGCCGCCGCGCCACCACCATCGAAGCCGCCGCGCCGTAGCCTCGAAGCCGCCGCGCCGTCGCCTCGAAACCGCCCCGCCGTGCATCGCCGCCTTGAGCCGCCGCCGTCGGTAAGCCGCCGCCCTTCTCCTTGCGCCCATCGCCGTCGCCTCGGGTAGAGCGAGAGTGGGAGCCGAGTGAGAGAGAGGGAGGGAGAACGGGGCCGAGCCGAGGAGGAGAGGGGGAGAAATGAAGAGAGAAAGAGGGAGGAAGGAGCCGGGAGAGAAGAGAGAGAGAAGAAAAAGAAAAAGAGAGAGAGAGAGAGGGAGAGAGGAGAAAAAAAGAGAGAGAGAGAGAGAGGTAGGAGAAAAAGAAAAAAAAAGAAGAAGAAAAAGAAAAAGAGAAGAAAGAAAGAAAGAAAAGAAAAAGGAAAGAAAAATAAGAGAAAAAGAAAAGAAAAGAAAAATAAATAAATAAAAAAATTAGAGAGAAATTAGGAGGTTTAGAAAATTTAAAATAAATTAGAATTTAATTGTAGATTAATTATAACCATAGAATTGCAAAATTAATATAAAATGTAGATTATTCTTGGTGATTTCTATAAGAAATTAATTCGCGGTGGTAATTTAGATATAAATTAATGACTAAAAACAATCAGATGAATTCTTATAGATTTTTATAGATTATTTGGAGGGAATCTCTATAAGCAATTGATTCACGATGGGAGTTCGGATTTAATTAATAGGGATTTTAGCCGTGTATTATAATTAATCGTTTAGGCATAGACCAAATTAAATCGTATAATATTATAAGATAATTTTTGGATTCCACCCGATATTGAGATCGCGATATAAATTTCTAATCTATTATTTGAATACAATGCTCGGGCTAATTAAATTAAAAACTTGCGATAACAAAATATTTATACCGTGAAAATAATCTAGGACATATATGGATCAAAAATTGGATTAGCCCTAGTTCGCGAATAGTAAGGTTAATAAAAAGAATCGATTTTCGCATTCGACTTCTATTTGGATTTATTTGGATTTTTATTTGAATTCTAACCGAATTCAAATCAATTTTCGCACGTAACTATAGAGTCCGAGGGAGTTGCAGATCCAAGTGAAGGCCAAGACCCGCAAGACCTTGAGCAAGGCAAGTCATCACTATCCCTTGAGCATGTTGATCCCAATTGCGAAATTATTTTGTTTACAAATAAAATTGCATGCAATGATATACATCCCACTTGTGATTATGCCATGCCTTGATTATTGTTTACCCTTATTTCCTTCGTAACCATGTTTACGTATGAGTCCCTAGTCAATTATGACAATTGCTTAGCAATGCTACTCTAGAATTGTGCATACTCATATTTATCAAATGCTATATGCTTGGGCGATTACCTTTGGGAAGGTAATTGAGATACGGCATGTAGAGGCATGAGCGCCACAGTGCCATGATGTTGATGACATGATTTGTGAAAAGAGAAATAAAATCAAACAAATGTTTTCGACTGGGGCGGACGGAGGATTTGGGTGGTATCCGGAAAAGGCTAGTACCGTCCCCGGTCAATTAAGGACCGAGCCATGAAGTTAAGCATGAAACGACCCCCGTACAACCGCACTTCTCGTATGGGTATAGACCTAGCGGAATAGATAGCTGAGCAGAGGCAGTATCCATGCATAGTGGTTTCTTGATGTGTGAGGCAGGGGCTCTACGGTGGGGCAGCCATTGGTAGAACCGCGAGGCGGGTGTCTACAGTGGTGTCGCCATCGGTAGGACTGCCATGTGAGAATTTAAACCTAATTAACTTAATGCATGTGTGAGTCTTTCTTTCCCGGGTGCGCCAGAACTCCTCACACTGCTAGAAACCGCGTACGCCTAGAGTGTATGAGGATGTAAAGTTCATGGAGCGGGTACTGCCAATGCGAGGTTATCGAAAAGCTTTGCCGTGACGCGTCTCATGTGTTGGGACGAGGCTCATGTGTTGGGCAGTCGCGGAGTGCGGGTAAAGTGTACATCCACTGCAGTGTGAGTAAACCAAAACTATTCGAATAGCCGTGCTCGCGGTTATTGAACACCGGGACATGTGTTACACTTGGCTAGACTCTGAATTCTTAACTTGTGTGGGTTGGGATAAATGCATAATGATTTATATGCTGCTGGAGCCACTTCCTGAGAGTAGGGACTGTGGACGTCCTCAGAAAACCATGACGACTCAATGGCGGGAAGCCATCCTTGGGATCACAATGGATGTTGGACAGAACCGTCATTGTCTAATATGAACACTGGTATTAAAACTTGATCAGTCTATGCTAGGTCTTAGGGTTGTGAAAAGAATTATAAAACTTGCTTTGCGCAAAAGAACCATAACAATCCTTCAAATATCCCTGTCATGTGCATTGTTGCTGTGGTGACTTGTTGAGTACGGTTGGTACTCACCCTTGCTATACATAAACTTAATCAGAGGCTGGAGATGAAGCGTCGGAAGATCCCTATGCCTATTATCAGGAGGGAGATGAAGACGATGGGGTCCAATAGGTCTTAGATACGGTCGTTGCCTGTGGCAATGGCGTGCCGCTGCCTCCATTTTCCGCTGCCTTACCTCTTCTGTTTTTGAATGTATTCCGGACCATTCGGTCCGATGATTAAGACTATGCCTGCGGGCCTATGATGTAATAACTCGTCCTAAACGTTCGTGTATGTGTACTCGGTATGTCAGCTATGAATTCGTGTGTACCAGACTACTTGATCCAGGGAAATGGTACCGTTTACACGACTGATTCCTGTTATAAAAACGGGGGTCCACATGCATCCAGGCAGCTTAGGCCTCATGAAGTCAACTATCCCACCCATGATCTCGAGTTGGCAGCCGTAATTCATGCTCTCAAGATCTGGAGGCACTATTTAATCGGGAACAGATGTGAAGTATACACCGATCACAAAAGCCTTAAGTACATCTTCACTCAGACCGAGTTAAATATGAGACAGAGAAGATGGCTGGAACTAATCAAGAATTACGATCTAGGAATTCATTACCATCCCGGAAAAGCTAATGTGGTCGCTGATGCACTAAGTCGCAAGACCTATTGCAATGCAGCTCAAATATGGCCTGACCAAGATCGACTGTGCAAAGAATTGGAAAAGTTAAAGCTGACCATGGTACAGTCAGGTGTCCCTGCCAGCTTAACAGTACAACCTACCCTAGAAACACAAATCCGGGAAGCTCAGAAGGATGATGAAGGGATAAAAGAATTAATAAAAAGAATAAAGGAGAAGAAAGACACCAATTTCTCCATAGACGATCAAGGCACAGTTTGGTGCGGACCACGCATCTGTGTACCGGCCAAGAAGGAGTTAAGAGACCTCATTTTAAAAGAAGCTCATGAATCCGCCTACTCCATTCATCCAGGAAGTACGAAGATGTACCAGGATATCAAAGCGTACTTCTGGTGGGCTGGAATGAAGCGAGATGTCACAGAATACGTAGCCCTTTGAGACATTTGCCAAAGAGTCAAGGCAGAGCATCAAAGGCCAGCCGGACTGCTGCAACCGTTACCGATTCCTGAGTGGAAATGGGAAGAAATCGGAATGGATTTCATCACCGGTTTGCCAAGAACCCCTAGCGGGTACGACTCCATCTGGGTAATCGTGGATCGACTCACGAAATCAGCTCATTTCGTGCCAGTGAAAACCACCTTTGACGGGAAGAAACTGGCAGAACTCTACATGACGCATGTCGTATGTAGATTTGGCTGTCCCAAGAAGATTGTGTCAGATCGAGGCACTCAGTTCACATCAAGGTTCTGGAAGCAGTTGCATGAGGCTCTCGGAACCGATCTAAATTTTAGTACAGCTTACCATCCGCAGACCGATGGTCAGACTGAAAGAGTAAATCAAATCCTAGAAGACATGCTTCGTGCGTGTGCTCTGGATTTTGAAGGCACTTGGGACCGTTGCTTGCCGTATGCTGAGTTCTCGTACAACAACAGTTATCAGGCCAGCATTCAGATGTCGCCAAATGAGGCAATGTTCGGAAGAAAGTGCCGCACTCCCTTGTGCTGGAATGAGGTTGGCGAAGCACTGGTGTTCGGACCTGATATACTCAAGGCAGCAGAAGAACAAGTTAAGCTGATCCGAGAACGTTTAAAGACAGCTCAGAACCGACAGAAGAATTACGCTGACAATCGGAGGCGTGACCTTGAGTTCGAAAAAGGGGATCATGTGTACCTGCGGGTATCACCCCTCCGTGGTATGAGGAGGTTTGGGATGTCCGGCAAGTTAGCTCCCCGCTACATCGGCCCCTACCTCATAACCGCCAGACGCGGCAAGGTGGCTTATCAGCTTGAGTTACCTGAAGGTCTCGCAGATGTGCACAACGTGTTTCACGTGTCACAATTAAAGAAGTGTCTGCGTATTCCAGAAGAACAAGTTCCCCTGGGCAATATCGAGCTGGAAAAGAATCTGACCTACAAGGAAAGACCGATCAGGGTTCTTGAAGAGGCAGAACGTCAGACTCGAAGGAAGGCCATCAAGTTCTACAAGGTCCAGTGGAGCAACCATTCTGAAGATGAGGCAACCTGGGAACGAGAAGATCATCTCCGCGCCGAGTTCCCGGAGCTGCTCCCTTAGGTGCTGAATCTCGGGGTCGAGATTCTTGTTAGGGGGGTTGGTCTGTAGCGCTCGTTCCGTCGTGGCGCCTAGCGGGAAAATTAAATTCTAAAAACCCTAATTGCGAAATCCGTTTCTTTGCTTGTTGTCAGTCTCCGTGCCAATCCCTGATCTCGAATCCCCGATCCTCCGTCGAATTCAAATTCCGAATCCAATTCCTTCCAAATCAAATCCTCTGCAAAAGTCTATTTTGCCTCCCTCAGTTCGTGGGCCGAACCCCTCTCGGCCCATTTCCCTTTTCCCTCTCTCTCTCTCTCTCTCTCTCTCTCTCTCTCTCTGCCTCCCGAACCCATTCCCTCTCCCACTCTCCCTCGCGCCGCCCCGCGCCCGCGCGTGCGCGTGCGCGAGCGCGAGAGCCGCGCCGCGCACCGCCTCTCCCCGCCCGCGCGCCGCTTCCCGCGCCGCTCGTTCAAATCCGCGCGCGCGCGCGCCGTGGTGGCCGACCGGCCAGTCGCCGCCGCCGTCAGCGCCTGCCGCCGTGTCGCCGCGCCCTTCCAAACCGCCCCCGCCGTCATCGCCGTCGTCAGCAGCGGCCCCGCCACTCCGCGCGCAAGCGTCCAAGGATTGGAGGCCGCGCGCGCCTCTCTCTCTGCCGCGCCGTCCTCCCTTCCTCCTCCTTTTTCCAAAAGCGGCAAAGGGGCGAGCCCCTTTCCCTCCTCCCTTTTCTCTTTTTCCTCCCGCCGGCGTCATCCCTCTCTGCCGCCGCTTTGGCCGCGAGCGCCGGAGCGCCTGCTCGCCCTTGACCGCCCAATGTCGGTTCCTCAAACCGACATTGCCGCCCCCTTTAAACCGAGTCCCCCTCCCTTCCTTTCCTTCCCCGTTTCGCTCGCTCCACCGCGCCATTGCCGCGTCGCCCTGCCTGTTCGCCTCCGCCGTTCGTCGCCAAAGCGCCGGGAGAGCCGGAGCGTGCGAAGGACGCGGAAGGGGACTCCGGGCGCCCCCTCTCCTTCCCCTTCCCCGGCCCGAGGCCGGAGAGATCACTCCCGCGCCGTCGGCCGTCGCCACAGCGCCCTCCACCGCACGGTAGTGCTCCCCTCCGTTCTCCCTCCTCGATTCATCTCCTCCCCTCCGCTTTCGGTAGAAGCTCGAGTAGAGCTCCCGTAGTTAGCCGGCGCCGCCCCGAGCCTTGCCGTTGCTCGCCGCGTGCTCGCCGCCGTCGCCGCCCGAGCTCGGAAAGGTCGCTCGTCGCCGGCCTCCCTCGGCGTAGCTCCGTCCAATCCGGCGCAAGGAGAAGGTTCCCGTAGCCGCGTAGATGCTCTCGCCGCCGGGGATTAGCCCCTCGAGCCCCCGTCGCCGTTTCCCCCTTCTCTCACCGCCGGTGGTCGTCGCCGCAATCCGCCGTCGCCAAGCCCCCTCCGGCGAATCCGAGCCGTTGGCTCGTTTCCCCTCGTCTCGATCAATCTCCCGGTGTGCTCGCTTTCGCTTGTATCGCCGCGGATCGTCCCGTCGCGCGTCGCCGCCGTCCGCCGTCCGTTTCGGCCGACGTCGTCGTCTTCCTCGCGCCGGCCCGCGTGGCAGCCACGTAGGCGCCACGTCGGCGCCACCTCGGCCGCGACCGGGTCGAGCCGACCCCGGTCCGCCGCTCCCCGTGCGCGCGGTCCACCGCGAGCCGTGAGGCTGCGCGTGGGCCCGCCGCACCCGCGTCCTCCGCGCGCCGCGCGCGTGCGCCGCGTCCGCGCCCAAACCCTAGCGCCGCTCGCGTGCGCCTCGCTCACGGTGAGCCGAGTCACCGACAAGCGGGTCCCACCCGGGACCACGCGTGGTGAGCCCGGCCCACCGGCGCTCTCTCTCTCCTCCCGCCCGCGCGCGCAATTGGGCCGACTTCTTGGGCCGGCCGGCCCATTTAGCTCGGCCGAGCCGCCCATTTCCTATCGGGCCGCATCCAAGCCGCCGCAAAAGTCTAAATTCCCTCCCTCCTTCCTTTATTTTCTTTTCTTTTCCAAAAGGATTTAATTAAATCCTTTTTCCTTTAGACCAAAAATCCAATAATCTTAGAAAATCAATATCTTCTCAACCGTGTATCCGTTTGACTCCGTTCAACTTCCAAAATTCCTCAAATCTCGAGATCTATCTAATGGCATGCTTAGAAGTCAATAATAGGGCTTTATTTTCGCTGTTTGTTGAGTTGTCCCGTTCCGCGTGTAGTTTCGGAGCCCGAAGACCCGCAGTGCGAGGATTTCGAGGATCAAGCTCAAGATCTCGAGCAAGGCAAGTCACCTTTGATCATCTTGCACCTATAATTTAAATCTAAGTATTTCTTTTCCGCAAATATTGCATGGATAGGTTTACACAAGTAATCTGGCCGTGATTTGCGGGATAGCCCGTCGGCCCCCAATCCTAAATTGCTGCAATTACCCTCCGTGAATTATTGAATACCTAAAACTCCTTTGTCGACTGTAGTGCTTCGATGTGTGGGCCCTCGGGCACGCGCATCGAAACACTTTCCCCCAAATTTAAAATATCCAATGATGGGTAAAACTTGGGTTTTACAAAAGACCTGGAAAACCCGACACCTGGGTCGGTGTTTGCGAACTAAATGAATTTCTAAAATCGCGGACCAGGGAACGTACCGGGAGTACGGTTCCCTGCTCTTGCAATTAAGGACCGATTCCTTGGAATTTTATCCAAACATAAGACATGTGCAACCACATGGGTGGAATGGGACACCCCTGGCTGAGTAAATTGCTAATCAGGGGCGCCTTGATGCCGAGAGACATGTGGATTCATCGGGGTGGTGTCGGGGAGGACCCCCGGGCTTCCTGGCACAGTATGGTCTGGGACCTAACCTGTTGTCGGTCTGGGA
Source organism: Oryza glumipatula (assembly GCA_000576495.2). NCBI lineage: Eukaryota > Viridiplantae > Streptophyta > Magnoliopsida > Poales > Poaceae > Oryza > Oryza glumipatula. The sequence continues at coordinate 28,962,852 of CM002514.2, forward strand.
CCCCTCTCGTCGGCATATGGCAAACCTGTGTCTGCTCTCGAAATGCCTTGTCATGAAAGCCTTTAGGTCACCAGACGTGGCCGTTCTATACGGGCTGGATGATTCGGGTTAGTAATGTCGTGTGGGTAAAGTGTACCCCCTCTGCAGAGGATTAACAAACTGTTCGAACAGCCGTGCCCACGGTCATGGGCGGATGTGAGGTGATTCCTAGCGTAGTTTTGTTTGACTACTGCTTTGTGAAAAAGCTGATGTGGTTTGGTTTCGATGTTTGGAAACCTGCGGCTGATGAGATCAGCCAGGCCCGGGTGGCCGTTTAAAAACTGTTGGCCGGATGGCCGTTTAAAAGGTGATTGGCCGGTTGGCCGTTTGAAAACTGTTGGCCGGATGCCAACCCTGTTTGATTTAAAGACTGATACATTGCACATACTCCGACTGGACGAGATGCACTGTTTCATCCGTGTCGTTTGAGAAGCACTCACCTAGATGTTTCCAAAAAGAAGTTTAAATAAAATCAATTGCAAAAACAACAGCCTTTCCTTTGAAGCCTGCATTAAACACTTAAATTCCCATGGCTTGCTGAGTACTCCTGTACTCACCCTTGTTCTATATAAATAATCCCCCCCCAGTTGCTGAAGAAGGTGATGTGGATCCCGCCGACGAGGAGTTCTTCCAGGAGCAAGTTGGCTTCGATGGGTTTTAGGGTTTCGGCCTAGTTCCCAAGTCGCGCCTGTGATGTTTGGTCCAAGTCTTGGCTTCCGTTTTCCCCATTTGTAATGCAGTTGTGAGCTCGGGGTCTGTCCGCAGCCCAACATGACTGTAATCCTACTCTATAATAAAGAGACCTCTGTTGCTGTGATAATCTGTCTTCCTGTGATACCAGCACTATTTCCTGGGACTGGTATCGGTTAACAGGTTAAAATTGGAGCGTCTCGGGCTAGTTCCGTTCGGAGCTAGTTCGGGGCGTGACAGCTAGCCTCGTCAGCAATGAAACGAGTGCACTGCATATTTATGTTGGTTGTTTCACAAATTCATAATTTTTGATCTATCATCTCATTTTTTTTCAGAAATGGATAACATTGTTGGGGGCTCCACACCATCATGTACAAAATCAGGTTAGCTATGTACATGTTATTGACTCGAATGATGAACTTTTTTCATGTTAATTTCGCCCATGTCTTCCTTTCATCTGCCCTCTTGCAAATATATAATTTTTTTGAGAAATTTAACGATTTACTATTAACAAATGCACGATTCTTTTTCTTTTTCTTAAATGTGATCATTCTGCTCATAAATGTGACCTGCACTAAGCAAACCATGCTTTAGCAATGCACGTATTGATTATTTGTGATGTGCTTCTATAGAGATTTTACAGCTCTACCTTACTTACTGCTACTAGAAAATCATGTGCCAGGATCTGAGCTGATATGGATGCTTGAGGATGTTAGCTTAGTTTTCTCAGCAAACAGATCTTTCCATGGAGTATATTGCGATTGCCTCAAATTAATAGAGTAATAATCTTGGTATATTCTCATTGACTTGTAGAGTGGTATAACTTTAAAATCACAATTGGAATTGGTCCAAGGAATAAATATGAACATGAGCTGGTAGACCTATAAAAGATAACCAATTAGTTTTGAGTAGCAAGGAAAATTAAAATTTATCTGTTGGTTTACAATGAAGCATGTCATTCAGACGGTTTGCACTAAGGAAGATTAAAACCTCTGTCGACCTTTCTTATGGGCCTTGATAAATAATTGGTTTTTCCTTTACTACTTTTGGACGTTTAAGCAGAATTCTTCTTAAGCAGTATTTGGTTTTAAACCTGCTGACCGTGTGGTTGGTAAATGTTGCAGACACATTGCTGATTAAGGAATTAGTTTGCTTCTTCTTGCAACAACTTTTAGTTTCTAGCTTTCTAAGTATATTATTTAAAATTTTCTATTTGAGGTCAACTTCCATGAGATTCATGCTAACCATGGGCCATTGTATCCCTCTCCTCTGTAATTCAATTCTACAAATGAAAATATGAGATGCTGATGGCATTTTAAAACCGGAGGAGGTACTGGGAGTCTCACAGAAACAACGATCATAGTGATAGATTTTTGTTGTCTTTTCCCAGCCACAGATGCTTCAGAGCTGTTTTTTTTTTTTGACTAATCAAATCACTCGGAATATATTTCTGTATAGTTGTTCTTTAGTTTAACAGAGATGCTATATGCTCTAGCGTTTAGCACAGGCTCTACAAGTGTTTGCTTGGGACACTACAATTAATTATCCTATATGCCGGTTGGAGGTTGATTTCCTATAAGCAGGATGCATGTTAGATAAATGCTTCGATCGCATCATGTCCTACTCCCTCCGTTTTGAAATATTTGACACCGTTGACTTTTTAGCACATGTTTGACCGTTCGTCTTATTCAAAATTTTTTGTGAAATATGTAAAATTATATGCCTACATAAAAATATATTTAATAATGAATCAAATGATAGGAAAAGAATTAATAATTACTTAAATTTTTTGAATTAGACGAACGGTCAAACATGTTTAAAAAAGTCAACGGCGTCAAACATTTCGAAACGGAGGGAGTACTTTGCAATTTTACAATTAATTTTTCTGTGTTCATTCGCCTTATGGGTTGACAGCTATGCGTCCTTGACTAAGGGATGGAGGCTTCATGCGGGTGCTTGGTAGAGAATGCAGCAAGTTAACTTCTTGGGATGGCGATCTGAATACACCATGGTGTCTACTTCTGGGCTTTAGGATTTAGCTTCAAAATATTTGTATTCCAGATTGCAACACACGGTCTATTCTATTTATCAATTTTCGTTTGTATTACTAAGTGTGAAAGCTATAAAGATGTGATGTAATTATAATTCGTGCTATGCTAATGTTTTCAACATAAAAAATTTACATATGTTAATTATTTCACATCATTTTACCATACGATTTTAAATTGGTGTATAATTTTTGCCCGTGGCAATGCACAATTAGTCATCACTAATATTTTGCTTGCTTCTGTGCACTTGTAGAATTATTAATTGAGAAAGGAAACAAGCTATGGGTTATATGGGCCTGATTTTTTTTCGTGATCAACAAAATTTATTGTAGCAACGCACGGGCTCCCTACTATTGTCAGTATATATTCAGATTGCTTCGGCAATAAAAACTTTGATTCTGATGCCTGCGTCCGGCGAGGGGTGCATCATGCGTTGGGAGGGGTTTGGAGTAGGAAACTCCGAACACCCAAGGATATCTTGGGCCGTTTGATGCGGCCCAGACGACTCACACAGTGTAATATCCTTGGGCCGAGAAAGGTTTACGGTTGGGCTTGAGCTGAAAAGTCTAGACAAAATTTGCTACAGGACACTCAAAAAACGTGTAATTAGCTGTGAGACACCACAAAAACATGTATTTGCTATAGGACACCACAAAAAATTGGTAGTTAGCTGTTGGATACCCGCGGGATTATTTTATTATATCCGAAGAAATTGGAGAGAGAAACAACTGTGTAAGTACGGTTCTACCATTCGATTTTTTTCTTTTTGTTTTTCTCAATCCTTCTCTACTCGTTTTTATTTTTCTTTCTCCTCTTCTTCCTCCCGTCATCTTCTTCTCTGCCTCTTTCCAGGGAACCGAGAGGAGGTAGAGAATGGAGCTGGTGCTCCGGTGGCTGGGAGACGACGACGACGGCGGCGGAGTATGTTCCTGAGTACGGCGCAACAAGGAAGGGTGGTAGTAGGTCGAGGGAGTGAGGGAAATGGCCGGAACGGTGAGTGCAAGGCCATGAACCGGGAGGAGAGAGAGGTTGGGGGATGGTTCAAAGTGGTGGCAAAGTGAAAGGGGAAATGGATGAAATGGGTTCTCCTCGGCGAGGTGAGGCTAATGGTGAGAGGTTATGGCCGGTGGGGCTCTGAGGAAGGCTGGCTTGACACGGCATGAGAAGAGAGAGAGAGCTCGGTTTTGTGTGGAGAAAAGTGGAGCTTTGTCCATGGATTGGTCGACGACGGCGGCGCTCACACGTGGTGGCCGTGGTATGGTTGGGCGGCGGAGGAGGAATAGCATGACAAGGCATCGACGCTTTGGACTGCGACGACGGCGGCTCAAACCACGGCGACGACAGTGGCCGCCTCCTACTCGTGCTCCACGCCGCCGGCCTCGCGCTCCCTCCCCGACCGTGTCCGCCTCCGCGCCGTCGGCCGCTCCTGGCGCGCGGTCGCCACTATCCGCTCCCTTGCTGTCGACAACCTCGCCGGCGGCTGCTCCATGCTATTTTTTTTTGTGTGTGTGATTTCAGGTGGAGGAAGATGGAGCCAGGGGCAATCTTGCCATTTCGAAAAAATTCTTGCCTCTTTTGATCCGGATATTATAAAATATTGTCTCCGGTGTCCTATAGCCAATTACATAATTTTTGTAGTGTCCATCAGCCGTGTCTCGTTTTTGCAGTGTCTCACAGCTAATTACACGTTTTTTGAGTGTACTGTAGCAAATTTTGCCAAAAGTCTACTACGAGCAAAGGATTAATTGGAATCTTTCTGCACATCAGCACATCCACCTCCTTGTCAAAATTCATCTTCAGAATTCTCAAAGAAACATAAATTAAATGATGGACCTTAGAATAATATCATTCCAGGGCATACACATATACTTTATTCAAACTTGGTATTTCTGGCCCCTGCATGCTCCTGCCACGCATGCACCTACGGTGGTTGAGAGCATAAAATGTCTCATTAATGCATTGTCCTATACTGTGCCCAGGCGGAGGCCTCCTCTGGGTGGGCCTCCGTCGGGGCATGTAGAGTCTAGCTTCGGCTAGCTCTCCGATAATTGGGTTGCCTTTGGAGCCCTGCCAAGGTTCTATCAGAGCCTTTTTGGCAGGCTCATGCGGAGGCCCAGCGAAGGGCCTCTCGATGGGAATCCCCTTAGCGGGATAGGCCCTAGGCCATGTCCCTAACAAGTGTATTTATGTTCATCTAAAATAGACAAACTAGAATACATAAACATGGGAGAATACTCAAGCTCGGCGCCCGATTCAGAGAAAAAAAAATCAAGCGCTAACACTGCCGCATGCATACAAGATTGTAACTAGCTGGTTTCTTCTCATTTCCTCCTCATCGTTTCAAATATTTTTTCTCCTGAATTACTTATCTGATTTACGATCCGATCACACCGTTGTATTCGTTGTAACTAATTTTTTTACAACAAGATCCCGCATGATTATATTTTATTAAAAGAAAAACATGTTTTTTAAACCGTTAAAACTTAATATTTCCTACGAACAATTACATGTTTCAACTTGTGTTTTTTTTTGTGTTTCGTAAAATTCACTCAACTACTTGCCCCTACTCTCTCTCCGTTCTATGCTTGCATGTATTAGCTATCTTCAAAATAAATTTTCTTTTAAACTATTTATCCGATCCACGGTACATTTCGTGCGCCCGGCGAGGTCCGATGCTACGCGTAAGTAAGGAGAGCAGAGCACATGTAGTCACGTACGAACGACAAGTACCAACCAAGGGGACATGTACGTACGATGATCTCCTCGATCGTCGCCGTGTCCATGACCTCATGGTTAGGATTGTTAGCATCGGCGTGCACGGTGCACCTCAGCAGCACGCCGGGAGGTGGTCGGAGAAGAAAACTCCGATCCTTTTGGGATATCTGCAGCCATTGGATCAGATATGTGCGGTCCGGATGAGCTCAATAATTTGGGCCGACGAAGGTTGTCCGTTTGGGCTTCCAGTCACGCCAAAACGGCCCACAGAGCCCATCGCTACCAAATGTAGGGGATCCATTGCTGAGAGTTTCAAATACCGAACTGTACAAGTCTGCGCTGCTGCGCTAGTCAATGCAGCGATGTCACGTTCAGTTGATGCCGTGTGGTAGGCGATGGAGAAGTTCTCGTCTTCTCCGGGAAGACGGGTTCGATCTTGGAATCTTCGGCACGTCCACCTTTGTCAAAATTAACTGCGTCTCAAACTTCCGATCGAATCTCCAAAAATGTAAACAGAAGCATAACCAGCTTTTAATATCATTCCGGAGCATATACATATATACTTACTCACTCCATTTCATATTATAAATAGTTTTAACTTTTGTTCTCTGTTTCATATTATAATAAGTTATTTTTACTTTTTTTCATGTCAAACTTCTTTAATTCTGATCGACTTTATAGTAAAATTTACTAACATTGACAAAACTAAATTAATTTCGTTAAATGTAACATTAAATATATTTTGATAATATGTTTGTTTTGTGTGAGAAATGTTGATATATTTTTCTATAAAAACTTTATTAAACTAAAAAAGCTTGATAAGGAAAAGAAAAATCTAAAGTGACTTATAATATGAAATAGAAGGAGCAATTTTTCAAATTTATTATTATTATGTAGAGCATCCGAAGATCACACAGACAATTACAGTATTGACAACACAGACATATAGGACACGACATAAAAAACTTGTAGTATAATACATACTTGACAACATAGACATGTAGAACACGATATAACGAGCTTACATTACAATACAATACAGTACAGACTCGACAACATAGACATGTAGAACACGACATAACGATCTTACAGTACAGTACAGTACAGACTCGATCATAATGCAACTACAGTATTTATTAAAATATCACGATGAAGCTAGCTAGGAATGGGAGGGTGTATGTATATCGAATCTGAATTTGATCAAGAGATTAATTAAACACAGTCGAGATGATATCCAAAACCCATTCCGATGCCACCCAAATGCATGATGTGGAAATCCATGTGTTGTGTGTAGCGTCACGTAGTCCATGGATTTCCTGATACCCAAAGATATGAAAGAAAATGACGTTTTTTTGACCTGTTCCGGGAAATCATGCAGTACCCTTAGCGCTTAATCTCGATCGGTGCTCGCCGCCGCGATTCCTTCGATGACGATATATCGCCGCCGCTGCGCCACCGTCGTCGTCAACATCATCACATGAGATGAGATGGTGATTGGCCGGTTTGATCATGGATCAAGCACGAGCTGCGCCCGCGCAGCCGCCGGAGCTTAGATGCTTGCATGGCTTTCCTCCGTCGATCCGTCGCGCGGAGGGTCACTCACATCACGGAGCAGGAGGTGGAGCCCTCCTCCTCTATCATGAAGTGGTGGTGCACATGGCAGATGGGAACGCCGGCGACGTCGTCGACGGCGCGGTGGCGGCGCCGTGGCTGGCCGGCCGCCTTATTATTGCCTCTCCTCCATCTACCGCCCTTTCCTCCATTGTTCTCCCTGACCTGCTTCGAACAGTGTGAATAAGAAGATTGATCAGCTCAATGGACTAAAGAAAAACAAACTACAAACTGATTTGGATGATCCATGTATATTATTACTGGGTTGTTTGCACGGCGATGATTGTCCATCATGCTGCGGACGGCAATGGCGGCTTGGAGGTCGACGAGGCAGCTGGTGATCCTACCGTTGACGTCGTCGAGCTTGGCGGCGAGCCCGTCGCTGGCCACGAGCCTGTGGAGCTGGAGCCTGGAGAGAAGACCGCCGTTGTTGCTCCTGCTCCGGTGACCGCAGGACTCGGCGAGCTTGAGCGCGTCGTCGATGGCGGCCTTGAGCCTGCACAGGATCCCCCGCGTCGTCGTCTTCGCGTCGCCGCCGCTGGCCGCCTTCCTGTACTCCCTCAGGACGCCTTTGACTTCCTTCGCTCGCAGGGCGAGCTCCCGGCACCTGGCCTTGTTCCGGCGAGCCGTCTTCACCGCCTTGATGGTCGCCGAAACCACCTTCCACATCGCGCCCAGGATGATGTTGCCCGCCGGCTCCATTGATCGTTGAACTAGTTGTTGATCAGAGCAGGCGAGCAGCTGCTTTTGCTTGGTTTCGCTAACGTTGTGTTCATGTGTTGCTCTAGCAGGATGGGGAAGGGTGGACTTATCATGGAGGCCATTGACGGCTGGCCGAAGTGCCGAACGGATTAAAGCCCAATTCTTTCCTAATTAATACGTACATTCTACATTGTTTTTTTGTTTGTAAGCTTTTTAAATTGTTAAATGGTATGTATTATATGGAAACTTTTTATATAAAAGTTGCTTTAAAATATCAAATAAATCAATTATTCAAATTTATAATAATTAAAACTCAATTAATCAAACATTGATAGCTTTTTTTTTGTTTAAATACCTTTGATGACAATTATAAGTTATGCTTCTAAATTTTATCTCAAACTAGGTTTCTAAGTTTTATATTAAAAATTTTGATATCTTGAAATAACTTGCATATAGAAATACCAAAGTTTTATACTTAAAAAATATGTTACTTCCCGATACTTTCTTAAAGATGATAAAATCACTATATTATAAAATATGGGGTTTTGTGTTACCAATGTCTTAAAACCTATGGTTTTATAAAATTTGCTTCAAAATAAATGATATGTACATAGTAAAATGAATAGTTAAAATTTATATATAAACGACAACAACATCATCAGTTAAAAAAGTAAGATGAGTATTGTGCTGTAACGTAATATAACCTAGTCGTCCACTCCACGGGTACGGTCAATGGGGGCTTGCACAACACGGTGGTTAGTTGGATTGGCTGCTTCTGTGTGGTTTCGTGCAGAAATTTGCAAATAACGATAACCAAGGGATATGGACAAGGAGGAAGACTAGCGATTCCAATGGCTGATTGTATACTTTAGTATTACCTCTGCTTTCTCATGTCTGTTTCAGTGAGGGTGATAGGAGTACAGTACAAGAGCTTACCTAAACTACTTGTACTCCCTCCACATATTTTAATGTATGACGCCGTTGATTTTTTTACAAACGTGTGACCTTTCGTCTTATTTAAAAAATTTATGTAATTATAATTTATTTTATTGTGATTTGATTTATCATCAAATGTTCTTTAAGCATGACATAAGTATTTTTATATTAGTATAAATTTTTTAAATAAGACGAGTGGTCAAACGTTTGTTAAAAATTCAACGGCGTCATACATTAAAATATAGAGGGAGTATCAATTATTGAATCCTCATACCAAATTTCTTCATAAGTACTTTCTGTAGAGCTAATCATGTTCTTGTTATAAAAGGTTGTATGTGGTGCACCACATCAATGCGCTGCAATCCAATATAGATTTGAGTGATAGACAACATTTACTTGCAATTTTTATAATTTCAAAATTGTTTGGCATCCTAAATATACTAGTCTAACCAAACCAGACAATACGTTTGCTAAACATTGTCATTGCTTGCCAAAAATAATTGGCAAAGGCTCACAATGGCTTGGAACCAAACGGCTCTTAAACTCCGACCCCCATTGACCAAGAGACGCAAAGTTCTTGTCCTCTTGAGAACCAAACGGGTTGGAGCTTGGAATGGAGATCGTTTTTTTCCCTTGAGAGGACATCACTCGTTTTGTGTATAGCGTTTAAAAAGTCATAAAAAATTGATAAGATAATTTAATATGTAATATGTCATTTCACAAACATGCATTTTTCAAATTTGACTCACACACTTAGAAACAAAAATAACAAATTTAACAACAAATTTAACGGTAAATTATGCGTTTTATTCAGAGTCAAATTTATTATTTTTTTATTAAACTTGTATAAGTTGAATTTTAACTTGCATGTTTGTGGAGTGACATCACATATTTATCTATCTTACTATTTTTTTTATTTTTTATGACTTTTTGAGCGACATGAAAAAACAAGGGATCATCCCCTTGAGAAATAAATAGAGTTTCCCGCTTGGAATCTTGTGTACGTACATCACCTTGTCAAAATTCATTGCGTCCCAATTCATAGCATCATCTTCAAAATCCTCCAAGAACGAAAACGACAGAAATATAACCTTATAATATCATTTCGGGGGCATAAATATTCTTTATTCAAACTTATTATTACTACTCCCTCATCAGAGCGTACGTCTGAAGAGCATACAGAATTACAAATTGAAGCAAACATGACGGGATACTAGGCCACACAGACACACAGTGTACAGTACAGACTCGACCACAAATTCATAATAACAACTACTCCTACTTAGGAGAATTAATTATTACGATGAAGCTAGGAATGGGTGGATATTTATATATCCGATCTGAATTTGATCAAGAAATTAAATGCAGTCAAGATGATATACCCAGACCCTATTCCTTGGCAACCCAAATGCATGATGTAGAAATCCATGGATTTCTGGATACCCAAATATGCAAGAAAAATGAAGCTTTGATCCGTTCGGAAAATCATGCAGTACCCTTTGTACTTGATCTCGACCAGCTCTTGCCGCCGCCGCAACGATTCTTCCGATGTCGCCACGGCAGCGCCGCCGCCGCCGTCGCCATCACAGGTGGTGATGGATATATCAAGCACGAGCTGCGCCCGCGCAGCCGCCGGAGCTCAGATGCTTGCATGGCTTCCTCCGTCCGTGGCTCATCACATCACGGAGCAGGAGGTGGGATCCTCCTCCATGGAGTGGTGGTGGTGGGGGTGGACATGGCAGAGTGGAACGCCGGCGCCGGCGCGGGGGCGAAACTGCGGTGGCGGCGGCCCGGCCGCCTTCTTGCCTCTCCTCCGTTTGCCTCCCTTCCCTCCGTTCTGCTGCTGCCCGCCGCCCTTGTTCCATCCATCATGGTTGTTGCCGTTCTTGCCGGTGTTGATGATCTCCCGCTGCGACTGCGTCGACGAACAATGGAGAAGAAGAAGATTTGTCAGCTCAGCTCGATCGATTGGATAAAGAAAAAAAACTACGAGTAGTTTGATGATTCATCATCCATGTGTCTTACTGAGTTGTTTGCGCGGCGTTGATTGGGTTGATCGCGAGAGCCAGCGGCGACGGCGAGCTTGTCGAGCTTCTTCTCGATGCGGCTGCCGTTCACGGCCTGGCGGTCGATCTTCTCCTCGATGCGGACGCCATTGGCGGCCTGGAGGTCGACGAGGCAGTTGCTGATCCTAGCGTTGACGTCGGCGAACTTGGCGACGAGCCCGTCGCCGGTGACGAGCATGAGCGGCCAGGACAGGCAGCCGCCGCCGCTCTGGCAGGACTCAACGAGCTGGAGCGCGTCGTCGAGGGCGCCCCTGAGCCGGCGCAGGATGTTCGCCGCCGTCGCGTCGACCCTCGCCACCGCCTTGGAGTTGGAGTCCGGTAGGATCTTGGCGACCTGCTGGGCGCGCTCGGCGAGCTCCTTGCAGCTCGCCGCGTTCCGGCGAGCCGTGCTCACCGCCTTCGAGATCGCCTGCACCACTTTCACGATCGCGCCCACCGAGTCCATCTCTTGATGACTTGCTGATCAACGATCACCTGCTGCTTGGTTTCGCTAATGTTGTTGGGTGTTCTTGCAAGAGGTGGAAGACGAGTAGCGCTCAACTTATTGTCATGTTGCCATTGACGGCTGGGCCACACGGAGTTGGTGCTACGACGGCACAACGCTAACGCCAGAATTGGGGTTGGGATAGTAGGTAATTTTTCGTTTACCATTAACACTTTTATATAAAAAATTTGTTCCAGTCCAATAAAATATATCTGAAGGTATCGACACCTCACGGTACGGTAGATGACTGGTGCCTCAAGACTCTCTTCGTGTATTTGCATTTTGCCGTGCGATGCAGGACCGTCTCCAAATGATGAGAAAGCTATGATCCGTGATCAAGTATAGTGTTGCATAAGACAAGACACTGTGACGGAGTATTTGGACTGACGTTTACTCACTCAGTGGAAAATCAGTGGCTGAGTAGAGGATGACTACAAGTCAACGGTCAATGGAGCTTCGGCTACGCGGTGGTTAGTTTTGGTTGCTTGCTTTCCCCGCGGTTTCTTGAGAAAATTTGCAAATTGCCAAGGAGACGGGCATGGAGTAGTTTAACAATTATTCTATTTCGCCACGTCTACTTCAGTGAGGATGATAGGAGTACGGTGCATGAGCTTACTAAAACTAGCAATAATTTTTTTTAAGAGTAAATTTCACAAAACTATAGAGACCAAATTATCACAAAACTACAGATTTAACTCGGTGTATCACAAAACTACATATTTAACACCAAATTTATCACAAAACTACACATTTAAGATGAAGTGTCACAAAACTACATATCTAGTAACTAAATTATCACAAAACTACAGGTTTAGAATCAATTTAATCACAAAGTAATGATGTTTATAGCTCCACCATAACAATTGTGCTAGGGATTTAAACTTCAAAAGTTGTAGTTTTGTGATAAGTTCAATATTAAATATTTATTTTTATGATACTCAATCTAAAATGTGTAGTTTTGTAATAAATTTGGTGCTAAATATGTAGTTTTGTGATACAACTCCTTAAATCTGTAGTTTTGTGATAATTTAGTCAAAATACCTGTAGTTTTGTGAAATTTACTCTTTTTTTAATAATGAAAGCTTTATTAAGACTCAGTCAAATACACAAAGATGATACATTCCAACTGAGCCCACCTCCAGCCTCTGCATAAAATGCACACGGCCAATAAAAGGACAAAACTAAACCCCCATCATGAAACTAGCAATAATTGAGTCCCTTCCATCCCAAACTTCTTAACAACTTTGTAAAGAGAATCATTTTTTTTAGAACAAAGCTAATCATATGCTTCTTGTGAAGTTGTAGGTGACATCTTACCCACAACAACGTGATGCAGTATATACTATTCTCTCTGTTCCACATTACTTCCTCCGTCTTAGAGGGTAACCATTTTTAAAGTAGGCACTAGTATTAAGAAAATAAGTAGAAATGATTAGAGGAGGGTTGTGATTGGTAGAGAAGAGAAAGCAGGTGAACAGAATGGTTGTGATTGGTTGAGAGGAGAGGGTAGGTGGAGAAATAGCTTTATTTTGAGACAAGCTACTATGCTAAAAATAACTACTACCTCCATATTTTAATGTATGACGCCGTTAACTTTTTGTCCAACGTTTGACCATTCGTCTTATTTAAAAAATTTATGTAATTATCATTTATTTTATTATGACTTGATTCGTCATCAAATGTTCTTTAAGCATGATATAAATATTTTCATATTTGCATAAAAATTTTGAATAAAACAAAAACGTTAGTCGAAAAGTGAACGGCGTCATACATTAAAATATGGAGGGATTATATTTTAAGACGGAGGTAGTACAAGATATTTTTATCTCTCTCTCTCGTCTAGATTCATTATATGCACATAAATTTAGACAGTAGCATATATATCTGTTAAATGCATGAATCTATAAAACCAAGAAAATCTTATAGTGTTAAGTGAAAACTCGTTATAGATGGTGCTATTGGCTTTTAGATATACGTTTGACCATTTTATTTTATTAAAAAAACAAACAAATATAAAAATATGGTTGAGGCTTGAACACTTAATGATAAAACAAGTTACGGCAATATTAATAATATTTATAATAACATTTTTTAATAAGATGAACGGACAAACATAGATTTAAAAGTCAACTAGATCTAAATTTAAAAACTGAGAGAGTAAATTTGAGGAGATTTTTTCTGGTTCAACAAAAAGTATCTCGAGGTACAGCTACCGCAGGGTACTAAATCCTTTGCAATCATTAGATCTAGCTAGATAGGATAGTCAATGTTAGATCCAACGATCGGAAACGATTTGGTACCGTGAGGTATCGGTATCTCAAGGTACTTTTTTTTTTTTGATCGAAGTAAATCTCAAATTTGAGTTATATATAATACTCACTTGATATTTTTATATAACTATCAAAATTATTATATAATTAAAGTGAGTCTGAGGTGAGGTTTGAGCTTCATTTTGTGGGTTCCACTATGCTTCAAAATTGGGGTGGGCCTTCAGCCTTGAAGGGCTTCGTTTGGATGGGCTGAAATCCTGTTTCAAATTTCCGGCCCATATAGATGGATGGGCTGGATTTATCCCCGTCCAGACGAGGCCTCGTCAGGTTTTGCCACGTAAGCGAATCACTGGCTTCCGTCTTGCCACCGGTGGGGTGCGCGCCGCCGCCGGCGAGGACGAGGGGAAGCATGGCGGGCGGAGACCGATGAGGCCTAGCGCCCTGGTGGTACTGGTACTCTATGGAGTGGAGCACCTCGGCGATTGAGGAGCTCCCTGAGCACTTGCCCACGCGCCGCTACCCGTCGCCGCATCTCGGCGTCTAGCTGCTGGCGCAGCGATGGCGCGCGCGGCGGTCGGCGAGAGCTAGATCGGCGGAGCCTCCTCCATCTGTGCTCACCAGCTGCAGGACGCGTGATATGCGCCATGAAGTGGGCAAAGACCGCGGGGAGCGACGCAGCAGAGGTGTTCGGAGAAATGTCGCACTGGCAGTCGGCAGAGACGCGGACGCGGACGCGGTCGTCGGTCTAGTCCAAGAAAAGGATCCCGCACCTCAACTGCTCATCATACTGGTAAGTCTCGCAGAGTCCAATTCTATTTTTTTTTTCAAAAACAAATGCACAAATGTTTGATCTGCACCATCGAACTCCATATTAACATGCGGGCTGCTTATTAAATTAGAGATTTCGAGTGCGGTAGTAGAAATAGAATTTTGGTTCATTTCCTCTCAGAAAGTGAAACGAAAGCTTCGTGTGAAAAGTATCAGTTGAAAAAAAAAGCATCTGGAAGCGGTTTTGGTGTTCCAGATCGACATTTCCAAAACCAAAACCGTGTTAGGATTTGGGAGGCCGACCAACCACTATCCGCTATGTTTCTCCACATACCACAAGTATGAACCATTCAGTAGTGCCATGCATTATCTTCACTCTTAAGTTTCTTGTAGCATCCAGCAAAACACTGTTTTGTGAAGAAAAATACATTTGGCCAAGTTCGTTTGTCAAAGGAAGATTACACGAGCTTTCTTGTCCTTCCCTCACCATATAGGTCAGCTTCTCCGCAAAACGAAACAAACCTTCATCCACCGTTCTTTTCATCCAACCTCTGGAGGTCCAGGCAATGTCTCTACCTCGGCATCACAATTGGGAGGAGAATGATGATGGGGCCGAAGGATTGCGCCGATCACCTCCGGGAAAGCGACCCCGGTGCTCCTGCAGATTTGAGTGAGCTCACTCGTACAATCTTGCCCCTCCTATTTTTTTAGGTTCTCTCATCATTCTTTTTTTTTATCTGTACAGGCAGGATGTGGTTTCATCTCATCCAAATGCTCTTTTACTTGTTATCAAAACTTAGAATTTACAAGGAATTTAGTTGTTCATGCCGTCATTGCAAGTAAACCAATAAGTCCATTTTTCTTGGCTAACCAATTGTATCTTCTTCTGGATAAATTCATCATATGCCACTGTGATTATTTTTTAAAGGAGCCCATTCCCTTACTTGCCCCTTTTCTTTTACATACGCTGACCTCTGATTTGCAAATACGTTTCACCTGCAATCTCCTGGAAGGACAATCTAGCAAAATAAACTTCCCCCACAAAATTAAAAAAAGATGATAGCTATTAAGTTGAACTTGAAACGAAAATTTCTCTATTAGGCTATTAAGTTGAGGAATAGACCTTATTTTTCTTATTATTCTTATTCCAACAAATGATAGTGACAGGCAGATGGAGATGCTTGAGGAGATGCGAAGAATGCTGAAGGGGCAAAACGAGAAGATTGAATCCATGTATAGGGAGAATCAAGAACTCAGAGAAAAGGTTTCCTTCCTAACAGCGGTAATTTTTTTTGTTCTTCACTTTCACTTCCTAAAAGCAAAATGCATGCTTAAGCCTAGATGGTGGGTATAAACTTTGTGCCATATGGCCCAATTAAATATGCCTATTTGTTGGGAACCCCTAGAAGTACTTAGTTGGAGAGTCATTGGATTGTTCTGTGCTCAAGAGTTAAGAGGCAAGACACATGCATGACCTCAGAAGAAAAAGTTGGACCCAATCGTTTAATAGTCTACCTCCTACTTAAGATATTTACACTGACACGTGCATCAATTACTTTGTTGTTTTCTTTTTTGTGGAACTAGGTATTTTTATTATTATTGCAGATCAACTTGCTTTTGACATATGTTAAATTATATCTTTTAAATTTTGTTGATAGGATATAACCAGACTTGGTGGTTACCTTCAGCAATCCCCTGCCCCTAGGTTGGTAATATTTGCATGATACTATGAGTCTCTATCTCTCTCTCTCTCTCCCTGGCTTAAAAGTTTTAGAATTGGATATTGAGATACATCGTAGCTTTTGTCTTCTTAAACATTGAGCTATATATTGCTGCAAATATGTTCTCTGGTATCTTAACTAATGCTACAAGTGCGCAACCAATTAAGATGCACATTTTGTTAAACTTATCATTTCTACTTCCATATATTATGTTAAATTTTACATCTATGGACTGACAAATGAATATTTTTGTCTAGAACATACAACTTTGTCTAACTATATTGCAATTGATATAACTGCAAAATGTCCTGTAACACTGTGGCTGCTTTTCTCCTGCTTACCTTTTCTTTTCCTTTTGCTACATCAGTTATTAACCAAAGCATAGACTATCCTTTTCTTGGAAGTCATGACATGACGCCCATTCATCAAATCTCATCTGATGTCTACAGTAATAGTAACAAATGGACAAGTTCTTAAGTCATTTAGTAATTACCAACTTCAATACAAAAAAGGTGACTAAATAAAATATTGAAAAGACCTGCAAAGGGTGCTGTTGCACGTGCTTTGTTCACCGAAGGTTCCAGCTACTCTATTGATCTCCAATTCTTTTCTCACTTCTACTTGTTTTAAAAATAAAAAAGAAGTCTTGGCTTTCTTGGTAACGGAAGATAACATCAATTGGTGAAAGGGCTCAGCTTACTTGATTGCCTAATGCGAACCTTGGATTTTTCGCATGGAATCTCTAGTGTCAAAAAGGATTGAATTTTGAGGTCTGAATAATTGCCACTTAAGCAGAGTACTGAAAAGTTAATCAAACTTCCTGTATCTTTACTCCTTTAAATGTTCCTTGTGGTGGTGCCTCACCACCACCACCCACTGATATTTGGGTCCCACATGACTAGTAGCTCCAAAAATCTAATATCTGAAGTAACTGAAGAATTGTCACTGTTTTTCCAGCTGAAGTAATTTATCGTACCTCCCAAGTATATTAAGAAGTTGCATTCATATGTAAAATGACAATTCCTGTCTCATGATGCTTACATGTCCATGGTGCTGTGTTCATCTCATTGTTTTTGTGTGTAATTTGTTTAAGTAGCTACCATTAACTAAAATTCAGTATGCTACGCATGTGACTTCTTTTCTCTACTTTCAGGATGTTATCTGATCAGAATAGCAGTATGCAACTTCGATTGCAATTTGTGAATTCATGCAGTAACAGTAAGTACTCAACACGTAAAATTGAAGCAGATGACGAGACCCCCCTTAAGGTAGCCATATACGATCATAACAACGAGATCATGACTTGTGAACCATTTTCTTCAATGAGAGTTCACATTGTAGCAATTCATGGTGACTTTGACGATGATCATAAAGGCCACTGGACTGAAGAACACTTTCGTAGTAAAATAGTAACTGGACGACCTGGAAAAGAACATTTATTATCTGGGAAGCTGTATTTTAGGCTGCAAGGTGGTGTGGGTTATCTAAACAGTGCCAAATTCCAAGACAATTCCAGTTTTGTTCCAAGCAAAAGATTGAAGTTGGGGGTCATGGCTGCTGATGAAAGAATCTCTCAAAGAATTCAGGAAGGAATAACTGAATCTTTTGCTGTAAAGGATGTTCGGGGATACTGTGAGTTCATTCTATTTTATTCTAGTATAAGTACTTACTTTCCTCATATGTGCTTCGTTTAAAAATAAACATGTCTATATGGACTTTATCTGCCATGCACAGCCGTTTTGCCTTAGGAACGGCACCGACAGAATCAACTGTAACATCAATTAGTGCTTATGATAACCAATTAACTAGTTTCATGTTGGCCATTTTCTTTTAAATTTCTACCCCTTAGGCTGTAGCTGTGTAGATGTGTAGTGACTCTATGCAGGACATTATTATCCATTCATTCATATGGTGGGGAATAAAATCTGTCATCCCCGCATATGGTGTACTCTTTATCTTAAAGTTTCTCCTAAAGACTAAAGCCCCTTGCCGCTTCAGCCAACAAGTGTTCCATCCAGTGTACAATATCTACCCATAATGATGTAAGGATCAGCATTCTCATTTATCATCCCAGAATTCTTAATTACAAAACTATTTTTATATAAGCTAAATTTGTTCAGTAAATGAACAAAGGGAACTGGAGTTAGTTTTTCCTTTGTTTATGCTGGCAAAATTCTGCACCATGTAAGGATACTCTTCTGAAACTTAGTCATCATCCACTATTTTCACAAAGAACCTTTTCATTCATCTATACTTTTGAAGGATCAAAACCAGGGTAAACTGCATTATTTCTATTACAGAGGCGGTTGAGATTGCTTCTTTCATAGTGGATTCAAAAATTGATATCTGATATCTTTCTTTACAGCAACAAAAAAGAATCTCAATCCATCCCCATGCGATCCTGTATACAAACTGAATAAAATTGCAATGAACGGAGATAGACACAAGTTACTAGAGAAGAATGGTATCAAGATAGTGGGGGATTTTTTGTCTTTCTATGATAGAAGTCCTGAAGATCTGCGTAAAGTATGGTATTGCTTTTTTATTTGTTCTCTGATATGTTCTTGCTGCGACAATCTGTCTAATATCACCCTGTGTAGATTTTGGGAAAGATTTCTGACCAAGATTGGGAAACAATCATTAGTCACGCTCAGAAATGCACTCCAAGACCAGGAATTTACTCTAGTTGCATACAAGAGAGGAATGGGTCTGACGAACATCAGACATTTTCTAAAAGCAATGGCAGTTGTTACCTTAAGGGGTCATGCTCAGAGCAACCAAGCTCTACGCTGCGAAGTAAGTATGGTGTGGTCTCTTTTCAGTAATTAGATCGTTCCCATTATGCCTTCATGGTTTGGTGTGGAAAGATGTTGAATGCAATTTTGTTTGTGCCTTTTTCTGTGGATATCACAAATCATAGTATACTGGTTCCATGAAATCTCACAGAACAACTTGATGTCCAAGTAGTACGCCAGCAAACTTCTTCAGTGTGTAATGGACTTCAATCTGGTGCATCACTAGGGAATCTGCCAAGTAAGTCCAAGTTGCAACAAAGTACTTCGAACCAGAGCGTGACTCCCCGTGGTAATTGGCTTTTTCTTTTTATGGCACATATTTTATGTTGATGGCTTTCATAGGAACTTAACCATCCAATTTTACTCTAATGTTCCACAGAACTTGAGAGCTTCCAAGTTGCCAATGAGGAAGTTTTGTCCATAAGAAATGAGGCTTCGTCAGTTCCATCCATGGATAATAATACCTTAGGAGGGTCTAGCACACAGCAACAGTGTTTTTTGGAACACAACACAACATCTGAATCTGATGGTAATAACTTGAATTGAATTTTCTATTACTGTTTCTTGACAAAGGTTTTCGAAGAAGAGTTTTGATGTTTGCATAACCCTCCCTCTTTCTGCTACAACAGGGAATTCATTCTTACCTGGTAATCCATCCACGGACGACGCCGTCAGAGATCATCTAGCAGAGCTGGAAAAAGCTCTCCTTGAAGATGAGTCATGGGGTGACTTTGATTTCAATGAAGCTTGGGCAAATCCCTACAGTGCAGTGGAGGATAGCACGGGGCTTTCTTCTGTCAATGGAGCACATAATAATAATATTAACCACGGTGGACTTTCAGCTGCCAGTGAAGCAGGCAGTGTAAGCTATGGCGGACTTTCACCACCTGTCAGTGAAGTAGGGAGTAGAAGGTATATGGGGTATTCGCCTTCACCAGCCAGCAAACCCTGGAGCTGCAGGTTCAGGGGACTTTAGCCTGTCAGGGAGCAGAGCTAGCAGAATTAAGAATGCTCACCGCGAACATGGATTAATTAACACCCGGCTATTTGCTTCCTAGGCTCCTAGCTACGTGCATTTTTTTTGCTATGTAAAGTTGATAATGAGGATTTACATATTCTTTCTTTTTTTTTTGACGTGATATTCTTTCATTTTGGTTATGTCAAACTTCTTACAGAAAATAAATGGGCATAGTCATCCCTTGTTTCTTCTCTTTCCTCTCTCTTAGCTTCGGTAGCTTCCAAGAACATTGCTGTGCCCACCAAGGCCACCGCCGGTAGTGGAGGAAGGGAGACCACTATACTACTGAGTAGTACAGCAGAAATGCAGAATCCCTTGACGACGACGAGGCCGAGGCGGCGCCCGCGGCGGAGCAGTCGAGCAGATAGTGCAAACAGTCTCGCGCCCGCCACGCCACGCCCGGCCATGGCTCGCGGTCGCCTCAAGCGCTCTTGAAAGAGAGAAGGAGCGAAAGGGCTATGGTATACTGGCATGATTGGTCTTGAGCTCCAAGTGTTCGATGAAATGCCGCGCAAAGGAAGCCCAGTGTCCGTTACTATCCAGTATATTCTTGGAACTCTGTAGCCTGTACCTATTATCAGGTTTTTGAGAAACATTTCCGGGAAAATACGTCAGTTGCAATCATCCATTGAATACATTCTGAGCCCTATGAACCCCGCTTTAATCCTGAAGGATACTGCTGCACAGACATGAACGAGATTCTTAGTTTTAAGAGCAGGGAGAAGGTGTGGGGAAAATACGAAGAAATAGCAGTTGCAGGGCTGCTAAGGTGTCAAGAGAAAATTCAGAACATTCAAGGCCTTTATATTTTTGTTGATCTTTTTTTGTGCTAATGGGAGCAAAACCAGTTAAAATCCGTGCGTCTTCAACTATTCCTTACACCAATCTTCATATCTTCCTCATACTCCTACCTGCAAACAGATGAACAGGAAGAGATTGGGAGGAACCTAACTTAACACTTGAATTCACAGCACAAGCTGAGAGCAAGGGATCCGGGGGTTGTTGGTTCAGCACAGCTGCACAAGTGGACATTAGAAATCAGCAAAAATGATAAGATTTTGTTAGTTGATCACACCACATTGGATCAATGTTTAATTGTGCATGCGCACAAAAGAGAACAGAAGCAAACAGCGTTAATTATTACTACATTATACATTGCCCAATTATTCACATAAGATGTCTCGGGAGCCCACGCTATGCTACCGCCTACCCGTCGCAACGGACGAGCTCGAGCGCCTTCTCTAGATTGGCCACGACTTCCGAAATGGCTGGCCGCTCCTCCCACCGCAGCCGTCATCGCAACCTGCATGATCATGGTGATGAGGCCGCCGATGTCCGCCCCGACCAGCTGCGCCACCGTCGCCGCCTGACCCAGCCCGCCCCACAGTGCCATGGCATTAAGGTCAGGATTCTGTTCCTGCTAACAAACGGATATGGCAAAGAAGAAATGAGGCGGCTGTTGCCGCGTCTTGACATATTAATTTTCATTTCTCAAAAAAAAAAAAATCTTAATTGTCAGCGTCTCACTGACCTCGCTTATTTTTATACTCTAGTTGCCCTTTCTTTTTTCTGGCAAGGACACTAGGTGCTTGTTTTGACCAACATATTTTATAATGAATCATGCTTGCATCTCGGGGAAATAAAAATATGTCCAATAAGTTAATTATGAAATACAATTCACGTTGAGATGAGTGTTAACTGGCGGAAAAAAAATTCACGTTGAGATGAGTGCTAACTGGCGGAAAAATAAAAGAGAAAGGGCACAGGTAATGGGAATCTATCCCACGATATCACGGTTTAGGGCATGCAACCATAACCAGATTAGCTACTAACCAATCTCATTTTTTATTCAACTACTGTCCAATTGCGGTGTAATTATACCGTAATTACATTCGTGTGAATTTTATTAAAAAAAAATCTTTAGCGATTTATAGCTAGTCCTTCTGTTCTTTTGTCAGTGCAATTCACATCACAAGTTGAGAGCAAGGGATCAGGAGTTGTTGGTTCAGAAGAGCTGCACAAGTGGAGATAAAAAAAATCAGCAAACAAGATCACACCACATTTGTATGTTTAATTGTGTATGCCCACAAAAGAAAACAAAAGCCTGGTCTCAATACAAATGATAAGCACTTTGCGTATTTGCGAAAAAAAAAAACAAAAGGAACTGTTGGGGGATATTATAGGCTTCGATAATGTCACGCCCCGAACTAGCCCCAGGCGGAACTAGCTCGTGACGCTCCAAATTAACCTGTTAATCGATACCAGTCCCAGGAAACAGTGCTGGTATCACAGGAAGACAGCATATCACAGCAACAGAGGTCTCTTTATTATAGAGTAGGATTACAGTCATGTTGGGCTGCGGACAGACCCCGAGCTCACAACTGCATTACAAAAGCGGAAAGCGGAAGCCAAGACTTGGACCAATCATCACAGGCGCGACTTGGGAACTAGGCCGAAACCCTAAAACTCTTCGAAACCAGCTTGCTCCTGGAAGAACTCCTCGTCAGCGGGATCCGCATCGCCTTCTTCAGCAACTGGGGGGGGGATTATTTATATAGAGCAAGGGTGAGTACGGGAGTACTCAGCAAGCCATGGGAAATTAAGTGTTTAATGCAGGCTTCAAGGAAAGGCTGGTGTTTTCGCAATTGATTTTGGTTTAAACTCTTTTGGAATCAACTAAGTGAGTGCTTCTCAAACGACACGGATGAGACAGTGCGTCTCGTCCGGTCGGAGTATGTGCAATGTATCAGTCTTTAAAACAGGGTTGGCATCCGGCCAACAGCTTTTCAAACGGCCAACAGGCCAACACTTTCTTTAAACGGCCAACAGGCCAACAGCTTTTGAAACGGCCAACGAGCCACATTTTCATAAACGGCCAACAAGCCAACATCCTTTAAAACGGCCAACAAGCCAACTTCTTTTCAAACGGCCATCCGGGCCCGGCTGATCCCATCAGCCACAGGTTTCCAAACATCGAAACCAAACCACATCAGCTTTCACAAGCAGTTGTCAATCAAAACTACGCTAGGAATCACCTCACATCCGCCCATGACCGTGGGCACGGCTGTTCGAACAGTTGGTTAAAACCTCTGCAGAGGGGGTACACTTTACCCACACGACATTACTAACCCGAATCATCCAGCCCGTGTACAACGGCCACGTCTGGTTGACCTAAAGGCTTTCATGACAAGGCATTTCGAAAGCCGACACAGGTTCGCCATATGCCGACGAGGGGGGTCCCAGACCGACAACAGGTTAGGTCCCGGACCATGCTGTGCCAGGAAGCTCGGGGGTCTTCCCCGCCACCACCCCGAAGAATCCACATGCCTCTCGACATCAAAGCTCCCCCGATTAGCAATTTACTCAGCCAAGGGTGTCCCATACCACCCATGTGGTTGCACATGTCTTATGTTTGGATGAAATTCCAAGGAATCGGTCCTTAATTGCAAGAGCAGGGAACCGTACTCCCAGTACGTTCCCCGGTCCGCGATTTTCGAAACTCATTTAGTTCGCAAACACCGACCCAGGTGTCGGGTTTTCCAAGTCTTTTGTAAAACCTCAAGTTTTACCCAACTTTGAATATTTTAAGTTTTGGGGGAGAAGTGTTCCGAAGTGCGTACCCGAGGGTCCGCACATCGAAGCACAACAGTCTACAAAGGAGATTCAGGTATTCAATAAGTCATGGAGGGTATTTGCAGCAAGTGGGATTGGGGCCGACGGGATAACCCGTAAAACACGGCCAAATACTTGTGTGAGTCCTAAACATGCAATATTTGCAAAAGGAAATACTTAGATTTAAATTATGGGTGCAAGATGATCAAAGGTGACTTGCCTTGCTCGAGATCTTGAGCTTGATCTTCGAAATCCTCGCTCTGCGGGTCTTCGGGCTCCGGAACTACACGCGGAACGGAACAACTCAACAAACGGCGAAAATAAAGCCCTATTATTGACCTCTAAGCGTGCCATTAAATAGATCTCGAGATTTGGAGAATTTTGGAAGTTGAACGGAGTCAATCGGGTACACGGTTGAGAAGATATGGAATTTCTAAGATTATTGGATTTTTGGATCAAAGGAAAAAGGAAAAAGGATTTAATTAAATCCTTTTTTTTAAAAGAGAAAGAAATTAAATTAGAGGAGGGACGGAAAATAGACTTCCTCGGGCGGCTTAGGGCGCGGCCCAAAGGAAAGTCGGCCCGGCCGAGGCCTAATGGGCCGGCCGGCCCAAAGCGGCGGCCCAACACGCGCGGGCGCGGGCGGAGGAGAGGGAGGACGCGGGTGGACGCGGTCCACCGCGCGGGATCCCGGGTGGGACCCGCTTGTCAGCGACCTGGTCCACCGCGGACTCGGCGCACGCGGCGCGGCGCTAGGGTTAGGGTTTGGACGGCGCGCACACGCGCGGCGTACGGGGGACGCGGGTGCGGCGGGCCCACGCGCAGCCTCTCGGCTCGCGGTGGACCGCGCGCACGGAGGGGCGACGGATGGGGTCGGCTTGACCCCGGTCGCGGCCGACGTGGCGCCGACGTGGCGCTGACGCGGCCGGGCGCGAGGAAGACGAAGGCTGGCCGGGATTTGGACGGCGGACAGCGGCGGAGGGCGACGGGATGGTTTCGCGGCGACACCGGCGACGGGGCGAGCACCGGGAGGTCGACCGCGACGAGGGGAAGTGAGCCAACGGCTCGGATGCGCCGGAGAGGAAGCGACGGCGACGAATCGCGGCGACGACCGACGGCGGCGAGAGGAGAAGGGAACGGCGACGGCGGCGCGAGGGGCTAATTCCCGGCGGCTAGGAGCATCTACACGGTCGCGGGAGTCCGAAACTGGCGCCGGATTGGTCGGAGGAGCTCCGAGGAGGGCCGGCGACGTGCGCCTCCTCCGAGCTCGGGCGGCGGCGGCGGCGGGCATGCGGCGAGCTAGGGCAAGGCCCGGGGCTTCGCCGGCGGGTCGGGGAGGTGCTACTCGAGCTTCTACCAAAACCCTAGGGGAGGAGAAGAAGGGAGGAGGGGGAACGGAGGGAGTTATACCGCGACGGGGAGGGCGGCGCGGAGTCGACGGCCGGCGGCGCGGGAGGACCTTTCCGGCTTCGGGCCGGGGAAGGGGAAGAAGCGGAGGCGGCCGGAGACCCCTTCCGAGTCCTTCGCACGTGCTCGGCTCGGCGGCACACGCGACGGCAACGGAGGCGGAGGAGGGAGCGGCAGTGGCGCGGTGGAGGTGGGGAGGAAATGGAGGGGGAGGAGAGGGTTTTGAAGGGGGCGGCAATGTCGGTTCACGAAACCGACATTGCGACGGTCAAGGGGAGACGGCTGGCGGTCGCGGCGAGGACGGGATGACGCCGGGAGGGGATGACGCCGGCGGGGAGAGAAAAAGAGAAAGGGGGAAGAAAAGGGCTTCGCCCTTTTGCCGAAACGGGAAAAGGAGGGGAAAGGAGGGGAGGCGCGGCGCGGGGGAGAGGGCGAGGCGCGCGCGGCTTTGCCTCCGCGCGTTGGAGGCACGCGCGGAGTGGCGGGGCCGCGGGAGGTGGCGTCGGCGATGACGGCGGCGGATTTGGAAGGGCGCGGCGACAGCGGCGGCAGGCGCGGGGCCGGGGGATGACGGCGGCGGCGACCGGCCTGTCGGCCACGACGCGCGCGCGCGCGCGGGGCGATTCAAAGGCGGTGCGCGGGAGAAGGCGGCAGCGAAGGCGGCGCGGCCGCGGGCGGCTGCTCGGGCGCGGGGCGCGCGAGGGAGGGGGGAGGGGAAAGAGAGAAAGAGAGAGGGAAGGGATGGGCTGGGCCCACTGGCAGGGAGAGAAGGGAGGAGGGCCCACTGGCAGAGGGAGGGAGGGAGAGGAGTGGGCTGGGCCCACTGGCAGGGAGAGAGGAGGATGGGGCCCACGGCTGAGGGAGGTAAACTAGACTTTTTGCGGGAGATTGAATTTGAGGAATTGGATTCGGAATTGGAATTCGACGGAGGATCGGAGACTCGAGATCGGGAATTGGCACGGAGACTGACACTCAAGCAGGAAAGCAAATTTTCGCATATAGGGTTTTTAAGATTTAATTTTCCCGCTAGGCGCCACGACGGAACGGGCGCTACAGACCAACCCCCCTAACAAGAATCTCGACCCCGAGATTCAGCACCTAAGGGAGCAGCTCCGGAAACTCGGCGCGGAGATGATCTTCTCGTTCCCAGGTTGCCTCATCTTCTGAATGGTTGCTCCACTGAACTTTGTAGAACTTGATGCTCTTTCTTCGAGTCTGACGTTCTGCCTCTTCAAGAACTCTGATTGGTCTTTCCTTGTAGGTCAGATTCTTTTCCAGCTCGATATTGCCCAGGGGAACTTGTTCTTCCGGAATACGCAGGCACTTCTTTAATTGAGACACGTGAAACACATTGTGCACATCTGCGAGACCTTCAGGTAGCTCAAGCTGATAAGCCACCTCGCCACGTCTGGCGGTTATGAGGTAGGGGCCGATGTAGCGGGGTGCTAACTTGCCGGACATCCCAAACCTCTTCATTCCACGGAGGGGTGATACCCGTAGGTACACATGATCCCCTACTTTGAACTCAAGGTCACGCCTTCGATTGTCTGCGTAATTCTTCTGACGGTTCTGAGCTGTCTTTAATCGTTCTCGGATCAGCTTAACTTGTTCTTCTGCTGCCTTGAGTATATCAGGTCCGAATACTAGTGCTTCGCCAACTTCATTCCAGCACAAGGGTGTGCGGCATCTTCTTCCGAACATTGCTTCATTTGGCGACATCTGAATGCTGGCCTGATAACTGTTGTTGTACGAGAACTCGGCATACGGCAAACAACGGTCCCAAGTACCTTCAAAGTCCAGAGCACACGCACGAAGCATGTCTTCTAGGATTTGATTTACTCTTTCAGTCTGACCATCGGTCTGCGGATGGTAAGCTGTACTAAAGTTTAGATCGGTTCCGAGAGCCTCATGCAACTGCTTCCAGAACCTTGATGTGAACTGAGTGCCTCGATCTGACACAATCTTCTTGGGACAGCCAAATCTACATACGACATGCGTCATGTAGAGTTCTGCCAGTTTCTTTCCATCAAAGGTGGTTTTCACTGGCACGAAGTGTGCTGACTTCGTGAGTCGATCCACGATTACCCAGATGGAGTCATACCCGCTAGGGGTTCTCGGCAAACCGGTGATGAAATCCATTCCGATTTCTTCCCATTTCCACTCAGGAATCGGTAACGGTTGCAGCAGTCCGGCTGGCCTTTGATGTTCTGCCTTGACTCTTTGGCAAATGTCACAAAGGGCTACATATTCTGCGACGTCTCGCTTCATTCCAGCCCACCAGAAGTATGCTTTGATATCCTGGTACATCTTCGTACTTCCTGGATGAATGGAGTAGGCGGATTCATGAGCTTCTTTTAAAATGAGGTCCCTTAACTCCTTCTTGACCGGCACACAGATGCGTGATCCGCACCAAACTGTGCCTTGATCGTCTATGGAGAAATCGGTGTCCTTCTTTTCCTGTATTCTTTTTATTAATTCTTTTATCCCTTCATCATCCTTCTGAGCTTCTCGGATTTGGGATTCTAGGGTAGGTTGCACTGTTAAGCTGGCAGGGACACCTGACTGTACCATGGTCAGCCTTAACTTCTCCAATTCTTTGCACAGGCGATCTTGGTCAGGCCATATTTGAGCTGCGTTGCAATAGGTCTTTCGACTTAGCGCATCAGCGAC
Source organism: Oryza glumipatula (assembly GCA_000576495.2). NCBI lineage: Eukaryota > Viridiplantae > Streptophyta > Magnoliopsida > Poales > Poaceae > Oryza > Oryza glumipatula. Next base: position 28,990,404 of record CM002514.2, read on the forward strand.
CACATTAGCTTTACCGGGATGGTAATGAATTCCTAGATCGTAATCCTTGATTAATTCCAGCCATCTTCTTTGTCTCATATTTAACTCGGTCTGAGTGAAGATGTACTTAAGACTTTTGTGATCGGTGTATACTTCACATCTGTTCCCGATTAAATAGTGCCTCCAGATCTTGAGAGCATGAATTACGGCGGCTAACTCGAGATCATGGGTGGGATAGTTGACTTCGTGAGGCCTAAGCTGCCTGGATGCATAGGCTACAACCTTTCGTTCTTGCATTAGGACACATCCTAAGCCTTGTCTCGATGCATCACAGAAGATTTCGAAATCTCTTCGGATATCAGGCAAGGTGAGGACTGGGGCGGTGGTCAACCTTTTCTTCATTTCCTGAAAACTGTTTTCACATGCTGCTGACCATTCATACTTCTTTTCCTTCTTCAATAGCTCGGTCATAGGTCTTGCTAGCTTAGAGAATCCTTCGATGAATCTCCGATAATAACCAGCTAGGCCAAGGAAACTTCGGATCTCTGACACACTCTTAGGCGGATTCCAAGCAAGTACGGCTTCAACCTTGCTAGGATCTACTTCAACACCGTTAGCGGAGATCACGTGTCCAAGAAATGCTACTCGGTCCAACCAGAATTCGCATTTCGAGAACTTGGCGAATAGTCGATGTTCCCTGAGCTTTTCCATTATCAATCTCAGGTGTTCGGCATGTTCTTCCTCACTCTTGGAGTATATTAAGATGTCATCGATAAATACCACAACAAACTGGTCCAGGTATTCCATGAAGATCTTGTTCATCAGGTTCATGAAGAATGCCGGAGCATTGGTGAGTCCGAAGGACATCACTGTGAACTCATACAGACCGTAACGCGTTGAGAAAGCGGTCTTCGGAATATCTTCAGGTCTGATTTTCAACTGGTGGTAACCTGATCTTAAATCGATCTTAGAGAAGACTTTTGCTCCTTTGAGTTGATCGAACAGATCGTCAATTCGTGGTAACGGGTACTTGTTCTTTATAGTCACTTCATTCAGGGCTCTATAGTCAATTACCATTCTCTCAGAGCCATCCTTTTTCTTAACCAGAAGTACTGGGGCTCCCCAAGGGGATGAACTAGGTCGCACATAACCCTTACTTTCCAATTCTTCGATTTGCCTTTTGACTTCTGCTAGTTCATTAGCTGCCATTCGGTAGGGTCTTTTTGCAATTGGAGCGGTGCCTGGTGCTAGTTCTATGGCGAACTCAATTTCTCGGTCTGGTGGCATACCCGTTAATTCTTCTGGAAATACGTCGGGATATTCACTGACTATGGGCACTGCTTCCAAGGGAATGGCTTGCAAACTGGCTAGAATAGACCGACTTGCGGTAGGGGTGTTAGGGGTAAAGCGAACTTGCTTTCCTTCAGGTCCTTGCAAGGTGATGGACTTCTCAGCACAATCTATCTGTCCTTTGTGCTTAGCCAACCAATCCATCCCTAGGATGATGTCCAAGCTTTGCGAGTCTAAGACTATCGGTTTGGCTAGGAAGTCAACTTCCTCAATTCTAAGGTTAACTTCCGGGCATATTTTAGTTGCCCTTATATCCCTTCCAGGGGAATGTACTATCATTGGTATTCTCAAATTTTGGGTTTTCCAACCGTTTCTTTTCACAAAAGCTTGCGATATGAAAGAATGGGAAGCTCCTGAATCAAACAGAACTATTGCGGGTACGGAGTTGACAGGAAACATACCCATCACGACGTCTGGAGCATCCTGAGCGGTCTCAGCTTGAATGTGGTTCACTCGGCCTCGACCAAAGTGGTTGGAAGCACGAGAACCTTGTCCACTTGCCTGAGAGCTAGGACGAGCTTGAACTACCGCTGGAGTAGGAGTTCTGGCTGTGCTGCCATTAGCATGTCCTGAGTTGGTGCTGGGAGGATTCTGAGGGCACTGCCTGGCGAAATGACCCATCTGTTTGCACCGGAAGCACTGGACTGCTGACTGTCCTGACGGTGATTTGAAGGAGGTAGCACTGTTTGGCGCAGTATTGCCACTTGGGGCATGCTGCTGCGGCTGAGGTGCTGGACGGTTCACTTGTTGTCGAGGGGCATAGCCTGGCTGGCGATTAACCTGAGTGACCGACTGGTGATACTGCATGGGTTGTCCAAAGCGAGGGCGAGGTGCGCCTCGGGAAGAATTGCCCTGATGGTTAGACTTGCGTTTCTTATATTCTTCGGCGGCCTCTTTTCTGGCATCTTCAAGCAGTAGTGCCTTGTTGATCATATGCTGAAAAGTGGGGAAATCATGAGCAAGCAACTGGAGTCTCATTCCAACTGCGACACCTTTCAGGAACTTCCTGATTTTCTTCTTGTCTGTATCCACTTCCTCAGGAGCATACCGAGCCAACTTGTTGAACTGACTCAGGTATTCATTTATGCTGCTGTTGCCTTGCTTAAGCTTGCTAAATTCTTCTTTCTTCATATCAATGGCGCTTTCGGGTACATGAGCTGCACGGAAGGCCGTAGCAAATTCATCCCAAGCGATGTTAGTGGGGTCAGGGTGTGCATTGCAATAATTTTCCCACCAATCTGCAGCAGGTCCTCTTAGCTGGTGAGAGGCGTAGAGCGTCTTCTCAACGGAAGTGCACTGCACTAAGTTGAGTTTTCGTTCAACATCTTTCAGCCAATCGTCAGCCTCAACGGGCTCGACGGTCTGAGTGAATTCTGGCGGTCGAGACCTCAGAAAGTCTGTTAGCTTGGGCCTATTGTTACCCATGTGAGGATGGCCATTTCCATGCACATTATGCTGGAAACCGGCTATGGCTGTGGCTAATCCTTGCAAGATCTGCGTCTGAACTGCCATCAAGTGTTGCATGTTATTCTCAACATGGGGTGGGGACGGAATGCGTTCTTCTCCAGAATTGTGACTGGCGGTGTGGTGAGAGCGGTGAGACTGTTCCACTTCTGCAGCACGAGAAACTGAGCGATGCGAGCGGTTGCTGCGAGGGGGTTGCTCGACTTCTGCATTGCGGGAAGCTGTATGGTGTGAACGGCTGCTGTGGACTGACTGCTCATTATCTGACTCATGATTCGCTTCTATCTCTGCTCTTCTTTCCTCAAAACCGAGGCGGGCTGGTGCACGAACAGCACGGCGGGGGCGACTAGCCATCTAAACTCCCAGAAGAGGGCGGGGTAAGAATCAGATAAGCACTTAAAGAAGGCAAGAAACAAAATAAATAACAACTAGATAGCACACACTAGGCATAAACTGGTTTTCTCAAATCATAAAGACACCTGATACAACGGGTGTGGACAAGTCACAGAGCTACGCCGAGCTTGACTGTACGCACACCTCCTAGGAGAACCAGACTACCAAACAACACCCACATCAAACACACGCACGCACTACCTCGCCACGACTCCAAAAGAGTTGGCGGCGGAACAAAAGGGCCTATCTCACGGACGGCTGCTGAAGACTGACTCCTCTACTCCTCGTCGGCCTGGCTGCCTCCTGTAGTCGCCTCCTCTGTCGAAGAGACGTCGATCGGCTGAAGCGAAGAGACCGGCGGTACCTGTCGAGGGCCGGCAGCAGCACGGGCTGCTGGCGGAGGGGGAGCTGGGTGGTCAAAGCGAAACACCGTGGAGGAACCAACGACACGCTTCCGCGCAGTGCGGATAAAGCGTGGGCCACGGCGGGAGGAAGCAACGGGAGTGTGACCTGGAGTGTAGGAAGGGCTAACTGGGTGAGGGTAGGGGGAGTACACTGGAGAGTACGGCGCACGCGAGCTGGGGGAACGCGGGCCACTGGGAGTGCGGGCAGAGCCGCGAGAGCTGTGGGAAGACAGGTGGCTGGCGTGGCAGAGGCGGCCTGAGTCCCAAGAGACAGTGTCAACTGAGGTGACACCCTCCTCGGCTAGGCGGGCCTCCAGAGCTGCGTAGCGGCGGGCAAGGGAGCGGTAAGCCTCAAGGAGCAGGTCGTGCTGAGTGGCCTGAGCCTCTGAAAGCTCGACCATGCGAGTCAGCACTGGCTGAGACTCGCTGTACGGGCAGGGGTACCTGGCGTCCGTACGGCCGGAAGGAAGGCGTGGAAGCTGCCGGAAGGCAGAACCTCCGAGACGGTGACCGTAGTCGTGGGCCAGACGACGAAGCGCGGTCCAGGAGAGGTCCTGGTACGCGATCTGGAGAGTGGGCCTGGCCACAGTGAAGTGGTGGGGGCGAAGGCCGGCTCCGTGTATACCTCCACGAGGGTAAAGGTACACAGAGAGCTCACAGCGAGGGGGAGTGCGGTCCACAGAGTACCCCGTGTACTCGGGACACGAGAAGCCAAGGAAACGGGCGAGGTCACGAAGCTGAGCGACGTGGTGACCCTCACCAAAACCGTGGGAACTGAAGCTGGCGTTCACTGCCATCTACAATTTTGAAAGAGGGAGAAAAGATCAGTAACCATTTTAGAAACAAACTACTGAAAAAAAAAAAGAGAAAGCAAGAAACCTTAGCTTTTCGCAAATAATTTTGAACTTAGTATCCTTAGGGTCGTCCTAAGCGTCGGGTTTCGTCCTAGGGCCAAGCCTGTGCTCTGATACCATCTCTTGTCACGCCCCGAACTAGCCCCAGGCGGAACTAGCTCGTGACGCTCCAAATTAACCTGTTAATCGATACCAGTCCCAGGAAACAGTGCTGGTATCACAGGAAGACAGCATATCACAGCAACAGAGGTCTCTTTATTATAGAGTAGGATTACAGTCATGTTGGGCTGCGGACAGACCCCGAGCTCACAACTGCATTACAAAAGCGGAAAGCGGAAGCCAAGACTTGGACCAATCATCACAGGCGCGACTTGGGAACTAGGCCGAAACCCTAAAACTCTTCGAAACCAGCTTGCTCCTGGAAGAACTCCTCGTCAGCGGGATCCGCATCGCCTTCTTCAGCAACTGGGGGGGGGATTATTTATATAGAGCAAGGGTGAGTACGGGAGTACTCAGCAAGCCATGGGAAATTAAGTGTTTAATGCAGGCTTCAAGGAAAGGCTGGTGTTTTCGCAATTGATTTTGGTTTAAACTCTTTTGGAATCAACTAAGTGAGTGCTTCTCAAACGACACGGATGAGACAGTGCGTCTCGTCCGGTCGGAGTATGTGCAATGTATCAGTCTTTAAAACAGGGTTGGCATCCGGCCAACAGCTTTTCAAACGGCCAACAGGCCAACACTTTCTTTAAACGGCCAACAGGCCAACAGCTTTTGAAACGGCCAACGAGCCACATTTTCATAAACGGCCAACAAGCCAACATCCTTTAAAACGGCCAACAAGCCAACTTCTTTTCAAACGGCCATCCGGGCCCGGCTGATCCCATCAGCCACAGGTTTCCAAACATCGAAACCAAACCACATCAGCTTTCACAAGCAGTTGTCAATCAAAACTACGCTAGGAATCACCTCACATCCGCCCATGACCGTGGGCACGGCTGTTCGAACAGTTGGTTAAAACCTCTGCAGAGGGGGTACACTTTACCCACACGACATTACTAACCCGAATCATCCAGCCCGTGTACAACGGCCACGTCTGGTTGACCTAAAGGCTTTCATGACAAGGCATTTCGAAAGCCGACACAGGTTCGCCATATGCCGACGAGGGGGGTCCCAGACCGACAACAGGTTAGGTCCCGGACCATGCTGTGCCAGGAAGCTCGGGGGTCTTCCCCGCCACCACCCCGAAGAATCCACATGCCTCTCGACATCAAAGCTCCCCTGATTAGCAATTTACTCAGCCAAGGGTGTCCCATACCACCCATGTGGTTGCACATGTCTTATGTTTGGATGAAATTCCAAGGAATCGGTCCTTAATTGCAAGAGCAGGGAACCGTACTCCCAGTACGTTCCCCGGTCCGCGATTTTCGAAACTCATTTAGTTCGCAAACACCGACCCAGGTGTCGGGTTTTCCAAGTCTTTTGTAAAACCTCAAGTTTTACCCAACTTTGAATATTTTAAGTTTTGGGGGAGAAGTGTTCCGAAGTGCGTACCCGAGGGTCCGCACATCGAAGCACAACAGTCTACAAAGGAGATTCAGGTATTCAATAAGTCATGGAGGGTATTTGCAGCAAGTGGGATTGGGGCCGACGGGATAACCCGTAAAACACGGCCAAATACTTGTGTGAGTCCTAAACATGCAATATTTGCAAAAGGAAATACTTAGATTTAAATTATGGGTGCAAGATGATCAAAGGTGACTTGCCTTGCTCGAGATCTTGAGCTTGATCTTCGAAATCCTCGCTCTGCGGGTCTTCGGGCTCCGGAACTACACGCGGAACGGAACAACTCAACAAACGGCGAAAATAAAGCCCTATTATTGACCTCTAAGCGTGCCATTAAATAGATCTCGAGATTTGGAGAATTTTGGAAGTTGAACGGAGTCAATCGGGTACACGGTTGAGAAGATATGGAATTTCTAAGATTATTGGATTTTTGGATCAAAGGAAAAAGGAAAAAGGATTTAATTAAATCCTTTTTTTTAAAAGAGAAAGAAATTAAATTAGAGGAGGGACGGAAAATAGACTTCCTCGGGCGGCTTAGGGCGCGGCCCAAAGGAAAGTCGGCCCGGCCGAGGCCTAATGGGCCGGCCGGCCCAAAGCGGCGGCCCAACACGCGCGGGCGCGGGCGGAGGAGAGGGAGGACGCGGGTGGACGCGGTCCACCGCGCGGGATCCCGGGTGGGACCCGCTTGTCAGCGACCTGGTCCACCGCGGACTCGGCGCACGCGGCGCGGCGCTAGGGTTAGGGTTTGGACGGCGCGCACACGCGCGGCGTACGGGGGACGCGGGTGCGGCGGGCCCACGCGCAGCCTCTCGGCTCGCGGTGGACCGCGCGCACGGAGGGGCGACGGATGGGGTCGGCTTGACCCCGGTCGCGGCCGACGTGGCGCCGACGTGGCGCTGACGCGGCCGGGCGCGAGGAAGACGAAGGCTGGCCGGGATTTGGACGGCGGACAGCGGCGGAGGGCGACGGGATGGTTTCGCGGCGACACCGGCGACGGGGCGAGCACCGGGAGGTCGACCGCGACGAGGGGAAGTGAGCCAACGGCTCGGATGCGCCGGAGAGGAAGCGACGGCGACGAATCGCGGCGACGACCGACGGCGGCGAGAGGAGAGGGGAACGGCGACGGCGGCGCGAGGGGCTAATTCCCGGCGGCTAGGAGCATCTACACGGTCGCGGGAGTCCGAAACTGGCGCCGGATTGGTCGGAGGAGCTCCGAGGAGGGCCGGCGACGTGCGCCTCCTCCGAGCTCGGGCGGCGGCGGCGGCGGGCATGCGGCGAGCTAGGGCAAGGCCCGGGGCTTCGCCGGCGGGTCGGGGAGGTGCTACTCGAGCTTCTACCAAAACCCTAGGGGAGGAGAAGAAGGGAGGAGGGGGAACGGAGGGAGTTATACCGCGACGGGGAGGGCGGCGCGGAGTCGACGGCCGGCGGCGCGGGAGGACCTTTCCGGCTTCGGGCCGGGGAAGGGGAAGAAGCGGAGGCGGCCGGAGACCCCTTCCGAGTCCTTCGCACGTGCTCGGCTCGGCGGCACACGCGACGGCAACGGAGGCGGAGGAGGGAGCGGCAGTGGCGCGGTGGAGGTGGGGAGGAAATGGAGGGGGAGGAGAGGGTTTTGAAGGGGGCGGCAATGTCGGTTCACGAAACCGACATTGCGACGGTCAAGGGGAGACGGCTGGCGGTCGCGGCGAGGACGGGATGACGCCGGGAGGGGATGACGCCGGCGGGGAGAGAAAAAGAGAAAGGGGGAAGAAAAGGGCTTCGCCCTTTTGCCGAAACGGGAAAAGGAGGGGAAAGGAGGGGAGGCGCGGCGCGGGGGAGAGGGCGAGGCGCGCGCGGCTTTGCCTCCGCGCGTTGGAGGCACGCGCGGAGTGGCGGGGCCGCGGGAGGTGGCGTTGGCGATGACGGCGGCGGATTTGGAAGGGCGCGGCGACAGCGGCGGCAGGCGCGGGGCCGGGGGATGACGGCGGCGGCGACCGGCCTGTCGGCCACGACGCGCGCGCGCGCGCGGGGCGATTCAAAGGCGGTGCGCGGGAGAAGGCGGCAGCGAAGGCGGCGCGGCCGCGGGCGGCTGCTCGGGCGCGGGGCGCGCGAGGGAGGGGGGAGGGGAAAGAGAGAAAGAGAGAGGGAAGGGATGGGCTGGGCCCACTGGCAGGGAGAGAAGGGAGGAGGGCCCACTGGCAGAGGGAGGGAGGGAGAGGAGTGGGCTGGGCCCACTGGCAGGGAGAGAGGAGGATGGGGCCCACGGCTGAGGGAGGTAAACTAGACTTTTTGCGGGAGATTGAATTTGAGGAATTGGATTCGGAATTGGAATTCGACGGAGGATCGGAGACTCGAGATCGGGAATTGGCACGGAGACTGACACTCAAGCAGGAAAGCAAATTTTCGCATATAGGGTTTTTAAGATTTAATTTTCCCGCTAGGCGCCACGACGGAACGGGCGCTACAGATAACCCCTCCGGGGTAACGATACCGAAGCCTCCCCAAGAATATCATCCCTCCTTGAGGTGCCGGAGGGGCGCCGTCCACTCTGAAGGGTAAGCGGGGCCCTGGATCCATCCACTAGCAAGGTACAGGCCTTGCCTTGCCTTTGGAGGAGAAGGTTGCACGCGGGGTTTCAACATCGTTGAGGGAGGCATTAAATGCCTTACCCACCAACTGTTCGTGCGGCCATGCTGTAGTGTAGGCTCGAGAATCCTAGACCCATTATTACTTGGCTGGACCCGTGATTGTTGTTGGCCCATGAGTCTGCTCATTCTTTAGTATGCTCTTAGAGGGTTCACCAGTCAGCTAGTAGCACCAGGATATCTTGTGACCATAGAGCTACAGTTATAATGTCTTACTATGCAGTCAACTTATGGGTATAAACGGAAAAATATGTAGTGCAAATCACAAATATAATGAAAATTTGAAAACTACTGTTTGACCCAAAAATGGATGCTTGAGATTTGTTTACACCACCGAGAGTAAAAATTTTATTTCTAGATTCAACCATTTGTACAAAATTTATCTGGAGTAAACTTTTTAATCTTCATGATGTCAACAAATATTAGACGTTTAACTTTAGATCCAACGGTAATTTTTGAATTTACACTACATATCTATTATACTATTAAGACAGCTTTAAAAGGAGGCACCACGTTCGCTGTGGAGGCTAGAAATTCCCACATTAATCGGAGAAAAAGAGAAAAATATTAACCACTAGATCATAGTAAATTTAGATCTCAAGGGTTGAGATTTAATGAATAAAATTTTGGAAACATATTGTTGTTCCACATAAGCACTATAGAAACGTACATGGTAGCACGTTACAACTCATATTGAGTATGGCGTATAGCAGTAGCATCAGGACCCTAGACTCTATTTGGAAAGGAACATAACTTAGCAAAAGGAAACAGAACTAGAGTAGGTTTCATGTGAGACATCAGTAAAATAGTTCTTCCGCATATAATCCTATCATTGTTTTTAACGTGATTTACACCTTCCAATATACCAGGCATAAAAAGAAATAAATAATTGGTAAAATAAATAATGGGCACACTAAAAACTAGCAAAAGAACATGGGCTTTGTCATCAGATCTAGATTGTTTCTATGTTTCTTTTGCATATTCTTGAAAAAAAATCCTTTTAAATTCAAATTACAAATGTAAAAAACTCAATCCAGATGCTAGAAATTAACACATTAACCATGGAAAAAAAAGTCCAAGTAGGAATACAATTTAGAAACAACTAAATTTCGGATAAAAATAAGGAATATTGAAAGAATAATCCACGTAAAATACACCACGAGATTAATTAAAATTTGAAATAAAACAAAAAAATTGAAAGTAGAAAAAAAAGAGAGTTAAAGTAGTAGTACCTTTTAATAATTACTAAAATTTAGAATAAAAAAGAAATATTAAAATAACAATCCATCTTAAACACGATAGGAGATCAATTAAAATTCAGAATATAAAATAAAATAAATTTCGAAATTATAAAAATAAAAATAAGAGTTTGAGTAGGAATATATTTTAGAAAAACTAAAATTCAAAATAACAAATAAAAAATATTGTAACAAGAGAACATCTAGAACACAAAATGAGGTTAATTCAAATTCAAAATAAAAATAAAATAGAAAAACTAAAATTCAAAATAACAAATAAAAATATTGAAATAAGAGATCATCTAGAACACAAAATGAGGTTAATTAAAATTCAAAATAAAAATAAAAATAATTTCAAAAAAGACAATTAAAAAAAGGCGCATCGGACTTTAGAGAAGGTTTTCGTAAATTCGTCCTACTAGGGCTGCGGGAGGAGGGCCAACTGCTCATGTGATGAATAGTAGCAATCGCATGAGGGCAACCCAAGATGCAATTCAAAATAACAAATAAAAAATATTGAAATCAGAGATTATCTATAACACAAAATGAGGTTAAGTAAAATTCAAAATAAAAATAAAATAGAAAAACTAAAATTCAAAATAAAAAAGATAGCTTTGAAAGGAAGTACCACGTTCGCGGCGGAGGCTAGAAATTCCCACATTAATCGGAGAAAAAGAAAAGGAATGTCCAAGTAGAAATACAATTTAAAAAGAGCTGAAATTCAGAAATAAAAATAAGCAATATTGAAAGAAGAGTCCATATAAGAACCCAACACGAGATTAATCAAAATTCAGAATAAAAATAAAATAAAACCCAAAATTAGAAAAGAAAAAGAGAGTCCAACTAGGAATACAATTTAAAAATAACTGAAATTCAAAATTAAAATAAGGAATATTGAGAGAAGAGTCCATATAAGAACCCAATACGAGATTAATTAATATTCGAAATAAAAATAAAAATAAAATCCAAAATTAGCAAAAAGAAAAAAGAGTTCAAGTAGGAATACAATTTAAAATTAACTGAAATTCGGAATTAAAAAATAAGCAATATTAATACTTCAAATGACAGATTAATTATGCTTAATAAATTCGTTTCGCAGTTTACAGGCGGAATATGTAATTTGTTTTGTTATTAGTCTATATTTAATACTTCAAATGTGTGTCCGTATATCCGATGTGACACGCCAAAATTTTTCACCCCTAGATGTAAACACTTCCTCTCTTTGATCTCAAACTTCTTTAATTAGAACCTTGTCTAGAGCTAATCACATGCTTTTTGTAAATTTGTACGTGGTGACATCTCACCCACTCCGACTCGCTCTAGTACAATAGATTCAAGTGATATACAAATTCTCACTTGACATTTTTATATAATTTTCAAAATTATATGATACTTCCCATCTTAAAATATAAGAAATATAAGGGATACTACATTGTTCTAGATAAAAGTATTCTAACTTTTACCAGGTTTTGTAGAGATAAATATTAACATAATACAACATCGAAGAAGTAAACTAATGTTGCTCTTTTGATAGTCGCGTTGAAGGAGAGAGAGAGAGGGGGAAGAGAGATATAGAGAAAAAGAGAAAGTGAACACTAGGAACTAAAATACAAAATGATTATTTAGTGGTGGGTGTTTTTATTTCTTTTGAAAATGATTGGCGGGAGAGGAGGATGCGTCTAGATGGTGGAGATGGAGGGTTCGGGGTTCCATGTTTCCTCCCAAATGGGAGGTCGCACCTGAAACATTCCCCGTAACATAGTGGTATGATTACATTTGTATTCAAAAGTATTTATTTTTTCTAATATTAGTACATTTAGATCCATTAGCTATCAGAAACCATATTTATCATAAACAAATACCAAAATGTATTAGAGAATGCAGGGAGTAGTAACTTATCAATGGCACTTGTAAAAATGAGTTAAGGCTGTGTTTAGTTCATGTCAAAATTGGAAGTTTGGTTGAAATTGGAACGATGTGATGGAAAAGTTGGAAGTTTATGTATGTAGGAAAGTTTTGATGTGATAGAAAAGTTAGAAGTTTGAAGAAAAAGTTTAGATCTAAACTCGGCCTAAGTGAGAATCTCTCAAGTGAGATTTGAGCTTAGTTTTGTGGGCCTAGTCCACTAGGCCACTAGGCGTGGAATACATAGGCTTCAAAATGGGCCCGGCTTTAAGCCTTGCAAGGCCTTGTGTGGATGGGCCTTATTTACGCCCGTCGAAACACGTCTGGTTCTGGTTCTGCCACGTAAGCGCTCCACTGGTCGCCGCCGGCGAGGACGAGGGGAAGTATGGCAAGCGGGAAGCGCGCGGCGGCATGGGCGCTGGCGGTGCTCGACGAAGCGGAGCGCCTCGGCGGTGGTTGAGGAGCTCCCGAAGCCTTTGCCATGCTGCCACCCGCCCGCTTCTGGCGCTCCAATGGCGCGACGGTCGGCGCGCGCGACGAGATCGAGCTTGCCGGCTGCGGCGCCTTCTCCTCATTCTCGTTTTCCCACTGCTCTGCTCAACAGGTGGAGGATGCCTGATATGTGGCCATGAAGTTAGAAGAGGACAAGGCGAGGGGGAGCGACGCAGAGGTGTTCGGCGAAATGCCGCACCGGGAGAGATCGTGTTCGTAGAGATGCAGATGCGGTCTCCATCGAATCTACAGTTGTCAATCAACAGTCGGCACATATGTGGTAAGTCTCGCACATCCCCAACAGTTTCGTTTTTTATTTGCCCATTTTGTTTGAACCCACTAAAATCAATAGAAAAATATTACGAATATGGGGCTTCATGCTAAATTCCATTGGGATATATACTTAGGTGTTTTCTCGGGAAATTGAAACGAAAGCTTCATCTGAAAAGTATCAGTTGTCAAAAAAAAAAAAGAAGCATCTAGAGACGGTTCCGCTTCAATTTTCCAAAGCCAAAACCGTGTCGATCTTCTCTCCAATCTCCACGCGGACGCGGTAGGCGGCTTGGAGGTTGATCTCCTCCAATAAACGGTCCAGGGAATCAAACGCACCTAATGCTTCCCTGCTCCACATTGACTCAGTAGTGAGGTACTGCTGTGCAACGGCTGAAGTTTCATGGAACATTCACGTGGATCACTCTCTCTCTCTCTCTCTCTCTCTCTCTCCTTCTGAAAAGAAAGCTGTCAATGGTGTGAATTGCAAAAATCTAGGAAATCCGTGCATCAAAGGAAGATTACACGAGTATTCCTGTCCTTCCTGTTCAAATTTCCAAGAAAGAAAGGTATCCCTTGTCATGTCCTATATCTAGCACTCCAGTGAACTGCAAGAAGCCCCATCGCACCACAGTACCACACTTGCAATCCTCTCTCTCCATCTCCCCCAACAGCCCTGGGCAATGTCTGTAGCCCTGCCTCAGGATCATGAGGAGAATGACAACGAAGGATCACAAAGATCACCGCCTGCGAAGCGACTGCGGAACTCCTGTGATTTCGAGTGAGCTCACTTCTACAATCTTGCTTCATTTATGTTTCACTTTTGCAGTATTTTGTTTGATCTAATCACAACACACTCTCCTTTATGTGCCATATGATGTTCGTTGATGTAAATTCTCCCCCCCCCCCTCCTCCTCAGATTAATCTGTTTGGTAAAGGGAAAGCGGACCAGGATTTAGTTTCTCCAGTTTATCTTCATCCAAACTCAGCAACTTGTGTTGGTGGTTCAATATGCAAAAACCACTTTTAGCCTTGTGTTCGGAACTCTGGTGAGTTCCAAGTTGTTTTCTAGACAATAACCATGTTTGTTGGTCACGCCTCTCTATTCTTAATAAAATTGGCCATGCCTGTCTAGTGAAAAAGAAGTAAGTCAGTAAATCCCTCTCCTGAGAACAGCATCGTAGCCTAGCGGCAGGGAGTTGCCAGGTGCTCATGCCAACCTTGTGTTCAAGTGTGTCTCAATCCATATTTTCTCACTATCTTATTCCCTCCCTCTATAAATAAACCCTTCTCTACTAAGAAAATCGGTTATTTATAATCTATATGTGATTTATGTAAATATAATAATTTAAGGGAAAATGGTACATATTGCAGTAGATCCACCTTTAGGCTGCGGTCGAACATCCTCTTTCCCAACTTCTACTCTCTCGTTTTCTATGCGCACGCTTCCCGAACTGCTAAATGGTACTCCCTCCATCCCATAATATAAGAAGTTTTAGAGCTGGACACGGTTATTAAGAAAGTAGGTAGAAGTGAATGGTGAAGGGTTGTGATTGGATGAGTAGTGGAGGTAGGTGGGAAAAATGAATGGTGGAGGGTTGTGATTGGTTGTGAAGAGAATGTTGGTGGAGAAGTTGTTATATTCTGGGACAAATCTTAAGGGCTAAAAGTTGTTATATTTTGGGACGGAGGGAGTACGTTCTTTGCAAAAATGTTCTATAGGAAAGTTGATTTAAAAATCATATTAATCCATTTCTCAAGTTTTTTCGCTAATACATAATTAATCATGAGCTAATGAGCTACCTTGTTTTCCCTGCGGGAGAAATGGGTTACGAACCCACAGATTCAAACACAGCCTTAGTTTGCATAGAAGAAAGTATTGCAAAAACACTTCCCAATAAAATGGGCACAATATGCTGTGAAATGAAAAAAAAAAACAGATGATGACTACCTGTGGGCTATTAAGCTAGCCTAGAGAGGTAAGAAATTGAGCTTATTTTCTTTCGCTTGCATGGCAGTGACAAGCAGACTGAAATGCTCCAGGAGATTCTACGGATGAATCGAATGATGCAGCAGCAAAATGAGAGGATCAAATTAGTGCTTAGGGAGAATCAGGTGCTGCGAGAAAAAGTTTCCAGCCTAACAGTGGTAAGAGCTTAATTTGTGCTTCCATCCCATAGAGCAAAAATGTATGCTTCAGACTTCATGGTTGGGATGATATGATTCCAGAGCTTTCCGATATGAAGAAGTTCATTTATGGACTTGAACTTCCACATCAAACCCCAACTTTAAAATCTTGAACTTCCTTTATAAAAGAAAACTATCTTGAACTTTCAAAATCATTCACTTTTCAACCTTAAGCTGAACTTAGAATGGTTGAAGTGTCCAGTTTTGAAATATAAAGTTGATTTTCAGACTTCCATGAAAGTTAAGGATGATAAAATGAACTTCTTCCTTTACAATATTGTTTCTGTTAGATACAATATATGGGATCTTGAAAAGTAGTTTTTGGATAGTATTATGTGTGCTCAGTTCTTAAGTAGCAAAATTTACATATTGTTTGATCTCAAAAGGATAGGAGCCAATAGATTAATGAACTACCTTGTACTTAAGATATGTCATATGTTAACTGATGTATATCAACTTTGAGGTTTATCAGAATTTATACCAATATTGTTGCAAATTAATTTTGCATTTTACGTCTAGAAAGTGATGCTCTTTAAACTCTATTGGCAGGCAATAAGTGAAGTTGTTGGTTACCATAAGCGAATCCCTGCGCCTAGGTTGGTACTTGGTAATATTGGCATTAATACATTTTCCTTTGCTTCAAGTTTTTCGGTTGTACATGGAGTTACAACATACCTGCTTTAAGTTTTTGAATTGTACATGAATTAAGAAAATTTTTGTGCTATTTTAACTAATGTTATGATGTTAGTTAACAGATGAAGAAGCACATTTCGTTCAGTTTTTCATTTTGTAGTTTCACATATGTTGAATTTGCACCTATAAACTGACATAGTGTCTATCTCTTTTTATAGAAACATAATGTTTATCTCTGTTGCAAGAATATGCAATTATATTTACTTTGCTGTAAAGGACTAAAAAACATTGCATTATCTTTCCAGCTTTCTTTATTTTGTTTTTGCTATGTCAGTTGTCAATTGACTAGATATTTTATCCGATGTTGAAACAAAATAAGATTATATAAATAGTGAAGTCATCTTCTAAAGGTTAATCGTTTGGATTTCTGTTGCAAAGAGGTGGAGTTAGGGAGGTTTGGAATGTACTAGCCACAAATCGGGATGTTGTCACACATGCTGTCATTATTGTGGGATTGAGCAACCATGATGATCTTAATTTATTTATGAAGTCCTTCTTTCTTTAAAGTCTTAATTGGCTTGTTTGCCTATTGGGGAGGGTTAACTTATCAAAGGGTTCAGCTTGCTTGGTGACCTAACTTTACCCATCGTGTTCTACTAGCAAGGCTCTCAGTGAAATGACATCCAAGGCTCTCACATGTTCTCGAAAAAGTGCTAGCTAAAATTAAACCGGGCACCTTTTTTCTCAAGAAAGTAGCAAGCTAAGAGTTGAGGGAAAAGAAAACATCTAGTCCATCATATCTCATTCTCATATAGTCACGTGCATATATGGGATACCTGTATTGCTCTGTGTTATTTTTCTTTGTTTCTTTGAGTACACATAAGTAACTGCCATATATTAAAGTTCAACACTGTATGTTTATGATGTACTTGCACTATTTTTTAGGATGTTACCTGATCAGAACTGCAGCGAACCACTTCGATTACAATTTGTGAATTCATGCAGTAACGATAAGTACTCAACACACAAAATAGAAGCAGATGACGAGAGCCCCCTTCAGGTAGCTATATATGATCGTAACAACAAGATCGTAACAAGTGAACCATTTTCTTCAATGGGAGTTCAGATTGTAGCCATCGATGGTGACTTTGATGATGATCATAAAGGACAGTGGACTGAAGAGTACTTCCGTAGTAAAATAGTACCTGGACGACCTCAAAAAGGACATTTGCTGTCTGGGAAGCTGTATTTTAGGCTGCAAAATGGTGTGGGTTATCTCAATGCCAAGTTCCAAGACAATTCTAGTTTTGTTCCAAGCAAAAAGTTCAAGTTGGGTGTTATGGCAGCTGATGAAAGAATCTCAGAAAGAATTCAAGAAGGAATAACTGAATCTTTTGCTGTGAAGGATGTTCGGGGATACTGTGAGTTCACGCTATTCTATTATATTTTTAATACTTATTATTTTGCTCCTCTGTGCTGATATCTCTATCATGTACATGAACATCCATTAACCTGGAAGGTGCAAACAGAATGAGTAGTAAGAACAATTTAGGGATCACGATAACTAGTTGGTAACCCGTGTGAATATTTCATATTTTATCAATATGTAAAACCTGTTTTTAGATACTTAAGAACCTTTAAAACTTGGCCACCATCCATTTATTTTACAGAAAAAACATTTTCACACATCAATATTTTTCAAAGGATAAGAGGCAGGATAACTACATTGAATGTCTTTCTCTGCAGTAACAAAGAAGAATCCCAATCCATCCCCACGTGATGCTGTATATAAACTGAGCAAAATTGCAAAGAACGGTGACAGGCACAAGTTACTAGAGCAGAATGGTATCAAGACAGTGGAGGACTTCTTATCTTTCTACAACAAGAGTCCAGATGATCTGCGTAAAGTATGAGAATGAATTATTAACACTGTTATTTTGCTATCTAGTTTGTTCTCATATACAATATCACCAACAGTTCCTCCTTTTGTTCTCTTTTTAATCCTCCTTTTATTTTCTTTTTAATGTCACCCTATGTAGATTTTGGGAAAGATTTCTGATCAAGATTGGGATTTGATCATTAGTCATGCTCTGAAATGTAATCCAAGACCAGGAATTTACTCTAGTTGCCTTCAAGAGAGTAATGTGTCTCATGAACATGAGGCATTTTTTAGAAGCAATGGCAGCTATTACCTTCAGGGATCATGCTCAATGCAACCAAGTCATACATCACAAGGTAGGTTTGGCCTGGCCTCTCTTGAGTAATTTGATTGCTTCCATTCGCCATTCATGGTCTGCTGCTGGAGGTAGTTCCTTGTTTCTGTGGATATCCCAATGGAGGTTTATTGATTCTTCAAAAACTCACAGAACAACTTGATGTTCAAGGAACTCGCCAGCAAATTTCTTCAACGTGTAATGGACTATCATCCGGTGGATTATCAGTGATTGTGCCAAATAGGTCCAAGTTCCAACCAGACACTTCAGACCAAAACTTGATGCATCATGGTAATTGGCCTTTTTCTCTGTGGTGTGTATATTTTGTATGTCATCAGTTTTAAAGGTAGATTTGCTCTGAATTTTCTGCAGGACAACTTGAGCGTATCCAAGTTGTCGACCGGCAAGTTTCATCGGTAGGAAATGAGGTTATGTCGGTTTCATCCATGGATAACAATATGTTAGAAGTGTCGAGCTCACAGCAACAACATTCTTTGGGGCACATCAATACGGCTGAAATTGATGGTAGCAACTTTATTTCTGTGGCACTTTTTGTTAGTTAATGTTTTGGAATAATAGTCTGATGTTTGCATGCTGTCATATTTTTCCATCAGGGAATGGATTATCACATGCTAATCCATCTGATTGGAATTCGTCGTTGGACTGGATTCATGGCCACGCAGATGTGCAGTTGGAATCTATGGTAAATGCACAGAGGAGAGAAAATTTGCTGAGTGAATATGTGGGGCGGGGGGAGCATGATTTCACGAGAACTCATTGCTCAGGAGGTTCCTGCAGTGCAGCTGAGCAAAACTGGGGTCATTCGCATGTCACTGCAGCGGAGCAAAAGTGGGGTCATTCACCTGTCAGTGAAGCAGGTAGCATGAACTACAATGGGGCTGTCAATGAAGCAGGCAGTTGGAGCCACAGGGGACTTAATCCTTCACGGGCCGCAGGCAGTAGGAGACACAGGAGACATTCATTTTCACCTGCCAGGGGAGCTGGCAGTAGAAGACACAGAGAAGCACGCAGTAGCAGCTACGGTGAACAAGTCTTTGGAGAAGCCAGTAGCAGCGACTGCTTATGGTTTACCCCACTGCCACCTGTCTTGTTTTCAGACAATATCAGCAATACAAGTAAATATTTCACGGATTAAGAATAATATACTTCACTCTTCTTAAAAATATATATATATACTTCACTGATGAAACGGGTGATGCCTTTATGCCGCCGTTTATTCAGAAGCTACTCCCATCGGATTGCTTGTATTCAGTTCAACTTTAGTGCATATTTGGATGTTATTAGTATATTTACAGACCATAGCTTTCAGTACATTTTATGCATACCATAGTTATATTTTTGCTTTGAGAAAAACCAAGGTGTCTAAATTTAGTACAATTCTATGCACTATTTCATTGGAAAGCAACCTGTTGGTGTGGCTCTGACCTCTGATCTGTGACCAACAACCCTGTTTGTTGTTCTTGTTTGTTCCTGTTATTTCCATGGCAATGATGACGTTTTTTATATAATGCCGTGCATTCCTGGTATGCTCTTCTCTCTCTTCTGGAAATCTACATATGTCCAGTTTCAGAAACGAGGAAGGTGCCTAAGTTGGAATCATTCCCCGTGTTAATTTTCAGAGTTTCTTCAAGCAGAGACAGTTTTTAGACTTGTACAGTGCCTGGAAGCTATTCTGACTGGATTTTTCATATTTTAGTCTTTTTGAAAAACTTATCCTATAAATAGACCTCTAAAAAAACTTATTCTAGAAATGATCCTTTTCGCGGCACCAATGTCATTGGCGCCGTGGTCCAACATGACGGCGCCAATGACGTTGGCGCTGTCCCCCTAGCTCCCCGGTAAAAGTTAAGTTACAAATGTGAAGGGGGACAGCACCAACGACATTGGCGCTAAGGACCAAATTGTAATTTTTTTTGAAAAGGAACTATTTGTATTTTAAAAAGGACCCATTTGTAAAAAATATTTACAAATAGGTTCTCGGCGCCAGTGTCATTTGCGCTGAGGACCTATTTGTAAATATTTTTATTTGCAAATAAGTCTTTTTTAATTACAAATAGGTCCTTTCCAAAAATATTACAATTTGGTCCTTAGCGCCAATGTCGTTGGCGCCGTCCCCCTTCACATTTGTAACTTAACTTTCACTGGGGGGCTCGGGGGATGGCGCCAATGTCATGTTGGACCACGGCGCCAAAGAAATTGGCGCCGCGAAAAGGATAATTTCTAGAATAAGTTTTTTTAGGGGTCTATTTATAGAATAAGTTTTCTAAAAGGATCAAAATGTGAAAAATCCAGGCTATTCTGAATCAATTTCACTCCTTGAAAACACCAGCCTAACCACATCCATCATCTTGAACCAAAATAGCAACTGTTTGTTTGAATTGACCACCAGGCACTAATCATCTTTGGCACAAGAAGTTGCACAGCAGAGAAGGGTAAAAGAGATGACTCTTGACTCGGCAAACCTAACCAAACCCCATGAACGACAGCCAGCAGCGAGGAAGCAGCGAGGAGGAAAAACGAGCGAGTATTCCTCACCGCGTTATATCACTCCTATACTGTATTATAAATCGAATTCACAAGCACGCGTTTAGATCACTTGATCACTTGCAAGTTCATGCACGCGTAATTGTCATCGCCATCGTACGTCTTCCTCCTCCTCTGCTTGTGCTACACCTCGTGCATCCACCGCGTTTTGCTTGGATCCCAGCAAAGCTACCTCCTCGAGCTCCGGCAATGTCGCTCTCCCGGCCTGGTCGGCGCAGGGAGGAGGAGAGCGATGACGGCCGTGTTGGTGGTGAAGGCAAGCGACCTCGGCTCTGCTCCTGTTGCCAGTGAGTTCGGTCCCCTGTTCATCAGTTGTTTCTTTCATCTGTCACCATCATGTGCTTCAATTTATATTCTTTTGAGAATATTGGAATAATAAAGATCCATGCTGAATAAACCTATATAAAAGAATTGAAAGAGGGGGTTAAACAATTTATATTCTTTTGTGAATATTGGAATAATAAAGATCCATGCTGAATAAACCTATATAAAAGAATTGAAAGAGGGGGTTAAACAATTTATATTCTTTTGTGAATATTGGAATAATAAAGATCCATGCTGAATAAACCTATAAAAGAATTGAAAGAGGGGGTTAAACGGCAGAAATAAAATATTTAGAGTTACCAAGCAGATAGATCGAGGGTTTTATAACAAGTCCAGCAAAAAGAAAGAAAACTGATGCATACAAGATGTTCAAATTAGTTAAGAAAGTCTTTAGAAAATTAATTCGAGGGAAAATCCAGGAGTTTTGATGCCACTTAGGCCTTGTTCGGTTCCTTGGGATTTAATCCCCAAGTGGAATATATCCAGGAAGGGATTGAGTGAATCCCTCCCATGTCACTCAATCCCTATGGGGGTTGGAATCCCTTGCTCTCTCTTATTCCCTGTCTTAAACCCTATGTTCGTTTTAGCTATCAAAATCTGATAAATTGAAAGAGCAGAATAGACGTGAACTTAGGTTGGTTGGCCCCCGCGTCGCCTCCCGCATGGGCGACATGGGCGGCGGAACCCTAGCCGCCACCGCCGCCCCACCCCACCTCTCACCCCTGCCTTGCCGCCGCCTGAACGAGTGGCCAGCAAAGCTGGAGGCTCGCGAGGACGGCGGCGGCGACCACCACCAGAGCAGGCACGGGCACCCACGGTGGAGGCTGGCCGGAGCAACGCCGATGTCGAAGCCTGCGCTCGGGAGGAGGCGGAGGCGGGGAAGGAGGAGGCCGGTGAGCTCGGGCAGCCGGGTCTAGTGCCGCCAGATCTGGCGGCCGGCGCGGGACAGCGCCACGGGCGGCGGGGCAGCGGGCGGCGAGGAGCGGGGGCGCGGCCGGCGGCCCGAGGTCGGCGTAGGAGGGGCCGGCGTGGACGCGCGGCCGGAGACGCGGCTGTCGGCGCAGAGGCCCGCGCTCCTCGGGATGGTGGCGCGGCGACGCGTAGGCCGGAGCAGCGGAGGTGCATAGGCCGGCGTGGAGGCTGGACCGTGGGGGGGGGGTGCGCCGGAGTAGGAGCGGCAGCGTTTCCAGCGTCGGCGCAGGCCCAGATGGTAGTGCAAAGGGAGCTGACGGCGGTGGGTCGCCTTCCTCATTGCCGGTCGGCACCCTCGCCCTTCTTGGAGCTCCTCCCTTCTTTGCGGGGAGTTTCTAGGTTGGATTGAGGCGGCAGGTTGTCAGCGGGGGAAGCTCAGGATGCCGAAGTGTAACATCCTGAAAATTCGACCAATAAAAAAAAAAAAAACAAAACTCTAAAAATACGGATTTTCAAAAAACTTTTTTTTAATAAATTGCATCATGCCGATTTTATTCGCCTTTTATTTTGGATTTGATTTTGAAGTTCACTAATCGAGTGTAGAGAGTAATTAATCGCTTATAATTCTAAAAAAATAAATTGGTAAAACAAACATAATTTAAAGATTAAGTGTGGATTGAGATAAATAAAATAACTTCGCGATCATATTCGTATCAATTTAATTTAAACGCGAATGGAATAGGAATTAAACACTAATTGAGAATTCAAATAAATAAATGGAATTTGAGTAAAATTAATCTAGGGTGAATTCAATAGTTAGAATAACACACATAATAAATAAAAATCAATTTTACAACATTTAGAAATTGTGGAATTAAATTTAAATGGAAAATGGGCTAAAATCGGGATAAATCGGAAATGGCACTGTTCATTGCCCGCCAAGTGCTCGACGCGGGACCCTAACCCGGCCCCCTCCTCTTCCCCGCGCGCCGCGCGCCGAGCCTCGCGCCGCCCAGCCCGCACCGCACGCCGCGCCGCTCTGCCTCGCGCCCCTCGCCCCTGCAGCGCGCACGCCGTCCCCTCGCCTCGCGAGCCGTGCGCCGCCCCGCCTTCCCCTAAGCCGCCGCGCCCTCGTCGCCCATGCCGCTTCGCCTCCCCATTCCATCGCCGCGCCATCGTCGCCGTGCCGCACGCGTCGCTGTGCCGCAGCGCCACCCGCGCGTCCCGTCGCCGCGCCGCACGCGTCGTCGCCTCGAGCCCCGCACCGCCGCCCGTCCCGCGCGCCGCGCCGCTCTGTCTCCCCACATGCCGCGCCGCCCTGTCTCGTCGTCTCGTCGTCTCGTCGACACGTCGTCGCGTCGCCCATCCTGCACGTCGCCCTGCCGTCGTCTCGCGCCGCCGCACGTCGCCCCGCACGTCGCGTCTCCCGACCCGAACCCCTCAGCGCCGCGCGCTCGTCCCGCACGTCGCTTTGCCCCCCGACCTGCCGCCGCGCCGCACGCCCGCTCCCTCATCGCCTCGCGCCCCGCGCAGCCCCGCCCGCACGTCGCCTTTAAGCCGCCGCCGCCCTCCTCCTCTTCTCCCTCCCCCGTGCCCTATAAATCCCGGCCCTCCCCTCCTCCACTCCACACCCATCCCCATCCACCTCCTTCCCCTCTCCTCCTTCTCCACACGCCGCCGCCCTCGAGCTGTTGTGCAGCCGCGCCATCGCCGTGCCGCCGCGTCGCCGCATTTGTACCGCCGCGCCACCATCTCCGTGTGTCGCGCCTTGCGCCGTCGTCGCCACCGTCGTCGTCGCCGTCGCCGCCGTCGGTGAGCCGCTGCCCTTCCCCCTTGCGCCGTCGCCGTCGCCTCGGGTAGAGCGGGAGAGAGAGCGCCGAGTGAGAGAGAGGAAGGGAGAACGGGGCCAAGCCGAGAGAAAGGGAGAGAAAAGAAGAAGGAAGGAGGAAGGAAAGAGCCGGGAGAGAAGAGAGAGAGAGAGAGAAGAAAGAAAAGAAAGAGAGAGAGAGAGAGAAGAAAAAGGAAAGAGAGAGAGAGAGAAGATAACAGAGAGAGAGAGAGAGAGAAGAAAACAGAGAGAGAGAGAGGGAAGAAAAATAAGAGAAAAAGGGGAAAGAAAAGAGAGAAAAGGGGAGAGAAAAAGAAAAGAAGAAGAAAAATAAATAAATAGAAATTTGGGAAAAATTAGGGAGGTTTAGAAAATTTAAAAATGAATTAGAATTTAATTATAGATTAAGTATAATCGTAGAATTGCAAAATTTAATATAAAATATTCTTGGTAATTTTAATAAGAAATCAATTCGCGGTGGTAATTTAGATATAAATTAATGCCTAAAAACAATTAGATGAATTCTTATAGATTTTTACAGGTTATTTAGGGGTAATTTCTATAGGTAATTGATTCACGGCGGGAGTTCGGATTTAATTAATAGGGATTTTAGCCGTATGTATATTTAATCGTTTAGGCATGGACTAAATTAAATCGTATAATATTATAAGATAATTTTTGGATTCCATCCCATATTTAAGATCGCGATATAAATTTCCAACTTATTATTTGGATGCAGTGCTCGGGTTGATTAAATCAAAAACTTATAATAACAAAATATTTATACCATAAAAATAATTTAGGATATATAAATCGAAATTGGGTTGGCCCTAATTCGCGAATAGTAAAGTTAATAAAAAGAATCGATTTTCGCACTCGACTTCTATTTGGATTTATTTGGAGTTTTATTTGAATTCTAACCGAATTCAAATCAATTTTCGCACGTAACTATAGAGCCCGAGGGAGTTGCAGATCCAGGTGAAGGCCAAGACCCGCAAGACCTTGAGCAAGGCAAGTCATCACTATCCCTTGAGCATGTTGATCCCAATTGCGAAATTATTTTGTTTACAAATAAAATTGCATGCAATGATATACATCCCACTTGTGATTATGCCATGCCTTGATTATTGTTTACCCTTATTTCCTTCGTAACCATGTTTACGTATGAGTCCCTAGTCGATTATGACAATTGCTTAGCAATGCTATTCTAGAATTGTGCATACTCATATTTATCAAATGCTATATGCTTGGGCGATTATCTTTGGGAAGGTAATTGAGATACGGCATGTGGAGGCATGAGCGCCACAGTGCCATGATGTTGATGACATGATTTGTGAAAAGAGAAATAAAATCAAACAAATGTTTTCGACTGGGGCGGACGGAGGATTTGGGTGGTATCCGGAAAAGGCTAGTACCGTCCCCGGTCAATTAAGGACCGAGCCATGAAGTTAAGCATGAAACGACTCCCGTACAACCGCACTTCTCGTATGGGTATAGACCTAGCGGAATAGATAGCTGAGCAGAGGCAGTATCCATGCATAGTGGTTTCTTGATGTGTGAGGCAGGGGCTCTACGGTGGGGCAGCCATTGGTAGAACCGCGAGGCGGGTGTCTACAGTGGTGTCGCCATCGGTAGGACTGCCACGTGAGAATTTAAACCTAATTAACTTAATGCATGTGTGAGTTCTTCTTTCCCGGGTGCGCCAGAACTCCTCACACTGCTAGAAACCGCGTACGCCTAGAGTGTATGAGGATGTAAAGTTCATGGAGCGGGTACTGCCAATGCGAGGTTATCGAAAAGCTTTGCCGTGACGCGTCTCATGTGTTGAGACGAGGCTCATGTGTTGGGCAGTCGCGGAGTGCGGGTAAAGTGTACATCCACTGCAGTGTGAGTAAACCAAATCTATTCGAATAGCCGTGCTCGCGGTTATTGAGCACCGGGACGTGTATTACACTTGGCTAGACTCTAAATTCTTAACTTGTGTGGGATGGGATACTGCATGATGATTTATATGCTGCTGGAGCCACTTCCTGAGAGTAGGGAATGTGGATGTCCTCAGAAAACCATGACGACTCAATGGCGGGAAGCCATCCTTGGGATCACAATGGATGGTGGACAGAACCGTCATTGTCTAATGTGAATACTGGTATTAAAACTTGAACAGTCTATGCTAGGTCTTAGGGTTGTGAAAAGAATTATAAAACTTGCTTTACGCAAAAGAACCATAACCATCCTTCAAATATCCCTGTCATGTGCATTGTTGCTGTGATGACTTGTTGAGTACGGTTGGTACTCATCCTTGCTATATACAAACTTAATCAGAGACTGGAGATGAAGCGTCGGAAGATCCCTATGCCTATTATCAGGAGGGAGATGAAGACGATGGGGTCCAATAGGTCTTAGATACGGTCGTTGCCTGTGGCAATGGCGTGCCGCTGCCTCCATTTTCCACTGCCTTACCTATTCTGTTTTTGAATGTATTCCGGACCTTTCGGTCCGATGATTTAAGACAATGCCTGCGGGCTATGATGTAATAACTCGTCCTAAGACATTCGTGTATGCGTACTCGGTATTTCAGCTATGAATTCGTGTGTACCAGACTACTTGATCCAGGGAAATGGTACTGTCTACACGATTGATTCCTGTTATAAAAACGGGGGTCCACAGAGCTGGTATCAGAGCCATACGACTGTAGGAAAAGACCAAAAGGTGCCCCACCCCTTTTTCTAAGTTGGCCAAGGGAGAAATTCCCACTTAGTAATACTTTCAAAAATAAAAACGCTATGTTTACAAAACTCGATACGATTTTTATCTTACTCTTAGCCATTCTCTTTGCAAAAATTTTTACTCTTAGCTGACTTTGGGTTTTTCCTAAAATTTAGATGGCAGATCAGGATTCACCCGCCGCCTGGGAGATGGGCGTACCCCGCTCGGAGGGTTACGTCATCGAGCTACACCGACTGATGAGGCGTCTGCGATACCCCAGCTCTCCGATCTACCGAGTGAGGCCGTGTGGATCTGTTTGGGAGGCTCGGGTCGAGGTTCACACCCGAGTTCCTCCGGAGTTAGACTACAGCTTCCCGACACGATACCATCGCGACCTACCAGAGAACGCGATGCAGGATGCAGCACGGGAGGCCTTCCTCCGACTTAGCTCTATCCACCGAGCTGAGTTGGCGAGTACTGAGTTTGCTCACCACCCATTTCGAGAGGAGAGCAACTCCATCTGCACAGTTCAGGACACGCCTTGCTGCTACAACCCGATAGTGACCCGACTGTCACGATGGGCTGAGGCAGCAGACGACTTTTACGAGGAGGCTCTGTTGGAGATCGACGACCAGCAGAGGCGTGTGGGAGAGTTAGAGACCGAGGTGACTGACCTCACAGCGCAGCAGCTTCAGCTGGAGGAGGAGCACCAGACTTGGGGCAGTGAGATAGACTCACTGAAGGCACAGCTCCAGACCCACGGCGACCAGTTCCAGCAGTTGTCCGATCAGTACAACGAGCGCCGCGGGATGGTGGATACACTTGAGGAGCAGCTGAGGGAGAGCCAGGAGCACGTCAGTCAGCTGGAGGCGCAGCTTCGAGCAGCCACGGCCAGCACCACAGGAGCTTCTACTTCCACAGCAGTAGGGCGTGACCGCTACTTCTTCCTCACTCCGCCATACCCACCAGCATTCCACGCTCTTTTGGGAGAGGCTGGCATGTTGGCTACTGAGTCAGCACCCTACCTGGAGGACCCGACAGTGACACCGCCACCTGCCCCGGAGATTGTACACACTCCACAGATCCCTGTACCTTCTCCGCAGCTGGGTTCCAGTTTGGAGACCCCGATCCAGGTCAGTTCCGAGACAGAGGGAACCGACGTCGAGTCAGACACCACTGATTCTTCAGAGGATGAGATCCCTGTTCCCCGCATCACCTTCCTCGGAGGCCCTCGCACCCTCAGCACTGCTCGCAAGAGCACACGACCTCCGGGCAAGAAGCCCAAGCCGGATTCGGAGGCCACCACTTCCGAGCCGTGGGGACTCAGGTTTGCTCGTGCCAGCGACTACCCTCTACCCGCCCCAGGATCCTGCGGATGGTTGGACGACTAGACCGGAGGATGACTGCAGCTTCGATCTCGCTTCGGATGGTTTTTGGATTGTATGCGAGACACACCCCTACCCCCTTACCTAGATTGACGAGTAGTTTGATAGTTAGTTTGATGTATCTTTTGGATGAACCTTGTTTGGACTGTGTATGTATACAGTCGCTTGCATCATGGTTTATGTACTAATTGTGGAACTCTATGATGTTATTTATGATATTATTGCTGTTGTATTGAAAATGAGTTTATTCCACCAAGCTTGCAAAACAAAGTTCACACCAAAACAACTCCCTTAATGGGATAAAACCATAAGAACTAATTAGAAAATTAGGATACTTACTTAATCGGCCTACACAGATGGCAAGCCGACGTAGGGCATCAACCAGCAATGAAGAACCCTCGACACCTGACCTAACCACCCTGGCCGGAGTCATGGCCACTCAAACCCAGCTGCTACAAGCCATTGCAAACAACCAAGGCAACCGCGGAGGATCAAGCTTTGGGGAATTCATGAGGACCAAGCCACCCACGTTCGCAACAGCAGACGAGCCTATGGAGGCGGAAGACTGGCTGCGTATCATCGAGAAGAAACTGACCCTTGTCCGGGTACGCGAAGCCGACAAGGTGATCTTCGCGGTAAACCAATTGGAGGGACCCGCTGGTGATTGGTGGGATACCTATAAGGAAGCTCGGGAAGAGGATGCTGGAGAACCCACCTGGGAGGAGTTCACTGCAGCATTCCGCGAGAACTTCGTACCTGCCGCGGTAATGCGTATGAAGAAGAACGAGTTCAGAAGGCTGCGTCAAGGAAACGCAACGGTGCAGGAATATCTGAACCGATTCACTCAGTTGGCCCGCTATGCAGTTGGAGATCTTGTAGATGAAGAAGAAAAGATCGACAAGTTCATTGAAGGGCTGAATGATGAGTTGCGTGGACCCATGATTGGGCAAGACCATCAGAGCTTCCAGAGTCTGATCAACAAGGTTGTTAGGTTGGAAAATGATCAGAAGACTGTAGAACACAATCGCAAGAGGAGGCTTGCTATGAATCGCCCACCTCAGGGAGTGCCTCAGCGACTCAAGGGAGCCACTTCGTCTGGGTGGAAGCCCTCTATTGTGGCCACCAACCGCCCTGCTGCACCTAGCAACTTTATCAGGCCAGTTGCGATTCAGAACCGCACCCCTACACCAACTCTGGCTGCCCCTGGGACCAGGAGGCATGTGGACTGCTTCAATTGCGGGGAGTATGGGCACTACGCCAACAATTGCCCTCATCCACGCAAGACTCCTGTTCGTACTGGCGCCAATGCGATCACTGTTCGTGGGACCCCTGCCCCTGCTGTCGGACGAGGCCTGTTCAGGACTCCACAAACGAACAGGACCGCTACAGGATTTGGGCGCGGACAAGTGAATCATGTCCGAGCTGAAGAAGCCCAGGAAGATCAGGGCGTACTAATGGGTATGTTCTCTATCAATTCTACCCCAGTTAAAGTCCTTTTCGATTCTGGCGCATCGCATTCATTCATATCTTTGAAGGCTAGTCAAAAGCACAACTTAACTCTAGTGAGACTTAGAAAACCTATGATAGTCCACTCACCTGGGGGCGAGATAACTGTGAGTCATGCTTGCATAGATGTACCTGTCCGTCTTAGGGATATGGTGTTTCCCTCCAACCTTATGGTTTTGATACCCCAGACCCTGGATGTCATATTGGGAATGGATTGGTTAACCAAGAACAGAGGGGTAATCGACTGCAGACGTAGGGAAGTTACCCTAACCACACCTTGGGGGTCGGACATGCGAGCAACTATGGATCAAGATCCTAGACTAACCGAACGTGCCGGAGGCATATTTACCATGCTACCTTTGAAAGGAATGCCTATAGTGCAACGATTTGCCGATGTGTTTCCGGAAGATCTACCTGGGATGCCACCAGATCGTGATATAGAGTTCATTATTGATCTGATACCCGGGACTGCTCCCATATCCAAGAGACCCTATCGGATGCCAGTCAATGAGCTAGAGGAGCTTAAAAAGCAAATCAGAGAGTTGCAAGAAAAGGGATTTGTACGCCCCAGTTCGTCACCTTGGGGAGCCCCAGTGCTGTTCGTCAAAAAGAAAGATGGTACCATGAGGATGTGTGTAGACTATCGTTCACTGAACGAAGTAACTATCAAGAACAAGTATCCACTACCACGGATCGATGATCTTTTTGATCAACTCAAAGGAGCGAAGGTGTTCTCTAAGATTGATCTTCGATCAGGATACCATCAATTGAAAATTAGGACCGGAGATATACCCAAAACAGCGTTCTCAACACGCTATGGGTTGTATGAGTTCACCGTGATGTCGTTTGGTTTAACCAACGCCCCAGCATACTTTATGAATCTCATGAACAAGGTGTTCATGGAATACCTGGATAAATTTGTGGTAGTATTCATAGACGATATATTGATCTACTCCAAAGACGAAGAAGAACATGCCGAGCACTTGCGGTTGGTACTCGAGAAACTTCGGAAGCATAAATTATATGCAAAATTTAGCAAGTGTGAGTTCTGGTTGAAGGAGGTCGCTTTTCTAGGCCACGTGATCTCAGCCGGCGGAGTAGCAGTGGACCCTGCTAAAGTGGAGGCCGTTACTGAATGGAAGGAACCCAAATCTGTGACTGAAATTCGGAGTTTTCTAGGCTTGGCCGGATACTACCGGAGGTTCATCGAAGGATTCTCTAAGATAGCCCGGCCAATGACACAACTACTCAAGAAGGAAAAGAAGTTTGCGTGGTCAGAACAGTGTCAGAAAAGCTTTGAGCAGCTCAAGGAAAAGCTGACCTCTGCACCTATTTTAGTTCTTCCTGACATCAGAAAAGACTTTGTCATATATTGTGATGCATCGAGGCAAGGACTAGGAGGAGTACTAATGCAGGACGGAAAGGTTGTGGCCTATGCGTCACGACAATTGCGACCACATGAAGAAAACTACCCTACCCATGACCTAGAACTTGCAGCTGTGGTTCATGCGCTGAAGATTTGGAGACATTATCTGATAGGAAACCACTGCGATATCTACACCGACCACAAGAGTCTGAAGTATATCTTTACCCAGTCAGACCTCAACTTGAGGCAAAGACGGTGGTTGGAATTAATCAAGGATTATGACTTGGAGGTTCACTATCACCCTGGCAAGGCAAACGTTGTGGCTGACGCCTTGAGTCGGAAGAGCCATTGCAATCATCTTGAGGCGGAAGGAATGGCTCCTGAGCTTAAGGAGGAAATGGCCCAGCTAAACCTACGTATAGTACCTCATGGACAGATAAACACCTTGGACATTCAACCTCTTTTGAGGACCCAAATTGAAGAGGCCCAGAAGGACAACCAGGAAATCCGAGAGGTGAAGGAACGTCTAGCTGCAGGCTTTGCAAAGGAATTTTCAACCGACGAGAAGGATGTCCTATGGTACAAAAAGAGGATTTACGTACCTGAACAAGGTGGGCTGAGAGGATTAATCCTAAAAGAAGCTCACGAATCAGCATACTCATTGCACCCTGGAAGTACCAAGATGTACCAGGATCTGAAGGAAGGATACTGGTGGCCCAACATGAAGAGAGATGTGGCAGAGTACGTAGCGCTCTGTGACGTTTGTCAGAAGGTGAAGGCTGAGCACCAGAGACCGGCAGGTTTGCTGCAACCCCTTAGGATTCCCGAATGGAAATGGGATGAAATAGGTATGGATTTTATTGTTGGATTGCCCAAGACTGCAACCGGATATGATTCCATCTGGGTGATCGTGGATCGACTCACCAAGACGGCAAGATTCATCCCCGTTAAGACAAATTATAGTAGTGCCAAGCTAGCCGAGTTATATATGGCCCGTATAGTATGTCTTCATGGTGTACCTAAGAGAATCATATCTGATCGAGGCACACAGTTTACCTCTCATTTCTGGGAGAAAGTACATGAAGCCCTAGGGAGTTACCTTGCGTTCAGCACAGCTTATCACCCCCAGACAGATGGCCAGACAGAGAGAACCAACCAGGTCCTGGAGGACATGTTGAGAGCTTGCGCATTGGATTTTAGCAAAGACTGGGAGAGATGTTTGCCCTACGCCAAATTCTCCTACAACAACAGCTTTCAGGCAAGCCTAAAAATGTCACCTAATGAGGCCTTGTTTGGTCGACGATGTCGGACCCCGCTGATGTGGTCCGAGACGGGAGAACGAGCAGTATTTGGGCCTGACATTATCAGAGAAGCCGAAGAAAAGGTTCGTCTGATTCGAGACCGTTTAAAAGTGGCACAGTCACGGCAGAAGAGTTACGCGGACACCCGAAGAAGAAACCTAGAGTTTAAGGAAGGAGATTACGTTTATCTAAAGGTTTCACCAATGAGGGGGACGAAAAGGTTTAAGGTTAAAGGAAAACTAGCGCCAAGATATGTGGGACCTTTTCAAATCCTCGCTAGACGAGGAGAAGTTGCCTACCAGCTACAGCTACCCGACATTATCGCCGATGTACACCCAGTCTTCCATGTGTCACAATTAAAGAAATGCTTGCGAGTGCCGGAAGAACAAGCACCGCTGGAGGAGATTCACATTAGCAACGATCTCACGTATCCAGAACACCCGATCCGGATATTGGATGAAGCAGAAAAGGGAACTAGAACCAAAACGTGGCGTATGTACAAGATACAATGGAGTAATCACACTGAGGATGAAGCCACTTGGGAAAGCGAAGAGTTCTTGAAGACGGAATACCCGTATCTGTTCGAAAACCGGTAAGAAATCTCGGGACGAGATTTATTTAAGGGGGGGTAGGTTTGTAACATCCTGAAAATTCGACCAATAAAAAAAAAAAAACAAAACTCTAAAAATACGGATTTTCAAAAAACTTTTTTTTAATAAATTGCATCATGCCGATTTTATTCGCCTTTTATTTTGGATTTGATTTTGAAGTTCACTAATCGAGTGTAGAGAGTAATTAATCGCTTATAATTCTAAAAAAATAAATTGGTAAAACAAACATAATTTAAAGATTAAGTGTGGATTGAGATAAATAAAATAACTTCGCGATCATATTCGTATCAATTTAATTTAAACGCGAATGGAATAGGAATTAAACACTAATTGAGAATTCAAATAAATAAATGGAATTTGAGTAAAATTAATCTAGGGTGAATTCAATAGTTAGAATAACACACATAATAAATAAAAATCAATTTTACAACATTTAGAAATTGTGGAATTAAATTTAAATGGAAAATGGGCTAAAATCGGGATAAATCGGAAATGGCACTGTTCATTGCCCGCCAAGTGCTCGACGCGGGACCCTAACCCGGCCCCCTCCTCTTCCCCGCGCGCCGCGCGCCGAGCCTCGCGCCGCCCAGCCCGCACCGCACGCCGCGCCGCTCTGCCTCGCGCCCCTCGCCCCTGCAGCGCGCACGCCGTCCCCTCGCCTCGCGAGCCGTGCGCCGCCCCGCCTTCCCCTAAGCCGCCGCGCCCTCGTCGCCCATGCCGCTTCGCCTCCCCATTCCATCGCCGCGCCATCGTCGCCGTGCCGCACGCGTCGTTGTGCCGCAGCGCCACCCGCGCGTCCCGTCGCCGCGCCGCACGCGTCGTCGCCTCGAGCCCCGCACCGCCGCCCGTCCCGCGCGCCGCGCCGCTCTGTCTCCCCACATGCCGCGCCGCCCTGTCTCGTCGTCTCGTCGTCTCGTCGACACGTCGTCGCGTCGCCCATCCCGCACGTCGCCCTGCCGTCGTCTCGCGCCGCCGCACGTCGCCCCGCACGTCGCGTCTCCCGACCCGAACCCCTCAGCGCCGCGCGCTCGTCCCGCACGTCGCTTTGCCCCCCGACCTGCCGCCGCGCCGCACGCCCGCTCCCTCATCGCCTCGCGCCCCGCGCAGCCCCGCCCGCACGTCGCCTTTAAGCCGCCGCCGCCCTCCTCCTCTTCTCCCTCCCCCGTGCCCTATAAATCCCGGCCCTCCCCTCCTCCACTCCACACCCATCCCCATCCACCTCCTTCCCCTCTCCTCCTTCTCCACACGCCGCCGCCCTCGAGCTGTTGTGCAGCCGCGCCATCGCCGTGCCGCCGCGTCGCCGCATTTGTACCGCCGCGCCACCATCTCCGTGTGTCGCGCCTTGCGCCGTCGTCGCCACCGTCGTCGTCGCCGTCGCCGCCGTCGGTGAGCCGCTGCCCTTCCCCCTTGCGCCGTCGCCGTCGCCTCGGGTAGAGCGGGAGAGAGAGCGCCGAGTGAGAGAGAGGAAGGGAGAACGGGGCCAAGCCGAGAGAAAGGGAGAGAAAAGAAGAAGGAAGGAGGAAGGAAAGAGCCGGGAGAGAAGAGAGAGAGAGAAGAAAGAAAAGAAAGAGAGAGAGAGAGAGAGAAGAAAAAGGAAAGAGAGAGAGAGAGAGAAGATAACAGAGAGAGAGAGAGAGAGAGAGAAGAAAACAGAGAGAGAGGGGGAAGAAAAATAAGAGAAAAAGGGGAAAGAAAAGAGAGAAAAGGGGAGAGAAAAAGAAAAGAAGAAGAAAAATAAATAAATAGAAATTTGGGAAAAATTAGGGAGGTTTAGAAAATTTAAAAATGAATTAGAATTTAATTATAGATTAAGTATAATCGTAGAATTGCAAAATTTAATATAAAATATTCTTGGTAATTTTAATAAGAAATCAATTCGCGGTGGTAATTTAGATATAAATTAATGCCTAAAAACAATTAGATGAATTCTTATAGATTTTTACAGGTTATTTAGGGGTAATTTCTATAGGTAATTGATTCACGGCGGGAGTTCGGATTTAATTAATAGGGATTTTAGCCGTATGTATATTTAATCGTTTAGGCATGGACTAAATTAAATCGTATAATATTATAAGATAATTTTTGGATTCCATCCCATATTTAAGATCGCGATATAAATTTCCAACTTATTATTTGGATGCAGTGCTCGGGTTGATTAAATCAAAAACTTATAATAACAAAATATTTATACCATAAAAATAATTTAGGATATATAAATCGAAATTGGGTTGGCCCTAATTCGCGAATAGTAAAGTTAATAAAAAGAATCGATTTTCGCACTCGACTTCTATTTGGATTTATTTGGAGTTTTATTTGAATTCTAACCGAATTCAAATCAATTTTCGCACGTAACTATAGAGCCCGAGGGAGTTGCAGATCCAGGTGAAGGCCAAGACCCGCAAGACCTTGAGCAAGGCAAGTCATCACTATCCCTTGAGCATGTTGATCCCAATTGCGAAATTATTTTGTTTACAAATAAAATTGCATGCAATGATATACATCCCACTTGTGATTATGCCATGCCTTGATTATTGTTTACCCTTATTTCCTTCGTAACCATGTTTACGTATGAGTCCCTAGTCGATTATGACAATTGCTTAGCAATGCTATTCTAGAATTGTGCATACTCATATTTATCAAATGCTATATGCTTGGGCGATTATCTTTGGGAAGGTAATTGAGATACGGCATGTGGAGGCATGAGCGCCACAGTGCCATGATGTTGATGACATGATTTGTGAAAAGAGAAATAAAATCAAACAAATGTTTTCGACTGGGGCGGACGGAGGATTTGGGTGGTATCCGGAAAAGGCTAGTACCGTCCCCGGTCAATTAAGGACCGAGCCATGAAGTTAAGCATGAAACGACTCCCGTACAACCGCACTTCTCGTATGGGTATAGACCTAGCGGAATAGATAGCTGAGCAGAGGCAGTATCCATGCATAGTGGTTTCTTGATGTGTGAGGCAGGGGCTCTACGGTGGGGCAGCCATTGGTAGAACCGCGAGGCGGGTGTCTACAGTGGTGTCGCCATCGGTAGGACTGCCACGTGAGAATTTAAACCTAATTAACTTAATGCATGTGTGAGTTCTTCTTTCCCGGGTGCGCCAGAACTCCTCACACTGCTAGAAACCGCGTACGCCTAGAGTGTATGAGGATGTAAAGTTCATGGAGCGGGTACTGCCAATGCGAGGTTATCGAAAAGCTTTGCCGTGACGCGTCTCATGTGTTGAGACGAGGCTCATGTGTTGGGCAGTCGCGGAGTGCGGGTAAAGTGTACATCCACTGCAGTGTGAGTAAACCAAATCTATTCGAATAGCCGTGCTCGCGGTTATTGAGCACCGGGACGTGTATTACACTTGGCTAGACTCTAAATTCTTAACTTGTGTGGGATGGGATACTGCATGATGATTTATATGCTGCTGGAGCCACTTCCTGAGAGTAGGGAATGTGGATGTCCTCAGAAAACCATGACGACTCAATGGCGGGAAGCCATCCTTGGGATCACAATGGATGGTGGACAGAACCGTCATTGTCTAATGTGAATACTGGTATTAAAACTTGAACAGTCTATGCTAGGTCTTAGGGTTGTGAAAAGAATTATAAAACTTGCTTTACGCAAAAGAACCATAACCATCCTTCAAATATCCCTGTCATGTGCATTGTTGCTGTGATGACTTGTTGAGTACGGTTGGTACTCATCCTTGCTATATACAAACTTAATCAGAGACTGGAGATGAAGCGTCGGAAGATCCCTATGCCTATTATCAGGAGGGAGATGAAGACGATGGGGTCCAATAGGTCTTAGATACGGTCGTTGCCTGTGGCAATGGCGTGCCGCTGCCTCCATTTTCCGCTGCCTTACCTATTCTGTTTTTGAATGTATTCCGGACCTTTCGGTCCGATGATTTAAGACAATGCCTGCGGGCTATGATGTAATAACTCGTCCTAAGACATTCGTGTATGCGTACTCGGTATTTCAGCTATGAATTCGTGTGTACCAGACTACTTGATCCAGGGAAATGGTACTGTCTACACGATTGATTCCTGTTATAAAAACGGGGGTCCACACGAAGCAATGCCACCTAGTCCCGGGTTTTCCTTCGGCCAGATCTGGCAAGGAGGCCTGCGGGGGATGGAATGGAGGGGTCCTGGGCCAACTCTCAGGGATGGTGGTTCGATGAAGTCGGCCGACGGTGGGGCGTCGGTGCGGTGTGGTGGTAGTCTTGTCGTTGGCAGGACTGGAAACTGACCGGCGATGGGGCGTCGGTCGGGTATGGCAGAAGCCATGTGCCGCCGATGTTTAGATGGTGGTTTCGGATTGGGCGATGGACCATGGCGGTAAGGGGTTCCAAGCGAAAGCTTAGCCCAATTTCTTTGGGCCAACAGTGACTACGCCTTCAGGCGTGGTAACCCTCCTGAGGGTATTGTTGAGGTACCCCTCCTCCCTTGGCAAGGAACTCTGGGTGAAAACCTTGTCCAGCTTTGGACGGATGATGACAGCGTCTTTTGGCGTCGCAACCCTCGTGAGGGCGTCGTTTTAGAGTCTTCGTGTCGTAGTGGTGTTGTTGGCCTGGTGGCGATCGGTCTCGCATAGCGATGGCCGGTTCGGTGCTTGGCTTCCCTTTCTATAGCGTGTGTTTGGGCAGTTGGCACATGGTTCGGGGCATGTGCTCTGGTGTACATCCTTCCTCGACAGTCAGCTGTCGATGTAAAACTTTTCTTCCTATCTTAATTATATTGAATGACCTCCTTCGGTCATTCCGGCAAAAAAAAAAAGAAAGAGCAGAATAAAAGCCATATAGTAGTAGTTTGCTTCTCCTAATCCATAGAAGTTTGCTGCCGAGCAACAACGGAATACATACAAGCCATTGTCAATAAAATCATCAACACAAACTGGGTGTCCAGGTGCTACTAAAAATCCAAACAAAACTCAGATACATCACAAGCTAAAAAGGTCTAATATGAGTGGCATGAGCTGAGCAGCAAGAGACACTATAATGATGCCCTGACTTTCACCATGCTGTCTGAAGTAATAAATCTTCGGGAACTTCAGGAAATTGCTACCATCAAATAAATTATCTGGAATTTCCATACCAGTCGATTTCAAGGAACCTACAAAGCACAAGAGTAAACATCAGCTTTCCTATCTCACAAATAAATAAAAAGAAACAAAACTTTGGTTAATGAATTTGCACAAAACCTCCATATTTTTAACCTACTACCCACCAATTCCACTTTTTTCCCTTCTACTCTCTCCGTTTCATAATTTAAGATTTTCTAGCATTGCCAATATATATATATATATATATGTTAATAAATCTAAACACATACATATGTCTAGATTCATTAACATCTAAATGAATATGGACAATGCTAGAAAGTCTTACATTATGAAACGGAGAAAGTAGCAGACATAATACAATGGACAATATATAACATCTTGAAGTCCATTCAGATGTTAATCCAAACTAATTATAGATGTTAATCTTGAGATGTTTGAATTTTCACAAGATGTAGAAATCATGTATAACAGATAGATAGATATATGGCCAATGCAGAAATCATGTTAATCTTGAAGTTGTTTATCTTGACTTGTCTGCATTTTCAGAAGATGCAGAGATCATATATACTACTTATATAGACATACAATAAAATAATAATTGTCAATGCACGGCTACATGTTTTTTGACTTTGTATTGTAGTACAGAGAAATGGAGACTGCTATGTTATCTAGCAGCTACAGGCAAAAGGTAAAAAGGGAAAGCAACATGTATACTGTACTAATTACTAATTTACTATAGATAAGTATGGTCAAAAGAGCTAACACCAGAACTGTATGCTCCAATGATATTAATAAACCATAGGGATCAGGACCTTCAGTAATTAAATTGCTATGGTCAACATTTATGAAGAACACACTTCAGTAATTAAATTTAAATGAAAAGTAAACAGTTGTAACTATGGCTGAGGAATTATACTTATCCTTAATCAGGGAACAATCTTTGTGCATGGCATGTAAAAACTAGGATTTGCATCAGTGTAGGATACATACAAGTGTTTAGGGTATCTAGAGAAGAAAAAGAACTTGTTGACAACTCAAAGTTATGCACAAGACATGAACTAGGATCATCATCAACTTTTGGCATACTTAAACATGTTGGACATGACATGAAGTAGAATCTGCTTCAGTAACTAGAGCAGTATATGTAAACTAAAAAGAGCAGAGCAAGCGCCATCTGAACTAAACTTGGTGAGTACAGAAGTTTCCAAGTTGTAAACATTTTCCTCAAAAAAAAGACACTTGATGATGCATGCATATATGGCCTAATGGTTACAGTGACCTGAGTAGTACCCCAAAGTCCTGAGTTCAAATCTCCTATGGAGCGAATTTCAGATTGGGTTGTTTGCGGGGCTAAGTTCCCTATTTCAATGGCCGTATATATCCGGTTGAATATAGAGGCCGGGTAAAAAATACCCTTCTCTAAAAAAATATATATGTGAACTAAAAAGAGCAGACCAAGTACCATCTGAACTAAACACGAGAAAGAAACTACCTCAGCAACATCAGTTTGAGTAAGTCAGTTACCTCATGATAGGGGCAACATTCAGTGTGGTTCAGAGAACTTAATTTCATTTTAATGAACTGGATGGCCCTACTTTTTCTTAAAGTCACTTAACATATTCAAGATCTTGAATAATTAAAGTGATAGCTAGGCAGACAGGATACAATGTCATTCCAGCAGCAGATGGCACTAGTACAGGAGTTTCTGTCGATCGAACAAAAAAGGCTAGCTAAGCAAATCAATCAGATGGCGCACAACATCATGGTCAGCTATTCAGTAGCATCGCGAATTTTAGTTGACAAGATCGTGTCAGACTGCGGTCAGCATCGCCGCCAAGAACACGGTCCTCCTCGCTGTGCAGACATTGGGGAAAGCCACCGGAGGGGAAAGCGCAGCGTCGCGGTCGCCTCCTTGTCTCGTCCGTCGGTCCGTCGCCAACTAGTCGCGCAGCCGCCGCAATGTCCCTTCAGTGCCGCGCGTCTTCTCCCCGAGGATATTTTCCACAGGAAAAAGTACACTCAAGGTCCCTTAACTTGTCATCGAGTTACAAAATCGTCCCCTAACCGCAAAAACATCCCTCAACTTACAAAACCGTTCACTTGAGGTCCTTAGGTGGTTTTGACCCCGATTTTATCCAACGTGACGGCTAACTCAGCGTGTGCCCTACATGCCAGGATGACACATCATCACCCCCCTCTCTCTCTCCCTTCCTCCTCTCTCTCTCTCACACACTTTTCTCCTTTGGGCGAGCCGGCCGGCGGGTGGGGTGGAGAGGAGGTTGCCAGGACGAGGCGGGAGAGGAGGAGAACCGGCGGCGGCGGCGACGTGGGAGGAGGCTGCTGTGCCGGGGTCAGATGTCCGGGGCGAAGACGACGGCGGTGGCGGCCTACGGTCTCCGGGGTGAGGCGGGAGAGGAGAACTGGAGGCGCGTGGCGCGTCCGACCGCCGACAGGGGAGAAGCACGGCGGTGGCTGGGGGGAGACCGGACATGCACGGTGTGGCCGGTGGCCGATAGGGGAGAAAAGCGGCGGCAGAGCTCGGTGGCTAAGATGAGCTGAGGCCTAAGGCCGGGGAAGACTAGAGGCATGCGGCACGGACGGTGGCCGACAGGGGAGGCCGTCGCGCCGAGGTCGGGGTCTAGGGCAAAGACGAGCGGCGGCCGGAGGAGAACTGGAGGCGCGCGACGCGTCCGACCGCCGACAAAGGAGAAGCACGGCGGTGCCGCTCGGTGGCATAGATGGGCGGCGCTCGGGGGAGACCGGAGGCGCATGATGCGACCGGTGGCCGGCAGGGAAGAAGAGCGGCGAAGGCATTCGGTGGTGAGATGGGCTGAGGCCGGGGGAAACCGGAGGCTGCCGCCTCCTTGTCGCCCACCGCCACGTTGCCAGACCTCCTCCCCTCCCGCCTCGCCCTGGCGACCTCGTCCCACACCACCCGCCGGTCGGCTGGCTCAAAGGAAAAAAGTGAGAGAGAGATGACGTGGCATACTGACATGTGGGGCCCACGTGAGTCCCACGCTGAGTCAGCTGCCACGTTGGACAAAACTGGGGTCAAAACCACCGAAGGACCTAAAGTGAACGGTTTTGTAAGATGAGGGATGTCATATATCTGGTTTTGCGGTTGGGGGATGATTTTGTAACTCGATGACAGGTTGAGGGACCTTCCGTATACATTTTCCATTTCCACACCTCGGGATAAGA
Source organism: Oryza glumipatula (assembly GCA_000576495.2). NCBI lineage: Eukaryota > Viridiplantae > Streptophyta > Magnoliopsida > Poales > Poaceae > Oryza > Oryza glumipatula. Next base: position 29,030,739 of record CM002514.2, read on the forward strand.
TTATTTTTTCCCAGGCCGGGGTGAGGGGAAAAGGCTAGGATGGGCTGGGTTAGAATCCCGACTAGGCTTAACCGAACACACATTTCTATGCAGGCCGTGATTTTTCCCATGCCAGGCTGATCCATGGGGTTTGGGCCACAATCCCGCCCGAAACGAACAAGGCCTTATGCTTTTCTTGCAAGTTTGTATGGAATAATAAGATGAGACCATTTTCTTATTTGAGAATTTTCTTCTTCTTTATGTGCATGATAGGGAGACACAAGATTTCTACAAGAGCCAGATTGAAATACTCAAGAAAGAAATGCAATGTATGTCAAAAGGTTTCATTGAAGAGCGCAAAGTCTTACAGAGAGAGATGCAACTGTTTTACCAAAATTCCCAGCTGCAGCTCAATGAGCAGATCAGTGAGCAACAGAGGAGGATGGAACAGATCTGGGGGCAGTTCAACACCTTGATTTCGGTAAACACCTACTTTCTTGTTTAATCTTTATAGTTGGAAGCTTCATAATTGGCTTTCAAGTTTTGATAGATTCGACTATTCTTGACTGAAAATTTTCTAGGTCCTCTCCCTTATATTCTTAGTACTCTTAGTTCTTTACTTCCTTGTGAGAATGCATGGTAACACCAAAGGCTACAAACCTACCAAAGTCACTCGGTCACTGAACTGAAGACTACGGAAAACAGCAATATCTACAATTATCAGAACTAATGATATGAACCAAAGGACAACCCAATATAATAGCAACTAAGCTTGATAGTTTTTTTGACATTTTTATACTAACAAAATGGGAACTTCAAGGAAACTGAGTCAAGGAAAAAAATCCTTATGAAAGGCATTTCCGTCATTCCGTGTTTCCCTGTCAAAAAACAATCTCATCATTTGAAGAATTTAGCATCTTTGCTGAGCTGAATTTATTTATTGCTCTTTCTGACTAATGATTGTAAATTTGTTTCTGTGACAAGACACAAGTACTCCTGGGGACCATGTTAAGAAACACACTAATCACAGGTAGGAAATCTCTTGTTCTAGAAAATTGAAGTATCAAATCTTTGGCCCGTCTCGTACACAGGCTCGCCACTCAGTAGACTTTATGTAGGTGATTCTAATTAGTTAAAATTTTGGACATAGTATACTTGATCATTTAACATAACTTTTAAGGGGCTTATCTTATCAGAGAGAAATTAGAACGCACCGACTGAAATTTGAGAACAGATGTTGCAACGACAAGTTCTCGAGACACGTCATAACAGCTGATGACGGCAGTCCTATCAAAGTAGCCATATATGATCATGATAATAAGATTATCACAAATGGACCTTTATCCTCAATGCAAGTTAGGATTGTTGTCATGAATGGCGAGTTTAACAAGGACAATAAAGTGCAGTGGAATAGAGACTCCTTCCTTCAGAACATAGTATATGGGCGGCCTGGAAAACTACCTTTGTTTGCCAACGAACTTTATCTAAGGCTGGAAAATGGTGTGGCTAACCTCTATGGTGCCAAATTCCAGGATAACTCGAGTTTTCTTCCAAGCAAGCAGTTCAGGTTAGGAGTCATGGCAGCTGATGATAGCATATCAGAAAAAATCCTCGAAGGAATATCTGAATCTTTTGCCGTAAAGGATGGCCGGGGATTCTGTAAGTAATATTAAGTTTCATCCTAGCACCAAAAGTTTAGACAATCATACACATTACTCTTCATATAAATAGGTCTCATTACATATATGCATTCTGTCAATCTCTCTAACAAAATTCTTCTGTTGCATAAGCTAGCTAAAGGACAAGTGCAAAACATTGTTATATTCAAGTTCCTAACGCCTTTTCAACATGATACTTATTTTTACACCTCATAGCGTCTTTACTTTTAATTAAAAGGCCGGTAACTCTTAAACAGCCATACTCAAAAGAGAAACTCGCAGCATCCAGCATCATTTAGTAATGAGGCCCTAAACTAGAAAAGTGGAGGTTTCTCTATCATTTATTATGCCACAATCCTCAATTTGAAGAACTGTTCTGTTATGTAAGGTAAATTTGATCAGTAAACGTATGAAACTATCTTCCTTTGTGCATCCTGGCAATGGTCTGCTAGGTGTGAACACAACCTTTTAAACCGAACCTTTTCATCAATAACTGATTCATATGTCTACTAGGTCTCATTCTTCTACATCTAATGCCTGGCGTCTTTCTGTACAGCAACAAAGAAGAGTGAACATCCTTCTCCCTGTGATGCTGTATAAAAACTGACTCGAATTGCCATGAATGGTGATAGGCACAAGTTACTACAGCATAAAGGTATCAAGACGGTGGGGGATTTTTTATGCTTCTTCCATAAAAATCCCAAAGAATTGCGTAAGGTACGCAATGAATTTCATTATTTATTTCTATTCTGTACTCCTATAGAATGTAACATGCCACAATAACCTGTATAGATTTTGGGAAATATTTCTGATCAAGATTGGGACATGATCATTAACCATGCTCTTAAATGCAAGCCAAGACCAGCAAATTACTCTAGCTACACTGAAGAAATGAATGTTCATCAAGAACATGAATCATTTCATACCAGCAATGGCAATTGTTACCTTAAGGGATCATGCTCAATGCAACCAAGTCCAGCACCAGCAAGTAAGTCTGGCTTGCCTCTTTTGAGTAACTTAATTGCCGCCATTACTCCTTCATGGTTTGCTGTGGAAATTACTTCATGTCAAATGCTTCCTGATTTATGCCTTGCTTCTGTTGATACCCTGAACAGATTTACCAGTTTCTGAAAATCACACTGAACAAATTGACATCCAACTATCCAAGCAACATGCCAGCAGATTTCTTCAACAAATAATGGACTGCCATCTGGTGCATCATGGAGAATATCTCAATAAGGCCAAGTTCCATCCAAATACTTTGGACCAGAGCGTGAAGGCCTATGGTAATTTGCTTCTTTGAATAATATGGTATCTTCTAAAGGAAAGCTTAACTGCTCAGCTTTACTTTGAATGTTCCACAGGAGAATTTCAGACCATGCAAGCCAGCCAGGAAGTTTCAACCATCGGAAATGAGGTTCTGTCAGTTTCCTTCATGGATAATAATACCTTAGAAGGGTCTAGTTCCCAGCAACGGCCTTCTTTGAAGCACAACACAATGCCTGATGGTAACAAATTTATTTTTATGACAGTTCTCGTGTATCATAAGAACAGTTGTCACAGGTTAGCACATCTGCAGGTGACACCATGGAAGAGTTTCTGGCATCTCTGGAAAAAGATCTGCTTCAAGATGACTCGCGAAGTGATTTCACTGAAACTTATTGGGGAGATGCCTACAATGCAGTGAAGCAAACTGGGGGACTTCCACGTGTCAACGAAGCACACAATATGAGCCGGGGTGGAATTTCACCTGCCAGTGAGGTAGGAAGTACAGTTTATGGCGGAATTTCTCCTGCCAGTGAAGTAGGCAGTAGAAGCTACACGGCATTTTCACCTTCGCCTGTCAGTAAAAGAGGCAGTATAGGTTATGGTGGACTTTCACCTGCCAGTGAAGCAGGTGGCAGAAGATGCAGGACATTTTCACCGGCCAGCAGCAGGTTTAAGGGACCTTAAGCTTTAAAGGTAGTTTAAGCTATGCAAGTGCAAATTTCAAGGATGAAGAACTTCCCACAGTACTGCAGCACTCTTATTTTCAAAATGATGTTGCTTTCACATATGGTTGCTACAGACTTGCCTCATTTTTGCAGCAATGCTGCTGTGCTCTGAAGCCATCCAAGGACGAGAAATTCAAAGAAATTTGAAGATGGCTAGAAATCCGGGGTGATGTTGGTGACAGTTCTGATTATTTTTTACTTCCCGCATGCATTTTGGCGTTTTGCATTCTGAAGTTGATGTTTCCTTGTAAGCTGGTATCTCAGAACCTTTTTTGTTTGTGTTCAGTCGCTTTCAGTGAATCTGAGTATAGCCATCCCATCCTAAAAGAAAAAAGATTAGTAAGCTCGTATCAGTTTGAAGATTAAATCTTTCATCCAACCAAACCGTGGGTGGGTCTAGAGACACCGTGTGATGAAACCGACAAACTCCTCTTCGCCGCAGCTACCAAAATTACAGTAGGGGACGGGAACACGGCACGATTCTGGGACTCCGCCTGGCTGGATGGGCAACGACCAAAAGACATCACGCCGCTAGTCTATGCAATCTCCAAGAAAAGAGGCAAATCGCTGCGCGAAGGAATTGAAAATGACACCTGGATTGAAGATCTTAAGCACAACGGGAACACTACCTTCACAGTGGACCTAATCAGACAACTTGTGTCCTTGTGGAGTGCAACCCAGGGCATCCTACTAAATCAAGATGAACCAGATCACATCACCTGAAAGCTGTCGAACCATGGAGAATACTCAGCCTCCTCGGCCTACAAGGCACAATTGCTAGGAAATGTCGGCACCAACTACAATTCCTTGATTTGGAAATCTTGGGCCCCTGCGAAATGCAAATTTTATTTGTGGCTTGTGATACAAAACAGAGTTTGGACATCTAACCGGCTAGCTGCAAGAGGATGGCAAAATAATGGTCTGTGCCCCTTATGTCGGGAGACGAACGAGACGGCATGTGTCACGCCCAGAAATTTAGCCCAAATTTCCAGACTATTTTGTATATTAAATCCCTGTCCAGGACCAGCCAGGGTACACAAAACGACAAGTAATATACAGTTCCAAACGTAAATAAAGCGTAAAATACTTACAGAAGAGGCACTTAGTCCTCACACCGAAACAAAAGCAGCAGCAGCGGAAAAAGGCGATCCTAGCGGGGCTTCAGCTCCACTCCACAGGCAAAACTCAACTGGGGTCTGAGCCTTGGTCTTCTAACCTCGTCTTCAGCTCAGAAGCACTACACTTCTGAAAAGGGGGGAAAAATAGCAAGACTGAGTACAACCACCGTACTCAGCAAGCCACACCAACGATGCAGACGTGCAAGGGGACACAAGGACGGTTTGTGGCTAATTGCATAAAGGCAGTTGTAAAACATTTTATTGAGCAAAACAGTAAAACAGTTGAGTAATTAAAGTAACATTAAATCTCCACTGATCAACGCTACACCACGTTGAACAGGCCCAACCAACCCACCTGAACTACAGTGCATTGGGTCAATTTATTAAAGTGGGACTAATCACGGTGAATCTGGTCGACCGCCCATAACCGCGGGCACGGCTATTTGAATAGTTTTACTCTGATCAGAGGTGTACAACTGTACCCACAAGACACAGCCCCACGACACGTTACCGTGCGCCGACATGCCACCACGACATACCGGAAAGAGGCCGTGACAGGACCCTTCGCATAACCCCCTCTAACCAAGCACACCACACCTCAGGTTTCACCCCCGTTCCCAGCGGGCAACGGGCAGTCCCCTCTCGTGCCTAGGTGAATCCGGAAGCGACAGAGGCCGTCGCAGGGCCCGCCCCGCTCCATCACGCCCACCCTTGCCTGGATGCGTCGGCTAGAGGAAAGCTACACTACAAGCCCAGCCGTTGCCCACGCTGGCTTGTGGTAAGTACGAGGAATTCTTCCAGGGTTTCCCGCGAACCGGTCCTTAATTGCCATGGGAGCGACTAGCAAAACCATGCACCCACAGCCCACCATTCAGTCGCATTTTAGTTGGATAATTACGACCATGAAGCATGGCCAGATGTCTCGAGCACGCAGCTCATCTGATACTAAAAGGTCTAAAACTGTAATTATCCCATCAACTGAGCTAGTGGTAATTAAGCATGGCTAAGCATATAGTTCTAGCTAGGTCACATAAGTAACCTGAGCTAGTCGATTTATTACCCAAGGTTGACAAAGAACAGATATCAAGTAAACATGGCACAAGCGAGCAGATAGGTATACCCGGATCCCATGTAATTAGCAAAACATGCATATTTATTTGCAAACGGCAAAACATTTATAAATTGGGATCAACATGCTCAAGGGGAATGTGTGACTTGCCTTGCTTCTTCAAAACAATCTTCCGAACTCTTTTCCTCGCGACCGCGGTCTTCCGAAACGACGGGAACTACACGCTGGCACGCAAAACGAGGAAAAACTCTAATAAAAACCAAGAAAACAGTACATAAAAAGTAAACAAACATGTAGAGCTCAATTTTAGATGAATTTTGCAAGTTGAATGGCTCAATTCGGAGTTCGAATGAAATAGATATGAATTTTAGAAGTTTTGAGCCATTTTAAATGAATTTCTATAATTAAACTCGATTTATTGCGCAATTATTATTTATTTTTACAAAGGAAAAGGGGGTCGCTGACGTCAGCAAGGGGGAGGGGCGGCGCCGGCAAGCGGGCCCCACCGGTCAGCGGCACAAGGGCGCCGGTCCACCGTGGACCGGGACCACCGAGGCGGTCCACCGCCGGTCCACGGGAACCGACGGCCCGGATCGACCCCAAAGCCGATCGGGCGGCCACGAGGCGGCGCGGCTGGGCACGGCACGGCTCAGGCCTGCCCGGCCGAGCGACGGCGCGCGGCGGCGCGTGGCCAGACGACCGCCGGCGACGGCAGCGCGTCGCGGCAGCGGGCACGCGGAGCGGCGGAGGAGGGGAAAAAGGAGGAGGCGGAGGGAAAGCTCACCGAGGGCGGCGACGAGGGGCGGGGAAAGGCGGGGAGCTCGGCGTCGGCGCTCCTCGGGACGAAGGCGGAACGGCGGCCCGGCGGCGTTCCGCGAGCGGGAACCGGCGGACGGGGAAGAGCGGGACGCGGCGAAGCCGGCGATGCGGGTGATGCGTCGCGGCGGCAGCCGGGGTGAAGGCGAACGGCGACCGGAGAACGACAACGAGGGGCGGACCGCTCCGGGAAGGCCGGCGCGTCGAGGAGGACCCTGTTCCGGCGACGATTGGAGAAGGAGGAGGGGTGGCCGGGCTGCGGGCGACGGCTGCGGTGCCGAGGAAGGCGACGGCGCAGCGCGAGGTGGACTGGAGATGCGGCGCAACACGGCTGGAGGCGACAATGGCGACGGTGGCTCGGCTCCGCGGTGGATGTGGTGTTTCGGGCGCGGGAGACGACGGCCGAGTGGTGGCCGAGGCGCGGCGTGGAGCGGCGGAGCCGATGGCGGTGGCGACACAGCGCGGCGGCGGCGGGAGCGACGGCTAGAGGCGGCCGATGCTCGCCGGAGAGCGGCTGCGCACGGGAGCAGCGTGGGGAGAGCAAGAGAGGGCGCGGCGAGCTCGTGGGTTTGGGGAAAATGGGAGAGGGGGCCCCGGGGATGCTTTTTATAGGTCCGGGAGGTGGAGATCGTGGCCGTGGCGGGCGGCAATGGCCGGCGGATGGAGTTCCGGCGACGTGGGTGAGTGGGGCTCGAACGGCGCCGATTTTTGGGGGAAAAATGGGGGAGAACGTGGGGGAAGGGGAGGACGTGCGGTGGACCACGTCCACACGCGCGCGGGAGCGGGGAGACGCGCGGAGGAGGCGGCGACGTGGGCGGCTCAGGCGGCCATGGCAATTGCCGGCCCGGGCTGGAGGTTGGGGGAGGAGCTGACAGGTGGGACCTCGGGTCCACCTGTCGGCGAGGGAAGGAGAGAGGAAGCCGGGGGAGGGGGTTATGTGGACTTAGGGAGAGAGGGGCGAGCGGGCCGAGCGGCCCAAAGAGGAGAAAGGCCGGCCGAGAGGGGGAGAGAGGGGCGCGGTGGGGAGGTGAAAGGGACTTGGGCCGAAAATGGCCCAAGGAGGAAGGAGAGTTTTCATTTTGTTTTTCTTTTTATTTTAATTGATTAAATGAACTTTGTGACATTAAAATTACTTCTTGAGCTCCGAAAATTCACGGGAAAATCCGGAGAGTGTTTTAGGGCACAAAGAATATTACAAAATACTCTCGGCCAATGATTTTTAAGGGAAAATTTTAATTCTCCCAATATTTCACTTGATTAAATTGCTTTAGCTTTTTTTTGTTTAATTTCTGGAAAATGCATTATTTAATGATTTTTAATCCCGAACGAAAATCGGGGCGTTACAGCATGTCACCTGGTCGCCTTTTGTAGATACACCAGGAGGATTTGGAGATTAACGGCCAGCTGGGTCGCCTATCAGCAATTGGATCCGAACCATTAGGACCCATGCCAAAGCGTCCAAGAGTGGTGGGACATGCTAAACAACAAAAAGGAAGTGCCCAAGAAAGGACTGAGATCTTTAACCCTGCTCATTGTGTGGGAAATCTGGAAGGAAAGGAATCAACGGATCTTTGCACAAGGAAACAACGGCTCCCAATCTTATGGCGAAAATAAAGGAAGAGGCAAGAACCTGGATCATGGCAAGCGCAAGGCGGCTTGGAGAATTCCTCCCTTCGTAGCATTAGCCTCTCTGTATTTGTGTTCAGTTTTCCCTTTTGTCTCTAGGGGCTGTATTTTTTTACCTCTATATCCAATGAAATAGCACAATCTCGTGCTGATTCTTTAAAAAAATAAGATTAAATCTTTCAGAGAGGAACGTAAACTAAAGTTTACACAGACAACGGAGCTAGCAACTGCTGGTGTATTTCACTCATTGAACTATGTCAGAGCGTTTGCTTTGTAGTTGGCATAACCGAGCCCAGGGCAACAAATTATGAAGACAAACGAGGAAATCTTTTGCTGCTAATGTGGTGAGATTTCTTTTTTTTTTTCCTTCTGGGAGAGAGAATAGGAAAGCGAAAGAGGGGAGAGAGGTGAGAAAGAAAAAGAGATTAGAATGATCGACATGTGGGGCTGTTAATTTTTCATTTTTTTCACTGACATGTGGGTCCAATGAGCGTCACGTAGGACAAAATCACTTCCAAAACAATCAAAAGAGACGATTTACACCGGTTTTCAGAGATAGGGAATGCGTTATACTTGATTTTATGATTGAGGGAGATAATTCAACCCGCGGCAAGAGATAAGGGACGCGAAATAGACTTATTCCTACCTGGCATCCTGTTCCAAAATCACGTGTACTTTGGCCGGCCCACTATTAAGTATTAACGCCGTGAGTTGATTTCGCCTCGAGAAAAGTTTTGTTACCGCGTGGCGGGGAAGACGACGGTGGCGTGGAGATGGGCAGATGGCCGCGGCGACCGGCCGGGGAGGAGGCGAGGAGCAGAGGAGGCGGCGGCGTGGAGGTGAATCAACGATCGTGTAAAATTTCCTTGCTGCTTAATCACGCCATTGACGCTCCGTGCGAGACGCGCAGGACGTGTTTCCCCGGCCAACAGCCAAGAAACTCAACTGCCCCCGCCGCGCGCGCCGCTCCGGGATCCGGCCATCGTCCGCCGTCTCCATAGGCTCTAAGAGTCCTCAGGCGGAGTATATAAAGTCCTGCGGTGTTTCCTCTGCTCGCACGGGGAAGAGCGGAGGAGTGGGAGGTTTCCATGGCTGGGAGCTCTTGCCTGTTTGATGAAATGCCGCGCAGGGCAATGCTGCTGCCTGCTGGACCTGCTACATTACCACTCCCTGACGCAAGCTGCAGACCAAAGATACAATGCGAACAACCTGGCAGGAAACCTCATGACAAAACAGATTTATGATGCGTTGCTAACTGGGGGCGAAACCTCTCCAAACTGGACCTTCATTTGGAAAAGCAAAGCCCCGATGAAAGTTCAAATCTTCGCGTGGTTTCTCAGCAGAGAGCGGTTATCAACAAAACAAAATCTCTTCAAGAAGAACATTGTCAGCTCGGCGGTTTTCGCCATTTGTGAAAGCTCGGCTGAAACGGCTAGTCATCTGTGCATACAATGTCCTTTTGCAACAACCTTCTGGAACAAGATAGGGCTCCATCCTACGATATAAGATGTGAAGATGCTGCACCTATTGAAGCCGGGGCAAGGGCTGCCCAGAAAACATTTTCAGCTGTTCTATCTCCTATGCTTCTGGGCTTCAGAAATCAAACTCCATCGCTCAGCAGATGCCTAAGGAAGTGTGTGGACGAAGCCGGCCTATGGGCTGAAAGACTGAAGAGTTCCGATAGACCTGTAGTTTCGACTTGGAAAGAACTCTTCTATACCCCTCTACAAACTCTCAGTACTATGTAATGAACTTTTCCTGATGTTTTAGATAATGACAAAGTTTTCAGGTGGGGAATCTCTCCCCTCTAGTGAATTGGTAAAAAAAAAGAAAATGCCGCGCAGGGAAGACGAACACAAGTGGCCGTGCGTCCATGCCCAGTGTGCTAGTCTTTTTAAAAATCTGTACCTACGCAGTTTCAGAAACGATCAAGGTGCGTAAGTTGCGATCATCCTTTTTGAGACTCGTCGCTGGTATATCTTACATCGTGCTAACTGCTAAGAGCTCAAGCCTGTAACCTGCAGAATAGTGCAGCAACAAGGCAGAGGATGGATGCTGCACAGAAACGCATGAGGTTCTTAGTTTCATATGCATGTGTTATTAACTCTGTGTATCATCGTCGGTGATAATGTGATGGTTGGAAGTCCTGGTTTTCATCTTTTGGTTTTGGCTAGGATATATATATCCATGAATTTACTTTTGCAAGTCCCACTTGCTGTTTCACTGCAACTAACTATATCAAAACATGCTGTCGCAATCCTTATGCACAAGTATCAGAAATAAGGGAGAATTGGATCGGTATCTCAATTAATCCACTGAGCTGAGAGCATCCAGGGGAAGATATTGAGTAGTGAGAGTTCAAGAAAATTTGTATACCATGTCTTGTGATGTTTCTCATGATTAAGATTAGTGCACAGAAATTTTCAGACCCAACTTTTAGCATGTAAACACGGTTACATTTTTTTTTTGCAGGATTTCCCCTGAAATTGTAACGCTCCGATTTTTTGGGCCGTTAGAAACTATTTTATACAAATCCTAATTCCAAAATTTTTGGTTCTTTGTGTGCTACTAAGGACTAAGTGCCAAAAATCTCAAAATCCCTGCCCTTGAGACCTAAAGATCTCATCCCAAAAATTCGGATCCAGATTTGAACCCTGGAATTTGAATTTTGCAATTCAAAATCCCTCCAAAATATTCTCCTTCCCAAAAGACCATCAAATTATCCTCTCAAAAATATCCCATTTCTTCCTTGAGTTCAAATCACAAATTTGAATTCAAAATTCAAAGTCAAATCAATAATTTTCTTTCCAAACCCTCTCTCGAAAATTCCCATGTGCTATTGTTCCTTTTGGGCCGCACCCCCTCCTTTCTCTACAGCCGGCCCAACTCCTCCCCTTTTCTCTCCGGAATAAGTTCACTTTGGGTCCCTCTATTTGTCGCACAGTCCGATTTTCGTCCCTTCATCGCAAAACCGGGTACGACGGGTCCCCCAACTTACAAAACCGTGCAAAAGAGGTCCCTCGGAAGTATTGTGCCCGGTTTTGGATGACGTGGCGCCTACGTGGCTCCCTTTGACTAGGTCCTCGTCCCGCGTGGCATTGACGTGGCGCTTGCGTGGCAAATGGATCCCGGGAAAATAATAAAAAACGTGGGACCCACATGTCAGCTAAAAAAAGAAAAGGTGGAGCCCATGTGGTCCCACATGTCAGCCTCTCTCTTCTCTCTACCCCATCTCTCTCTTCTCTCTACCCCGACGGGCGGCGGGCGGCGAGCAGAGAGGCTGCGGGCGGAAGGACGGCGGGCGGTGGGCGGAGCAAAGGGGCCGCGGGTGGAAGCGGAGCGGCGGCGGGCGGTGGGCGGAGCGACGGCGCCACGGCGGTGGGAGGGCGGAAGAGGAGCGGAGGCTCACCGCCCCGCCTCGCTCGCCTGTTCTGAACATCGATGCCGCCATCTACTCCCACCCTCCTCTCTATCCACGCCACGGACAACGGGAGACGAGGGACCGCCGCACCAGCGTCTCCTTCTCTCCCTCCCTCCCGGCCATCCTTCCTCGCCGGCCGGCGAGCGCGCACGGAGAGGGAGGAGACGGGGATGCCGACAAGGGCGGAGAGGCCGGCGAGCCGCTGCTCCTCATCCACCCTCCTGCCGGCCGCCGATCCCCGCGCACCGCCGCTCCTCTCCCTCCCTCCCGTCGGCCGGCACGCGTTGCCTCCTCCCTTGCAGCGCTACCGTCGGCTGCCCTCTCCGCTGCCGCGGCGCGCTCTGCTGCTCCTCTCCCTCCCACCCGTCGGCCGGCGTGCGCCGCCGACCCTCTCCCGCTGGCACCCGCGCCGCTCCCCCCCTCCCCCCGCCTGTCCCCGCGCACCGCCGCTCCGCCCGCCCCTCCGTTCTGCCCGCCGCCGCTCCGCCGTGAGGACGAGAAAGAGCGGAGAGGAAGAAGAGGGAGAGCCCCATTCCTCTCCCTCCCTCCCGCCGGCCAGCGCGCGCTGCCGCTCTTCTCGCGTCGGAGGTACACGCGGCGTCGTTGGTGAGGTCACCGCCGCTCCACCCGCCCCTCAGCTTTGCCCGCCGCCGCCGCCGGCGGAGCGGCGTCCTTGGCGAGGTCGTCGTCGTTCCGCCTGCCCCTCCACTCTGCCCGCTGTGGCCACTTTGTCGAGAGGACGACGGAGAGCGGAGAGGAAGAGGGAGAGCCGAGAGAGGAGAGAATGACTTGTGGGGCCACGTGGGGCCCACCATTTTTAAATTATTTTTTGTGTGCAGCTGACATGTGGGGCCACGGTTTTTATTATTTTTCTGAGAAATAATTGCCATGTAAGCGCCACATCAATGCCACGTGGGACGGAGACCTAGTCAAAACAGCCACGTAGGCGCCACGTCAGCTAAAACCGCCTTCCAAACCGCCGAGGGACCTCATCTGCATGGTTTTGGTAAGTTGGGGGATGCGTTTTATCCGGTTTTGTGGACTGAGGACGAAAATCAGACTCGGCGACAAATTAAGGGACCTAAAGTGAACTTATTCCTTTCTCTCCTTCCCTCTTTCCCCTCTCCTGGCCCAGCCTCCCATGTAATGTCGCGCCGGCCCACAGCCCAATTGCGCTGCGCGCATGCCGACAGCGTGGCCCCATTTGTCGGTAGTGCCGTCTCCTCTCTGCCACGCGTGGTCGGCCCCTACCTCTAACGCCACGGCCACCTTGCCTTTTGCCGCCCCGCCTGCGCACGACATGGGCAGCAGCTGTGCCATTGGCGCTGCACCGCAGGCCATCATGGCCCCTCTTGTCTCCCCTAGAAATGGTACCGCCGTCCTCGCTGCTATCGCGGTGGCTGCCGTGCTGCTTCGTGCTCTACGCCACCACCCCCACACCGATAGCCCGGCAAGGCCTGTAGCCTATCGCTGCCTGTGTCCTCTGTCGCACCGCCTTTCCACCATCCTTCGTATTCATGGAAGAGGTGTTGAAGAGGGAACCCCCTCTCCAATACCGCAACACCAAGACACCCAAGAGGCAGGGGGTACTGTTGACAGTCCTTAAGGCTGTGTTTAGTTCAGCGTAAAGTTTGGATTTTGGTTGAAATTGGAGATGATGTGACTGAAAAGTTGTGTGTGTATGACATGTTGATGTGATGGAAAAGGACTGAAGTTTGGATCCAAACTTTGGATCTAAACACAGCCTAAATACCAAATCCGACCATTAATTCCTGCATAAAAGCAATTGAAATAATACATCAAACTTAGTGGTAATGGTTATTACTAATCATTTCCACACGTATTGGTGAAATATGTGTATGCAGGGATTTTATATGAAAACCACTAGCCATGCGAAGAAACACACATCCGGCCAATCAGACGCGAGTACACGTATTGGAGGGCCCACAAGCTGACCAAATCACCTCAAAATAGGCTAACCACTGTGCACAGTCATAAGGGCCCATTGGACGGTGATCCAGCCGAAGGAGAGGGGAAATGGCGGTGCCAGGGGGTCGGCCGAACCACCTTTGCAGCCACTCATCCCTATCTTTCACGTGGAGGATGGGGATTGGTTCCCTGTGGTGGTTGTGGGTGAACCGACCTCATAACCGCCATAGTAACCATCATTGCTACCTTTAAAATGAGTTCTCACTTCACTCTCAAAGCACAACACAACAAGTGGAGTGCAACTCACTTTCATATCTAGGCTACTCGATAGTAGAGTTAGAATATAGGAAGAGAGATAGGGGAAGTTCCAGAATTAGTGCCCCAAATGTCGGAGTTCTCTTTGAGATGTTCCAGAGATGTTGGCCTATTTCCGAAGGAGTCTGTCGACCCCCGATTTTGGAAATCGGAAATCTTCTGTGTTTATCCGTACCAATCCCTGGATCAGTAGTTGGTACACACATACATAGTTGGATCACAACATATCACGAATGAATTCAGGCTAAAGAGTTAAATACTTACATTAGGGCCAGGTAGGCCAACAACTATCAGAGAACAACAGCGGAAGGCAAAATAATATAAGGGCCCGGTTAACATGCCACAGGCAGTCGACTGGGGAAACGAGACCTAGAACAAGACCGCACTCCGATCATCCTGTTGGATACGCAAGCGTACCGACAAGGGCTTCTCTTCAACACTCTCCTAAAAGATATATAAATAGCAAGGGTGAGTACCAACCGTACTCAGCAAGCCACCACAGCAACAATGCACATGATAAGGGTATTCAAAGGATGGCTATGGTTCTTTTGCGCAAAGCAAGTTTTGTAATTCTTTTCACAAACCTAAGACCTAGCATAGACTGATTAAATTTTAGTACCAGTATTCACATTAAACAACGACGGTTCTGTCCACCATCCATTGTGATCCCAAGGATGGCTTCCCGCCATTGAGTCGTCATGGTTTTCTGAGGACGTCCACATCCCTACTCTCAGGAAGTGGCTCCAACAGCATATAAATCATCATGCAATATCCCAACCCACACAAGTTTAAGAATTCAGAGTCTAGCCAAGTGTAATACACGTCCCGGTGCTCAATAACCGCGAGCACGGCTATTCGAATAGATTTGGTTTACTCACACTGCAGTGGATGTACGCTTTACCCGCACTCCGCGACTGCCCAACACATGAGCCTCGTCCCAACACATGAGACGCGTCACGGCAAAGCTTTTCGATAACCTCGCATTGGCAGTACCCGCTCCATGAACTTGACATCCTCATGCACTCTATGCGTCCGTTTCTAGCAGTGTGAGGAGTTCTGGCGCACCCGGGAAAGAAGAACTCACACATGCATTAAGTTAATTAGGTTTAAATTTTCACGTGGCAGTCCTACCGATGGCGACACCACTGTAGACACCCGCCTCGCGGTTCTACCAATGGCTGCCCCACCGTAGAGCCCCTGCCTCACACATCAAGAAGCCACTATGCAAGGATACTGCCTCTGCTCAGCTATCTATTCCGCTAGGTCTATACCCATACGAGAAGTGCGGTTGTACGGGAGTCGTTTCATGCTTAACTTCATGGCTCGGTCCTTAATTGACCGGGGACGGTACTAGCCTTTTCCGGATACCACCCAAATCCTCCGTCCGCCCCAGTCGAAAACATTTGTTTAATTTTTATTTCTCTTTTCACAAATCATTTCATCAACATCATGGCACTGTGGCGCTCATGCCTCCACATGCCGTATCTCAATTACCTTCCCAAAGGTAATTGCCCAAGCATTCAGCATTTTGATAAATATGAGTATGCACAATTCTAGAGTAGCATTGCTAAGCAATTGTCATAATTGACTAGGGACTCATACGTAAATATGGTTACAAAGGATTTAATAGGCAAACAATCATCAAGGCATGGCATAATCACAAGTGGGATGTTTAATATTGCATGCAATTTTATTTGTAAACAAAATAATTTCGCAATTGGGATCAACATGTTCAAGGGATAGTGATGACTTGCCTGCTCAGGATAGTCCTTATTCTTGATATAATTCTTGATCAACCTTCACCTCCTGGAAGTTGCAATCGTTGCCTCACGACTGACCGATACACAGTTTCTATAATACGCGAGAAGATCCAATATTCAAGCAACAATCAAATATGCACAAACAGTATATATTTGTGGAGGTCGAACCTAAGGTTGCTCATATTATCCGCGCTTGCTAGTGGACTCTAATCAAGGTAAGAGCTAAGGTTTTCTTAGCTTTTTTGTTGTCATGGTGGTTTAGTCCAGCTAATGGCTATGGAAGGATTATGGTTACACATGCATCTATAAAAATGGTCACATACTAGAGATTATGTTGTCAGATGGATCTAGGATTAATCAAATAATTATAGGGAATCATTTGTATTATTATTTTGTTGATGGAGGTTTTATTTTACATATTTTACTTGTCAAAATAAATTATAAAAGGTTAACAATTACCCATGCTTTGTATGTTAGAATTGTTTAGGTTAATCGTATTATGGTTACGGATTATCCCTTAATGAACGATCCTAATTTACAGTTGAACTATAATTATAAGTATATGAGGTTAAAATCTATAACTAGTATTTATCTAATACTCATGTTTGTCATATAGACCCTTTAATTTAATATATGTAACAAGCAAACTATCACTATATCGTATAGCTATAATGGGATGTACAGCATAGGTGTGTGCGCAATATCTTAATATTGAATCGTTTATCTGAATAGTTGCTATTTATTATAAGCTATTTAGTACATGTGAATAAGATGGCTTCATTTGGTTAACGGATGTCAACCATATCGCATATATATATATCCCATCCGATATGATGTTGTACCGACTACCTAAATTTTAAGTGGTCTAACTACAACTAGCTCAGTTATTAATCTCCTTAAATAAGTTAAAGATTTAACATGTGTTTATATTTTAGTCACATAGTATGAGGCTATACTTTATGTAGATAATTTATAAGTTATGGATTTTAGTTATATTTGGACATAGATTAATGAATAGCACTAACACTTTCCTATACATCCATTAATTTGAAGGATTGATTATAACTAATTTATGTGGTTGCTACCGTGACAAAACATATTAAAGGTAGATATGCTACTGTATAATATCCATTTTTTTATTTATTGGCACACTACTTAGGTTAATTATTACCTAATCATTTGATATTAATTAATTTATAACTATAAATATATTTCATTAAATAGTGAGTTACATACCAGTGGAAAGCTTAAGAATTTAGATGAATTTAGGTTCGAGTTTCACTCAAATCCGAGTTAAATATCGGATGGAATCCAAATATTAAATGATTTAATTTACTCTTATGATTAAATATATTACGTGTCTAAAATCCCTATTAATTAAATCCGAACTCCACCGTGGATCGATTATTTATAGAAATTACCTTTAAACAATCTATAAAAATCTTTAAGTATTCATCTAATTGTTTTAGTCATTAATTTATATCTCAATTATCATCGCGAATCGATTTCTTATTAAAACTACCAAGAATAATCTATATTTAAATTTGGCAATTCTACGATTGATATTAATCTACAATTAGATTCTAATTTGTTTTAAATTTTCTAAACTTCCCAAATTTATCCCTAATTCCCATTTATTTATTTTCCTTTTTCTTTTCTTTTTCTTTTTCTTTTTCTCTTTCTTTTTATTTTTCTTCTCTCTCTCTACTTTTCTTCTCTCTCCCTCTCTCTCTTTTCCTTCTCTTCTCTTTCTCTCTCTCTCTTCCTTTCCTCTCTCTCTCTCTCTCTTTCTTTCTCCTTTCCTTCTCTCTTTCTCTCTGCCTCTCCCGACTCCTTCCTCCCCCTTTCTTTCTTCTCTTCTCTTCTCTTCTCTTCCTCGGCTCGGCTCCGATCTCTCTCTCACTCGGCGCTAACCCTACCCGAGGCGACGGCGACGGTGACGGCGCAAGGGGAAGGTGGTGGCTTACCGACGGCGGCGGCGGCGACAGCGGCGGGGCAGGGCGCGGTACACGAAGGCGGCGACGCGGCGGCACGAGTGTGGCGATGCGGCGGCACGGCGACGGCGCGGTGGAGAAGGAGAAGAGGAAAAGGGAATGGATGGGGATTGGTCGTGGGGTGGAGGAGAAGAGGAGGGGAAATTTATAGGGAGGAGGGAGAGAAGAGGAGGGGGACGGCGGCGGTGGCTTTAAGGCGATGCGACGGCGACGTGCGGGCGCGGGGCGCGAGGTGAGGGAAGGACGGGCGTGCGGCGCGGCGGCATGGGGGGAAACCGAGCGACGTGCGGGCGGCGGCGCGGAGGCAGAAAAGGGGAAGAATGGGCGGGCGACGTGCGGGGCGGCGTTGTGACGACGTGACGACGATGCGGGGCACGAGGGGAGCAAGACAGCGCAGCGCGCGGGACGGGCGGCGGTCGGGGCGACGACGATGGCGATGACGATGCGACGGGGAGGCGGGGCGAGCTCGAGGCGACGACGAGACGGGCGGCGCGGCAACGGGATGGGGATGGCGACGGGATGGGGAGCGGCATGGGCGACAGCGGGCCGTTCGGCGCGGCAGCGGCGGCGTGATGATGGCGAGGCTGAGCGGCGCACAGCACGCGAGGCGAGGCGGCCGTGGGTGACGTCGATGCGTGCGGCGCGGCGACGGGACGCGCGGGCAGCGCGGGCTTGAGGCGATGGCGATGGCGACGGTGAGGCGGAGCTCGAGGATGCGGCGCGGCACGGCGCGCGGGTCTCGAGGGCAGGGCGCGGGGAGACTGCGCGGCATGGCGACGAGGGCGCGGCGG
Organism: Oryza glumipatula; assembly: GCA_000576495.2. Classification (NCBI taxonomy): domain Eukaryota; kingdom Viridiplantae; phylum Streptophyta; class Magnoliopsida; order Poales; family Poaceae; genus Oryza; species Oryza glumipatula. The sequence continues at coordinate 29,049,209 of CM002514.2, forward strand.
CTAGGGCTCCGGGCGGCGCGGACTCGGCGCGCGGCGCGCGGGGAAAGGAGGGGATTTGGGTCGGGAACACGGTCGAACAGTTGGCGGGCGATGAACAGTGACATTTTCCAATTTTCCCGATTTTCAACCCATTTTCTATTTAATTTAATTTAGCAATTTCTAAATGTTGTAATATTGATTTTTATTCATTTGTGTGTTGTTCCAACTATTGTATTCACCCTAAATTAATTTTTACTCATATTTCATTTGTATTATTTGTTTGAATTATTAATTAGGGTTAATCCTTATTCCGTTTACGTTTAAATTAAATTGATACTAATACGACCGCGATAACATTTTATTTATTCCTATCCATACCTAATCTTCATTTTCAATTATATTTATTTTACACGAATAGGTCCAATCTATTTATTCTATAAATAGTAAATTAGGACTCGGTGCAAAATTAATCTACTTGTTTAATTAATAACTCACGTAATTTTATAAAATTTAATTATACGACCATTATTTTATATGAGTGACTTTAACAAGTGTTCAAATATCAATGTATATATATTCCCAAAAAAAAATCCTTATTTGTTAATAGGATCATTATAATGGTAACCATCATTTTATGTGGATTTATAATACTTCATGTGAAATTGGATCCAAATACATTAGATTTAATCTTACCATCCATTTGTTAAACCCGACATCGAGCTACCAACATGGTTCGAATATTTAATATTTGATCTACGATTTATAATAGAAATTAATATTTTATTTGGCTTGCTTTATTGTGCACTAATGTATTCTTGTATCATATATTTATCATTCAGGTGTATGCCATTAATTTGATTCTCCATTGTTATAATTTATATTTGGCAAGCAATGACAACCATAACACCCAGCATGATGCAAAAGTTTTAAAAAGTTCGAAATTTTAGTGATTTTTATTGTCTTGAATTTTCAGGATGTTACAAACCTACCCCCCTTAAAGGAATCTCGTCCCCGAGATTTAGTGGGACTACGGAGACATTAAACTATTTCGGCTTAAATATTGTTCGACAACAAACATGCTAATCAAAAGTAGGAAATCCCAGGTCTTCGTGGCTTCTGGATGTCATGAGTCGATGAGCGAAGCGAAGCGACACTCTTTGTACTTCCGCCGTCTTGGTCAGCAACGGACTTAGTTGACAGTCTTGGGGCACATGATCCGTCTTTTCGCAGAGGAAGCACGTGATCTTCGTTGTAGGGCATTCTCCGTTTGGATGGTCTTCGTCACAGTAGGGACATTGAGTAACGCAATTACTACCGTAGTGTCCTATCTCTCCGCAACGACTACATGCCTTAATCTTCAAAACTTCTTTGGATGGGTCTGGTACTCTATCCTCTTCCGGGCTGATCTGTGAAGGCAGTGTTTCTTGTTCTTCATTGGTGTCTTGAGTACAGCCTATCGCATAATGTCCAAATTGTCCACAAGAAAAACAACAGCCATCTCTCTTTCGTTGCCATAGTTGTAGCTCTTCAACTTCTTCAGACAAATCACCGATTTCTATTCCCATTTTACTGAGATCAAGTTCAGCATATGTTATTAGTGATGACGCTCTTCTTTTCCGTTCTCCTTTCCACCAATGCTGTGTAGTTCTTTGTCTAGGAAATGGTTGATACGGAAGTTTTGGATTCCTCGCACAGGGCATTGGCGTTGGTAATATTCCTGGTCTTATATTGCATATTGGGTGCCAAGGCAAGTTCTTTCTCAGCCCAATTCTCAACCTTCTTTGGGGGCATTTATTGGCATAATGTCCTTTCTCACCACAACCGAAACATGTGACATTTGTCTTCCGTCTTGCCGTAATCAGATGGCAGCTTCCATTTGCAGGGTATTGCTTTAGGTGATTTAGATTGATGGTGTAGCCTTCAGGCTTTAGTGAGGCTTGGACTTGTTCTTTGTCACTGGGAGCTTGGGGGGAATTTTCAAAGAGTAACATGGGCTGGTTTATTCCCACATTTTGGGGGTCTTGTACGTTGGAGGAATTCTTGTTTCTCGGTGTTAGTTGTTCCATCATCTTCTCATCCTATGGTAGGCTTATTTTGTTAGAAGCTAGTAGGTTAAAGGTTAGTAAACTATTATTCTTGGCATCAATAGTAGCATGACAATGCTGAATTGTTGTTTTTGCACTTCCTCTATTCAATCCTCCGTTCCTTAACACGTTATCAATCTTGTCTACGGTTTACTGTCATACGGTGCTGAATCTACTCAAAATTCCTTGTATAGGGGTGAATAGAACTTGACATGTTGTATTCCTTATCCATATTTTCACAAGTTATTTGATTCTCTTGAGGTTTCTCCATTTAGGCTACCCCCCTTAAAATAAGAGATTTTGAAAGCTATTTAAAAGAAGATATGCTTTTGCGTTCGCAACAAAATGATTTTGCACAAATATCCTTTCGAAGTGATGTTTGCAAAACATTTAAAATTTTCAAGAGATGCATTTTCTCCCCAAATATAATTTGAAAATAGATTTTTCAAGTAAGATTTTGTATAATCATACATATGCTTAACAAAAAGTAACATGGCGACCAAAAATTTTTGTAATCAATCTTTCTTTCAAAACAACATTTGATTTTATTTCGCACAAGCAAACTATTGCCAATAGGGCCAAGATACCATATAGTTTGTATGCATGGTTCATAGTTGAAACAACAATACTTTTGAATTCCTCAAAAGAAAACTCATGAATTTTCTGAACTTTTTTTTTTTTTTCAGAAAGTGCAACATGGAAATAATCACTTAAAAACGGGTTTTCACAAAGCATTTGGAAAGGTTTCGCAAAGCTTTAGGCAAATAGTTATTGAAATTCAACTTGGAAAAATTCTTTGAAAGGATGTTTTTCGAAGACATGCTCTCAAAACTTGGTATTGAATGAAGTTCTATTTTGGAAAGTTTTGCAACACATTATTTGGAATCAAATTTCACAAATAATTTTCAGAGAAAATTTTCTTTTCAAGCTAATTTTGACCATTCCCAAAATTTAATATAATTTCTGAGCGGCTCCGGGGACAATTTTGCAATTACGTAGTTTGAAACAAACATTTCCTTTCTTTTTGAAGCAATTTTTCTTTGTAAGACTATATTTCAAAATGCAAAAATTCATTTGTTTTTCAATATTTTCTAAAGACAACTCATAAAACAAAATTTTAAGGGGATTAAATCCATATAAGTTTGACTTGTCCTTGGAATTTTGAAGCAACCCTAAAGCTAAAATCCAATAAATTCAAATCTCTTTCATCCTTCGTCCATGTACTTTTATCGAAAACATGGTTCCTTTTATTAAATTTCCATATATGCACACCATCTTATATTCCTTTTTGATCCATAATCTTCAGATCCTTGTATGTTTATGGAAATAACTTAGCATTCTTGCCGGGCTTTCTCATAGATACGCAGTTTGTTTCTTTTCTCTTTATTGTTCTTTATGAACTCTCATGTCGCAGGTAGAGCTTCTATGGTCACTAACGGCTTAGTCGAGACTTCACTTCTACTATACGAGAGGGTGACTAGAGGAAACTAGTACCAATAATAATGAGTTATCATGATTGATGAGTTAATTTCTGATCTTTTCTTTCTTTACTTTGTTTTTCATATAACATGATGCAATCGTCTACTTTCGAGGATGAGGTTTCGGCACAATCAACAATATTCCTATAGCGTCTTAATTGCTTTCGGTTCTTATCCTATAATTTTGAAATGTGGATAAGAATATAGAACCAATATTTTTCAATCATAAATCACGTGGTAAAATCGCCTTGTCAAAGGAATGGTTGAGATGTAAGGTACTAAAATAATTTTTCTTTTTGATGTATAGGAATCAGATATTTTTGAAGAAAGGTAAGAGGAGAAACAACATTTGAATGTTTTCACAACCTCTTCTTTTGCATTTAAAAATACATTTGTAAAATATAGGATCCTTAAACTAACGGCCATTCTATCTAGGGTCCCGACCTACAGTCGATATGCTCTGATACCAGCTCTGTCGACCCCCGATTTTGGAAATCGGAAATCTTCTGTGTTTATCCGTACCAATCCCTGGATCAGTAGTTGGTACACACATACATAGTTGGATCACAACATATCACGAATGAATTCAGGCTAAAGAGTTAAATACTTACATTAGGGCCAGGTAGGCCAACAACTATCAGAGAACAACAGCGGAAGGCAAAATAATATAAGGGCCCGGTTAACATGCCACAGGCAGTCGACTGGGGAAACGAGACCTAGAACAAGACCGCACTCCGATCATCCTGTTGGATACGCAAGCGTACCGACAAGGGCTTCTCTTCAACACTCTCCTAAAAGATATATAAATAGCAAGGGTGAGTACCAACCGTACTCAGCAAGCCACCACAGCAACAATGCACATGATAAGGGTATTCAAAGGATGGCTATGGTTCTTTTGCGCAAAGCAAGTTTTGTAATTCTTTTCACAAACCTAAGACCTAGCATAGACTGATTAAATTTTAGTACCAGTATTCACATTAAACAACGACGGTTCTGTCCACCATCCATTGTGATCCCAAGGATGGCTTCCCGCCATTGAGTCGTCATGGTTTTCTGAGGACGTCCACATCCCTACTCTCAGGAAGTGGCTCCAACAGCATATAAATCATCATGCAATATCCCAACCCACACAAGTTTAAGAATTCAGAGTCTAGCCAAGTGTAATACACGTCCCGGTGCTCAATAACCGCGAGCACGGCTATTCGAATAGATTTGGTTTACTCACACTGCAGTGGATGTACGCTTTACCCGCACTCCGCGACTGCCCAACACATGAGCCTCGTCCCAACACATGAGACGCGTCACGGCAAAGCTTTTCGATAACCTCGCATTGGCAGTACCCGCTCCATGAACTTGACATCCTCATGCACTCTATGCGTCCGTTTCTAGCAGTGTGAGGAGTTCTGGCGCACCCGGGAAAGAAGAACTCACACATGCATTAAGTTAATTAGGTTTAAATTTTCACGTGGCAGTCCTACCGATGGCGACACCACTGTAGACACCCGCCTCGCGGTTCTACCAATGGCTGCCCCACCGTAGAGCCCCTGCCTCACACATCAAGAAGCCACTATGCAAGGATACTGCCTCTGCTCAGCTATCTATTCCGCTAGGTCTATACCCATACGAGAAGTGCGGTTGTACGGGAGTCGTTTCATGCTTAACTTCATGGCTCGGTCCTTAATTGACCGGGGACGGTACTAGCCTTTTCCGGATACCACCCAAATCCTCCGTCCGCCCCAGTCGAAAACATTTGTTTAATTTTTATTTCTCTTTTCACAAATCATTTCATCAACATCATGGCACTGTGGCGCTCATGCCTCCACATGCCGTATCTCAATTACCTTCCCAAAGGTAATTGCCCAAGCATTCAGCATTTTGATAAATATGAGTATGCACAATTCTAGAGTAGCATTGCTAAGCAATTGTCATAATTGACTAGGGACTCATACGTAAATATGGTTACAAAGGATTTAATAGGCAAACAATCATCAAGGCATGGCATAATCACAAGTGGGATGTTTAATATTGCATGCAATTTTATTTGTAAACAAAATAATTTCGCAATTGGGATCAACATGTTCAAGGGATAGTGATGACTTGCCTGCTCAGGATAGTCCTTATTCTTGATATAATTCTTGATCAACCTTCACCTCCTGGAAGTTGCAATCGTTGCCTCACGACTGACCGATACACAGTTTCTATAATACGCGAGAAGATCCAATATTCAAGCAACAATCAAATATGCACAAACAGTATATATTTGTGGAGGTCGAACCTAAGGTTGCTCATATTATCCGCGCTTGCTAGTGGACTCTAATCAAGGTAAGAGCTAAGGTTTTCTTAGCTTTTTTGTTGTCATGGTGGTTTAGTCCAGCTAATGGCTATGGAAGGATTATGGTTACACATGCATCTATAAAAATGGTCACATACTAGAGATTATGTTGTCAGATGGATCTAGGATTAATCAAATAATTATAGGGAATCATTTGTATTATTATTTTGTTGATGGAGGTTTTATTTTACATATTTTACTTGTCAAAATAAATTATAAAAGGTTAACAATTACCCATGCTTTGTATGTTAGAATTGTTTAGGTTAATCGTATTATGGTTACGGATTATCCCTTAATGAACGATCCTAATTTACAGTTGAACTATAATTATAAGTATATGAGGTTAAAATCTATAACTAGTATTTATCTAATACTCATGTTTGTCATATAGACCCTTTAATTTAATATATGTAACAAGCAAACTATCACTATATCGTATAGCTATAATGGGATGTACAGCATAGGTGTGTGCGCAATATCTTAATATTGAATCGTTTATCTGAATAGTTGCTATTTATTATAAGCTATTTAGTACATGTGAATAAGATGGCTTCATTTGGTTAACGGATGTCAACCATATCGCATATATATATATCCCATCCGATATGATGTTGTACCGACTACCTAAATTTTAAGTGGTCTAACTACAACTAGCTCAGTTATTAATCTCCTTAAATAAGTTAAAGATTTAACATGTGTTTATATTTTAGTCACATAGTATGAGGCTATACTTTATGTAGATAATTTATAAGTTATGGATTTTAGTTATATTTGGACATAGATTAATGAATAGCACTAACACTTTCCTATACATCCATTAATTTGAAGGATTGATTATAACTAATTTATGTGGTTGCTACCGTGACAAAACATATTAAAGGTAGATATGCTACTGTATAATATCCATTTTTTTATTTATTGGCACACTACTTAGGTTAATTATTACCTAATCATTTGATATTAATTAATTTATAACTATAAATATATTTCATTAAATAGTGAGTTACATACCAGTGGAAAGCTTAAGAATTTAGATGAATTTAGGTTCGAGTTTCACTCAAATCCGAGTTAAATATCGGATGGAATCCAAATATTAAATGATTTAATTTACTCTTATGATTAAATATATTACGTGTCTAAAATCCCTATTAATTAAATCCGAACTCCACCGTGGATCGATTATTTATAGAAATTACCTTTAAACAATCTATAAAAATCTTTAAGTATTCATCTAATTGTTTTAGTCATTAATTTATATCTCAATTATCATCGCGAATCGATTTCTTATTAAAACTACCAAGAATAATCTATATTTAAATTTGGCAATTCTACGATTGATATTAATCTACAATTAGATTCTAATTTGTTTTAAATTTTCTAAACTTCCCAAATTTATCCCTAATTCCCATTTATTTATTTTCCTTTTTCTTTTCTTTTTCTTTTTCTTTTTCTCTTTCTTTTTATTTTTCTTCTCTCTCTCTACTTTTCTTCTCTCTCCCTCTCTCTCTTTTCCTTCTCTTCTCTTTCTCTCTCTCTCTTCCTTTCCTCTCTCTCTCTCTCTCTTTCTTTCTCCTTTCCTTCTCTCTTTCTCTCTGCCTCTCCCGACTCCTTCCTCCCCCTTTCTTTCTTCTCTTCTCTTCTCTTCTCTTCCTCGGCTCGGCTCCGATCTCTCTCTCACTCGGCGCTAACCCTACCCGAGGCGACGGCGACGGTGACGGCGCAAGGGGAAGGTGGTGGCTTACCGACGGCGGCGGCGGCGACAGCGGCGGGGCAGGGCGCGGTACACGAAGGCGGCGACGCGGCGGCACGAGTGTGGCGATGCGGCGGCACGGCGACGGCGCGGTGGAGAAGGAGAAGAGGAAAAGGGAATGGATGGGGATTGGTCGTGGGGTGGAGGAGAAGAGGAGGGGAAATTTATAGGGAGGAGGGAGAGAAGAGGAGGGGGACGGCGGCGGTGGCTTTAAGGCGATGCGACGGCGACGTGCGGGCGCGGGGCGCGAGGTGAGGGAAGGACGGGCGTGCGGCGCGGCGGCATGGGGGGAAACCGAGCGACGTGCGGGCGGCGGCGCGGAGGCAGAAAAGGGGAAGAATGGGCGGGCGACGTGCGGGGCGGCGTTGTGACGACGTGACGACGATGCGGGGCACGAGGGGAGCAAGACAGCGCAGCGCGCGGGACGGGCGGCGGTCGGGGCGACGACGATGGCGATGACGATGCGACGGGGAGGCGGGGCGAGCTCGAGGCGACGACGAGACGGGCGGCGCGGCAACGGGATGGGGATGGCGACGGGATGGGGAGCGGCATGGGCGACAGCGGGCCGTTCGGCGCGGCAGCGGCGGCGTGATGATGGCGAGGCTGAGCGGCGCACAGCACGCGAGGCGAGGCGGCCGTGGGTGACGTCGATGCGTGCGGCGCGGCGACGGGACGCGCGGGCAGCGCGGGCTTGAGGCGATGGCGATGGCGACGGTGAGGCGGAGCTCGAGGATGCGGCGCGGCACGGCGCGCGGGTCTCGAGGGCAGGGCGCGGGGAGACTGCGCGGCATGGCGACGAGGGCGCGGCGGCTAGGGCTCCGGGCGGCGCGGACTCGGCGCGCGGCGCGCGGGGAAAGGAGGGGATTTGGGTCGGGAACACGGTCGAACAGTTGGCGGGCGATGAACAGTGACATTTTCCAATTTTCCCGATTTTCAACCCATTTTCTATTTAATTTAATTTAGCAATTTCTAAATGTTGTAATATTGATTTTTATTCATTTGTGTGTTGTTCCAACTATTGTATTCACCCTAAATTAATTTTTACTCATATTTCATTTGTATTATTTGTTTGAATTATTAATTAGGGTTAATCCTTATTCCGTTTACGTTTAAATTAAATTGATACTAATACGACCGCGATAACATTTTATTTATTCCTATCCATACCTAATCTTCATTTTCAATTATATTTATTTTACACGAATAGGTCCAATCTATTTATTCTATAAATAGTAAATTAGGACTCGGTGCAAAATTAATCTACTTGTTTAATTAATAACTCACGTAATTTTATAAAATTTAATTATACGACCATTATTTTATATGAGTGACTTTAACAAGTGTTCAAATATCAATGTATATATATTCCCAAAAAAAAATCCTTATTTGTTAATAGGATCATTATAATGGTAACCATCATTTTATGTGGATTTATAATACTTCATGTGAAATTGGATCCAAATACATTAGATTTAATCTTACCATCCATTTGTTAAACCCGACATCGAGCTACCAACATGGTTCGAATATTTAATATTTGATCTACGATTTATAATAGAAATTAATATTTTATTTGGCTTGCTTTATTGTGCACTAATGTATTCTTGTATCATATATTTATCATTCAGGTGTATGCCATTAATTTGATTCTCCATTGTTATAATTTATATTTGGCAAGCAATGACAACCATAACACCCAGCATGATGCAAAAGTTTTAAAAAGTTCGAAATTTTAGTGATTTTTATTGTCTTGAATTTTCAGGATGTTACAGAGTCCTAGAGGAGCACCGGAGTTGTTGGCCCTCTCTCCGATCTTATACCTCGACAGATGCTTCTTTTATATAAGTATTTGTGATTTCTTTTGGGTATTTAGTTTTCTTATTTAAGTAAGATAGATTCTCATTGTTGCGGGTTCGTCGGTTAGTATTTATACTGAGTGCTCTGGTACTAAGACTCTAGATAAAGAAGGAAGTTCTTGGCCGAGGCTAGAGTAGTAATCAATAATATAGACGTGGTGTCTAGGTTAGAGGTTACCTTTGTTTATTGTGTGCTCCACGCAAAGTAGAGGTAGGTGGCAGATGGTGATAGCCCTGTACATCCTTCGTGTTCTTCCACGTTCGGGTACATCATAAAGCTACAAATCGGACTCAACTTGGCGGACCAGGGGAGAGCCGGTGACCGAAGCAATTGATAAAGTTTTACCTTAACTTAAGTAAGTTAATTAACCCATAGGAATCATCTCTATCCTAAGCCTACCATTTAGTTGTTGTGCTTGGATGAATCCTGTTCTTAAATTATACACACACGTTCCTTATGATTCGATACCCTTAGAATACTCTGACGTAAAGTGCTACATCGGTATTCGTGCGCTTGTGGATTTATTATCTGTGACCGTAACAAATACCAACAGGCACGACCCAAGTCACAGTCCCTGAAGTCCGTTGAATCGACCACATCGGTAAAACAAAAGAAGACCAAGAAGGTGTGGCGATTGAAAGAACAACAGTCATCCATCTCATCATCTCTGGAGTCGGATGACGCGATGGGAAATTGAACATGACGGAGAAAAGCCCTGCTCGCCGGACTTAAAATGGTGAGTCCTTTGCCAATAGGTGAATCGGTAGTTATCTTATATTTACTTTTCCAAATTGTATATTTGATTTCCCATTTTTCATTTGCATATTTGCTTTTTCAAACATATGTGGTTTTCCAATTTTTGCATTGTCGAAAAACATCTTTGGATAAAAACCAGCTTGAGAATTGGTTATAAAGAGTGAGCAGAAATTTCCTGAATTGAACACCAAATTAATTGCAAACTTTGGAGTTAGGCTGTGTTAAGTTCTTTGGCCAAAATTTTTTTGAAGTATACGGACACACATTTGAAGTATTAAACGTAGACTAATAACAAAATAAATTACAGATTCCACCTGTAAACTGTGAGACGAATTTATTAAACCTAATTAATCCGTCATTAGCAAATGTTTACTGTAGCATCACATTGTCAAATCATGGTGTAATTAGGCTCAAAAGATTCATCTCGCAATTTACATGCAAACTGTGCAATTGATTTTTTTTTCATCCACATTTAATGCTCTATTGTGTCCAAATATTTGATGTGACATTTTTGGCCAAAAATTTTTGGGATCTTAACACACCCTTAGTGAGATGGTCCCTTGCTTGTATTTTTGGAAAACAAAATAGGACCATGAGGGGACTTCAAAGGGTCTGAAATGGCATCTTTCCTACACCTATTCAATTGCTTTTATCTTGTATAAGATGCCATTGATTCAGACCTGAAAAGACAGCAGCACATGGGCTGAGGAGGGGTTGGTCGACCCCTTGGTTCGGCCGAACCAAGGGTGGCTCTTCCCTTGTTGGCAGTTGCTAAGTACCAATTTCGACTGTCAATATACTCAATAAATAAAAGGAAACTAGCATTTCTTATACACATATTAGTTACAAATAATGTTGTTCCACTTGTCCTTGGAGAATGTTATGGATACAGGGATTATACAATAAAGTGAAGGAGAAAATGCACCAACATGTAAGTAAACACACCTCCAGCGAATCACGTGAAAGCACACGGATTGAAGGGTCCACAAGTCAAATGAAATCGACATAATTTGGGCTAATCCATTGTGCACCATCCTAGGGGCCTACTTGTCAACCTCGAGAGAGAAGGTCGGTGGAGAAAGGTGGTGTGGACCCCCGTTTTTATAACAGGAATCAATCGTGTAAACAGTACCATTTCCCTGGATCAAGTAGTCTGGTACACACGAACTCATAGCTGAAATATCGAGTACGCATACACGAATGTCTAGGTTGAATTATTACATCAAAGCCCGCAGGCATTGTCTTAAATCATCGGACCGAAAGGTCCGGAATACATCCAAAAGCAGAATAGGTAAGGCAGCGGAATATGGAGGCAGCGGCACGCCATTGCCACAGGCAACGACCGTATCTAAGACCTATTGGACCCCATCGTCTTCATCTCCCTCCTGATAGTAGGCATAGGGATCTTCTGACGCTTCATCTCCAGTCTCTGATTGAGTTTGTATATAGCAAGGGTGAGTACCAACCGTACTCAACAAGTCATCACAGCAACAATGCACATGATAGGGAAATTTGAAGGATTGTTATGGCTCTTTTGCGTAAAGCAAGTTTTATAATTCTTTTCACAAACCTAAGACCTAGCACAGACTGATCAAGTTTTAATACCAGTGTTCATATTAAACAATGACGGTTCTGTCCACCATCCATTGTGATCCCAAGGATGGCTTCCCGCCATTATGTCGTCATGGTTTTCTGAGGACGTCCACATTCCCTACTCTCAGGAAGTGGCTCCAACAGCATATAAATCATCATGCAATTATTCCAACCCACACAAGTTTAAGAATTCAGAGTCTAGCCAAGTGTAATACACGTCCCGGTGCTCAATAACCGCGAGCACGGCTATTCGAATAGATTTGGTTTACTCACACTGCAGTGGATGTACACTTTACCCGCACTCCGCGACTGCCCAACACATGAGCCTCGTCCCAACACATGAGACGCGTCACGGCAAAGCTTTTCGATAACCTCGCATTGGCAGTACCCGCTCCATGAACTTGACATCCTCATACAATCTAGGCGCCCGTTTCTAGCAGTGTGAGGAGTTCTGGCGCACCCGGGAAAGAAGAACTCACACATGCATTAAGTTAATTAGGTTTAAATTCTCACGTGGCAGTCCTACCGATGGCGACACCACTGTAGACACCCGTCTCGCGGTTCTACCAATGGCTGCCCCACCGTAGAGCCCCTGCCTCACACATCAAGAAACCACTATGCATGGATACTGCCTCTGCTCAGCTATCTATTCCGCTAGGTCTATACCCATACGAGAAGTGCGGTTGTACGGGAGTCGTTTCATGCTTAACTTCATGGCTCGGTCCTTAATTGACCGGGGACGGTACTAGCCTTTTCCGGATACCACCCAAATCCTCCGTCCGCCCCAGTCGAAAAACATTTGTTTGATTTTGTTTCTCTTTTCACAAATCATGTCATCAACATCAGGGCACTGTGGCGCTCATGCCTCCACATGCCGTTTCTCAATTACCTTCCCAAAGGTAATTGCCCAAGCATATAGCATTTGATAAATATGAGTATGCAAGATTCTAGAATAGCATTGCTAAGCAATTGTCATAATTGACTAGGGACTCATACGTAAATGGGGTTACAAGGGAAATAATAGGCAAACAATCATCAAGGCATGGCTTAATCACAAGTGGGATGTATATTATTGCATGCAATTTTATTTGTAAACAAAACAATTTCGCAATTGGGATCAACATGTTCAAGGGATAGTGATGACTTGCCTTGCTCAGGGTCTTGCGGGTCTTGGCCTTCACCTGGATCTGCAACTCCCTCGGACTCTATAGTTACATGCGAAATTGATTTGAATTCGGTTAGAATTCAAATAAAGATCCAAATAAATCCAAATAAAACTCGAATGCGGAAATCGATTCTCTTATTGACTTTACTATTCGCGAATTAGGGTTAACCCAATTTCGATTTATATATCCTAAATTATTTTTACGGCGTAAATATTTTGTTATTATAAGTTTTTAATTTAATCTACCCCGAGCATCGTATTCCAACTAATAGATTAGAATTTTATATTGCGAGTTAAACATCGGATGTAATCCAAATATTAAACGTTTTAATTTAGTCTATGCCTAAACGATTAAATATATATACGGCTAAAGTCCCTATTAATTAAATTCGAACTACCACCGTGAATCGATTATTTATAGAAATTATCCCCTATAAAAATCTATAGGATTTCATCTAATTGTATTTAGTCTTTAATTTTATATTTAAATTACCATCGCGAATTGATTCATAAAGAATTTATCAAGGACAATCTATATTTTATTTTGAACTTTGCAATTCTACGATTATAATCAATCTATAATTAAATTCTAATTTATTTTAAATTTTCTAACTTTCCGAATTTTTCCCTAAATTTCCTTTCTATTTTTCCCCTTTTTCCTATTTTCCTTTTTCCCTTTTCTTTTCTTTTTTTTTCTTTTTCTTTTCCCTCTCTCTCTCTCTCTCTCTTCCTTTTCCTCTCTCTCTCTCTCTTTCTCTTTTCCTCTCTCTCTCTCTTTCTCTCCCTCTCTCTCTCTCTCTCTCTCTCTTTCTCCCGGCTTCCTTCTCTTCCTTTTTCTTCTCTCTTTTCTCTCTTCTCTCTCGGCTTCACTCTCCCTCTCTCCCTCTCTCTCGGCTTCTCTCCCTCTCTCTCACGCGGCTCTCTCGTTTGCTCTACCCGAGGCGACGGCGATGGCGCAAGGAGGAGGGCGGCGGCTTACCACAGCGGCGGCGGCGTTGGTGGCGCAAGGCGGCGATGCACACGGAGGTGGCGGCGCGGCGGCACGAACGTGGCGACGCGGCGGCACTACTGCCCGAGGGCGGCGGCGTGTGGAGAAGGAGGAGAGGGGAAAGGGGATGGACGAGGATGGGTGTGGATCGGAGGAGAAGGGGGTTGGAATTTATAGGGGGAAGAGGGGGGGAAAAGGAAGGGGAGGGCGGCGGTGGCTTAAGGTGATGCGACGGCGGCGTGGTTGCGCGGGGCGCGAGGCGATGAGGGAGAGGGCGTGCGGCGCGGCGGCAGGTCGGGGAGGCAGGGCGACGTGCGGGCGGGCGTGCGGTGCGGTGGCAAAGGGGAGGAGACAAGGCGACGTGCGGCCGATGTGGCGGGCGGCGGCGCGGAGGAAGAAAGGGGAAAAAGGGGCGACGTGCGGGGCGGCGACGGCGCGGGAATCGAGATGGGGACGCGACGGGGAGGCGGTGCGGGGCACGAGGGGAGCAAAGCAGCGCGGCGCGCGGGACGGGCGGCGGTGTGGCGCGGCTCGGGGCGACGAGACGACGATACGACGAGACGGGGCGGCGCGGCATGGGGGAAAAACCGAGCGGCGCGGCGATGGGGGACGGTGCGCGGGGCGACGACGTGACGACGACGCGTGCGGCGCGGCGACGAGACGTGCGCGCGGCACGGCTACGGGTCGGGGAGGCCGAGCGGGTTAGGGGCGGCAGCGAGGCGTGCGGCGCGATGATGGCGACGGCGACGGAAAGGCGGAGCGGCATGGCGACGGCTTTGATGGCGCGGCGATGGGATGGGTTAGGGGAAGCGGCGCACGGCACGCGAGGCGAGGCGGCCGCGGGGTGACGACGATGCGGGCGCGGCGGCGACGATGGCGCGCGGTGCGGCGATGGCGACGGAACGGGATGGGGCTCCGGGCGGCGCGGGGAGGTGCGCGGCGCGCGGGGCGCGAGGAAGGCGCGTGACGCGCGGGGAAAAGGAGGGGCTGGGTCGGAGTCCCGCGTCGAACACTTGGCGGGCGATGAACAGTGCACTTTCCCAATTTTCCCGATTTTAGCCCATTTTTCCATTTAATTTTATTTTGCCATTTCTAAATGTTGTAAAATTAATTTTATTCATTATGTGTGTTATTTCAATTATTGAATTCATCCTAGATTAATTTGGTTCAAATTTTATCTATTTATTTGAATTCTCAATTAGGGTTTAATTCCTATTCCAATTGCGTTTAAATTTAATCGATACAAATGTGGTTGCATTAATATTTATTTCTATCACACTTAATCTTCATTTTAATTTATATTTATTTTACCAATTTCACTTCTAGGGTTTAGTCATAATTAATTATTCTTTACTCACGATTAACGACTTCAAAATCAAATCCAAAATAAAAGGCGAATAAAATCGGCATGATGCAATTTATTTAAAAGTTTTTGAAAACCCGCATTTTTAGAGTTTTGTTTTTATTAGTCGGATTTTCAGGGTGTTACAAACCTACCCCCCTTAAATAAATCTCGTCCCGAGATTTCTTACCGGTTCTCGAACAGATACGGGTACTCCGTCTTCAGGAACTCTTCGCTTTCCCACGTGGCTTCATCCTCAGTGTGATTACTCCATTGTACCTTGTACATCCGCCACGTTTTGGTTCTAGTTCCCTTCTCCGCTTCATCCAATATCCGGATCGGGTGTTCTGGGTACGTGAGGTCGTTGCTAATGTGAATCTCCTCTAGCGGAGCTTGTTCTTCCGGCACTCGTAAGCATTTCTTCAATTGTGACACATGGAAGACTGGGTGTACATCGGCGATGATTTCAGGTAGCTCTAGCTGATAGGCCACTTCTCCTCGTCTAGCGAGGATTTGAAAAGGTCCCACATATCTTGGCGCTAGTTTTCCTTTAACCTTAAACCTTTTCGTTCCCCTCATTGGCGAAACCTTTAGATAAACGAAATCGCCTTCCTTAAATTCTAGGTTTCTTCTTCGGGTGTCCGCGTAGCTCTTTTGCCGAGACTGTGCTACTTTTAAACGGTCCCGAATCAGACGAACCTTTTCTTCGGCCTCTCTGATAATGTCAGGCCCAAATACTGCACGTTCTCCGGTCTCGGACCACATTAGCGGGGTTCGACATCGTCGACCAAACAACGCCTCATTGGGTGACATCTTTAGGCTTGCTTGAAAGCTGTTGTTATAGGAGAATTCGGCGTAGGGCAAACATCTCTCCCAGTTTTTGCTAAAATCCAATGCGCAAGCTCTCAACATGTCTTCTAGGACCTGGTTGGTCCTCTCTGTCTGGCCATCTGTCTGTGGGTGATAAGCTGTGCTGAACGCAAGGTAACTCCCCAGGGCTTCATGCACTTTCTCCCAGAAATGAGAGGTAAACTGGGTGCCTCGATCAGATATGATTCTCTTAGGTACACCGTGAAGACATACTATACGGGCCATATATAACTCGGCTAGCTTGGCACTACTATAGTTTGTCTTAACGGGGATGAATCTTGCTGTCTTGGTGAGTCGATCCACAATCACCCAGATGGAATCATACCCTGTTGCAGTCTTGGGCAATCCAACAATAAAGTCCATACCTATTTCATCCCATTTCCATTCGGGAATCCTAAGGGGTTGCAGCAAACCTGCTGGTCTCTGGTGCTCAGCCTTCACTTTCTGACAAACGTCGCAGAGCGCTACGTACTCTGCCACATCCCTCTTCATGTTAGGCCACCAGTATCCTTCCTTCAGATCCTGGTACATCTTGGTACTTCCAGGGTGCAATGAGTATGCTGATTCGTGAGCTTCTTTTAGGATTAATCCTCTCAGACCACCCTGTTCGGGTACGTAAATCCTCTTTTTGTACCATAGGACATCCTTCTCGTCGGTTGAAAAATTCCTTTGCAGAGCCTGCAGCTAGACGTTCCTTCACCTCTCGGATTTCCTGGTTGTCCTTCTGGGCCTCTTCAATTTGGGCCCTCAAAAGAGGTTGGATGTCCAAGGTGTTTATCTGTCCTCGAGGTACTATATATAAGTTTAGCTGGGCAATTTCCTCCTTAAGCTCAGGGGCCATTTCTTCTGCCTCAAGATGATTGCAATGGCTTTTCCGACTCAACGCGTCAGCCACTACGTTTGCCTTGCCAGGGTGATAGTGAACCTCCAAGTCATAGTCCTTGATTAACTCCAACCACCGTCTTTGCCTCAGGTTGAGGTCTGACTGGGTAAAGATATATTTCAGACTTTTGTGGTCGGTGTAGATGTCGCAGTGGTTTCCTATCAGATAATGTCTCCAAATCTTCAGCGCATGAACCACAGCTGCAAGTTCTAAGTCATGGGTAGGATAGTTTTCTTCATGCGGTCGCAATTGTCGCGACGCATAGGCCACAACCTTTCCGTCCTGCATTAGTACTCCTCCTAGTCCTTGCCTCGATGCATCACAATAGATGACAAAGTCTTTTCTGATGTCAGGAAGGACTAAAATAGGTGCCGAGGTTAGCTTTTCCTTGAGCTGCTCAAAGCTTTTCTGACACTGTTCTGACCACGCAAACTTCTTTTCCTTCTTGAGCAGCTGTGTCATTGGCCGGGCTACCTTAGAGAACCCTTCAATGAACCTCCGGTAGTATCCGGCCAAGCCTAGAAAACTCCGAATTTCGGTCACCGACTTGGGTTCTTTCCATTCAGTAACGGCCTCCACTTTAGCAGGGTCCACTGCTACTCCGCCGGCTAAGATCACGTGGCCTAGAAAAGCGACCTCCTTCAACCAGAACTCACACTTGCTAAACTTTGCATATAGTTTATGCCTCCGAAGTTTCTCGAGTACCAAACGCAAGTGCTCAGCATGTTCTTCTTCGTCTTTGGAGTAGATCAATATATCGTCGATGAATACTACCACGAATTTGTCCAGGTAATCCATGAACACCTTGTTCATGAGATTCATAAAGTAAGCTGGGGCGTTGGTTAAACCAAACGACATTACGGTGAACTCATATAACCCATAGCGTGTTGAGAACGCTGTTTTGGGTATATCCCCAGTCCTAATTTTCAATTGATGGTATCCTGATCGAAGATCAATCTTGGAGAATACCTTTGCTCCTTTGAGCTGATCAAAAAGATCATCGATCCGTGGTAGTGGATACTTGTTCTTAATAGTGACTTCGTTCAGCGAACGATAGTCTACACACATCCTCATGGTACCATCTTTCTTTTTGACGAACAGCACTGGGGCTCCCCAAGGTGAAGAACTGGGACGTACAAATCCCTTTTCCTGCAACTCTCGGATTTGCTTCTTAAGCTCCTCTAACTCATTGACTGGCATCCGATAAGGTCTCTTGGATATGGGAGCAGTTCCGGGTATCAGATCGATAATGAACTCTATATCCCGATCTGGTGGCATCCCCGGTAGATCTTCTGGAAAAACATCGGCAAATCGTTGCACGATAGGCATTCCCTTCAGAGGTAGCATGGTAAATATGCCTCCGGCACGTTCGGTTAGTCTAGGATCTTGATCCATGGTTGCTCGCATGTCCGATCCCCAAGGGGTGGTCAGGGTAATTTCCCTACGTCGGCAGTCGATTACCCCTCGGTTCTTGGTTAACCAATCCATTCCCAATATGACATCCAGGGTCTGGGGTATCAAAACCATGAGGTTGGAGGGAAACACCACATCCCTAAGACGGACAGGTACATCTATGCAAGCATGACTCACAGTTATCTCGCCCCCAGGTGAGTGGACTATCATAGGTTTTCTAAGTCTTACTGGAGTTAAGTTGTGTTTTTGACTAGCCTTCAAAGATATGAATGAATGCGATGCGCCAGAATCGAAAAGGACTTTAACTGGGGTGGAATTGATAGAGAACATACCCATTAGTACGCCCTGGTCTTCCTGGGCCTCTTCGGCTCGGACATGGTTCACTTGTCCGCGCCCGAATCCCGTAGCGGTCCTGTTCGTTTGTGGAGTCCTGAACAGGCCTCGTCCAACAGCAGGGGCAGGGGTCCCACGAACAGTGATCGCATTGGCGCCAGTGCGGACAGGAGTCTTGCTTGGATGAGGGCAGTTGTTGGCGTAGTGCCCATACTCCCCGCAATTGAAGCAGTTCACATGCCTCCTGGTTCCAGGGGCAGCCAGAGTTGGTGCAGGGGTGCGGTTCTGAGTCGCAGGTGGCCTGTTGAAGCTGCTAGGTGCAGCAGGGCGGTTGGTGGCCACAACAGGGGGCTTCCACCCAGACGAAGTGGCTCCCTTGAATCGCTGAGGCACTCCCTGAGGTGTGCGATTCATGGCAAGTCTCCTCTTGCGATTATTTTCTACAGTCCTCTGGTCATTTTCCAGTCTAACAACTTTGTTGATCAGGCTCTGGAAGCTTTGATGGTCTTGCCCGATCATGGGTCCACGCAACTCATCATTCAGCCCTTCAATGAACTTGTCGATCTTTTCTTCTTCATCGACAAGGTCTCCGACTGCATAGCGGGCCAACTGAGTGAACCGGTTCAGATATTCCTGAACCGTCGTGTTTCCTTGCCGCAGCCTTCTGAACTCGTTCTTCTTCATTCGCATCACCGCAGCAGGTACGAAGTTCTCGCGGAATGCTGCAGTGAACTCTTCCCAGGTGGGTTCTCCAGCATCCTCTTCCCGAGCTTCCTTGTAGGTATCCCACCAATCACCGGCGGGTCCCTCTAGTTGGTTTACCGCGAAGATCACCTTGTCGGCTTCGCGTACTCGGACAAGGGTCAGTTTCTTCTCGATGATTCGCAGCCAGTCTTCCGCCTCCATGGGCTCGTCTGCTGTTGCGAACGTGGGTGGCTTGGTTCTCATGAATTCTCCAAAGCTTGATCCTCCGCGGTTGCCTTGGTTATTCGCGATGGCTTGTAGGAGCTGAGTTTGGGTGGCCATGACTCCGGCCAGGGTGGTTAGGTCAGGCGTCGACGGTTCTTCATTGCTGGTTGATGTCCTACGTCGGCTTGCCATCTGTGTAGGCCGATTAAGTAAGTATCCTAACTTTCTAGCTAGTTCTTATGGTTCTACCCCATTAAGGGGGTTGTTTTGGTGTGAACTTTGTTTTGCAAGCTTGGTGGAATAAACTCATTTTCAATACAACAACAACAATATCATAAATAACTTCATAGATTTCCACAAACAGTACATAAATCATGATGCAAGTGACTGCATACATACGCAGTCCAAATAAAGTTCATACATCAAACTAACTATCAACTACTCGTCAATCTAGGTAAGGGGTAGGGGTGTGTCTCGCATACAATCCAAAAAGAAACCAACTGAAGCGAGATCGAAGCTGCAGTCATCCTCAGGTCTAGTCGTCCAACCATCCGCAGGATCCTGGGGCAGGCAGAGGGTGGTCGCTGGCACGGGCGAACCTGAGTCCCCACGGCTCGGAAGTAGTGGCCTCCGCGTCAGGCTTGGGCTTCTTGCCCGGAGGTCGTGTGCTCTTGCGAGCAGTGCTGAGGGTGCGAGGGCCTCCGAGGAAGGTGATGCGGGGAACAGGGATCTCATCCTCTGAAGAATCAGTGGTGTCTGACTCGTCGTCGGTCCCCTCTGACTCGGAACTGACCTGGATCGGGGTCTCCAAACTGGAACCTAGCTGCGGAGAAGGTACCGGGATCTGTGGTGTGTGCACAATCTCCGGGGCAGGTGGCGGTGTCACTGTCGGGTCCTCCAGGTAAGGTGCTGACTCAGTAGCCAGCATGCCAGCCTCTCCCAACAGAGCGTGGAAGGCTGGTGGGTATGGCGGAGTGAGGAAGAAGTAGCGGTCACGCCCTACCGCTGTGGAAGTAGAAGCTCCGGTGGTGCTGGTCGTGGCTGCTCGAAGCTGCGCCTCCAGCTGACTGACGTGCTCCTGACTCTCTCTCAACTGCTCCTCAAGTGTATCCACCATTCCGCGGCGCTCGTTGTACTGATCGGACAACTGCTGGAACTGGTCGCCGTGGGTCTGGAGCTGTGCCTTCAGTGAGTCTATCTCACTGCCCCAAGTCTGGTGCTCCTCCTCCAGCTGAAGCTGCTGTGCTGTGAGGTCCGTCACCTCAGTCTCTAACTCTCCCACACGCCTCTGCTGGTCGTCGATCTCCAACAGAGCCTCCTCGTAAAAGTCGTCTGCTGCCTCAGCCCATCGTGACAGTCGGGTCACAATCGGGTTGTAGCAGCAAGGCGCGTCCTGAACTGTGCAGAGGGAGTTGCTCTCCTCTCGAAACGGGTGGTGAGCAAACTCAGTACTAGTCAACTCAGCTCGGTGGATAGAGCTAAGTCTGAGGAAGGCCTCCCGTGCTGCATCCTGCATCGCGTTCTCTGGTAGGTCGCGATAGTATCGTGTCGGGAAGCTGTAGTCTAACTCCGGAGGAACTCGTGTGTGAACCTCGACTCGAGCCTCCCAAACAGATCCACATGGCCTCACTCGGTAGATCGGAGAGCTGGGGTATCGTAGACGCCTCATCAACCGGTGTAGCTCGATGACGTAACCCTCCGAGCGGGGTACGCTCATCTCCCAAGCGGCGGGTGAATCCTGATCTGCCATCTAATTTTTGAGAGAAACCCAAAGTCAGTTAAGAGTAAAACTTGTTTTGTAAAGAAAATTAGTTAAGAGTAGGATGAAAATTGTACCGAGTTTTGTAAACATAGCGTTTCTATTTTTGAAAATATTACTAAGTGGGAATTTCTCCCTTGGCCAACTTAGAAAAGGGGTGGGGCACCATTTGGTCTTTTCCTACAGTCGTATGGCTCTGATACCAGCTCTGTGGACCCCCGTTTTTATAACAGGAATCAATCGTGTAAACAGTACCATTTCCCTGGATCAAGTAGTCTGGTACACACGAACTCATAGCTGAAATATCGAGTACGCATACACGAATGTCTAGGTTGAATTATTACATCAAAGCCCGCAGGCATTGTCTTAAATCATCGGACCGAAAGGTCCGGAATACATCCAAAAGCAGAATAGGTAAGGCAGCGGAATATGGAGGCAGCGGCACGCCATTGCCACAGGCAACGACCGTATCTAAGACCTATTGGACCCCATCGTCTTCATCTCCCTCCTGATAGTAGGCATAGGGATCTTCTGACGCTTCATCTCCAGTCTCTGATTGAGTTTGTATATAGCAAGGGTGAGTACCAACCGTACTCAACAAGTCATCACAGCAACAATGCACATGATAGGGAAATTTGAAGGATTGTTATGGCTCTTTTGCGTAAAGCAAGTTTTATAATTCTTTTCACAAACCTAAGACCTAGCACAGACTGATCAAGTTTTAATACCAGTGTTCATATTAAACAATGACGGTTCTGTCCACCATCCATTGTGATCCCAAGGATGGCTTCCCGCCATTATGTCGTCATGGTTTTCTGAGGACGTCCACATTCCCTACTCTCAGGAAGTGGCTCCAACAGTATATAAATCATCATGCAATTATTCCAACCCACACAAGTTTAAGAATTCAGAGTCTAGCCAAGTGTAATACACGTCCCGGTGCTCAATAACCGCGAGCACGGCTATTCGAATAGATTTGGTTTACTCACACTGCAGTGGATGTACACTTTACCCGCACTCCGCGACTGCCCAACACATGAGCCTCGTCCCAACACATGAGACGCGTCACGGCAAAGCTTTTCGATAACCTCGCATTGGCAGTACCCGCTCCATGAACTTGACATCCTCATACACTCTAGGCGCCCGTTTCTAGCAGTGTGAGGAGTTCTGGCGCACCCGGGAAAGAAGAACTCACACATGCATTAAGTTAATTAGGTTTAAATTCTCACGTGGCAGTCCTACCGATGGCGACACCACTGTAGACACCCGTCTCGCGGTTCTACCAATGGCTGCCCCACCGTAGAGCCCCTGCCTCACACATCAAGAAACCACTATGCATGGATACTGCCTCTGCTCAGCTATCTATTCCGCTAGGTCTATACCCATACGAGAAGTGCGGTTGTACGGGAGTCGTTTCATGCTTAACTTCATGGCTCGGTCCTTAATTGACCGGGGACGGTACTAGCCTTTTCCGGATACCACCCAAATCCTCCGTCCGCCCCAGTCGAAAAACATTTGTTTGATTTTGTTTCTCTTTTCACAAATCATGTCATCAACATCAGGGCACTGTGGCGCTCATGCCTCCACATGCCGTTTCTCAATTACCTTCCCAAAGGTAATTGCCCAAGCATATAGCATTTGATAAATATGAGTATGCAAGATTCTAGAATAGCATTGCTAAGCAATTGTCATAATTGACTAGGGACTCATACGTAAATGGGGTTACAAGGGAAATAATAGGCAAACAATCATCAAGGCATGGCTTAATCACAAGTGGGATGTATATTATTGCATGCAATTTTATTTGTAAACAAAACAATTTCGCAATTGGGATCAACATGTTCAAGGGATAGTGATGACTTGCCTTGCTCAGGGTCTTGCGGGTCTTGGCCTTCACCTGGATCTGCAACTCCCTCGGACTCTATAGTTACGTGCGAAATTGATTTGAATTCGGTTAGAATTCAAATAAAGATCCAAATAAATCCAAATAAAACTCGAATGCGGAAATCGATTCTCTTATTGACTTTACTATTCGCGAATTAGGGTTAACCCAATTTCGATTTATATATCCTAAATTATTTTTACGGCGTAAATATTTTGTTATTATAAGTTTTTAATTTAATCTACCCCGAGCATCGTATTCCAACTAATAGATTAGAATTTTATATTGCGAGTTAAACATCGGATGTAATCCAAATATTAAACGTTTTAATTTAGTCTATGCCTAAACGATTAAATATATATACGGCTAAAGTCCCTATTAATTAAATTCGAACTACCACCGTGAATCGATTATTTATAGAAATTATCCCCTATAAAAATCTATAGGATTTCATCTAATTGTATTTAGTCTTTAATTTTATATTTAAATTACCATCGCGAATTGATTCATAAAGAATTTATCAAGGACAATCTATATTTTATTTTGAACTTTGCAATTCTACGATTATAATCAATCTATAATTAAATTCTAATTTATTTTAAATTTTCTAACTTTCCGAATTTTTCCCTAAATTTCCTTTCTATTTTTCCCCTTTTTCCTATTTTCCTTTTTCCCTTTTCTTTTCTTTTTTTTTTTCTTTTTCTTTTCCCTCTCTCTCTCTCTCTCTCTTCCTTTTCCTCTCTCTCTCTCTTTCTCTTTTCCTCTCTCTCTCTCTCTTTCTCTCCCTCTCTCTCTCTCTCTCTTTCTCCCGGCTTCCTTCTCTTCCTTTTTCTTCTCTCTTTTCTCTCTTCTCTCTCGGCTTCACTCTCCCTCTCTCCCTCTCTCTCGGCTTTCTCTCCCTCTCTCTCACGCGGCTCTCTCGTTTGCTCTACCCGAGGCGACGGCGATGGCGCAAGGAGGAGGGCGGCGGCTTACCACAGCGGCGGCGGCGTTGGTGGCGCAAGGCGGCGATGCACACGGAGGTGGCGGCGCGGCGGCACGAACGTGGCGACGCGGCGGCACTACTGCCCGAGGGCGGCGGCGTGTGGAGAAGGAGGAGAGGGGAAAGGGGATGGACGAGGATGGGTGTGGATCGGAGGAGAAGGGGGTTGGAATTTATAGGGGGAAGAGGGGGGGAAAAGGAAGGGGAGGGCGGCGGTGGCTTAAGGTGATGCGACGGCGGCGTGGTTGCGCGGGGCGCGAGGCGATGAGGGAGAGGGCGTGCGGCGCGGCGGCAGGTCGGGGAGGCAGGGCGACGTGCGGGCGGGCGTGCGGTGCGGTGGCAAAGGGGAGGAGACAAGGCGACGTGCGGCCGATGTGGCGGGCGGCGGCGCGGAGGAAGAAAGGGGAAAAAGGGGCGACGTGCGGGGCGGCGACGGCGCGGGAATCGAGATGGGGACGCGACGGGGAGGCGGTGCGGGGCACGAGGGGAGCAAAGCAGCGCGGCGCGCGGGACGGGCGGCGGTGTGGCGCGGCTCGGGGCGACGAGACGACGATACGACGAGACGGGGCGGCGCGGCATGGGGGAAAAACCGAGCGGCGCGGCGATGGGGGACGGTGCGCGGGGCGACGACGTGACGACGACGCGTGCGGCGCGGCGACGAGACGTGCGCGCGGCACGGCTACGGGTCGGGGAGGCCGAGCGGGTTAGGGGCGGCAGCGAGGCGTGCGGCGCGATGATGGCGACGGCGACGGAAAGGCGGAGCGGCATGGCGACGGCTTTGATGGCGCGGCGATGGGATGGGTTAGGGGAAGCGGCGCACGGCACGCGAGGCGAGGCGGCCGCGGGGTGACGACGATGCGGGCGCGGCGGCGACGATGGCGCGCGGTGCGGCGATGGCGACGGAACGGGATGGGGCTCCGGGCGGCGCGGGGAGGTGCGCGGCGCGCGGGGCGCGAGGAAGGCGCGCGACGCGCGGGGAAAAGGAGGGGCTGGGTCGGAGTCCCGCGTCGAACACTTGGCGGGCGATGAACAGTGCACTTTCCCAATTTTCCCGATTTTAGCCCATTTTTCCATTTAATTTTATTTTGCCATTTCTAAATGTTGTAAAATTAATTTTATTCATTATGTGTGTTATTTCAATTATTGAATTCATCCTAGATTAATTTGGTTCAAATTTTATCTATTTATTTGAATTCTCAATTAGGGTTTAATTCCTATTCCAATTGCGTTTAAATTTAATCGATACAAATGTGGTTGCATTAATATTTATTTCTATCACACTTAATCTTCATTTTAATTTATATTTATTTTACCAATTTCACTTCTAGGGTTTAGTCATAATTAATTATTCTTTACTCACGATTAACGACTTCAAAATCAAATCCAAAATAAAAGGCGAATAAAATCGGCATGATGCAATTTATTTAAAAGTTTTTGAAAACCCGCATTTTTAGAGTTTTGTTTTTATTAGTCGGATTTTCAGGGTGTTACAGGTGGTTGCCTTGGTTCAGCTGAACCAAGGGTCAGCCGAACCAGGCTCAGCCCCTCTCACCTCCACCTTCCACGTGGCAGCTCCTGGTTGGTCCCTGATAGCGGTTATGGGTGCACCGACCTCTACAACCATCATTGGAGACTATAAAATGATTATACATTCTCACTTCACAACACACACTCACGGAGCAATTCTCTCTAGTATTAGTGGAGTTAGGCTTAGTCTTCGGTTTCCTAGTCTTCTCGGAGATTCGGATATGTTTTTAGTATTTTACTCTATTTGTAAGACTATGAGCTTAATAAAGAATTTATATTCTTTAATTATTAATGTTTATAGTTCTACTACTTTATTAGTTATGTATTCTATGACTAGTTTATACTTCGTTTACATGCTTCACTTGATTAGGCTAGTCAATCTATGCCACGGTATTTGTTCAATGATCTTAATGTGTTGCACTAGTTCTAACTTGTCTATCCGAAGGGTGGGAGTCCCAGATAAATTAGTGATATTTTTTAGCAATGTAAGCATGATACTTAGATTGATTAAATACCATTGGGTGCGGGGTGTGCCCCACAGAAAGTAGAGGCAAGCGACAGGTGCTAACAGCCCTGTCCATCTTTCGTATTTCTCCATGTTTGGGTATGACGTAAGAGTTCGTAAAATGCCATAACCATGCTAGCAGACCAGTAGGGAATGGTCTCTCGGTGGTTCTTGGTCGCCTAGAACTAAATCCTAGCCTTGTAAGCATGTATATGTTAAGTATAGTCTAAAGCATTATAAATATTGAAATGCATATGAAACTTAGCTCTCTTTCGTCCTTTTCCACAATCTAGTGTATTCTTATTAGAGTTGAATCTTTTGTGTACCACAATACCCATACTAGACTATGGTATATTACTCATACCATGATTATGAATATAGTGGCTCAAGTCTTTACACCGCCACCTTCCCTGCGGGAAAACAGATAACGATACCCTTGGAATACTCTCGGGTGAAAAGCTACAGTGGTATTGTTGATGCGAAAACACGCGCGGCCTGGGAGATCTGCTTAGCTCCAATGCAGGTCCAAGGCTTACCTCGAGTGCTAAGGGCGTGCCAGCTGATTTGATCCTGCAATCAGCAAGGAAACAAAAGAGGGGAGATTAGTCAATCGTTAGCCAATCGGCCGGTAGGCCGACAGCGTATCGTTGGTGGTCCCTAGCCGATTGGACCGGCTATGGACGGGATATATCAAAGAATATGCATGCTCTAAGAATGCCCTATCGGCTAATGCACTGTCCGCAGAGATAAAAACATATGAGCTCAAGACAAAGCTTGCAAGGACAGCCGATAAAGTAAATACAGAGCAAAAAGATAACGTACCAGCTAGTACCCTGGCACATACCTATACAGGCGAGCCAAGCTATAGCAAGGCGCCGAGACTGAACCGATGGTCGAATTAGCGGCCCTAGCCGATACGATGCAGTCTCGATGCCAAGCTATAGCGAAGCCCATCTATATAGGTGGCGGATACACATGTAACGATCTAAGAAACAAGCATATCAGGTAAGATCGGCTGAAACCCCGATACTATCTCTAATTATGAATAATTCCAGGTTAGTTTCCAGGGTTCTAAACACGACTAGGGATGATGCATCTCAAAGTATGTAAATAAACCTAAAGTCTAAACAATCAAGGAATTAAACACTTTTCAAGATGGTAGATGACTTAGCTAATCTAATCTAGTAAGACGATTTAGCCGATACTGGCAGAAACCCTAAAGCGAGAGACAGCCGATAGAGCTAAATCGAGATACTAAGACTAGATTAACTAAGGCATATGATAATGATGGTCATGATAAAAGAACTAAAACATCTAAAGTGATGTAATAGCCCCGATAGCACAAGCCATCGAGACGGGTTACCTCTTGCGGAGAGAACTCACCGAAAACAAGAAAAGTAAAAAGGGTGGCGATGCGCCAAAGTTGTATAGGATTGTCTCCCGTATTACAGTGCTAGTGGGTTAATATTTATACCCTGAGTACAAGGTAAGTCCGTTATGGACACGACTCAAACCTTCTAAACTCTAGATACAAACAAGACTATTTACAGCGGTCTCTTACCAAAACTGACCAAACCGACATAACTAACCTAAATAATATATACAACTGCCTTCAATGAGCTCTATCTCTATTTGTCAATAACGGTTATTCCAAAATTGGGTCCGTGCCGAGCCCGAGTTGCATTATGATGGCTGGTTCATTTATCAGCCGACTCGGCTGGTCCTGGTCCCTGGCTTCCGTTCTCGGCTGATGCAATCCCTTGCCGTCGCATAGTTAAACTTGAGTCCCAGCATATTTCGGTATCAAATCTATCCTGATTTTCTTCTTCCTTACCGAGTTTTTGTTGCTAAATTTCACCGTTAACAGGTATCCGTGCACTTGTGGATTTATCTATGACCGTATCAAATATACTCTCCGAAGGTTCAAAAGGAGAAACGACCGTCACTTCTTCGATTGGCTCGGATTCGGGGAGAGGTTCCGTCAAAGAATTTTTCAATCGTGAGATCAGGACGAAAAAAAGTCACTCTCTAGTTTTATGTCGAGGACTCCTGCTGTTGGTGCATCTAGAAGAAGTTTTCCTAATTGATAGCCAATCAGAAGATCGAAATCATGGACTTCGAACATGTGAAAGTCTAGGATGGCCTCGATATTATTGTGCCTTACAGGCACTCCACATAGAATCCCACAACCTTCAATAATAGAACCTAAGGCACTCTGGAAGATTTTATCTATGCGTACTAACGGTTCATCCCCTAAGCAAGTAAATGCAAAGGTCGCGGATATGATGTTGGCACCGACAGTGGGATTGTAGAGAACTTTCACCATATCCTTTTTCACGAGACAATGCATAGTTGAGGATGAGGAGCTAATCCGCATGGCTTCAGGAGAAAGCTCAACCTCCCTTAACCACTCATCGCTTATGATAGTAATTAATTCTCTCACCGTCTCTTTGAGGAAACTTTCCTCGAGCAGATTAGAGGGACTACTCGGGATAGGTGGTCTCTTTTGACACGAATAGTCCAAGGTGTTTCCATAATCTTCAAAAAGATCATCCTCGAACTAGAAAGGGATTTCCGAAGGCTGAATTTCTTCTTCCTCCGATTCCCGAGGTTCGGGTGAGGGCTCAAAGGTTGAATCTTGCGATGTGGAGGGTATATGCTCCGATTCAAAGGTTGAGGGCTCCTCATGTGTATACTCGATTTCCTAGATGGTTTTGCAGTGGACGAAAGGGGTGTTCTTCAGGATGTGATCCAAGAACTTCCTTCCTTCTGCCATGGTTTTTTTGTGCGAATGAACCTCCGGCAGAAATATCGAGATACGAGGCAGACTCTTTGTTTAGACCCAAATAGAAGTGTTGTAACAACACATGATTGGGTATAGACAAGTCTGGGCCGAATTGAGTTAATAATGAGAACCTAGCCCAGGCTGCTCCAATGGATTCCTTCTCACTTTGTTGAAAGCCGAGAACCTCCATACATAGAGAGACAACACATGTTAACGGAAAGAAAGTAAGGTAGAACCTGTTTTTGACTTTTGTCCGTTCACTATGTGTCTTTCAAACGGTATGGGTGTACCATTACTTCGCCCCCTCTATAAGAGAGAAGAGAAATAACTTCCACTTTAAGGTTTCTTGTATCATGCCTGAGATTGTCATACACAAGCACAATTGCTCGAACTCACGCTGATGATGGTAGGAATTTTCGTTATCGCGTCCCAAGAGGGATTGCTCCTAAACCATGGCTACAAAGCGAGGACAGAGTTCATGGCCAGATGAGAACATGGATTTTGAAGAGGGTGATGGCTCACAAAACTCGCCCTTAGAAGCGAAATTTTTTTGAATAGATAGCTACTCCATGGTAGAGAAGAATAGAAATGAAGAAGATAAAAAAAATACGAGGATGAACCAAATTCGAAGATAATACAGAGCAACCGTTCCCCGAGAACGGCGTCATAAATACTTATTGGTATTTGATACGATCACAGATAAATCCGTAAGCGCACGGATACCGCTGTAGCACTTCACCTCAAAGTATTTCAAAGGTATCGAATCACATGGAACATGTGTGTAAAATGTAAGAAACAAGATTCAACCAAGAACAACAACTAATGGAAGGCTTAGGATAGGGATGATTTCTATGGGTTTTAAAGTTCTTAATTAAGTTAAGGTAAAACACTATCAGTTGATTCGGGCACCGGTTCACCCCTGGTCTGCCAAGAGACTCTGGCCTATAGCTCCATGATATACCCAAACATAGAGGATTACAAAGGATGGACATGGCTGTCACTACCTGTTATCTACCTCTACAACCCATGAAGCACACAACAATCGAAGGTAACCTCTAACCTAGACACCACGTCTATGTTATTGATTACTCCCTCCATCTACTTTTGATAGTCATATTTCATCTTGACACACAGACCAAGGATAAGTAATTCTACTTATCATCCATTTAAACATACTACTAGCCATTCCTTGTAAACAAGCGATTCATTAATATTTACATTTCTCAATGTCTATGCAACCAATCATGTGTGGAAGAATAGGGAGTCATGCATTAAATCCAAAAAGTCATTAAGATGATAGGTTGTTGGATTGAAATATGACTATCAAAAATAAAATTTTTAGATTTGGAAATATGACTATCAAAAGTAGATGGAGGGAGTACTACTTTAGCCTTGCGCAGAAACTTTCTTCTTTATCCAGAGTCTTACTACTAGAGCACCCAATACAAGTATCAAGCGACGAGTCCGCAATGATGAGAATATATCTTACTTAAATAAGAAAACTAAATACGCAAAAGAAATTATGAATACTTACTTATATAAAAGCATTAGCCGAGGTACAATAGTGGAGAGAGTGTTGACAACCCCGGCACTCCTCCAGACTCCCCTAAAAAGAAAGCCAACATCTCCGGCACTTCTCCGGAACATCCTCGGAGAGAATGCCGACATCTAAGGTACTCCTTCCGGAGCTTCTCCTCATTCTCTTCCTATATTCTAACTCTACTATAGAGTAACCTAAATATGAAAGTAAGTTGTAGTCCACTTTGTTGTGTGTCTCTTGAGAGTAAAGTGAGAGCTCCTTTTATAGGCATCCTATGATGGTAGTTAAGTCGATTAACACCCCTAATCGCCATTGGGAGCCAATCATGTAGTGCCACGTGGAAGGCGGTGGCGAGGGGTGCAACCCCTGGTTCGGCCGAACCAGGGAAACTGCTTTTGTTCACTGACCTTCCCTGGGAGACTATCAGGTGGGCCCTTATGACGGTGCACGGTGGATAGGCTCAATTATGTTGGTTTTGCTCTAATTTGTGGTCTCTCCAATCCGTATACTTGCGTCTGATTGGCTGGAGGTATATTTCTTCGCATGACGTGTGGTTTTCGTCCAAAATCACCTGCATAGAAATATTTATCAAACTTGTGAGAATGATTAGTAATACTCCCTCCAGGTTGATAATACTTGTCGTTTTGGACAATGGTAAAGTCAAACTTTAAAATTTTTAACTACAAATAATTTTTAAAATATTTATCTTAAAAATATGAAAACCATATGTGTAGATTAGTCTTAAAAAGTACTTCAATAAAATCATATATTTTTTTATATTTCTATATATATTATAATAGAAAATAGTCGTCAAAGTTACTTTTGGGAGATCGTGCCCTTGTCCAAAATGACAATTATTATCAACCCGGAGGGAGTAACCACTACTATTAAGTTTGATGTTTTACTTCATTTGCTTTTATGTGGGAATTGACCGTTAGATTTGGTATTTAAGGACCGTCAACACTGATCCAGGGATTGATACAGGGAAACATAATAGGTTTTGGTTTCCGAAATCGGGGACTGACACAGGCGATGCGACGCACGACCCTCATGGACCGGCGCACCGCAGCTCCACTTGTCACAGCCTTCCTCTTTGGTGGCATCTTGTTAGTGTGGAGGGCTTGAGAGTTTGCGTTCGATACCCCACGAACGGCGCCAATGTTAGAACAAAATCCAACAGTTATCCAACGAGACAAAGTGTGTATCTAATACCGGTGTTATATTCTTTCTTCTGCCCCCTCTCTGAGGGGCAGGCTACATATTTATGTGGGCCAGTGTTTCGGGGCAACCCGGGTGGCCGACAAGTGACCCCCACCTTCGGGATTAATCAGTAAAATCCTAGGCAACCGGGATAGGTGATCCATTAAAGCTTGAGCCAGCCCAATCTCGTAGATCCCGGGATCGCCATCGTGTACGTGCTCCCGTGATCCATGGCCTTGACTGCAGCCCCTCCACTACCCGACCCAGAGCAGGTGGCTAGGGTAGGTGGGGGGTGGCTAATTAGCGCATGCATGCTAGCAACATTGCTGGCGTGCCCTCCTCCCTTGCGTGATTTTTTATTTTTTTTGCGATTTTTTTTCACGCTCGCCAGCTGGCGCACCCTCCTCCCTCGCACGATTTTTTTCTTTTTTTTTCACGATTTTTTTCACTTTCCTTTTTACACTTTTTTCTGTTTTTTTTAATCTTCAACACACGTGTTTTCAAATGTTTTGAGTTGAAAGTTTTAAATCTTGACTTGAAAATTTTTAAATCTTGACTTGAAAATTTTCAAATCTTAACTTAAAAATTTTCAAATCTCCAGTTGAAAGTTTTTAAATCTAAAAAAAGTTTTAAATCTCGAGTTGAAAGTTTTAAATCTCGAATTGAAAATTTTCAAATACCGAGTTAAAAGTTTTCAAATCTAGGTCGAAAGTTTTCAAAATTTGACTTCAAAAAATTCAAATTTCGAGTTGAAAGTTTTCAAATCTGGATTAAAAGTTTTCAGAATTTGACTTCACGTATAAATTTCTTTTGTATCTATTACTGAAAAAAATCTTTGGAAAAAAATCTTATTTTAATTATCATCATTATCTTAACGGATTAGTTAGTATAGGTGTGGGCCGGAAATTACGCTCCGGGGGGCGCATACGGCCGAGAGAGGAATCTCGAGAGTTGGAAAGGGGTATTAATGCTCACGTCCAATCACCATAATCCTCGCGTGGAAGGGGCGGCAACCAGGCCCGTACAAGGCCCAGCGCAACTGGACCGACCGCACAGGGCCTCCAATTTTTAGGGCCCCCATCTCTTACCTGTACTGGGCCATGGCCTGCTAAGAAAAGCCTCCCGGACGACACCGCTCGGATGCTGAACTCGCGAATACGTCGGCTCGGCTGACGGCTGAATTAGCGGAGGGACTAAGGGAGTCCGAGAGTCGCAGACGACGGACGGAAGCCGAAGCGACGCATCTCGCGAGCTGCGACAGGGTGCCGCCGCGGTGCTGCCCGCCGGCCGCCGCCGAGGCTGCAATCGTGAATGTTATCGGCCGATCGCTGTTCTCAGAGTTCATCAACCTGACAACCTCATTCTTCAAGGCCAAAGCTGAAGCCTGAAGGCATTTCAGTGGTTCAGCCAATCAGCCGTTCAGGTACGACCGTACTAGACCATTGGATGGATCCATATCTCTATAGAGTTTGTTCTTTTTATAGAATTTGTCTGTTCATCTTGAAACAGGAAGATCAATTTGTTCAGTACTTGCTCACCATGTCTTATAGAATTAGAAAATACGATTCCGGTTATGAAAAGCGCAAGAAGAAAAAAAGACTTGAAGAGTTCGCGCAGAGTCAGAAAGGTGCCCTTGATAAATTTGTTGTGAAAGAACATCAGACTAATACAGAAAATCAAACTCTTCAGGCAGGCAGTGATGGTCTTGGTGTTATCACAGACAATGCTGAGACACATACTTCAGAAAATGATTTAGGACAAGTTAATCCTAACAATGTTGAAGCTCGCACTTCGGAGATTGATGAGGTTAGGGACAATGGCGATGGTGCTGCTGCTCCAACTACCGTTGATAGATCAACTGGTACTGAAAATGACAGTGATTCAACGATTCCAATTCAGCCTGATATATTTGATCCAAGATGTTGGGATGGCCTTGATCAAAAAAAGATTGATATTTTGGTTCAAAAGGGTCCTAAAAGAGACTTGTCAATTCAAAAAGGCCCCAAAGATAAATTATCCAGAAGGTTTTCTGCAGCATTGTACACTAGAGTCTTATCAAATGGAGAAACATGTGATAGAGAATGGCTGGTATATTCTAAAGAGCTTGATAGAGTATTTTGTTTTTGTTGCAAATTATTAAGAAAGGGGCATTTAAAAAGTCAGCTAGGAAATGATGGTTTCTGTGATTGGTCACATGTTAACATTAGACTAAAAGACCATGAAACTAGTGCTGATCATATTACAAATATGGCTGCTTGGTATGACATGCGCCTCAGGTTTGATAACAATCAAACTATTGATAAAATTGCTCAGAGAGAAACTGAGAAGGAAAAAGACCACTGGAGAAAGGTTTTGTTCAGAATCATTTTGATTGTGAAATTCCTTGCAAAACATAACTTAGCATTTCGTGGAACCAATAGCAAGCTGTACCAAGACAGCAATGGAAATTTCTTAGGCATGGTGGAAATGATGGCTGAGTTTGATCCAGTTATCCGAGAGCACGTTCAACGCATAACAAGTGATGAAGCTCATGTACATTATCTTGGTCATGGCATCCAGAATGAATTAATAAATTTGCTTGCTGCTGCTGTGAGGAATGACATAATTACAAAAATAAAGGAATCAAAGTATTTCTCAGTTATACTTGATTGTACCCCTGATATAAGTCATCAAGAGCAAATGTCTTTGATCATTAGATATGTTCATATTTCTTCAGATTCTATTTGCATTGAGGAATCATTCCTAGGTTTTCTGGATATAAATGATACAACAGGGCAAGGATTATTCGATATTCTACAGAATGAATTGAAGAATCTTGACCTTGATATAGACAATGTGAGAGGGCAAGGATATGATAATGGATCAAATATGAAAGGAAAAAATCAAGGGGTACAGAAGAAACTTTTGGATATCAATCCCAGGGCTTTTTATTCTGCATGTGGCTGTCATAGTCTCAACTTAACACTGTGTGATATGGCCAAGAGTTGTGGTAAAGCAAAAGATTTTTTTGGAATCATACAACGTATCTATACAATTTTTGCTAAGTCCACTAAGAGATGGCAGATTTTGAAGGACAACTTGTCTGGGGTGACTCTCAAGCCACTTTCAACTACTCGTTGGGAGAGTCGTGTTGACAGTGTTAAGGCCATAAGGTTTCAAATGCAGGAAATAAGAGAAGCTTTACTTCAAGTTTCAGATGCTGACAACGATCCAACAATAAGCAGTGAGGCTAAATCATTGGCGACCAATGAGCTTGGTGACTTTGAATTTATAGTGGCAATAATTATATGGTATGAAGTATTGTCTGAAATCAATTTGGTTAGTAAACAGTTACAGGCAAAGGATATGCTTATTGATATTGCAATCGAGAAAGTGCAGGGGTTAATTTCCTTCTTTATTAAATATAGAGAAACTGGTTTTTCGAAGGCATTAGAATCTGCAAAAGAAATCGCACATGAGATGGATATTCAGCCGGCATTCCGTACCAAGCGTACAATCAAAAGGAAAAGGCAGTTTGATGAGACTCCTGATGATGCATCCATTGCTTCACAGTCCGCTGAGGATTTAATTAGAGTCAATTATTTCTTACCAGTTGTTGATCAAGCTATTGCTTCACTGAATAGGAGGTTTGAACAATACAAAGGGTATGAGGAAACTTTTGGGTTTCTGTTTACTGCGAAGAAATTGTGCTCTTTAGATGACAAGAGTTTGTTGTCTTCTTGTACTCATCTTGAGGCGGCACTTAAGAATGGTCAACATTCAGATATTGATGGCAAAGAATTACATGCGGAGTTAAAATTCCTCCAAGATTTCATCCCTACGGAAGAAATGGGCCCTCTTGATATTTTGAAGTTTGTGAAACGGATGGGCTGTTTTCCTAATGCACTTATTGCATACAGAATTTTATTGACTATTCCCGTGACAGTTGCATCCGCAGAACGAAGCTTTTCTAAATTGAAGTTGGTAAAGTCCTACATGCGTAGTACTATGAAACAAGAAAGACTCAATGGATTGGCAACAATTGCACTTGAAAATGATGTTCTGGAGAAGATTAAATATGAAGATATGATTGAAGATTTCATTTCAAAAAATACCAGACGCATGATGCTTTTTTCTAGAAGTTAAGAAGATATTGGTAAGAAAGATTTGTCCATTATTTTTTAGCATGAATGCCTGCTGCAGTTTTGTTTTTTAGGTATTGCATGAAAAAATATAGCTATATGTCGAATCATACTTTTATTAGTTAATTTTGGTTTTCTATATAGGGCCACAAATTTTATTTTGCGCCGGGGCTACAAAAACGTAGATACGGGCCTGGCGGCAACCTCCGGAGGCTGGGAAACCTTACGGAGGCTGGCCCTCCCTCTCCATCCTGCATCAGACTGTAACGGAATATTCCTTCAGGCTTACTCAGCAGACGATGAGACGAGCTCACTATAGGAGGACTTGAAGTCAGTGGGTCAATGGGCTTCGGCGACGCGGTGCTTAGCTAGTTTGGTTGCTTGCTTCCCACGGTTCCGTGAGAAAATTTGCAAATTGTTGAGAGGGACAGACAGGGACGATTGCTGAACTAGACAGTAGACAGACAGGAGGGAGGAAGATTATTCTACGACTTAATCTTAACCGTTTCTCTTGTCAATTTGGATGATAGCAGCAATACATATCAGGAGCTTTTATACCTAATTAAACTAGCAATGATTAAGGTCTTAATTGCTAAATTTCTTAGACCACCGTATAGTTAATCATGTGCTTGTCTATACCTATACCATCAGTGGCGGATTCAGAAAGAAATAGCAGTGGGATCTAAGCAAATTAGATAGAGTTATAGTCCCCCTCCCATATACATATGGTAAAAAATTTTAGTGGGATCTTCGTGTGGGTTCTCATAGTCTTCACGTCAAAAATAAGGGCTCCAGACCCCGCCGCCCCCATGCTGGATCTGCCCCTGTATACCATGCTTATACATAAGCTGCTCTGATTTTGGTGGCGCAGGCACACAACGCTTAACCGCTCAACGGCACAGATCATCTCGATTAAGGTCAACCAGGGCATCTGACTGTAATAAAGATAATTGTATGGTCTACTCTCTCCGTTCGTTTATTATAAGATAATTTTTAAGTTTGATCAAATTTTTAACAAAATATAACAACATCTGTAACACCAAATTTGTGTCATTAAATCTACCATTTAATATAATTTTTATAATATACTTGTTTTATTTTGTAATTGTTGTTATATTTTTTCTATAAACATAGTTAAACTTAAAGAAGTTTAACTTATAACAAAATCAAAACGTCTTATTGTGAAATGGAGGGACTAGTACGCAAAACATCCCTTAGCTGCTACATAGCCGCACAAACTCGATCAGACGGTCATGTGAGGCCTGAGTAGGATCGTAACTGATAGTTGCGATCCTGAGGGCTTGTTTTGTG
Source organism: Oryza glumipatula (assembly GCA_000576495.2). Classification (NCBI taxonomy): domain Eukaryota; kingdom Viridiplantae; phylum Streptophyta; class Magnoliopsida; order Poales; family Poaceae; genus Oryza; species Oryza glumipatula. Next base: position 29,086,553 of record CM002514.2, read on the forward strand.
AGACGATATGTGAGGAGGGGAGACTCTCCTGGACATACGCGAACGAGGATTGGTGTGATCGAAGCTTCCAAATTATGGTACGTTCTAAACAACTAATAGAGTTATAGATTATTTGTGGCACGCTTCTAAAAATATGATTTCTTCCAAAACTTTTCTACATATTATCCAGTTAGAACGCGCCCTAAGTGTGATGCTGTTTTAACGAAGCAATCATCACCCATTTACACGGATAATTTAGTTTGAGTAATTAGTATTTGGAGAAACATCTGTATTTAAGAAAAAGTGAGCAACACGAAAGATCTAATTTTTTCCCCGTCTTGGGCTAATGGGATGCCAGCGGTTGAAGTGGGATGCCAGCGGTTGAAGTCTCTGAGATATGCAGGAACAATTTAGCTCTCCAGTTTGTTCGGGTTAAAGAAAAAAAGGAATAGGCCATGCTTTCAGAGTTTCAGATGCAAACCATCAAGTCAATGCAGTGATGCCAAATTCAGTAGTGCCGTATATGATGGGCGTGGGACCGTGGGCGACGACTAATTAGGTGCGTCCGCCGCGTTCTTGTCTTGTTCAGGAGGTTGGAATTTTTTTGCTGCTTGTCAAATTCATTGACCACAAGTCTCCAACTCAACATTATCCTCAGGGTGTGTTTATTTTACGTCAAAATTGAAAGTTTGGTTAAAATTGTAACGATGTAACGGAAAAGTTGAAAGTTTGTGTGTGTAGGAAAGTTTTGATGTGATGGAAAAGTTGGAAGTTTGAAAAAAAAAATTGTAACTAAACTCGGCCTCAGAGTTAAAACACAAATTAAACATGATCCAAAAACATCAAGTAAACAGAAATATAATTCGTCTGATAATATCGATCGGGAGCATATAAACTTCATTCAAACTTTATTATTATTACTACTCGCTCATGCAGAGCGTCTGAAGATCATGCAGAATTACAGAATGAAGCAAACATGATGGACTCAACTCGACTACACAGACATGCAGAACACAGCATTACAGTACACACAGACTCGATCACACTGAAACTGCTTATTATTAAGATGAAGCTAGGAATGGGCGGATATATATCCAATCTGAATTGAATCCGATCATGAAATTAAATGCAGTTCAGATGATATCCAACCCAATTCCGTTGCAACCCGAATGCATGATGTGGAAATCCATGTGTTATGTGTATCATCACGTAGTCCATGGATTTCCGGATACCCAAATATGCGATAAAATGAAAGCTTGACCTGTTCGGGGAATCATGCAGTACCCTTGGTACTTGATCTCGATCGGTGCTCGCCGCCGTGGCGATTCTTTGGGTGTCGCCGCGGCGGCGGCGCCGTCGTCGTCATCACTGGTGGTGATGGATCAAGCACGAGCTGCGCCTGCGCAGCTGCCGGAGCTTAGATGCTTGCATGGCTTCCTCCGTGCACGCGCACGTGGATCACATCACGGAGCAGGAGGTGGGATCCTCCTCCATGGAGTGGACAAGGTAGTAAGGGAAGACGGCGCCGGTGGGGGTGCATGGCTGCGGCTGGGGCGGTGGCCCGGCCGCCTTCTTGCCTTTCCTCCGTTTGCCGCCCTTCCCTCCGTTCTGCTTGTGCTGCTGCCCGCCCTTGTTACCTTTGTTGCCGCTCTTGCCGGCGTTGATCTCCCTCTGCTCCGAAGATTGGTCAGCTCAATCGGCTAAAGAGGAAAAAAAAAAACGAGTAATTTTGATGAGCCATGTATCTTACTGGATTGTTTGTGCGGCGGTGATCGCCCCCACCAGCGGCGACGGCGAGGTGGCGGTCCATCTTCTTCTGTAGGTGGGCAACGTTGACGGCCTGGAGGGCGATGAGGCAGTTGTTGATCCTACTGTTGACGTCATCGAGCTTGGCGGCGAGCCCGTCGCTGGCCACGAACCTGTAGAGCCTGAAGAGCAGACCGTCCCTGCTCCTGCCGCAGGACTCGACGAGCTTGAGAGCGTCGTCGAGGGCGTCCTTGAGACGGCCCAGAATCTTCCGCGTCGTCGCCGCCGCGTCTCCCATGGCCACCTTCTTGTACTCCCTCAGGATGTCGTCGACTTCCTTCACGCGCTGGGCTAGCTCCCGGCACCTGGTCTTGTTCCGGCGAGCCGTCTTCACTGCCTTGGCGATCGCCGAAGCCACCTTCGGCACCGCGCCCACGATGCTGCCCACCGGCTCCATCTTTGAGGTTGTTGATCACCCGGGGCTGCTTGCTTTGCTTTCTCTAACGTTGCGGTGCTCTTGCAAGAAGAGGAAGTGTGGCCACTCTACTTATCGTGGAGGCCATTGACGGCTGGCCAAACGGATCTAGTGCTACGATGCGAACGGTGAGCCGTACTATCTTATATCATATTCACGTGAGGACAATGCTTTGAAACTATGGGCCTGTTTAGATTCCATCCCAGAATTTTATACCCTATCACATTGAACATTTGAACACCTACATAAAGTATTAAATATATGCTAAAAAATAACTAATTACACAGATTGTGACTACTTTGCGAGACGAATCTTTTAAGTCTAATTGCTCCATGATTTGATAATGTGGTGCTACAGTAAACATGTGCTAATGACAGATTAATTAGGCTTAATAAATTCGTCTCACGATTTACTGATGGGTACTATAATTAATTTTTTATTAGTGCCCCAACACCCTATGCGACATCCTATATAATACCTGATGTGATACGTCAAAACTTTACACCCCTAGATAACCCCTGTTCTTGGATCACAATTGAACGGATATGATTCATGTTCAAGGAGAGCGTGGTACTATACTGTAACGGAATATTCCTCTGTCCACTCCGCGGGTGAGCTTTCACGACGCGGTGATTAGTTTGGCTAGCTGCTTCCCTGCAGTTTCGTGAGAGCATCTTCGTCAGAATTGCCAAACCACTCCAAGCCAAAATTGAGCAAATGTGAGAAAAAATACTCTCCAACTGGCTCTATAAGGATGCGTTTGGTCCATGGAAGGTTGAATGGGATATGACAGTTCATATTTTATTGGATATGGCGATCTTTTTTTTGGTTAAGTGAATATGATGATCCAATTTTTTTTATTTGGTTATAGGGATGAAGGTAGATCTGGTGATGCAGTTTTTTTGTTTGGTTGGAGGAAGTAGGGTGGATTTGTAGGTGTAGTCACCTCTCACTTGAGATGGTGAATATACCCCCATCAAATTAATACATAACACAAATCATAAATTCTCCAACAATTTTACACCACTACCTCCATTATAAATACACATAGAAAAAAGAAAAAAGAAAAAGAAAAAAGGAAAAAAAGAAAAGAAAAAAGCAGGGTGGAACTAGGGGCTCAGCGCCGCCGCCTCCTCCTCCTCCCACTAGCTGCTGTTGCTCGCTTCCTCCCGCCAATGTGGCACTCGCCGCCCGCATCGTCGTTGTTGTCACCGGGTTCGCATCGTCACCGTTCACCGGCCGGGCTCACATCATCATCGTCGTCGCCGCGGTGCTCATCTCCCACGCCGGATCTCCGAGCTCACCGCCACTCCCTCCTCCCGCCGACGGGGCGCTCGCCACCCACACCGGCCGCAGCGCATCATCGTCGCCATCACTAGGCACTCATCGGCATTGTCGTCATCAACCGGCTCGCATCGTCATCGTCGTCGTCCCCTCTCTCTCCATGGAGGTGACGCGACCGCTCGCCCCACTTGTCCGGTCGCTCGGGCGGCTGCATCCGGGTGATTTGGCCAGAGCCAGCCATCCGGCATGTGAGGAGAATATTCTCCTCCGGGCCGCCATATCCCGTCTCCGCCCACCAACCAAACACCTAAAAAAACGGGCTGCTATGTCCTATCCACCCAAATCCTCCCATCCAAACACACCCTAAGCCATCCAACTAGCCAAAATACACCACTCGCTGGCCAAATCTGGCAAGCCGCTGGCTAGCCCATCCTAGGGTTCAATATTTTTTATTGGGGGTACCAATATGGTCCAAAATAATTTGATTTTTTCACAAAACTAGGATGGTAGCCCGCGTATTCGACACCTCTGACTTCGCACGCGAACAGTAGAGGCGCACAGTAAAATGAGTCTAGCGCTATAGTGTGAAACACTACCTCTATTTAAACAGTGGAAAACAGTAAAAATCGCTGGTTTGATGTACTGTTCACTATTACTGTGCTACACTGTAGCGATTGATCTTGATCGTCGATTATTCATCGGACGGCTGAGACCCATGTGAAGTCGGTACTGTGCTTCTCTGACTTCACATCCGATTTGGTAGCCCGCACATATGCGTAGGCACCTTACTTAATTTGTGTGAAATTTTATTATGAATGTCTATGTACAGGTAGTTTTCTATCAAAAGTATTATTTTTCTTTATCCTAAACTAAAACTAAACTTATTTAACATGCTTTGAACATTGGTTTGCACAGTGCAATATAAGTCCCATGGCGGTTTGCACGGCGGTTTTAGCTGACGTAGCGCCTATGTGGCTAGTTTGACTCGGTCTTTATCCCACGTGGTATTGACATGTCGCTTACATGGCAATTTAATCTTAAAAAATAATAATCGTGGGCCCACATGTCAGTTACAATGAAAAAATAATTAAAAATAGTGGGGCCCACGTGTCATTACTCCAGTGACAGGTTGTTGCAAAGCAACCTGTGGAATAGGGCGAGGCATGAGCCTTATCCCAGAACTAAAACTTGATACACTAGAGTTTTGCAGCTAAATTATTTAAAGGTCTTGGGTTTTTCAAATGAAACCCTACCACTCCTTGTTTTTAGCCTTGCATGTCATATTTTTTTCCTGGCTTGCTGAGTACATTGAGTACTCACCCTTACTTATATTTATATTTATAGAGTTAGAGGAAGTATACCTTGACCCTTCTGTCGAGGCCTACTTTCAGGAGCAAGTCGAGTACGATTTCTCGGGGTTTCAAGCCTAGTTCCCAAACATAGCCTGTGGATTTACGGTTGTCATCCTGTTTCTAGTGCTTTCCTTTCCATGTTTCCCTCCACTGCTTTTATGCTTCCACCTACGTGTACCTTATCTTTCCAGTGTTTCTACCAGTCTGGGGTTTGTCCACGACGGTAGTAGTTTGAGACCTCCTTGTAATAAAGCTTTGTTATTTCTAAATTTCACTATTATTCTACGAGTACCAGCTCGTATATTCTGGGATTGGTACTGTAAACACAGTTAATGTTGTGACCTTCAGCCTATGCCGGTTTGTATTCTATTGGCATAGTTTGGGGTGCCACAGAGCCCAAGCAAAGAAGCACGGGTGTCATAAATTTCGGCTCATCTGAGCCGAACAGGGCAGACCAAATGGCCGACAGATATCCCAAAGTGGTTCGGAGTGGAAAGGTATTTTGTACACCCCAGGTGCCATAGCACCTAGGTATATGCATATGGTTTAAATAGTTATATGAAAAATTCATAAATTTTGACAAGATAAATTACGTTAATATAAGACACTATACAATGCAAGTCATTTACATATGAAGAAACAAAAATAGCAAATTTTATCTACGCTTTACATGTACAATCCATTGCCTGATTTTATTAGTTTTGTTTCTCTAGTTGTACATGAAATTGAGTCTTTTATGTTTATCTATAGATTTATATCATCTATCTATTATATTATTAAAACAGCTTTAAAAGGAGGCACCACGTTCGCTGTGAGGCTAAAAATTTTCATATTAATCAAAGAAAAAGAGAAAACTTTACACCGTTAGATCGTAGTTGTCTAAATTTTAAGGGCTAAGATTTAATAGAAATATACGTAGAAGTTTTAATATGGCCTTTAGAATCATATACGGATACGTGTGTTATAGAAATTGGCCAGCATGCAGCTAGCTAGACTTTTCTTACCAAACTAGCACTAGGAAACAAAATTGTAATAGGAATCTAGGGAAAAAACTATGTCCGTGTATGATTTTGTATCCGATTGCTATGGTGGCTAGCTAAAAAAAAAAGAGATACTACAAAGCAATCAAGTTTCTCATCTGCCGTCTCCAACAAAATAACAAAGAAATAGGAGCCAGCGAAAGAGAAGGTATGACATAGACGAGAGAAATAGATATATTTGATGGCTGGTCCATTTGTTCAATTACCTCGGCTAACTCTTTGTACTCTACTCCTGCTATAAGCGATAGAAATTTCCACATTAAACGAAAAAAAATAATTGTTCAAGTAAAAATACAATTTAAAAGTAACTAAAATTCGGAATTAGAAATAAGCAATATTGAAAGGAGAGTCTATATAAGAATCCAATATGAGATTAATTAAAATTTCAAATAAAAATAAAATAAAATCAGAAATTTAAAAAAAAAGGAAGAGTTCAAGTAGTAAAAATAACTAAAATTCGGAATTAAATATAAGCAATATTAAAAGAAGAGTCCAAATAAGAACCCAACACGAGAGTAATTGAAATTCAAAATAAAAACATGAAAAATACAAAAATAAAATGAGAGTGGAATACATTATATAAATAACTAAAATTCGTAATAAAAAATAAAAAGTATTGAAAGAAGACACCATCTAGAGAGATTAATTAAAAAACGGAATAAGAAATAAACTAAATTCTAAAATATAAAAATAATTATAAGAGTTCAAGTAGGAATCAATTTATAAATAAAAAATATCGGAATGAAAAATATGGAATTTTAAAAAAAAAGGCTATTTAGAACACTGCGATGACAAATACAATAAAGAGGAGAGAAAACAATAAGCCTGTAAAGGAATAGAGTGGTGGTGGTTGATGGGACATCAAAAACTATAAAAAAAAACCCGAAATAGAATCACAATGACAATTAAGAGGAGGGACGACATCATGCCATTAACAAACACGGTTACGGCAGTCGGCGAGACTTATAGAAAGTAAAAAAATAAACCCCAATGATAATCATGTTCGATTTTAAAAATCTTTGTGGGTGGGCCATAGATGAGTACAGTGGCGAAGCCGCTAACGTTTTGGTGGGACTTAGTAAAAAGGAACACAAACAATAATTATGTTTATTTTTTAAATCCCAATGATAACAAAGAGAGGATGTGGCGGACGGGCCGTAGTGGAGTACATTGGCGACGTTTGACGGGACTTTTAAAAATTATAAAAACGAAACCCAACGAGACAATGAAATCTGAAAACTACAAGGTCTAATTTTCAAAGTTATAAAGAGGATAAATAGAAGTAGTGATAGATCGAGCAATCAAATATAGGGGTGACAGAGGAGTAAGGGTGGCGACTGACGTGACTTTTAAAAACTTCAAAATTAGAAACACGGGAATGATAAATTTTAAATAAAATCATATGTAAAAAACAAATAATTTTATACTGGTGCTAGCCGCGTAATTGCGCGGGCCACCCAACTAGAAAAATAATTATAAGAGTTAAAGCAGGAATATATTTTATAAATAAAACAATATCGGAAAGAAAAATATGGAATTTCCAAACAAAGAAATTTCATCTAGAAAACAGATGACAAATGACAATAAAGATGGGAGAAGCAGCAGGCCAGTAATGGAGTAGAGTGGTAACGGTTGATGGGGCATCTCAAAACTATTAAGAAAGCCCCAAATAGAATCCCAATGATTATTGAAAGTAGGAACAACGGACATGTCATTAAGCAACACAGTCAAGGTGGTTGGCGGGACTTCTAAAAAGTAAAAAATAAAGAGGGGAGGCAGCGGCGAGGCGTAGAGGAGTACAGTGGCAAAGCCAATGATAATTTGGCGGGACTTCTAGAAAGTAAAAAATGAATACCATCGATAATTATGTGTGATTTAAATCTCAATGACAATAAGGAGATGAGGCAACGGACGGGTTATAAAGAAGTATAGTAGCAGTGTTTGATGGGACTTCTAAAAATTATAGAAGTGAAACCCCAACGAAGATAATAAACTCTAAAAATTACAAGGTCCAATTTTTAAAGGTTCTAAAGAAAATAAATAGAAGCAGTGGTAACGGTTGATGAGACATCTAAAAACTATTAACAAAACCCCAAATATAATCCAATGACGATTAAAAGCAAGGACGACGGATAGGCCGTTAAGCAACACGGTCACGACATAATAAAAAATAAACCCAATGATAATTATGTTTGATTTTGAAATCCCATGGACAATAAAGAGGGCAGTTAGCGGGTGAGCCGTAGAGAAGTACAGTAGCAAAGCCAGTGATGGTTTGGCGGGACTTCTAGAAAGTAAAAGATGAATCTAAACGATAATCATATGTTTGATTTTTAAAATCCCAGTGTAATTAAGAGATGAGGCAACGGATGGGTCGTAGAGGAATACAGTTACAGCGAGTGACAACGTTTGACGGGACTTCAAAAAATTATAAAAATGAAACCCAACGACGATAATAAACTATAAAAACTACAATGTCTAATTTTTAATTTTTAAAGGTTCCAAAGAGAGAGAATAGAAGCAGTAATAGATCGAGCAAGTAAATAAGGAAGGGAGTGAGGAAGAAGTAAGGAGTAACAACTGGTATGACTTTCAACTATAAAATTAGAAACACGGGGATGATAAGGTTTGGTCTTTTAAAGTCTTAAAACAACGAGATAGCTATTTAATAAATTTTAAGTAAAATCATTTTAAAAAATAGATAATTTTAAATGGGTACTAGCTGCGCAATTGCGCGGGCCACCCAGCTAGTTCCAATTAATGTTACCATTTTTTTAATTTTTCTATAACTTTTTAAATCGTATATAAATAACGGGTGCCATGGCCGAAATTGCTATTGTGCGGATATCCACGCGCCCTCCCCCCGCACGGCGCAACCACGTGGCACATGCCGACACGCGGAGATGGGGGATGGCGGGAGGGCACGGGAAGAGGGGGCTCGTGTTGGTTTTTCCGGTTTTTACAAAGTTTGGGCGCTTAACTAAACAGACGTTTAGCGTGCATATTTGCAAAGCAATACTTCTGAACCGAAGATTTCTGTGCTCAAGAGGCTTGGAGTTTTGTCAGAAATGCATCCCTGACGAAGACGCCACCGCCACGCCATGTAAGTAACAAGATTTTGATACTGAAATGTTCCGAAACTCGTAACTACATCCGGCATATCCCTGAAGAGGACGCCAACGCCATGACTGAACGTGTTTCCTTTGCAAGACACCATTGTCTTGTTTCCTGCTGGTGAGACCATATCAATATTTTTTCGGCTCATCTTGGCCACACAGCCAGATCGAAGGAACCGAGGGGGTCGCAGTTTTAAACTCCGAACCCTATTTATCTTCTCAGATAGCCGTTACTATAGCTCGGCCCATTGAGAGGAGCCCGCGCAACCCATTAATTAAGGTGCAAGTTGGGTGGGGGCCATTTAGCCTGAGAGAATTTGGTGAATAAAAATTGAAAATATATATTATTTTTGAATTTTTTTTGCAATTATACACGTGTCTTTAAAAGATTTACGAAAATATACGTGTCCCGCTGTCTGGCCGCGCGCCACCCAGTGCAGCCGACTGATGTGATTACATGCATGCGCTGCCTTCATGCATTCGGTGGCGCAGCCAAGACGTGGGACCGTCGGTCCCGCGCGTACACGCCGCGCCAATAAACCGGTCACGCAGGCCACGCCGTGATACACGAATATTTTCGTAAATTTTTCAAAAACATGTGTATAACTGCAAAAGGTTCAAAAATAATGTATATTTTCATGCGTGCGCCGCGAGGACGACGACGACAACCAGCCCCATCATTTGGTATATTGGAGGGAAAAAACGGTATATTTGTAAATGAAAAAATCTATTATCTACTAAAAGTCCATTAGACTTCCTATAAACGCTCTTATGCCACCACGTAACGCTCTAATAAATTAGAGAAAATCGTAAAATTTCTGAGAAAAAAGATCTAGTCATTGATTTTCATTTAAACTGGTGGATCCATAATTCAATTTTACACCGTCAGATTAGATTAATCTCCAGGCTCTCGGATACCTCTCCTGCCAAAGCCCTCTCCACGCCCCTGCCACCTCCCACACGCCCCTATTTCTGATTTTTTTTTTCCTTTTGATTGGTGGTTAAGATATTTAATGGCCTATTTTATATAGAAATTTAATTAAATTTTCACTTCTCTTTTCTAACGTGTAGGCTGAGAACTGACTATGCACCGCTTGCATCCATGCACTTCGCATGCATTCGTGGCTTATACTTATTGAGTTGGTCCTTTTAAAAATAAATAAACAATATTTTAAGTGATATAGCTTTTATGTTGTATATAAACAATTTGTGATCGATTTGAACCATTCTATGCATTTCTTTACTTAAACGATTTCAGGCGTGAACTATGCTTCAGAGTAAAACACAAATATTACATGTTGGACCCAAGACCACTAAATTAAAGACGATCATAAAAATTCTCACTAAAATGCAAAATATCCAGGAACCTTTTATTATGGAATTGGTATATATCTTTTGACGGAAAATCATGGGGGCAAAACATGCAAATTTTCCACCATTGGATACGTTTTAAGATGCATGCGTGGGAGAGAGAAAAAAAATCGAATGGCGCATGGATACCAAGGATCGAACCGGCGATCAACGCACAAAACGCTAGAGCATGTGTTCACTACTGAGCTTTGTAACTTTTCTATTTTACAATGTAATTACATATATCTTTCTTGTATCACAATTAGATACAAGTTATTTACACTGCTATTGTATTATAATTACATTTACAAGATTTTTAGGGGATTTTGTATCAAATGTTAGATAGGCGGTCTCTATTTTTTTTAATCTAAATGACAATGAGAGGCTGTTAGAAATACATGCAACGCCTTTCTATCATTAGAAATATACACAATGTCTTTCTGCCAACTGTCCCACCACCCCTATCCTCACCTCCTCTTGCCTCTCCTTTACTCTTTTTTCCTATAGTAGTTGAGATAATATTTATAACTTATTATAATAAATATCAAAAAACTAACTTTTAGATTACCCAAACAATTATTATTTGTTAACACCGTTATATTTCTTACAATTAAATCTCTATGTTATCTATATTTTAATTTATGAAAAATAAATATTATTTTGGGTAGGACCCTATGCATCATATCTAAGGGGAAAAGAACAACAACATATATTGTAATATCATCTATCGCTTTACAAACATGCATAATTAAATTAGCTCTACAATGTTTTAAATTATACTTTAGATCGTATTTTGAATCTTTGCATGAAATCCCAACGGACATGAAAATTATGAAAAACATGACAATATAAAGTATGTCACTATATACCTTTAAACAGACTAAATTGAATTTATAATGTCAGCAAGTAACATATCCTATCTTTATCTTTAGATTTATAAATATGCTTAACATGGATGGTCCAATCTATTCGGCCCCTATGCGGGGTAACCTAAAGTATCAACCCTATTTACCACCATGTATAAATTCTACATTTTAGAGATCGACTATATTAACTCCCTAAATAATAAGCAAAAGAGCATGGGGGTACATGTTTTCTCTTTGATTTCTATTAAATATGTATGGTATGAAGGTATTTCATACTAACTTTGGTTAATTACGGAACACAAATCATACTAAACTTATATTAGTGCCCTAAACTAATAAGAGAATAGTGAGAGTACATATCATGTCATTTCCTATTTGATTTCTACTAAATATTTATGGTATGTAATATATCCTAAAATCCATAAAGACAAGTATAATAATGAAGAAAAAAATTTAGCAACTCCAAAAACAAAATATGATAAATATTTTAAAAAAAACACGCACCATACAACCATAGTTTCATAGGAACCAACTCTATTGTTGTGCCATAATATTTTCTCATGAATTCAAGATTGTATGGTTTTAAGTAATTTTAGTTTAGAATTTATATGTTGCAAGAGTAATCAAAAGAAATTCATAGCCAACATTCAAAGTAATTCCATACAAATTATTTGCCAAAATAGACTTAGAATAGAGTTAATGAATATTTCAAGAAAAGTCCACCTACGTAGAATCATTATTTTAAATTAAAATAACAATAAATAAGGTGCCCACAAACATTAAAACGATAATAAATAAGATGCGCGGGCTACCTTTCTAGTTTGTGAATAAAACTTTTATATATGTATTCTTAGGCTCCGTTTGTTCTCCAGTTTTGGAGAGAAAATTTTGTGGCACGCAAAACAAGAAATGTCATTAGTATTTGATTAATTAAATATTAACTATTATAAATTTGAAAAATGAATTTATTTACTTTTTTAAGAAAACACACTATTTAACAGTTTGGAAAGCGTGCTAACGGAAAACGAGAAATTTAAAGTTTGGAGTTGAAGAATTGAACAAGGCCTTAATGATCTAAAAGCAAATGATAAAAATTAAACTACGATAAAAAACCCCAAAATCAACTCCGAGTTTAAGTTTAAAAATTCAAATTTTGGATAACAAGCATAACCATAAGCGATGGCAACGGCGAACATCCGGAGAGGAGATAAATGGACAACGTGCAGATTAGTTGCTGCTTGATCGCGCGCTGTGCGAGAGACGGCCGGGGCCGGGGACGTGCTTCCGCGGCCAACTTCCAAGCAACCGCGGATCCACTCTCGGCGTAACCGGAGAAGTACGTCGGCTCTCGCCGGGATGAGTGACGGAGCGCAAGGTTCGCCTCGCAACTCACTGGAGAGCCCTCACCTGCCACTGCCAGCCCAAAGGACATGACCTCTCTGACATAGGCAATGGGCTCTCACGTGTTCGATGAAATGCCGTGCTGAGTAGACCAAGTGCCTGTGCATTCTAAGTATATATTGCAAAATCTGTCCAAGTTTCACGAAAGGTGCGTCAATTTCAATCGTCCTCTTTTGATACCATCCGATGGTATGCATTGTGCTAAGGGCTCGAACTTGCAACCTGCAGGCTGAGCATGAGCAGCAACTAAGCCAGAGGACAGCTGCTGCAGAGAAACGCTCGAACCTGTAACCCTTTGGGAAACTATGTAGTTACCTCGAGAGGATGACCTCTCGTTGTTTGCATATCACTCAAATAATTATAAAAAAATAAAAAAGATGTATTAACATGTGATATAACACTTCACAAACATGCAAGTTCAAATTTAACTTCTACATTTCGTAACGAAAAAAACAAATTAAACTGCAGCTAGTTAACGTATATTCACGGTCAAATTTGTTTTTTTGATTGCGAGATGTAGAAGTTGAATTTGAACTTGCATGTTTGTGGAGTGATATATCACATGTTAATACATCTTCTTTTTTTTTAATTTTTTCATAATCATTTGAGTGACATGTAAAAAAAACGAGAGGATATCCCCTCAATAGATTAAAATCCACTTTTGTAACCCTTGTAGTGGTTCAGAGGTAAGTAATTAACTTCTGTTCGTTGCCTGGCTGTTGGTTTCTGCAACATGAAAAATTGCTAGATTTGAAGGATCTTAATTCTCTCGATCCCTTGGTTTAGCCAATCTAATCAACAAGTCATTGCTCTGATCAAAGTGGTAATCCACTTCTATGTGCTTAGTTCGCGCGTGAAAGACTGGATTTGCTGATAAAGTGGTCACACCAATATTGTCACACCACAAGCATGCAGCCTGCGGCAGAGCTATGCGGCGTTCCTTGACATGCATACATAATAAAACAGAATACCATATGTTCAGAACTTGTAACAACAACAAGCCCTTCCCATGTAAGAAAACAGATCTTCTTCTGTACTTGGAATTAATTACAACCGTTGGTCATCAATAATCCAATGCACTAAACAAGAAGGTACTAGGATAAAGGTATTAAAAGGGTGGGCCAGGTATAAAAGGTGAAAGGTTAAAATGGTAATTGACTTTTATAGTTGATTTGTGCAGTTAAGGGCAAATGCGTCTTCTTTTCAATATTTGTGTCTGTATTCTCTGATCCGTTCGGGACAAGCAAGCTCGCGGCGGCCGTGGCGGTCGCTGCCGCTGTCAACCGCGCCTCCCCGATCCGTTCTAGGCGAAGGTGGAATTGGAGGTGGTGGTGGCTGTGGTGTAGGCGCACGGGCTCCCCTTCCTTCGGAGTGTGCCGTCGATGACCGCGAGCTCACGGCGGCCGCGGCCACCACCGACCGTCGCCGTCGCTGATTTCGAGTGTGCCACCCGCTCTGCGTAGACATGAATTCACCGGAATGGATTTTCTGTGGGCATACAATCACACAACATCACATGACCTGAGAGGATCAGAGTAGAATCACTGTAGCATCTCGCGTGATTGTCTGCACAGCAAGACCTGTCGAGCACTTCATTTGTCGCCGTCGTGCGAGTACTCACGCTCATGTAGGTGGGACGAAGAACCATAGCGGCAAGCTGGTAGCCGAAACATTTCCATAGTCCAAACTGCAACATTTTGACAAGTCCAAACTGCAAACATTTCCATATGTCATATCCTTTATCGTGGAAGGCTACATATCTATATATCAGATCGACAAGACTATCGTGGAAGAGATAATTGATTGGCATCACCGGCGCCAGCCGTGCTACCCATCGCACCGGGCGAGCTCAAGCGCTGCCTCAAGGCTGGCCACGACTTCGGAAATGGCCGGCCGGTCCTCCCCCTGCAGCCGCATGCAGCGCGCTGCCGTCTGCGCCACCAGCTCCGCCGCCTCCAGCTGCCTCGCCGTTGGCTCCGGCGTCGGCCGCCTGTCCAACACCTTCCACACGACCACACCTCCCCTACCTCGATGAACGGCGGTGTGACTTCAGCCAAGACGGCGGGGATTGCGTTCCGATCCTCCTCCGAACAGTCGAACACCTTGTGCACGTCCTCCTCTTGGTAAAAGAGTGCCCTCATCCCCGTCAACACCTCCAGCATCACGACGCCGAAGCTGTACACGTCGATCGTTGGCTTCGCGATCGCTGTCGTGGCGTACTCCAGGTCGATGTATCCGAACTTGCCATAGAAAGCATCGGCCGGAACACTTCTCGTCGAGTGATCGCAGCGGACCGACGCGCCGAAGTCAGCCAAGCGCCAAAGCGTGGCGCCCAAGTGGCGTCGAACAGCATGTTTGACGAGTTGATGTCGCGGTGGATGATCACCGGTCGCTCGTTGTAGCACTACAGGTATTCGATGGCTCGCGACACGCCCAGCAGTGTCTCGATGCGCATCTTCCAGTTCCATGACGTCCTCACCGGCGACGACGAGGACGACGGCGGCGGCGTTGTACCGTGCAGGTGGTCGTGAAGCGAGCCGTTGTTGGTGTACTCGTAGACGATCAGGCGCTCCTCCACCTTCTTCATCTTCCGGAACGGTGGAAGAAGCTGGCGCTTCTCCTGTTCCAGCACGCAGCTGCCATAGAAGCAGATGATGTGCTTGTGGCGAAGGGAGGGGAGGATGGTCACCTCTGCCATGAATTCCTTAGCTGTTGTCCCGTACGTCTCGTCCTTGTGCGTGCGCTTGATGGCCACCTCGTCTCGCCCGTCCGGAAGAAGATATCCAATGTACACTGTGCCGAAGCCGCCTTTACCGATCTCTCTGTCAGCTGCAAAGTTGTTGGTGGCCGTCGCGAGCTCCGCGAAGGTGAATTTCTCACCTTCGTCTCCATGGAGCACCACATTTTCTTGCAACTCCTAGGACGAAGTAATTGAGTTTCTCTCTTTAGCAAAGCAAGCAAGCTAGCACGAAAGGTAAACAATTTCAGAAAAGCTCGATCGAGTAACACAGTTTTGTATTGTACGTACCACCTGATGAGAGTGGGAGGCTGAAGATGGAGACGGCATAGTGGACATGTCGTTTGGAAGAAGGATGTTGTAGATTCGATCGAGACGACGAGTGATGTAGATGTGGCTGACGAAGGGGAAGACGAGGAGGTACGATCGAGTCGATCCTGCTCTGAACTTCTTTGAACTTGTCAGCTTGCCGCCCGGTTGTCACCAACCATGGTCATGCCCTGACAGGACATCACAAGCTCGTGCGCCTCCCGGAGCGTGTCGCCGAGCCCGGCCAGCGGCCGCCGGACCTCCGGCCGCCGCATCACCTCCGGATCCTGCAGGTGCGGCAGCAGCTCGGCAATCATGAACACGCGGCGGGCGAGCTGCTCGCACTTCTTGTTCTGCTGAGCCGTCAGAGCCGCCAGCATGATCATGGAGATTGTTAGATAGATCTCCCTCCCCTTGAGCCCAACGGCACAAGGGGCCTTGACCCGCGCCCTGATCGGGGGCGCCCAGCCCAATAGCTAGTGGGCCCCTGTCACCCTGCACCATATAAAAGAGGGGTGGAGGCCGGGGCGGCACAAGACACGAGGTTCGCTGCCACTGCTAACTCCACCCACAAAACCCTAATCCGATCGAGAGGGGGCGCAGCCAGTGACGGAAAGCTTCACCGCCGCGCCACGCCTCATCGACGCCGCCGACGGTCGTCCACGCCACGACCACCGACGCCATCACGACCACCGTCGTCGCCATCCACGACAAGCCCGCGACGACAACGACGATGGCCGGCACTTCTTCATCCTCCAACACCTCAACCGGTCGGTCTCTAAACCCTCTCGTTTCATCTCTATATTGTTGTTCATCCACCCGATAGAACCACCTGGCTAGATCTAAACCTAGGCGATCCTAGAGAGAATCCTAACAGTGGTATCAGAGCGAGAACCCTAGTGTTTAGATCGGTTCGGGGAAAGAAATCCAAAGAAGACAAGAAAAGAAAAGCAACGATCCGAATGGATTGAAAAGAACGAAACCCTAACCTTAATCCCTTACCACGTCGCCGGTCGTTGTCAACGCCAGCAAAGGGGGGAGGGCAAAGGTCTCGACGGCCGTGCGCGAACCCACGGGTGCACGCGCGTGCCGGCGAGGGGGCCGCGGTGTGGACCCCCGTTTTTATAACAGGAATCAATCGTGTAGACAGTACCATTTCCCTGGATCAAGTAGTCTGGTACACACGAATTCATAGCTGAAATACCGAGTACACATACCCGAATGTCTTAGGTCGAATTATTACATCATAGCCCGCAGGCATTGTCTTAAATCATCGGACCGAATGGTCCGGAATACATTCAAAAGCAGAATAGGTAAGGCAGCGGAAAATGGAGGCAGCGGCACGCCATTGCCACAGGCAACGACCGTATCTAAGACCTATTGGACCCCATCGTCTTCATCTCCCTCCTGATAGTAGGCATAGGGATCTTCTGACGCTTCATCTCCAGTCTCTGATTGTGTTTGTATATAGCAAGGGTGAGTACCAACCGTACTCAACAAGTCATCACAGCAACAATGCACATGATAGGGAAATTTGAAGGATTGTTATGGCTCTTTTGCGTAAAGCAAGTTTTATAATTCTTTTCACAAACCTAAGACCTAGCACAGACTGATCAAGTTTTAATACCAGTGTTCATATTAAACAATGACGGTTCTGTCCACCATCCATTGTGTTCCCAAGGATGGCTTCCCGCCATTATGTCGTCATGGTTTTCTGAGGACGTCCACATTCCCTACTCTCAGGAAGTGGCTCCAGCAGCATATAAATCATCATGCAATTATCCCAACCCATACAAGTTTAAGAATTCAGAGTCTAGCCAAGTGTAATACACGTCCCGGTGCTCATTAACCGCGAGCACGGCTATTCGAATAGATTTGGTTTACTCACACTGCAGTGGATGTACACTTTACCCGCACTCCGCGATTGCCCAACACATGAGCCTCGTCCCAACACATGAGACGCGTCACGGCAAAGCTTTTCGATAACCTCGCATTGGCAGTACCCGCTCCATGAACTTGACATCCTCATACACTCTAGGCGTACGCGGTTTCTAGCAGTGTGAGGAGTTCTGGCGCCCCCGGGAAAGAAGAACTCACACATGCATTAAGTTAATTAAGTTTAAATTCTCACATGGCAGTCCTACCGATGGCGACACCACTGTAGACACCCGCCTCGCGGTTCTACCAATGGCTGCCCCACCGTAGAGCCCCTGCCTCACACATCAAGAAACCACTATGCATGGATACTGCCTCTGCTCAGCTACCTATTCCGCTAGGTCTATACCCATACGAGAAGTGCGGTTGTACGGGAGTCGTTTCATGCTTAACTTCATGGCTCGGTCCTTAATTGACCGGGGACGGTACTAACCTTTTCCGGATACCACCCAAATCCTCCTTCCGCCCCAGTCGAAAACATTTGTTAAATTTTATTTCTCTTTTCACAAATCATGTCATCAACATCATGGCACTGTGGCGCTCATGTCTCCACATGCCGTATCTCAATTACCTTCCCAAAGGTAATTGCCCAAGCATATAGCATTTGATAAATATGAGTATGCACAATTCTAGAATAGCATTGCTAAGCACTTGTCATAATTGACTAGGGACTCATACGTAAACATGGTTACAAAGGAAATAATAGGCAAACAATCATCAAGGTAGGACATAATCACAAGTGGGATGTATATTATTGCATGCAATTTTATTTGTAAACAAAACAATTTCGCAATTGGGATCAACATGTTCAAGGGATAGTGATGACTTGCCTTGCTCAAGGTCTTGCGGGTCTTGGCCTTCACCTGGATCTGCAACTCCCTCGGGCTCTATAGTTACGTGCGAAAATTGATTTGAATTCGGTTAGAATTCAAATAAAAATCCAAATAAACCCAAATAGAAGTCGAATGCGAAAATCGATTCTCTTATTTAACTTTACTATTCGCGAATTAGGGCCAACCCAATTTCGATTCATATATATCCTAAATTATTTTTACGGCGTAAATATTTTGTTATTATAAGTTTTTAAATTTAATCTATCCTGAGCATCGTACTCAAATAATAGATTAGAAATTTATATCGCGATCTTAAATATCGGATGGAATCCAAAAATTATCTTTTAATATTACACTATTTAATTTGATCTATGCCTAAACGATTAATTATATTACACGGCTAAAATCCCTATTGGTTAAATCCGAACTTGCACCGTGAATTGATTATTTATAGAAATTATCCCCTATAAAAATCTATAAGATTTCATCTAATTGTATTTAGCCATTAATTTAAATTACTATCGCGAATTGATTTTTTTTAAAGAAATTACCAAGAACAATTTATACTAAAATCTTGCGATTCTATGATTATAGTTAATCTATAATTAAATTCTAATTTATTTTAAATTTCTAAACCTCCTAATTTCCCTCTCATTTTTATTTATTTATTTTTCTTTTTCTTTCCTTTTTCTTTTCTTTCATTTTCTTTTTCTCTCCCTCCCTCTCTCTTTCTTTTTCCCTCTCTCTCTCTCTCTTCCTTTTCCTCTCTCTCTCTCTCTCCTTCTTTTTCCCTCTCTCTCTCTCTCTCTTCCTTTTTCCTTCCTCTCTCTCTCTCTCTCTCTCTTTCCCTCCCGGCTCTTTCCTCCCCCTTTCTTTCTTCTCTTCTCTTCTCCTCTCTCGGCTCGGCCCCGTTCTCTCCCTCTCTCTTGGCTCTCTCTCTCTCTCCCCGGCGGCGATGGCGTTGGACGCAAGGGGATGGCGGCGGCTTACCGACGGCAGCGGCGGCGACGGCGGCGCAAGGCGGTGGTGCACGGCGGAGCGGCCTTGAGGCGACGGCGCGGCGGCTTCGAGGCTACGGCGCGGCGACACGACGACGGCACGGTGGAGAAGGAGGAGAGGGGAAGGAGATGGATGGGGATGTGTGGGGAGTGAAGGAGAAGGGGAGGCCGGCTTTATAGGCACGGGGGAGGGAGGAAAAAGGAGAGGGCGGCGGCGGCTTAAGGGCGACGTGCGGGCGGGGTTGCGCGGGGCGCGAGGCGCTGAGGGAGCGGGCGTGCGGCGCGGCGGCAGGGAAGGCAGGGCGACGTGCGGGCGGACGACGGTGCGGGGTTCAAGATGGGATGCAGGGCGACATGCGGGCGGGCGTGCGGCGCGGTGGCAAAGGGGAGGGGACAAGGCGACGTGCGTGCGGGCGGCGTGACGACGCAGCGACGTGACGACGAGACGGGGCGGCGGTGTGGGGATTTGAACCGACACAACACGCGCGGCACGGCGACGGGATGGGGAGGCAAGGTGGCGCGGCGCGCGGGGCTCGAGACGGCGGTGTGTGCGGTGTGGCGACGAGACGGGGAGGCACGGCGGCGGCACGACAGCCGTGTGGCGCGGGACGGCGACGTGGGGCGCGAGGAGTGATGAGGGCGATGGCGACGGGTCGGTGAGGCGGAGCGGCGCGGGGTTAGGGGCCATGACGCGCGCGCGGCGGGGGCGATGATGGCGCGGCGATGGGATGGGAATGCGACGGCGGTTCGTGCGGGGAGGCGGAGCGGCGCGGCGTGTGGGGCGAGGCGACAGCGGCTCGTGCGGCGCGGGCGCGATGATGGTGACGGGACGGGACGGGGAGACGGAGCAGCGCGGGGCGCGGAGTGACAGGACGGCGACGCGCACGCGGCGGCGACGATGGCGGGGATGGCGACGGCGGCGATGGCGCGCAGGGCAGAGGAGGCGGAGCGGCGTGGCGCGCGGTGTGGCTCGGGGCGGCGCGGACTCGGCGCGCGGCGCGCGGGGAAAAGGAGGGGGCCGGGTTAAGGAACCCGTCGAACATCTTGTGTGCAATGAACAGTGCGATTTTCTATTTTCCCGATTTTCAGCCCATTTTCCATTTAATTTAATTTAGCAATTTCTAAATGTTGTAAATTTGATTTTTATCCAATATGTGTATTACTCCAATTATTGAATTCACCCTAAATTAATTTTACTCACATTTCATTTATTTATTCGAATTTTTAATTAGTGATAATTCTTATTCCATTTGCGTTTAAATTAAATTGATGCAAATACGATCGCGAAAATATTTTATTTACCACAATCCACACTTAATCTTTATTTTAAGTTATGTTTGTTTTACCAATTTATTTTTAGGATTATAAGCGATTAATTATTCACCGTACTCGATTAGTGAACTTCAAAATCGAATCAAATAAAATATGCGAATAAAATCGGCATGATGCAATTCTTTTGAAAAGTTTTCGAAAATCCGTACTTTTAGGGTTTTGTTTTTATTGGTCGAATTTTCAGGGTGTTACAAACCTACCCCCCTTAAATAAATCTCGTCCCGAGATTTCTTACCGGTTCTCGAACAGATACGGGTATTCCGTCTTCAGGAACTCTTCGCTTTCCCAAGTGGCTTCATCCTCAGTATGATTACTCCATTGTACCTTGTACATACGCCACGTTTTGGTTCTAGTCCCCTTCTCTGCTTCATCCAATATCTGGATCGGGTGTTCTGGATACGTGAGATCGTTGCTAATGTGAATCTCCTCCAGCGGAGCTTGTTCTTCCGGCACTCGTAAGCATTTCTTCAATTGTGACACATGGAAGACGGGGTGTACATCGGCGATAATTTCGGGTAGCTGTAGCTGATAGGCAACTTCTCCTCGTCTAGCGAGGATTTGAAAAGGTCCCACATATCTTGGCGCTAGTTTTCCTTTAACCTTAAACCTTTTCGTTCCCCTCATTGGTGAAACCTTTAAATAAACGTAATCTCCTTCCTTAAACTCTAGGTTTCTTCTTCGGGTGTCCGCGTAACTCTTCTGCCGTGACTGAGCCACTTTTAACCGGTCTCGAATCAGACGAACCTTTTCTTCGGCTTCTTTGATAATGTCAGGTCCAAATACTGCACGTTCTCCTGTCTCGGACCACATCAGCGGGGTTCGACATCGTCGACCAAACAATGCTTCGTTGGGCGACATTTTCAGGCTTGCTTGAAAGCTGTTGTTGTAGGAGAATTCGGCGTAGGGCAAACATCTCTCCCAGTCTTTGCTAAAATCCAATGCGCAAGCTCTCAACATATCCTCCAGGACCTGGTTGGTCCTCTCTGTCTGGCCATCTGTTTGTGGGTGATAGGCGGTGCTGAACGCAAGGTAACTCCCTAGGGCTTCATGTACTTTTTCCCAGAAATGAGAGGTAAACTGGGTGCCTCGATCAGATATGATTCTCTTAGGTACACCGTGAAGACATACTATCCTGGCCATATATAACTCGGCTAGCTTGGCACTACTATAATTTGTCTTAACGGGGATGAATCTTGCCGTCTTGGTGAGTCGATCCACAATCACCCAGATGGAATCATATCCGGTTGCAGTCTTGGGCAACCCAACAATAAAATCCATACCTATTTCATCCCATTTCCATTCGGGGATCCTAAGGGGTTGCAGCAAACCTGCCGGTCTCTGGTGCTCAGCCTTCACCTTCTGACAGACGTCACAGAGCGCTACGTACTCTGCCACATCTCTCTTCATGTTGGGCCACCAGTATCCTTCCTTCAGATCCTGGTACATCTTAGTACTTCCGGGGTGCAATGAATACGCCGATTCATGAGCTTCCTTTAGGATCAATCCTCTCAGTCCACCCTGCTCGGGTACATAAATCCTCTTTTTGTACCATAGGACATCCTTCTCGTCGGTTGAAAATTCCTTTGCGAAGCCTGCGGCTAGACGCTCCTTCACCTCTCGGATCTCCTGGTTGTCCTTCTGAGCCTCTTCAATTTGGGTTCTCAAAAGGGGTTGAATGTCCAAGGTGTTTATCTGTCCTCGAGGTACTATATATAGGTTTAGCTGGGCAATTTCCTCCTTAAGCTCAGGGGCCATTTCTTCCGCCTCAAGATGATTGCAATGGCTCTTCCGACTCAACGCGTCAGCCACAACGTTTGCCTTGCCAGGGTGATAGTGAACCTCCAAGTCATAGTCCTTGATTAACTCCAACCACCGTCTTTGCCTCAAGTTGAGGTCTGACTGGGTAAAGATATACTTCAAACTCTTGTGGTCGGTGTAGATATCACAGTGGTTTCCTATCAGATAATGTCTCCAAATCTTCAGCGCATGAACCACAGCTGCAAGTTCTAGGTCATGGGTAGGATAGTTTTCTTCATGCGGTCGTAATTGTCGCGACGCATAGGCCACAACCTTTCCGTCCTGCATTAGTACTCCTCCTAGCCCTTGCCTTGATGCATCACAATAGATGACAAAGTCTTTTCTGATGTCAGGGAGGACTAAAATAGGTGCCGAGGTCAGCTTTTTCTTGAGCTGCTCGAAGCTTTTCTGACACTGATCTGACCACGCAAACTTCTTTTCTTTCTTGAGTAATTGTGTCATTGGCCGGGCTATCTTAGAGAATCCTTCAATGAACCTCCGGTAGTATCCGGCTGTAACATCCTGAAAATTCGACTAATAAAAACAAAACTCTAAAAATGCGGATTTTCAAAAACTTTTAAATAAATTGCATCATGCCGATTTTATTCGCCTTTCTATTTGGATTTAATTTCGAAGTTCGTTAACCGCGAGTAAAGACTAATTAATTAGGAATAAACCCTAGAAATAAATTGGTGTGACAAATATAATTTAAAATAAAGATTAAATGCGGATTGAAATGAATAAAATATTATTGCAAACATATTGGAATCGATTAAATCTAAATGCCGTGGAATAAGAATTAACACTAATTAAAAATTCGAATAAACAAATGAAATATGAGTAAAATTAATTTAGGGTGAATACAATAATTGGAACAACACACAAATGAATAAAAATCAATATTACAACATTTAGAAAATTCAAAATTTAAATTTAAATGGAAATTGGGCTAAAATCGGGAAAAATAGAAAATGGCACTGTTCATTGCGCGCGAGGTGTTCGACGGGTTCCTTAACCCGGCCCCCTCCCTTTTCCCCGCGCGCCGCGCGCCGAGTTCGCGCCGCCGCGCCCATCCCGCGCGCCGCGCGCCAAGTCCCACGCCGCCCCTCCGCTCCGCGCGCCGTCGCCGCCGCCGCGCGCGCGTTGTGTTCCCCAAACCCTCCTCTGCCTCGCCGTGCCGCTCCGCCTTCCCGTCGCCGTCGCCATCATCCCGTCGCCGTCGCCCATACCGTCTACACCGCGCGCCGTCGCCCCGAGCCCCGAGCCCGCACCCCCGCCATCGTCGCCGCCGCGCGCGCGTCGCCGTCCCGTCGCCCCGCGTGCCGTGCCGCTTCGCCTCCCCATCCCATCGCCGACATCTCAAGCCGCGCCGCGCGCCCGTCCCGTCGCCGCGCCGCCCGCGTCGTCGCCGCCTCGAGCCGCTCGGTCACCCCGTCCCGTCGCCGCGCAGCACGTCGTCCCCATCTCGGACCCCGCGCCGCCGCCTGCCCCATCACCGCACGTCGCGCTGCCCTGCCTCCTCCTTTTTGCCGCCGCAACGCACGCCCGCACGCCGCACGTCGCCTTGTCTCCTCCCCTCTGCCACCGCGCCGCCCGCCCGCATGTCGCCCTGCATCCCATCTTGAGCCCCGCACCGTCGTCCGCCCGCACGACGCCCTGCCCTTCCATACCGCCGTGCCGCCCGTCCCCTTCGTTGCCCCGCGCCCGCGCAGCCGCCGCCATTAAAGCCGCCGCCACCCCTCTCCTCTCCATTTCCCCCTCTTTCCCTATAAATTCCGGCCCCCCCCCTCTCCTTCCCTTCACACCCATTCTCGTCCCTCTTCTTTCCCCTCTCATTTCCCCCTTCTCCACCGTGCCGTCTCCGTGCCGCCGCACCGCCATCATCGAAGCCGCCGCGCCGTCGCCTCAAGGCCGCCCCTCCGTGCATAGCCACGCCGTGCGCCGCCGTCGTCACCATCGCCGCCGTGGTGAGCCGCTGTCCCTCCCTTAGGACGTCGTCGCCGCCGGGTAGAGAGGCCGAGGGAGAGAGAGGAGAGCCGAGGGAGAGAGTGAAGCCGAGAGGGAGGAGAGAAAAGAAGAGGAAGAAGCCGGGAAAGAGAGAGAGAGAGAGAGAGAGAGAGAGAGGAAAAAGAGAGAGAGAGAGAGAGAGGAAAACAGAGAAAAAAGAGAGAGAGAGAGAGAAGGAAGAGAGAGAGAGAGAGAAGAAAAGAAACAGAGAAAAGAGAGAGAGAAAGAGAGGAGAAAAAGAAAAGAAAAAGAAAAGAAAAGAGAAAAAGGGAAATAGAAAAGGGGGGGAAAAATAGAGAGAAAATTAGGGAGAAGTTCGGGAAGTTAGAGAAATTTAAAATAAATTAGGATTTAATTATAGATTAAGTATAATCGTAAGAATTGCAAAGTTAAAATAAAATATAAATTGTTCTTGGTAATTTCTATAAGAAATTAAGTCGCGATGGTAATTTAAATATAAATTAATGACTAAATACAATTAGATGAAATCTTATAGATTTATATAGGGGGTAATTTCTATAAGTAATTAGTCCACGATGGGGATTTGGAGTTAATTACTAAGAATTCTAGACGCGTATTATAATTAATCATTTAGTCATAGAATAGGTTAAATCGTTTAATTTTTGGATTCCATCCGATATTTAAGATCGCGATATAAATTTCTAATCTATTATTTGGAATACGATGCTCGGGGTAGATTAAATTAAAAACTTATAATCACAAAATAGTTGCACCGTAAAAATGATTTAAGATATATATATATAAATCAAAATTGGGTTGGCCCTAATTCGCGAATAGTAAATAAAAAGAATCGATTTTCGCATTCGACTTCTATTTGGATTTATTTGGAGTTTTATTTGAATTCTAACCGAATTCAAATCAATTTTCGCACGTAACTATAGAGCCCGAGGGAGTTGCAGATCCAGGTGAAGGCCAAGACCCGCAAGACCTTGAGCAAGGCAAGTCATCACTATCCCTTGAACATATTGATCCCAATTGCGAAATGGTTTTGTTTACAAATAAAATTGCATGCAATAATATACATCCCACTTGTGATTATGCCATACCTTGATGATTGTTTGCCTATTATTTCCTTTGTAACCATGTTAACGTATGAGTCCCTAGTCGATTATGACAAGTGCTTAGCAATGCTATTCTAGAATTGTGCATACTCATATTTATCAAATGCTATATGCTTGGGCAATTACCTTTGGGAAGGTAATTGAGATACGGCATGTGGAGACATGAGCGCCACAGTGCCATGATGTTGATGATATGATTTGTGAAAAGAAAAATAAAATTAAACAAATGTTTTCGACTGGGGCGGACGGAGGATTTGGGTGGTATCCGGAAAAGGCTAGTACCGTCCCCGGTCAATTAAGGACCGAGCCATGAAGTTAAGCATGAAACGACTCCCGTACAACCGCACTTCTCGTATGGGTATAGACCTAGCGGAATAGATAGCTGAGCAGAGGCAGTATCCATGCATAGTGGTTTCTTGATGTGTGAGGCAGGGGCTCTACGGTGGGGCAGCCATTGGTAGAACCGCGAGGCGGGTGTCTACAGTGGTGTCGCCATCGGTAGGACTGCCATGTGAGAATTGAAACTTAATTAACTTAATGCATGTGTGAGTTCTTCTTCCCCGGGTGGGCCAGAACTCCTCACACTGCTAGAAACTGCGTACGCCTAGAGTGTATGAGGATGTCAAGTTCATGGAGCGGGTACTGCCAATGCGAGGTTATCGAAAAGCTTTGCCGTGACGCGTCTCATGTGTTGGGACGAGGCTCATGTGTTGGGCAGTCGCGGAGTGCGGGTAAAGTGTACATCCACTGCAGTGTGAGTAAACCAAATCTATTCGAATAGCCGTGCTCGCGGTTATTGAGCACCGGGACGTGTATTACACTTGGCTAGACTCTGAATTCTTAAACTTGTGTGGGTTGGGATAATTGCATGATGATTTATATGCTGTTGGAGCCACTTCCTGAGAGTAGGGAATGTGGACGTCCTCAGAAAACCATGACGACATAATGGCGGGAAGCCATCCTTGGGACCACAATGGATGGTGGACAGAACCGTCATTGTTTAATATGAACACTGGTATTAAAACTTGATCAGTCTGTGCTAGGTCTTAGGTTTGTGAAAAGAATTATAAAACTTGCTTTACGCAAAAGAGCCATAACAATCCTTCAAATTTCCCTATCATGTGCATTGTTGCTGTGATGACTTGTTGAGTACGGTTGGTACTCACCCTTGCTATATACAAACTCAATCAGAGACTGGAGATGAAGCGTCAGAAGATCCCTATGCCTACTATCAGGAGGGAGATGAAGACGATGGGGTCCAATAGGTCTTAGATACGGTCGTTGCCTGTGGCAATGGCGTGCCGCTGCCTCCATTCTCCGCTGCCTTACCTATTCTGCTTTTGGAATGTATTCCGGACCTTTCGGTCCGATGATTTAAGACAATGCCTGCGGGTTTTGATGTAATAACTTGATTTAGATATTCGTGTATGTGTACTCGATATTTCAGCTATGGATTCGTGTGTACCAGACTACTTGATCCAGGGAAATGGTACGGTTTACACGATTGATTCCTGTTATAAAAACGGGGGTCTACAGAGCTGGTATCAGAGCCATACGACTGTAGGAAAAGACCAAAAGGTGCCCCACCCCTTTTCTAAGTTGGCCAAGGGAGAAATTCCCACTTAGTAATATTTTCAAAAATAAAAACGCTATGTTTACAAAACTCGATACAATTTTCATCCTACTCTTAACTAATTTTCTTTACAAAACAAGTTTTACTCTTAACTGACTTTGGATTTCTCTCAAAAATTAGATGGCAGATCAGGATTCACCCGCCGCTTGGGAGATGAGCGTACCCCGCTCGGAGGGTTACGTCATCGAGCTACACCGGTTGATGAGGCGTCTACGATACCCCAGCTCTCCGATCTACCGAGTGAGGCCATGTGGATCTGTTTGGGAGGCTCGAGTCGAGGTTCACACACGAGTTCCTCCGGAGTTAGACTACAGCTTCTCGACACGATACTATCGCGACCTACCAGAGAACGCGATGCAGGATGCAGCACGGGAGGCCTTCCTCAGACTTAGCTCTATCCACCGAGCTGAGTTGACTAGTACTGAGTTTGCTCACCACCCATTTCGAGAGGAGAGCAACTCCCTCTGCACAGTTCAGGACACGCCTTGCTGCTACAACCCGATTGTGACCCGGCTGTCACGATGGGCTGAGGCAGCAGACGACTTTTACGAGGAGGCTCTGTTGGAGATCGACGACCAGCAGAGGCGTGTGGGAGAGTTAGAGACTGAGGTGACGGACCTCACAGCACAGCAGCTTCAGCTGGAGGAGGAGCACCAGACTTGGGGCAGTGAGATAGACTCACTGAAGGCACAGCTCCAGACCCACGGCGACCAGTTCCAGCAGTTGTCCGATCAGTACAACGAGCGCCGCGGAATGGTGGATACACTTGAGGAGCAGTTGAGAGAGAGTCAGGAGCACGTCAGTCAGTTGGAGGCGCAGCTTCGAGCAGCCACGACCAGCACCACCGGAGCTTCTACTTCCACAGCGGTAGGGCGTGACCGCTACTTCTTCCTCACTCCGCCATACCCACCAGCCTTCCACGCTCTTTTGGGAGAGGCTGGCATGCTGGCTACTGAGTCAGCACCTTACCTGGAGGACCAGACAGTGACCCCGCCACCTGCCCCGGAGATTGTGCACACACCACAGATCCCTGTACCTCCTCCGCCGCTGGGTTCCAGTTTGGAGACCCCGATCCAGGTCAGTTCCGAGTCAGAGGGGACCGACGTCGAGTCAGACACCACTGATTCTTCAGAGGATGAGATCCCTGTTCCCCGCATCACCTTCCTCGGAGGCCCTCGCACCCTCAGCACTGCTCGCAAGAGCACACGACCTCCGGGCAAGAAGCCCAAGCCTGACGCGGAGGCCACTACTTCCGAGCCGTGGGGACTCAGATTCGCCCGTGCCAGCGACCACCCTCTACCTGCCCCAGGATCCTGCGGATGGTTGGACGACTAGACCGGAGGATGACCGCAGCTTCGATCTCGCTTCAGTTGGTTTCTTTTTGGATTGTATGCGAGACACACCTCTACCCCTTACCTAGATTGACGAGTAGTTTGATAGCTAGTCTGAGGTATTTGTTGGATGAACTTTATTTGGACTGCGTATGTATGCAGTCACTTGCATCATGAGTTATGTACTGTTTGTGGAAATCTATGATGTTATTTATGATATTGTTGTTGTTGTGTTGAAAATGAGTTTATTCCACCAAGCTTGCAAAACAAAGTTCACACCAAAACAACCCCCTTTATGGGATGAAACCATGAGAACTAGTTAGGAAATTAGGATACTTACTTAATCGGCCTACACAGATGGCAAGCCGACGTAGGACATCAACCAGCAATGAAGAACCTTCGACACCTGACCTAACCACCCTGGCCGGAGTCATGGCCACTCAAACTCAGCTGCTACAAGCCATCGCGAACAACCAAGGCAACCGCGGAGGATCCAGCTTTGGAGAATTCATGAGGACCAAGCCACCCACGTTCGCATCAGCAGACGAGCCTATGGAGGCGGAGGACTGGCTGCGTATCATCGAGAAGAAACTGACCCTTGTCCGGGTGCGCGAAGCCGACAAGGTGATCTTCGCAGTCAACCAACTGGAAGGACCCGCCGGAGACTGGTGGGATACCTATAAAGAAG
This sequence comes from Oryza glumipatula, assembly GCA_000576495.2. Taxonomy (NCBI): domain Eukaryota; kingdom Viridiplantae; phylum Streptophyta; class Magnoliopsida; order Poales; family Poaceae; genus Oryza; species Oryza glumipatula. Next base: position 29,115,844 of record CM002514.2, read on the forward strand.
CTCGGGAAGAGGATGCTGGAGAACCTACCTGGGAGGAGTTCACTGCAGCATTCCGCGAGAACTTCGTACCTGCTGCGGTGATGCGTATGAAGAAGAACGAGTTCAGAAGGCTGCGGCAAGGAAACACGACGGTGCAAGAATACCTGAACCGCTTCACTCAGTTGGCCCGCTATGCAGTCGGAGACCTTGTCGATGAAGAAGAAAAGATCGACAAGTTCATAGAAGGGCTGAATGATGAGCTGCGTGGACCCATGATTGGGCAAGACCATCAAAGCTTCCAGAGCCTGATCAACAAAGTTGTTAGGCTAGAAAATGATCAGAAGACTGTAGAAAACAATCGCAAGAGGAGACTTGCTATGAATCGCACACCTCAGGGAGTGCCTCAGCGATTCAAGGGAGCCACTTCGTCTGGGTGGAAGCCCCCTGTTGTGGCCACCAACCGCCCTGCTGCACCTAGCAACTTCAATAGGCCACTTGCGACTCCGAACCGCACCCCTGCACCAACTCTGGCTGCCCCTGGAACCAGGAGGCATGTGAACTGCTTCAATTGCGGGGAGTATGGGCACTACGCCAACAACTGCCCTCATCCAAGCAAGACTCCTGTCCGTACTGGCGCCAATGCGATCACGGTTCGCGGGACCCCTGCCCCTGCTGTCGGACGAGGCCTGTTCAGGACTCCACAGACAAACCGGACCGCTACAGGATTCGGGCGTGGACAAGTGAACCATGTCCGAGCTGAGGAGGCCCAGGAAGATCAGGGCGTACTTATGGGTATGTTCTCTATCAATTCCACCCCAGTTAAAGTCCTTTTCGATTCTGGCGCATCGCATTCATTCATATCTTTGAAGGCTAGTCAAAAACACAACTTAACCCCAGTAAGACTTAGAAAACCTATGATAGTCCACTCACCTGGGGGCGAGATAACTGTGAGTCATGCTTGCATAGATGTACCTGTCCGTCTTAGGGATGTGGTGTTTTCCTCCCACCTCATGGTGTTGATACCCCAGACCCTGGATGTCATATTGGGAATGGATTGGTTAACAAAGAACAGAGGGGTAATCGACTGCCGACGTAGGGAAATTACCCTGACCACCCCTTGGGGATCGGACATGCGAGCAACCATGGATCAAGATCCTAGACTAACCGAACGTGCCGGAGGCCTATTTACCATGCTACCTCTGAAGGGAATGCCTATCGTGCAACGATTTGCCGATGTGTTTCCAGAAGATCTACCTGGGATGCCACCAGATCGGGATATAGAGTTCATTATCGATCTGATACCCGGAACTGCTCCCATATCCAAGAGACCTTATCGGATGCCAGTCAATGAGTTAGAGGAGCTTAAGAAGCAAATCCGAGAGTTGCAAGAAAAGGGATTTGTGCGTCCCAGTTCTTCACCTTGGGGAGCCCCAGTGCTGTTCGTCAAGAAGAAAGATGGTACCATGAGGATGTGTGTAGACTATCGTTCGCTGAACGAGGTCACTATTAAGAACAAGTATCCACTACCACGGATCGATGATCTTTTTGATCAGCTCAAAGGAGCAAAGGTATTCTCCAAGATTGATCTTCGATCAGGATACCATCAATTGAAAATTAGGACTGGGGATATACCCAAAACAGCGTTCTCAACACGCTATGGGTTATATGAGTTCACCGTAATGTCGTTTGGTTTAACCAACGCCCCAGCTTACTTTATGAATCTCATGAACAAGGTGTTCATGGATTACCTGGACAAATTCGTGGTAGTATTCATCGACGATATATTGATCTACTCCAAAGACGAAGAAGAACATGCTGAGCACTTGCGTTTGGTACTCGAGAAACTTCGGAAGCATAAGTTATATGCAAAGTTTAGCAAGTGTGAATTCTGGTTGAAGGAGGTCGCTTTTCTAGGCCACGTGATCTCAGCCGGCGGAGTAGCAGTGGACCCTGCTAAAGTGGAGGCCGTTACTGAATGGAAGGAACCCAAATCCGTGACTGAGATTCGGAGTTTTCTAGGCTTGGCCGGATACTACCGGAGGTTCATTGAAGGGTTCTCTAAGATAGCCCGGCCAATGACACAGCTACTCAAGAAGGAAAAGAAGTTTGCGTGGTCGGATCAGTGTCAGAAAAGCTTCGAGCAGCTCAAGGAAAAGCTGACCTCGGCACCTATTTTAGTCCTTCCTGACATTAGAAAAGACTTTGTCATCTATTGTGATGCATCGAGGCAAGGACTAGGAGGAGTACTAATGCAGGACGGAAAGGTTGTGGCCTATGCGTCGCGACAATTGCGACCGCATGAAGAAAACTATCCTACCCATGACTTAGAACTTGCAGCTGTGGTTCATGCGCTGAAGATTTGGAGACATTATCTGATAGGAAACCACTGCGACATCTACACCGACCACAAAAGTCTGAAATATATCTTTACCCAGTCAGACCTCAACCTGAGGCAAAGACGGTGGTTGGAGTTAATCAAGGACTATGACTTGGAGGTTCACTATCACCCTGGCAAGGCAAACGTTGTGGCTGACGCGTTGAGTCGGAAGAGCCATTGCAATCATCTTGAGGCGGAAGAAATGGCCCCTGAGCTTAGGGAGGAAATTGCCCAGCTAAACCTATACATAGTACCTCGAGGACAGATAAACACCTTGGACATTCAACCTCTTTTGAGGACTCAAATTGAAGAGGCCCAGAAGGACAACCAGGAGATCCTAGAGGTGAAGGAACGTCTAGCTGCAGGCTTTGCAAAGGAATTTTCAACCGACGAGAAGGATGTCCTATGGTACAAAAAGAGGATATACGTACCTGAACAGGGTGGACTGAGAGGATTAATCCTAAAGGAAGCTCATGAATCGGCGTATTCATTGCACCCCGGAAGTACTAAGATGTACCAGGATCTGAAGGAAGGATACTGGTGGCCCAACATGAAGAGAGATGTGGCAGAATACGTAGCGCTCTGTGACGTTTGTCAGAAGGTGAAGGCTGAGCACCAGAGACCAGCAGGTTTGCTGCAACCCCTTAGGATCCCCGAATGGAAATGGGATGAAATAGGTATGGATTTTATCGTCGGGTTGCCCAAGACTGCAACCGGATATGATTCCATCTGGGTGATTGTGGATCGACTCACCAAGACGGCAAGATTCATCCCCGTTAAGACAAACTATAGTAGTGCCAAGCTAGCCGAGTTATATATGGCCCGTATAGTATGTCTTCACGGTGTACCTAAGAGAATCATATCTGATCGAGGCACCCAGTTTACCTCTCATTTCTGGGAGAAAGTACATGAAGCCCTAGGGAGTTACCTTGCGTTCAGCACAGCTTATCACCCACAGACAGATGGCCAGACAGAGAGAACCAACCAGGTCCTGGAGGACATGTTGAGAGCTTGTGCATTGGATTTTAGCAAAGACTGGGAGAGATGTTTGCCCTACGCCGAATTCTCCTACAACAACAGCTTTCAAGCAAGCCTAAAAATGTCGCCCAACGAGGCATTGTTTGGTCGACGATGTCGAACCCCGCTGATGTGGTCCGAGACAGGAGAACGTGCAGTATTTGGACCGGACATTATCAAAGAAGCCGAAGAAAAGGTTCGTCTGATTCGAGACCGGTTAAAAGTGGCTCAGTCACGGCAGAAGAGTTACGCGGACACCCGAAGGAGAAACCTAGAGTTTAAGGAAGGAGATTACGTCTATTTAAAGGTTTCACCAATGAGGGGAACGAAAAGGTTTAAGGTTAAAGGAAAACTAGCGCCAAGATACGTGGGACCTTTTCAAATCCTCGCTAGACGAGGAGAAGTCGCCTACCAGCTACAGCTACCCGAAGTTATCGCCGATGTACACCCAGTCTTCCATGTGTCACAATTGAAGAAATGCTTACGAGTGCCGGAAGAACAAGCTCCGCTAGAGGAGATTCACATTAGCAACGATCTCACGTATCCAGAACACCCGATCCGGATATTGGATGAAGCAGAAAAAGGAACTAGAACCAAAACGTGGCGCATGTACAAGGTACAATGGAGTAATCACACTGAGGATGAAGCCACTTGGGAAAGCGAAGAGTTCCTGAAAACGGAATACCCGTATCTGTTCGAAAACCGGTAAGAAATCTCGGGACGAGATTTATTTAAGGGGGGTAGGTTTGTAACATCCTGAAAATTCGACTAATAAAAACAAAACTCTAAAAATGCGAATTTTCAAAAACTTTTAAATAAATTGCATCATGCCGATTTTATTCGCCTTTCTATTTGGATTTAATTTCGAAGTTCGTTAACCGCGAGTAAAGTCTAATTAATTAGGAATAAACCCTAGAAATAAATTGGTGTGACAAATATAATTTAAAATAAAGATTAAATGCGGATTGAAATGAATAAAATATTATTGCAAACATATTGGAATCGATTAAATCTAAATGCCGTGGAATAAGAATTAACACTAATTAAAAATTCGAATAAACAAATGAAATATGAGTAAAATTAATTTAGGGTGAATACAATAATTGGAACAACACACAAATGAATAAAAATCAATATTACAACATTTAGAAAATTCAAAATTTAAATTTAAATGGAAATTGGGCTAAAATCGGGAAAAATAGAAAATGGCACTGTTCATTGCGCGCGAGGTGTTCGACGGGTTCCTTAACCCGGCCCCCTCCCTTTTCCCCGCGCGCCGCGCGCCGAGTTCGCGCCGCCGCGCCCATCCCGCGCGCCGCGCGCCAAGTCCCACGCCGCCCCTCCGCTCCGCGCGCCGTCGCCGCCGCCGCGCGCGCGTTGTGTTCCCCAAACCCTCCTCTGCCTCGCCGTGCCGCTCCGCCTTCCCGTCGCCGTCGCCATCATCCCGTCGCCGTCGCCCATACCGTCTACACCGCGCGCCGTCGCCCCGAGCCCCGAGCCCGCACCCCCGCCATCGTCGCCGCCGCGCGCGCGTCGCCGTCCCGTCGCCCCGCGTGCCGTGCCGCTTCGCCTCCCCATCCCATCGCCGACATCTCAAGCCGCGCCGCGCGCCCGTCCCGTCGCCGCGCCGCCCGCGTCGTCGCCGCCTCGAGCCGCTCGGTCACCCCGTCCCGTCGCCGCGCAGCACGTCGTCCCCATCTCGGACCCCGCGCCGCCGCCTGCCCCATCACCGCACGTCGCGCTGCCCTGCCTCCTCCTTTTTTGCCGCCGCAACGCACGCCCGCACGCCGCACGTCGCCTTGTCTCCTCCCCTCTGCCACCGCGCCGCCCGCCCGCATGTCGCCCTGCATCCCATCTTGAGCCCCGCACCGTCGTCCGCCCGCACGACGCCCTGCCCTTCCATACCGCCGTGCCGCCCGTCCCCTTCGTCGCCCCGCGCCCGCGCAGCCGCCGCCATTAAAGCCGCCGCCACCCCTCTCCTCTCCATTTCCCCCTCTTTCCCTATAAATTCCGGCCCCCCCCCTCTCCTTCCCTTCACACCCATTCTCGTCCCTCTTCTTTCCCCTCTCATTTCCCCCTTCTCCACCGTGCCGTCTCCGTGCCGCCGCACCGCCATCATCGAAGCCGCCGCGCCGTCGCCTCAAGGCCGCCCCTCCGTGCATAGCCACGCCGTGCGCCGCCGTCGTCACCATCGCCGCCGTGGTGAGCCGCTGTCCCTCCCTTAGGACGTCGTCGCCGCCGGGTAGAGAGGCCGAGGGAGAGAGAGGAGAGCCGAGGGAGAGAGTGAAGCCGAGAGGGAGGAGAGAAAAGAAGAGGAAGAAGCCGGGAAAGAGAGAGAGAGAGAGAGAGAGAGGAAAAAGAGAGAGAGAGAGAGAGAGGAAAACAGAGAAAAAAGAGAGAGAGAGAGAAGGAAGAGAGAGAGAGAGAGAGAAGAAAAGAAACAGAGAAAAGAGAGAGAGAAAGAGAGGAGAAAAAGAAAAGAAAAAGAAAAGAAAAGAGAAAAAGGGAAATAGAAAAGGGGGGGAAAAATAGAGAGAAAATTAGGGAGAAGTTCGGGAAGTTAGAGAAATTTAAAATAAATTAGGATTTAATTATAGATTAAGTATAATCGTAAGAATTGCAAAGTTAAAATAAAATATAAATTGTTCTTGGTAATTTCTATAAGAAATTAAGTCGCGATGGTAATTTAAATATAAATTAATGACTAAATACAATTAGATGAAATCTTATAGATTTATATAGGGGGTAATTTCTATAAGTAATTAGTCCACGATGGGGATTTGGAGTTAATTACTAAGAATTCTAGACGCGTATTATAATTAATCATTTAGTCATAGAATAGGTTAAATCGTTTAATTTTTGGATTCCATCCGATATTTAAGATCGCGATATAAATTTCTAATCTATTATTTGGAATACGATGCTCGGGGTAGATTAAATTAAAAACTTATAATCACAAAATAGTTGCACCGTAAAAATGATTTAAGATATATATATATAAATCAAAATTGGGTTGGCCCTAATTCGCGAATAGTAAATAAAAAGAATCGATTTTCGCATTCGACTTCTATTTGGATTTATTTGGAGTTTTATTTGAATTCTAACCGAATTCAAATCAATTTTCGCACGTAACTATAGAGCCCGAGGGAGTTGCAGATCCAGGTGAAGGCCAAGACCCGCAAGACCTTGAGCAAGGCAAGTCATCACTATCCCTTGAACATATTGATCCCAATTGCGAAATGGTTTTGTTTACAAATAAAATTGCATGCAATAATATACATCCCACTTGTGATTATGCCATACCTTGATGATTGTTTGCCTATTATTTCCTTTGTAACCATGTTAACGTATGAGTCCCTAGTCGATTATGACAAGTGCTTAGCAATGCTATTCTAGAATTGTGCATACTCATATTTATCAAATGCTATATGCTTGGGCAATTACCTTTGGGAAGGTAATTGAGATACGGCATGTGGAGACATGAGCGCCACAGTGCCATGATGTTGATGATATGATTTGTGAAAAGAAAAATAAAATTAAACAAATGTTTTCGACTGGGGCGGACGGAGGATTTGGGTGGTATCCGGAAAAGGCTAGTACCGTCCCCGGTCAATTAAGGACCGAGCCATGAAGTTAAGCATGAAACGACTCCCGTACAACCGCACTTCTCGTATGGGTATAGACCTAGCGGAATAGATAGCTGAGCAGAGGCAGTATCCATGCATAGTGGTTTCTTGATGTGTGAGGCAGGGGCTCTACGGTGGGGCAGCCATTGGTAGAACCGCGAGGCGGGTGTCTACAGTGGTGTCGCCATCGGTAGGACTGCCATGTGAGAATTGAAACTTAATTAACTTAATGCATGTGTGAGTTCTTCTTCCCCGGGTGGGCCAGAACTCCTCACACTGCTAGAAACCGCGTACGCCTAGAGTGTATGAGGATGTCAAGTTCATGGAGCGGGTACTGCCAATGCGAGGTTATCGAAAAGCTTTGCCGTGACGCGTCTCATGTGTTGGGACGAGGCTCATGTGTTGGGCAGTCGCGGAGTGCGGGTAAAGTGTACATCCACTGCAGTGTGAGTAAACCAAATCTATTCGAATAGCCGTGCTCGCGGTTATTGAGCACCGGGACGTGTATTACACTTGGCTAGACTCTGAATTCTTAAACTTGTATGGGTTGGGATAATTGCATGATGATTTATATGCTGCTGGAGCCACTTCCTGAGAGTAGGGAATGTGGACGTCCTCAGAAAACCATGACGACATAATGGCGGGAAGCCATCCTTGGGAACACAATGGATGGTGGACAGAACCGTCATTGTTTAATATGAACACTGGTATTAAAACTTGATCAGTCTGTGCTAGGTCTTAGGTTTGTGAAAAGAATTATAAAACTTGCTTTACGCAAAAGAGCCATAACAATCCTTCAAATTTCCCTATCATGTGCATTGTTGCTGTGATGACTTGTTGAGTACGGTTGGTACTCACCCTTGCTATATACAAACTCAATCAGAGACTGGAGATGAAGCGTCAGAAGATCCCTATGCCTACTATCAGGAGGGAGATGAAGACGATGGGGTCCAATAGGTCTTAGATACGGTCGTTGCCTGTGGCAATGGCGTGCCGCTGCCTCCATTCTCCGCTGCCTTACCTATTCTGCTTTTGGAATGTATTCCGGACCTTTCGGTCCGATGATTTAAGACAATGCCTGCGGGTTTTGATGTAATAACTTGATTTAGATATTCGTGTATGTGTACTCGATATTTCAGCTATGGATTCGTGTGTACCAGACTACTTGATCCAGGGAAATACCGAGACTTGATCCAGACTTGCTATGAATCGCACACCGTACCATTTCCCTGGATCAAGTAGTCTGGTACACACGAATTCATAGCTGAAATACCGAGTACACATACCCGAATGTCTTAGGTCGAATTATTACATCATAGCCCGCAGGCATTGTCTTAAATCATCGGACCGAATGGTCCGGAATACATTCAAAAGCAGAATAGGTAAGGCAGCGGAGAATGGAGGCAGCGGCACGCCATTGCCACAGGCAACGACCGTATCTAAGACCTATTGGACCCCATCGTCTTCATCTCCCTCCTGATAGTAGGCATAGGGATCTTCTGACGCTTCATCTCCAGTCTCTGATTGAGTTTGTATATAGCAAGGGTGAGTACCAACCGTACTCAACAAGTCATCACAGCAACAATGCACATGATAGGGAAATTTGAAGGATTGTTATGGCTCTTTTGCGTAAAGCAAGTTTTATAATTCTTTTCACAAACCTAAGACCTAGCACAGACTGATCAAGTTTTAATACCAGTGTTCATATTAAACAATGACGGTTCTGTCCACCATCCATTGTGTTCCCAAGGATGGCTTCCCGCCATTATGTCGTCATGGTTTTCTGAGGACGTCCACATTCCCTACTCTCAGGAAGTGGCTCCAGCAGCATATAAATCATCATGCAATTATCCCAACCCATACAAGTTTAAGAATTCAGAGTCTAGCCAAGTGTAATACACGTCCCGGTGCTCAATAACCGCGAGCACGGCTATTCGAATAGATTTGGTTTACTCACACTGCAGTGGATGTACACTTTACCCGCACTCCGCGACTGCCCAACACATGAGCCTCGTCCCAACACATGAGACGCGTCACGGCAAAGCTTTTCGATAACCTCGCATTGGCAGTACCCGCTCCATGAACTTGACATCCTCATACACTCTAGGCGTACGCGGTTTCTAGCAGTGTGAGGAGTTCTGGCGCCCCCGGGAAAGAAGAACTCACACATGCATTAAGTTAATTAAGTTTAAATTCTCACATGGCAGTCCTACCGATGGCGACACCACTGTAGACACCCGCCTCGCGGTTCTACCAATGGCTGCCCCACCGTAGAGCCCCTGCCTCACACATCAAGAAACCACTATGCATGGATACTGCCTCTGCTCAGCTACCTATTCCGCTAGGTCTATACCCATACGAGAAGTGCGGTTGTACGGGAGTCGTTTCATGCTTAACTTCATGGCTCGGTCCTTAATTGACCGGGGACGGTACTAACCTTTTCCGGATACCACCCAAATCCTCCTTCCGCCCCAGTCGAAAACATTTGTTAAATTTTATTTCTCTTTTCACAAATCATGTCATCAACATCATGGCACTGTGGCGCTCATGTCTCCACATGCCGTATCTCAATTACCTTCCCAAAGGTAATTGCCCAAGCATATAGCATTTGATAAATATGAGTATGCACAATTCTAGAATAGCATTGCTAAGCACTTGTCATAATTGACTAGGGACTCATACGTAAACATGGTTACAAAGGAAATAATAGGCAAACAATCATCAAGGTAGGACATAATCACAAGTGGGATGTATATTATTGCATGCAATTTTATTTGTAAACAAAACAATTTCGCAATTGGGATCAACATGTTCAAGGGATAGTGATGACTTGCCTTGCTCAAGGTCTTGCGGGTCTTGGCCTTCACCTGGATCTGCAACTCCCTCGGGCTCTATAGTTACGTGCGAAAATTGATTTGAATTCGGTTAGAATTCAAATAAAAATCCAAATAAACCCAAATAGAAGTCGAATGCGAAAATCGATTCTCTTATTTAACTTTACTATTCGCGAATTAGGGCCAACCCAATTTCGATTCATATATATCCTAAATTATTTTTACGGCGTAAATATTTTGTTATTATAAGTTTTTAAATTTAATCTATCCTGAGCATCGTACTCAAATAATAGATTAGAAATTTATATCGCGATCTTAAATATCGGATGGAATCCAAAAATTATCTTTTAATATTACACTATTTAATTTGATCTATGCCTAAACGATTAATTATATTACACGGCTAAAATCCCTATTGGTTAAATCCGAACTTGCACCGTGAATTGATTATTTATAGAAATTATCCCCTATAAAAATCTATAAGATTTCATCTAATTGTATTTAGCCATTAATTTAAATTACTATCGCGAATTGATTTTTTTTTTAAAGAAATTACCAAGAACAATTTATACTAAAATCTTGCGATTCTATGATTATAGTTAATCTATAATTAAATTCTAATTTATTTTAAATTTCTAAACCTCCTAATTTCCCTCTCATTTTTATTTATTTATTTTTCTTTTTCTTTCCTTTTTCTTTTCTTTCATTTTCTTTTTCTCTCCCTCCCTCTCTCTTTCTTTTTCCCTCTCTCTCTCTCTCTCTTCCTTTTCCTCTCTCTCTCTCTCCTTCTTTTTCCCTCTCTCTCTCTCTCTCTTCCTTTTTCCTCTCTCTCTCTCTCTCTCTCTTTCCCTCCCGGCTCTTTCCTCCCCCTTTCTTTCTTCTCTTCTCTTCTCCTCTCTCGGCTCGGCCCCGTTCTCTCCCTCTCTCTTGGCTCTCTCTCTCTCTCCCCGGCGGCGATGGCGTTGGACGCAAGGGGATGGCGGCGGCTTACCGACGGCAGCGGCGGCGACGGCGGCGCAAGGCGGTGGTGCACGGCGGAGCGGCCTTGAGGCGACGGCGCGGCGGCTTCGAGGCTACGGCGCGGCGACACGACGACGGCACGGTGGAGAAGGAGGAGAGGGGAAGGAGATGGATGGGGATGTGTGGGGAGTGAAGGAGAAGGGGAGGCCGGCTTTATAGGCACGGGGGAGGGAGGAAAAAGGAGAGGGCGGCGGCGGCTTAAGGGCGACGTGCGGGCGGGGTTGCGCGGGGCGCGAGGCGCTGAGGGAGCGGGCGTGCGGCGCGGCGGCAGGGAAGGCAGGGCGACGTGCGGGCGGACGACGGTGCGGGGTTCAAGATGGGATGCAGGGCGACATGCGGGCGGGCGTGCGGCGCGGTGGCAAAGGGGAGGGGACAAGGCGACGTGCGTGCGGGCGGCGTGACGACGCAGCGACGTGACGACGAGACGGGGCGGCGGTGCGGGGATTTGAACCGACACAACACGCGCGGCACGGCGACGGGATGGGGAGGCAAGGTGGCGCGGCGCGCGGGGCTCGAGACGGCGGTGTGTGCGGTGTGGCGACGAGACGGGGAGGCACGGCGGCGGCACGACAGCCGTGTGGCGCGGGACGGCGACGTGGGGCGCGAGGAGTGATGAGGGCGATGGCGACGGGTCGGTGAGGCGGAGCGGCGCGGGGTTAGGGGCCATGACGCGCGCGCGGCGGGGGCGATGATGGCGCGGCGATGGGATGGGAATGCGACGGCGGTTCGTGCGGGGAGGCGGAGCGGCGCGGCGTGTGGGGCGAGGCGACAGCGGCTCGTGCGGCGCGGGCGCGATGATGGTGACGGGACGGGACGGGGAGACGGAGCAGCGCGGGGCGCGGAGTGACAGGACGGCGACGCGCACGCGGCGGCGACGATGGCGGGGATGGCGACGGCGGCGATGGCGCGCAGGGCAGAGGAGGCGGAGCGGCGTGGCGCGCGGTGTGGCTCGGGGCGGCGCGGACTCGGCGCGCGGCGCGCGGGGAAAAGGAGGGGGCCGGGTTAAGGAACCCGTCGAACATCTTGTGTGCAATGAACAGTGCGATTTTCTATTTTCCCGATTTTCAGCCCATTTTCCATTTAATTTAATTTAGCAATTTCTAAATGTTGTAAATTTGATTTTTATCCAATATGTGTATTACTCCAATTATTGAATTCACCCTAAATTAATTTTACTCACATTTCATTTATTTATTCGAATTTTTAATTAGTGATAATTCTTATTCCATTTGCGTTTAAATTAAATTGATGCAAATACGATCGCGAAAATATTTTATTTACCACAATCCACACTTAATCTTTATTTTAAGTTATGTTTGTTTTACCAATTTATTTTTAGGATTATAAGCGATTAATTATTCACCGTACTCGATTAGTGAACTTCAAAATCGAATCAAATAAAATATGCGAATAAAATCGGCATGATGCAATTCTTTTGAAAAGTTTTCGAAAATCCGTACTTTTAGGGTTTTGTTTTTATTGGTCGAATTTTCAGGGTGTTACACGCGGTGGCGCCGCCATCTCCTTCGTCGCCGCCTACTCTCTCTCACTCGGTGGGGCTGGTGGCGCGTTGTGGGAGAAGAGAAAAGAAGGCGCGGCGGCGCGAGGGCTGCCGGCCAATGCGCGGCGGCGCGAGGGCCGCCGGCATCGGCTGGGCCGAAATGAGCCCAAGAGGGCGCGCGCGCGGGAGCGCTTTGCCGGCCCAGGCCTAGGTTGCGGTCGCGCGCGCGCGCACTCGGCCGTGGGCCAGCTTCCTCCGATGGGCCAAAATGGCATCATGAACAGTAGCATTTTTCCTTTAAATTTTGTCTATTTTCATGCAAATTTCAACACAATTTTGAAGCGATTTTGCATGCTTTACCTCTGTTTAAAATTTGATCCAAAGGGGTAATTTTTTACATAGTGTAAATAACAGAATTGCTACTATTTATATGTATTTTATAAAGTTATTCCGCTGCAAATAGATAAAATTGATGAAAATTAGTGTTTCTAAAATTAAATTTCGAACCAACGGGAGAATTTAATTTTAGGAACATTAATTCTGTGCTATGATGTTGTAATTTTCTGACCAACGTTGATAATTGCAATGTTATAGTTATAGCTTTATATGTTATGTCTATTTTTACCCAACGGTGATGTAGGCTTAATGCATAATATTTTTAATGTTAATTTTGCTCTCACCGTACATGATTATTTCAGGTGGCTACTTGTCACGCCCAGAAATTCCCGAACGGAATCCCAAGCAGAATGTGTATTAAAATCCCCGTCCAGGACCAGCCGGGGTACACAGACGACAATGTTGACATACAGATCCACGTCTTACAAACATTATAAAAGTCTTACATAAATGCAGCGGAAAACAAGAGAAAAACTGGAGCTAAGCCTTGACTGGAACAGCAGCGGGAAGACCACTCCACAGGCATCCTCGACAGCACGGACGAAGCCTACTCCTCAGAGAACCCGCCATCGGACGCATATTCCAACTCTGGGGTTGGGGAGAAATAGAGCAAGGCTGAGTACTACCCACTGTACTCAGCAAATCATACCGGAATAGGAGTATGATGCAGGGATTCAACAAGGGATAGCTAAACAGGTTCATTTGCATAAATACTGGCGTTTATAAATAGGAATTGAAATGCGAAAACAGTTGTAATAATTAATAAATATTAATCATCCACTGTCCAACGTTACACCACGTTGCAACAGGCCCAACCACCCACTGTCCAAGTTCATTAAACTAAACTAGGGTGAAACTAATCACGGTGAATCTGGTTGACCGCCCATAACCGCGGGCACGGCTATTCGAATAGTTTTACTCTGATCAGAGGCGTACAACTGTACCCACAAGACACAGCCCCACGACACGTTTCCGTGCGCCGACATGCCACCACGACATATCGGAAAGAGGCCGTGACAGGACCCTTCGCATAACCCCCTCTAACCAAGCACACCACACCTCAGGTTTCACCCCCGTCCCCAGCGGGCAACGGGCAGTCCCCTCTCGTGCCTAGGTGAATCCGGAAGCGACAGAGGCCGTCGCAGGGCCCGCCCCGCTCCATCACGCTCACCCTTGCCTGGATGCGTCAGCCAGAGGAAAATTACACTACAAGCCCAGCCGTTGCCCACGCTGGCTTGTGGTAAGCACGATAAATTCTTCCAGGGTTTCCCGCGAACCGGTCCTTAATTGCCATGGGTGCGACCAGCAAAACCTTGCACCCACAGCCCACCATGTGGTTCATTTTAATTAAACAACACCGTAACAGTGGTACCAAACCAATTATACCATATAAATCTATAGTCTAGGTTTTAAATGATATTCCCCATTGTGAGCTAGTTGAACTAAGCATGACTAAGCGATTCCTAGTCCAAACTCTAGTCATATTATACCCCGAGCTAACAAAGGAACAATGATATCAAAAATAACAGGGCTATGACAATAGGTAAACATCCCATGGTATTATTGCAAAACGAATGCAGTGTTTGAAAGAAAACATTAGATTATTTGCAATATGGGATCAATATGATCAAGTGACAAGCATGACTTGCCTTGCTCTGCTGCTGGAGGAACCTCTGCGACTATTTCGAAGTATTCCGGAACGTCGGAAGAGCCGGAATCTAGCGACATACAAGGCAAACATTGCAAACAGGCTATAAGACTACTGAAACAGAGAACAAAACCATTTTTAATGGATTCTACACATTTTTCTTGATTTTCTGAGACTTGAACGGGCTCAAACGGAGCTCGGATGAATTAGATATGAATTTTAGAAGATTAACTGTGTTTATTACTAAACAAAAATCCTTAAATTAATTATTGCGCAATAAATCCCAGGGCTGACGTCATCAGGGCTGACGTCAGCGGAGCGAGGAGCGGCGGCGGCTGACAAGCGGGCCCCACCGGTCAGCGACTCGGGAGAGGGAGAGGAGAGGCGCCGACACACGGGCCCCACACGGCAGCGACTCGGGGGGGGGCGGCTCACCGTGGACCGGGACCACGCGGGTGGTCCACCGCCGGCCCACGGGACCGACGGCCCAGATCGGCCGCGAGGCCGATCGGACGGCACGCGGCGAGCGGTGCGGCTCGGCTCGGCATAAGGCCGAGCGGCCGAAGCGGGGCGGCGGCGCGCGAGCACGCGCGCGCGGGCGGCACCGGCGACTGCAACCTGGCGACGCAAGGCGGCGGCGCGAGGACGACGGCGACCGGCGGCGCACGATCGAGACGACGGTAGCGGCGACTACGCGGCTACGCGGCTATGCGGCTATGCGGCTGCGGGAGGAAAGAGAGAGAGAAAGAGGAGGGGAGGCCTCACCGATCGCGGCCGACGCGGAGGAAGACGACGGCGAACGGCGACGACGAGACACGGGAGGGCGACGGCGACGGCGGGACGAGGTCCGGGATGCCCTAAGGACGGAAACGAGAGAGGTTAGGGGAAGAGATGTGAACAGCGGCGACCGATAAACACGGCTGAAGACGGCGGTTGCGGGGATGCTCACCGACGCGCGGTGCGGACGAGGTTCCGGCGGCGGATCCCGACGGAGGAGGGGTGGACGAGACGGCCCGCGCGACCGCGAATGCGACGGCGTCGACGGCGCGGCTTGGCACGGCGTCTAGCGGCGGCTAGCGGCGACCGGAGTAGCGGCGGAGGC
This sequence comes from Oryza glumipatula, assembly GCA_000576495.2. Taxonomy (NCBI): domain Eukaryota; kingdom Viridiplantae; phylum Streptophyta; class Magnoliopsida; order Poales; family Poaceae; genus Oryza; species Oryza glumipatula. The sequence continues at coordinate 29,131,344 of CM002514.2, forward strand.
GGCGGAAGGGAGGGCGCACGGCGCTAGGGCACTAGGGGGCACGGGAGAGCTCGGCGACAATGGGAAAAAGAGAGAGAAGGATGCGGGGGTGGATTAAATAGGGGCGGGGAGGTCGGGAACGGCCCGGAGCTCCCCGATTTCGCCGGCGACGTGGAGGAGTGGAGGTGGAGAGAGAGGCGGGATTCGGTTTTCGAATCCCGGCCATCTCGGGCGCGGGCGCGAGGGGAGAGTGGGGGGAAAGGGAGCGGCCGTTGCGGCGCACGCGCGGGCGTGGCCGACGTGGCCCGGGAGAAGCGGGAACGTGCGCGCGGCGGCGGTTGCGGGCGCGGCGGTTGCGGGGCGGCCGCGGCCGGAGGAGGGGGACGGACCTGACAGGTGGGACCCACCTGTCAGCGTCCCGGAGAGAGGAGGCGCCGGCTTGGGCCGGCCCAGCGGGAGGGGAGGGCGCGCGCGGCTGCGGCTGGGCTGGGCCTCGGCCTTCGGCCGGCCCAGCGGGAGGAGGGAGAGAGAAAAAGGGAATGGGCCGACGGCCCATTTAGGGAAAAAGAAGAAAAGAAAAAGAAAGAAAAGGAAAAAGATTTTCCTGGGATTAAAATATTGCATGTGCTCAATTTTAATTAGTTAAAATTATTTCTAGGGCTCTGAAAATTCCACTAAAAATCTTGTTAGTGTATTTTGACATGTAGAACTCCAGAAAAATTCCACATGTCAATTCCGATTATTATTTGCATTGATTTAATTAAGATTAACTCTTGCTTTTCCACAGGTAATTTCTTGAGACCATTTTATAAATTCCATTTTGGCTTGGGGAGGGAAACACAGGGTGTGACAAACCTACCCCCCTTAAACGGAATCTCGGCCCCGAGATTCGGAGGAGCTGGTGAAGAGGTGCGGATGGGCGGCCTTCAGCTCGTCTTCCCTTTCCCAGGTTGCTTCCTCTTCTGAATGGTGACTCCACTGAACTCGGCAAAACCTGGTGACCTTGTTTCTCGTCCTTCGTTCGCTGGTATCGAGTATACGGACCGGCTTCTCCACATATGTCAGGTCCTCTTGGATATCAATGTGTTCCGAATCAGCCTGTTCTTCAGGTACTCTTAGGCACTTCTTTAGTTGAGACACGTGGAATACGTCGTGGATGCCGATCATATTGGATGGAAGTTCTAATTGATAAGCAACTTCTCCCCTTCGTTCCAAGATTTTGTAGGGTCCCACAAAACGTGGTGCCAACTTGCCTTTGGTTTGGAAACGGTGCACTCCCCGGAGCGGAGTGACACGAAGGTACACGTAGTCCCCTGCTTCAAAGGTGAGCTCCCTTCGGCGGTTATCCGCGTAGCTCTTCTGTCGAGACTGTGCAATTCTCAACCTTTCCCTGATGGTTCTGACTTTCTCTTCTGCTTCCGTTAATACCTCTGTCCCGAACAATTGACGCTCGCCCGTCTGATCCCAGAAGAGAGGTGTGCGGCACTTCCGGCCGTATAAAGCTTCAAACGGTGCCATCTGTAGGCTGGCTTGGTAGCTATTGTTGTACGAGAATTCCGCATATGGCAAACATCTGTCCCAAGCTCCACCAAAATCAAGAGCGCAAGCTCTCAACATGTCTTCCAAGATTTGATTGACTCGCTCGGTCTGGCCATCTGTCTGCGGATGGTAGGCGGTGCTGAAATTCAACCGGGTTCCCAATTCCTCTTGCAATTTCTGCCAGAACTTTGAAGTGAATTGGCTCCCTCGGTCAGACACTATCTTTTTGGGTATTCCATGCAAACACATGATCCTTGCGAGGTACAATTCTGCCAATTTCTTCCCCGTATAGGTGGTATGTACTGGTATAAAGTGAGCCACCTTGGTGAGTCGATCCACGACTACCCAGATTGAATCGTGACCCGATGATGTCCGGGGCAGTCCTGTTATAAAGTCCATTCCAATTTCCTCCCATTTCCATTCTGGAATTTGAAGAGGTTGGAGTAAACCTGCTGGTCTTTGGTGCTCTGCCTTCACTCGCTGGCAAACATCGCAGAGTGCTACGAATTCGGCTATTTCCCTTCTCATGCTGACCCACCAAAATTTGTCTTTGAGGTCTTGATACATTTTGGTGCTGCCTGGATGAATTGAATATTGGGTCTGATGAGCCTCGGTGAGTATCAGATCCTTCAGTTCCTTGTCGTCAGGTACACACAATCTTTCTCCCATCCAGATTGTGCCATGTTCATCCTCAAGAAAATCCCGAGCCTTTCCAACTCTCATGTTCTTTTTCAGCTCTGCTATTTCCGGATCATTTACTTGAGCGGCTCTAACTTGGTCGACGAGCGTAGGCCGTGCTTCCAGGGCGGCTACGAACCCGTGTTCAACAATTCCCACGTTGAGATGCTCTAACTCCTGCCGCAATTCCTCACACATGTCCTCAATGCATAGGGCAGTGCAGTAACTCTTCCTGCTTAACGCGTCTGCCACCACATTGGCTTTACCCGGGTGGTAGTGAATGCTCATGTCATAGTCCTTGATTAGTTCCAACCATCTTCGTTGTCGGAGATTTAGATCCGGTTGGGTGAAGATGTATTTCAGACTCTTGTGATCCGTATATACTTCACAACGGTTGCCAATCAAATAGTGCCTCCAGATCTTCAAGGCATGAACCACTGCGGCCAGTTCCAGATCATGAGTTGGATAATTCCCTTCGTGTGGACGCAGCTGTCGTGAGGCATACGCCACCACTCTGCCTTCCTGCATTAGAACACACCCAAGCCCGTGACGGGATGCGTCGCAGTAGACTTGGAAGTCTTTCGTCTGGTCGGGCAGAATTAAAACTGGTGCGGACACCAATTTCTTCTTGAGTTCCTCAAAACTCTTGTCGCACTCGGCTGTCCATTTAAACTTTTCATCTTTCTTAAGCAACTGAGTCATGGGTCGAGCGATCCTGGAGAAGTTCTCGATGAAGCGGCGGTAATAACCCGCCAGTCCAAGAAAACTTCGAATCTGCGACACCGTCTTCGGTGGGGTCCATTTGGTAACTGACTCCACGTTGGATGGGTCAACTGCCACACCCTGAGCCGTAATAACATGGCCCAGAAATTTGACTTCCGTCAACCAGAAGTCGCACTTGCTGAACTTGGCGTATAACTGGTGCTCCTTCAACTTCTCGAGTACCAGACGGAGATGATGCTCATGTTCTTCTTCGGACTTTGAGTAGATGAGTATGTCGTCGATGAAGACCACAACAAACTTGTCCAGAAACTCCATGAACACTTTGTTCATTAGGTTCATGAAGAAGGCGGGTGCGTTGGTAAGTCCAAAAGACATAACCGTGCACTCATACAGTCCGTACCGAGTGGTGAAAGCCGTCTTTGGGATATCATCTTCCCGGATCCTTAACTGGTGATAGCCTGATCGCAGGTCTATCTTAGAGAACACCTTAGCTCCTTTCAGCTGATCAAACAAATCGTCGATCCGCGGTAAAGGATATTTATTCTTGATGGTGACCTCGTTGAGTGCGCGATAATCGACGCACATCCTCTTCGTCTTATCCTTCTTCTCCACAAAAATGACCGGAGCACCCCAAGGCGAAGTACTCGGTCGAATGTACCCTTTCTGCAGTTGCTCATCAACCTGCTTCTTGACCTCTGCTAGTTCGTTGGCCGCCATCCTGTACGGTCTCTTGTAAATCGGAGCGGTTCCCGGTGCCAAATCGATCCGGAACTCGATCTCTCTCTTGGGTGGCATGGTAGTGAGGTCTTCGGGGAACACTTCTGGGTACTCACAAACTATGGGGATCTCTTCCAATTTCCTCGAATTCTTCTCCTCGGTGACCACTGGGATTTCCATCTCAATCTGATTCAAGGAGACCCCTTGCTTCGGTGGAACTAGAGATTTGTGCACTACTGTCTCTCCCTTTTCGTTGGTCAAGGTGACTGTGCGATTCGCACAGTCGATAACTCCCTTGAACTTGGTCAGCCAATCCATCCCAAGGATGACATCTAGGTCTTTAGATTCCAGGAGGATGAGGTTGGCTAGAAACGGTGATCTTTGGATTTCTATTGATACTGAAGGGCTAAATTGAACCGAGGTGGAGCTATTCCCTGGGGTATGAACCCGCATTGGTGTGCTAAGTTCTTCTCTTATTAACCCATGCATTCCGACAAACTTCTTTGAAATGAACGAATGCGTTGCACCAGAATCAAAAAGTACTGTTGCAGGGATTGAGTTAACAGGGAACGTACCCAGTACGACCTCGGGTGCTGCTTGCGCCTCCTCTGCAGACGCGTGGTTGACGCGGGCCTGGATAAACCTTGGCCCGGCACGCCTAGGCTTCGGGCATTTGTCCGCGAAGTGACCAAGCTCGCCACAGTTGAAGCAGGACCCTGGTTTTGTCCCGGTCTCCTTCTTGGCCTGCGCGGACGGTGCTGACTGTGCTGGTGCCGTTGGTGGGCGTGGAGCTGCACCGCGGTTGTGCTGACCGCCATGGTGGTTCTGGCTGCCACTGGCGCCCTGATGGAAGTTGCTCGGGTTGAAAGGACGGTGCTGGCGGACGATCAGGGTGGTAGGTCCACCCTGCTGTCCGGGAGTGAAGCGCGGCCTCTGGTGGCTCCCTTGGTTGGACCGGAACTGCGCCGCCTTCCTCTTCCTGTCCATCTTGTTGCGCTGGTCCTCCTGGCGGATAGCCTTATCAACCAGCCTCTCAAAGTCGGCATAGTCTCCTGATATCAGCTGGTTGGTGAGCTCATCATCCAGTCCCGCCATGAACTTCTCCTGCTTCTCGGCGTCAGTGCGGACGTCCTCCGGTGCGTATCGCGCGAGGCGGTTGAACTCATGGAGGTACTCCGTCACGGTCCTGTTGCCCTGGTGGAGTGACCGGAATTCCCTTTTCTTCTGTGCCACGACCCCGTCGGGTACTTGCGCCTTCCGGAAGCTGCGGCAGAACTCCGCCCAAGTGACTTCCGTACCTGGCGGGCGGGTGGCCATGTGATTGTCCCACCAAGCTGACGCGGGACCTTGAAGCTGGTGGGTGGCGAAGGCGACCTTCTCCTGATCGTTGCACTGCAGGAGATTCAGCTTCTTCTCGATGGCATGGAGCCAGTCATTCGCCTCCATGGGGTTGGTGGTGCTGGAGAAGGTGGGTGGCCTGACGCGAAGAAATTCTGGCAACTTGGATTGAGGGGGAGGGGGACCAAACTGCTGGTGCTGTTGTTGCTCGGCTTGTTGCTGCATCCGCTGATACATCTGCTGGTGCTGGTGCTGCATCTGCTGCATCATGGCGGTCATCACCTGCGTCTGATGTGCCATGACTTGTGCCAGGGTCGGATTCTCGGGAAGTGGTGGCGGACCATGGCCGGAATCGCTGTTGGGATGCACACCATCAGCGCGTTCTTCGCCGTTGCTGCCCTCGCCAGTCGTGCGGCTGCCGTTCCTGGTGTAGACCATCTGGAGGAAGAGCAGACGGGGAAACGGAGAAAAACAGGTACTCAGGAACTAAGCTTTATTATAAAGAAATTTAAACTGCAATTGTTCTGATCTGAATTAAAACACTTTAAACAACAGGCAAGAATCCTTATTGGGACAGCCATATCATAGGCACATGATATCGACCGTCACTAACCCCAAACAAGCAACCTAACCACACAAACTAGCAAGCAGAAACTAGACAGTCGATAAGCTAATGGAAAAACGAGCCTAATGCTCGGAACGGCTCCTGCGGTCGGTGGAGTCGAAGGCGTCCTCCTGCTCGTCACCGGGTCCCTCTGCACGGCTCCCCGAGTCTGGCAGGAACGCCTCGTCGCTGCCCGGCTCTGAGCCGCTGGAGCTGCTGCTGCTGCTGGGGTCGCGGCTGCCACTAGGGGTAGCAGACAGCCATCCTCCGTTGCCACCGGCTGGACCCCTGGCGGCTGTCGCTGGAGCGAAGGAGAGAGCGGACGCGGGAGCTGGAGCTGGAGCTGGAGCTGCGGGTGGAACTGGAGGAGCTGCTGGCGGAGGTGGGTTCCTGGGCGCAAGCTGAATGCGCACAGGTGCAGTCGTCCTCTTGCGTGGCGTGGTGCGGATCCGGACTCCTCCTGGCGCTGGGAGACCCCTCAGCTGAGCATTCTCCCTCTTCAGGCGTGCTATCTCGTCCTTCAGAGCGACGATCCTCGTGAGCTTCCCGTCATTCAAGGCCTTGCACGCCTTGTGCAGATCGGAGTGCATTCTGTCCATCCCCCTCATCACAGCGCACATGTGACCGAAGGTGGTGTCGTTCTCGCCGGTCGTCGGACGGAAGGAACTGACATCAGCGCTGCCGGCTCGACGAGGGTGGAAGCGGTACGCCGTGTTGTGGAAGACGTAGTTGTGGCGCTCCCGTAGATTGGCCATCATCAGGTAGGCGGCCTCCTGGCATGCGTGATCTGCCGTGCCTCCTGACGCCTCAACCGTCATGTTGGCGAGACAAGTGCCCACGTAGCCATGGACCTCCAAGCGGACACGGTGAGGAAGCTCGCCACTGAGCGGCGGAATCGTCGTGTACTCTGGCGCGTTGGGGTAGCCCACCACCAGTGTCATGCGTGCCAGCTCCGCCACGAAGCCATCCATGCCCTCTCCGCGGTGGTTAGGTGGGTGACCGGCCATCTAGAGAAGACAAAGGGATAGGATCAATGCATGCTCAAATCCAAATTTAAATAAAGCAATAAAAGACTCAAATAAAGGAAGCGAGCAAGAACGAAACTTTATGCATAGATCATTTTACATGACAGCGAATAAATAAAACAAACTTACATAACGATAAAATAATGGGGAAATTAGATACATAATAATAGCAATAAGAACATAAACACCTTGCAACCCATATTTCTAAGCTAGGACCTAATGCATTCCTCCCATCAAATCCCGACTGACTGACGAATAAGCCTCAAATAATTTTACTAAAACCCTAGACTGACTTGTTTTGTCAAATCTCACTTGAACGAGCGACCAAGATTTTTCCCTTGAACCACAAGAACAAAACCCCAAATTTTTCCGGAAAATTCCAATTGCAAAGAGCTCATGCAATGAAAAGGATTCAGAGGGCTCTTAGGTTTCCATTTGGCTTGTCCTACGGTCAAGGTCGGCTCTGATACCAACTTGTCACGCCCAGAAATTCCCGAACGGAATCCCAAGCAGAATGTGTATTAAAATCCCCGTCCAGGACCAGCCGGGGTACACAGACGACAATGTTGACATACAGATCCACGTCTTACAAACATTATAAAAGTCTTACATAAATGCAGCGGAAAACAAGAGAAAAACTGGAGCTAAGCCTTGACTGGAACAGCAGCGGGAAGACCACTCCACAGGCATCCTCGACAGCACGGACGAAGCCTACTCCTCAGAGAACCCGCCATCGGACGCATATTCCAACTCTGGGGTTGGGGAGAAATAGAGCAAGGCTGAGTACTACCCACTGTACTCAGCAAATCATACCGGAATAGGAGTATGATGCAGGGATTCAACAAGGGATAGCTAAACAGGTTCATTTGCATAAATACTGGCGTTTATAAATAGGAATTGAAATGCGAAAACAGTTGTAATAATTAATAAATATTAATCATCCACTGTCCAACGTTACACCACGTTGCAACAGGCCCAACCACCCACTGTCCAAGTTCATTAAACTAAACTAGGGTGAAACTAATCACGGTGAATCTGGTTGACCGCCCATAACCGCGGGCACGGCTATTCGAATAGTTTTACTCTGATCAGAGGCGTACAACTGTACCCACAAGACACAGCCCCACGACACGTTTCCGTGCGCCGACATGCCACCACGACATATCGGAAAGAGGCCGTGACAGGACCCTTCGCATAACCCCCTCTAACCAAGCACACCACACCTCAGGTTTCACCCCCGTCCCCAGCGGGCAACGGGCAGTCCCCTCTCGTGCCTAGGTGAATCCGGAAGCGACAGAGGCCGTCGCAGGGCCCGCCCCGCTCCATCACGCTCACCCTTGCCTGGATGCGTCAGCCAGAGGAAAATTACACTACAAGCCCAGCCGTTGCCCACGCTGGCTTGTGGTAAGCACGATAAATTCTTCCAGGGTTTCCCGCGAACCGGTCCTTAATTGCCATGGGTGCGACCAGCAAAACCTTGCACCCACAGCCCACCATGTGGTTCATTTTAATTAAACAACACCGTAACAGTGGTACCAAACCAATTATACCATATAAATCTATAGTCTAGGTTTTAAATGATATTCCCCATTGTGAGCTAGTTGAACTAAGCATGACTAAGCGATTCCTAGTCCAAACTCTAGTCATATTATACCCCGAGCTAACAAAGGAACAATGATATCAAAAATAACAGGGCTATGACAATAGGTAAACATCCCATGGTATTATTGCAAAACGAATGCAGTGTTTGAAAGAAAACATTAGATTATTTGCAATATGGGATCAATATGATCAAGTGACAAGCATGACTTGCCTTGCTCTGCTGCTGGAGGAACCTCTGCGACTATTTCGAAGTATTCCGGAACGTCGGAAGAGCCGGAATCTAGCGACATACAAGGCAAACATTGCAAACAGGCTATAAGACTACTGAAACAGAGAACAAAACCATTTTTAATGGATTCTACACATTTTTCTTGATTTTCTGAGACTTGAACGGGCTCAAACGGAGCTCGGATGAATTAGATATGAATTTTAGAAGATTAACTGTGTTTATTACTAAACAAAAATCCTTAAATTAATTATTGCGCAATAAATCCCAGGGCTGACGTCATCAGGGCTGACGTCAGCGGAGCGAGGAGCGGCGGCGGCTGACAAGCGGGCCCCACCGGTCAGCGACTCGGGAGAGGGAGAGGAGAGGCGCCGACACACGGGCCCCACACGGCAGCGACTCGGGGGGGGGCGGCTCACCGTGGACCGGGACCACGCGGGTGGTCCACCGCCGGCCCACGGGACCGACGGCCCAGATCGGCCGCGAGGCCGATCGGACGGCACGCGGCGAGCGGTGCAGCTCGGCTCGGCATAAGGCCGAGCGGCCGAAGCGGGGCGGCGGCGCGCGAGCACGCGCGCGCGGGCGGCACCGGCGACTGCAACCTGGCGACGCAAGGCGGCGGCGCGAGGACGACGGCGACCGGCGGCGCACGATCGAGACGACGGTAGCGGCGACTACGCGGCTACGCGGCTATGCGGCTATGCGGCTGCGGGAGGAAAGAGAGAGAGAAAGAGGAGGGGAGGCCTCACCGATCGCGGCCGACGCGGAGGAAGACGACGGCGAACGGCGACGACGAGACACGGGAGGGCGACGGCGACGGCGGGACGAGGTCCGGGATGCCCTAAGGACGGAAACGAGAGAGGTTAGGGGAAGAGATGTGAACAGCGGCGACCGATAAACACGGCTGAAGACGGCGGTTGCGGGGATGCTCACCGACGCGCGGTGCGGACGAGGTTCCGGCGGCGGATCCCGACGGAGGAGGGGTGGACGAGACGGCCCGCGCGACCGCGAATGCGACGGCGTCGACGGCGCGGCTTGGCACGGCGTCTAGCGGCGGCTAGCGGCGACCGGAGTAGCGGCGGAGGCGGCGGAAGGGAGGGCGCACGGCGCTAGGGCACTAGGGGGCACGGGAGAGCTCGGCGACAATGGGAAAAAGAGAGAGAAGGATGCGGGGGTGGATTAAATAGGGGCGGGGAGGTCGGGAACGGCCCGGAGCTCCCCGATTTCGCCGGCGACGTGGAGGAGTGGAGGTGGAGAGAGAGGCGGGATTCGGTTTTCGAATCCCGGCCATCTCGGGCGCGGGCGCGAGGGGAGAGTGGGGGGAAAGGGAGCGGCCGTTGCGGCGCACGCGCGGGCGTGGCCGACGTGGCCCGGGAGAAGCGGGAACGTGCGCGCGGCGGCGGTTGCGGGCGCGGCGGTTGCGGGGCGGCCGCGGCCGGAGGAGGGGGACGGACCTGACAGGTGGGACCCACCTGTCAGCGTCCCGGAGAGAGGAGGCGCCGGCTTGGGCCGGCCCAGCGGGAGGGGAGGGCGCGCGCGGCTGCGGCTGGGCTGGGCCTCGGCCTTCGGCCGGCCCAGCGGGAGGAGGGAGAGAGAAAAAGGGAATGGGCCGACGGCCCATTTAGGGAAAAAGAAGAAAAGAAAAAGAAAGAAAAGGAAAAAGATTTTCCTGGGATTAAAATATTGCATGTGCTCAATTTTAATTAGTTAAAATTATTTCTAGGGCTCTGAAAATTCCACTAAAAATCTTGTTAGTGTATTTTGACATGTAGAACTCCAGAAAAATTCCACATGTCAATTCCGATTATTATTTGCATTGATTTAATTAAGATTAACTCTTGCTTTTCCACAGGTAATTTCTTGAGACCATTTTATAAATTCCATTTTGGCTTGGGGAGGGAAACACAGGGTGTGACACTACTCCTTGATGGGTTGCATTAAAGATATTCCGACCCTGAAGGGAGAGAACTACGCAGAATGGAAAAGAAAACTCGACATTGCTTTCATCTTGGGAGAGGTGGACTGGGTGTTGACTACCCCATGTCCTATAGAACCTGCTGCACTTGTCAGAGTTGAAAATGAGTCAGATGCTGACTGGCAAAAGAGACAGAGGGACAATGCTCCCCTCATAATGTCGTATTACATTGAGCAAAAGAAATGGTCCTTAGTCAACAAGAAATGTTTGGCTGTGGTAAAGAACACGATTGAGCCAACCTTATTGGGCTCAATCCCAGAGTGTGACACCGTCTCCTTCTTTATTTGCTTGCTCGATCTACCACAGTTTCTATTCATTCTTCTTGGAACCTTTAAAAAATGGATTTTTGTAGCACCCGTTCCGTCGTGGCGCCTAGCGGGAAAATTTAAATTCTAAAAACCCTAATTGCGAAAATGGTTTCTTCGCTTGCAGTCAGTCTCCGTGCCATTCCGGATCTCGAGTCCATGATCTATCGTCAAATTCAAATTCCGAATCCAAATCCTTCCCAAATCAAATTCCTCCGCAAAAGTCTATTTTGCCTCCCTCCGGTTCGATGGGCCGATTTCCTCTCGGCCCATCTCTCTCCTTCTCTCTCTCTCTCTCTCTCCCTCTCCCTCTCTCCCTCTGCCCGGGCGCCGCGCGCGCGTGCGCGTGAGCCGCGCCGCGCCGAGCGCCTATCTCTCGGCTCTCTCCTCCCCCGCTCTGCCCGCGCGTGCGCGAGCGCGTGCGCAGCCGCGCCGAGCGCCTCCCCCTCACTCTCCCTCTCCCCGCCTCCATCCCCGGCGAGCTCCCCGCCCGCGAAACCGGCCCCCGCGCGCCGTTGCTTCGCGCACGCCCGCGTGGTCGCCGCCCGTGCCGCGCCTGCGCCGTCTGCGCCGCCCGGCCCCGCTGCCCTGCCGCGCCTGCAGCCGCGCAGCCGCTCGGCCCCACAAGCCAGCACGCGTGCCTGAGCCGCGCGCCGTGGTGGCCGACCGCCTGGTCGCCGCCGCCGTCAGCCTTTGCCCGCGCCTACCGCCCATGTCGCCGCTCCACTCCAAACCGGCCCGCCGTCATCGCCATCATCATCGAACCGGCCCCGCCACCACCGCGCATGCTTCCAAGGGACGGAGGCAGAGCCCCTCCTCCCTCTGTCGCGTCGCCCTCTCTCCCTCCTTCTTTTCCCGAAGAGGCAAGGGGGCAAGCCCCCTTTCTCTCTTCCTTTTCCCTTTTCTCTCTCGCCGGCGTCACCCCCCCCCCCCCCCCGTCGCCGTTTTGGCCGCAACCGCCGAGCGCTGGCTCGTCCCCCTTGACCGCCCTAGGTCGGTTCCCAAACCGACATCGCCTCCTATTAAGCCAAGGCGCCCTCCCATCGATTCCTCCTCCAGTTTCGCTCGCTGCTGCCGCGCCATTGCTGCCCCTCTGTCTCGCCTCCGCCGTTCATCGCCAAGCACCGGGAGAGCCGGAGCGTGCGAAGGACGCGTGAAGGGGACTCCGGGCGCACCCTCTCCTTCCTCTTCCCCGGCCCGAGGCCGGAGAGATCACTCCCGTGCCGTCGGCCCATCGTCACAGCGCCCCGCCTCGTCTCGGTAGTGCATCCCTCCGTTCTCCCTCCTCGCTCCATCTCTTCCCCTTAGCTTTGAGTAGCCGCTCGAGTAGACCTCCCGTAACTAGCTGGCGCCGCCCCGACCGTTGCCAATGCTCGCAGTGGGCTCGCCGCCGTCGCCGCCCGAGTCTGGTAGCCACCTCTCGTCGCCGGCCTCCCACGGCGTGTTTCCTCCAAATCCGGCGCAAGGGATGGATTCCCGTAGCCGCGTAGATGCTCTCACCGCCGGGAATCAGCCCCTCGTGACCTCGTCGCCGTTTCCCTCTTCTCTCGCCGCCGGTGGTAGCCGCCGCAATCCGCCGCCGTCGAACTCCCTCCGGCGAATCCGAACCGTTGGCTCGTCTCCCCGCGTCTCGTACAACCACCCGGTGTGCTCGCTCTCGCCTGTATCGCCGTGGTTCGCCCCGCCGTTCGCAGCCGCCGTCCGCCGTCCGTTCCGGCCGACGTCGTCGTCTACCTCCCGCCGGCCCACGTGGCTGCCACGAAGGCGCCACGTCGGCGCCACCTTGGCCGCACCTGGATCGGCTGACCCGGTTAGCCGCTCCCTCTGTTTCCCCCCCCCCCCCCCCGTGCGCGCGGTCCACCGCGAGCCGTGAGGCTACGCGTGGGCCCGCCGCAGCCGCACCCTCCGCGAACCGCGCGCGTGCACCGCGCCTCCCCCCCCAAACCCTAGCACGCCCCGCGTGCACCTCGCTCACGGTGAGCCGAGTCACCGACAAGCGGGTCCCACTCGGGACCACGCGGGATGGACCCGGCCCACCCGCTCTCTCTCTCGTCCCCGCCCGTGCGCGCGCCTTGGGCCGCCTTCTCGGGCCGGCCGGCCCATTAAGATCGGCCGTGCCGCCCCTTTCTTTCGGGCCGCGCTCAAGCCGCCCGCGAAGTCTATTTTCCCTCCCTCTTTCTTTTCTTTTCTTTTCTTTTCTCAAAAAGGATTTAAATAATTCCTTTTTCCTTTAAACCAAAAACCCAATAATCTTAGAAATTCAATATCTCCTCAACCGTGCGTCCGTTTGACTCCGTTCAACTTCCAAAATTCCTCAAATATCGAGATCTATCTAATGGCACTATTAGAGGTCAATAATAGGGCTTTATTTTCGCTGTTTGTTGAGTTGTCCCGTTCCGCGTGTAGTTCCGGAGCCCGAAGACCTGCAGTGCGAGGATTTCGAGGATCAAGCTCAAAATCTCGAGCAAGGCAAGTCACCTTTGATCATCTTGCACCTATAATTTACACCTAAGTATTTCTTTTCCGCAAATATTACATGAATAGGATTAACACAAGTAATCCGGCCGTGATTTGCGGGATAGCCCGTCGGCCCCCAATCCTAAATTGCTGCAATTACCCTCCGTGAATTATTGAACACTTAACCCTCCTTTGTCAACTGTTGTGCTTCGATGTGTGGGCCTTCGGGCACGCGCATCGGAACACCTCCCCTCAAATATAAAATATCCAACGATGGGTAAAACTTGGGTTTTACAAAAGACTTGGAAAACCCGACACCTGGGTCGGTGCTTGCGAACTAAATGATCTTCTCCAAAATCGCGGACCAGGGAACGTACCGGGAGTACGGTTTCCTGCTCTTGCACTTAAGGACCGTTCCCTTGGAATTTCATCCAAACATAAGATAAGTACGACCACATGGGTGGAATGGGACACCCCTGGCTGAGTAACTAGCTAAACGGGGAAGCCATGATGCCAAGAGACATGTGGATTCAACGGGGTGGTGTCGGGGAGAACCCCCGGGTTTCCTGGCACAGTATGGTCTGGGACCTAATCTGGTGTTGGTCTGGGACCCCTCTCGTTGGCATATGGTGAACCTGTGTCGGCTTTCGAAATGCCTTGTCATGAAAGCCTCAAGGTCTCCAGACGTGGCCGTTCTGCACGGGCTGGGTGATCCGGGTTAGTAATGTCGTGTGGGTAAAGTGTACCCCCTCTGCAGAGGATTAACAAACTGTTCGAACAGCCGTGCCCACGGTCATGGGCGGATGTGAGGTGATTCCTAGCGTAGTTTTGTTTGACTACTGCTTTGTGAAATTGCTGTTGTGGAATGGGTTCGATGTTTGGAAAGTCTGCGGCTGATGGGATTAGTCAGGCCCGGGTGGCCGTTTGAAAGCTGTTGGCCGGGTGCCAACCCTGAACAATTCAAAGACTGATACATTGCACATACTCCGACCGGACGAGGCGCACTGTCCCATCCGTGTCGTTTGAGAAGCACTCACCTAGATGTTTCAAAAAGGAGTTTAAATAAAATCAATTGCAAAAACAATAGCCTTTCCTTTGAAGCCTGCATTAAACACTTAAATTCCCATGGCTTGCTGAGTACTCCTGTACTCACCCTTGCTCTATATAAATAACTCCCCCCCCAGTTGCTGAAGAAGATGATGTGGATCCCGCTGACGAGGAGTTCTTCCAGGAGCAAGTCGGCTTCGATGAGTTTTAGGGTTTCGGCCTAGTTCCCAAGTCGCGCCTGTGATGATTGGTCCAAGTCTTGGCTTCCGCTTTCCCTTTTGTAATGCAGTTGTGAGCTCGGGGTCTGTCCGCAGCCCAACATGACTGTACTTCTACTCTATAATAAAGAGACCTCTGCTGCTGTGATATACTGTCATCCTGTGATACCAGCACTGTTTCCTGGGACTTGGTATCGATTAACAGGTTAATTTGGAGCGTCACGGGCTAGTTCCGCTCGGGACTAGTTCGGGGCGTGACAATTTTATAGTTTTTAAAGTTTATTGTCACGTTGGGTTTCGTTTTTATAATTTCTAGATGTCCCATCAAACGTTGCCATTATATTCCTCTACTGGCCGTCCACTATCTCTTCTCTTTATTGTCATTGAGATTTTAAAAATCGAACATAATTATCGTTTAGGTTCATTTTTACTTTCTAGAAGTCTCGCCGCCAAACCGACAGTGGCTTAGCCATTGTACTCCTCTATGGTTCGCCCGTTGCCTCCCTTTTTTTATTGTTATTGAGATTTTAAAATCGAACATGATTATCATTGTTTTTTTTTACATTTTAGAAGTTCTGAACATTTAAAAATTAGACTTGTAGTTTCATTTTTTATAATTTTTAGAAGCCCCATCAAACGATGCCACTATGCCCCTCTGCAGCCCGTCCGCCACTTACTCTTTGTTGTCATTGTGATTCTAAAAATCGAACATAACTATCGTTGGAATTCATTTTTTATTTTCTAGAAGTCCCATCAACCGTCGGCGGCTCTGCAACTATAGTCTTATACACCCCGCCCGCTGCTTCTCCTTTTTATTGTCATTGAGATTTTAAAAATCGAATATGATTATCATTGGGGTTTGTTTTTTTTATACTTTCTAGAAGTCCCGGCAACCGCCTTACTCGTTTGCTTCACGGACTGCCTGATGTCCCTTCTTTTAATCATCAATAGGATTCTATTTGGTGTTTTATTAACAATTTTTATACGTCGTATCAACCGCCACCACTCTACTCCTTTATAGGCATGTTACTTAATTTATCTCGTCATGTGTTTTAGATGGTATTTTCTTTCAATAATCTTTATTTTTATCAAAAAAATTAGTTATTTATAAATTGTATTCCTAATTGAAATCTTTTTTTCTTTTCTAATTTTAGAATTTTTTTTAAAAAATTAGTTAATATTGTATTGTGTTCTTTTAATGTTTTTATTTTTTATTTTCAATTTCAGTTGTTTCAAAATTTTATTCCTACTTGAACTCTCTTTTAATTTTTCTAATTTTGGATATTATTTTATTTTTATTCTAAATTTTAATTAATCTCGTATTGGGTTCTTATATGGACTCTTATTTCAATATTGCTTATTTTTAATTCCGAATTTCAGCTAATTTTATATTGTATTCCTACTTGAACTCTTATTTTATTTTCTTTTTCTAATTTTAGATCTATTTATTTTTATTCCGAATTTTAATTAATCTCGTATTGGGTTCTTATATGGACTCTTCTTTTAATATTTCTTATTTTTAATTCCGAATTTCAGCTATTTTAAAATTGTATTCCTACTTGGACTCTCATTTCTTTTTCTAATTTTGGATTTTATTTTATTTTATTTTTAATTTTGATTAATCTCATATTGGGTTCTTATATGGAAACTTCTTTCAATATTGCTTATTTTTAATTCCGAATTTCAGCTATTTTTAAACTGTATTTCTACTTGGACTCTCCTTTCCTTTTCTAATTTTGGATTTTATTTTATTTTATTTTTATTTTAAATTTTGATTAATCTCGTATTGGGTTATTATATGGAAACTTCTTTCAATATAGCTTATTTTTAATTCTGAATTTCAGCTATTTTTAAATTGTACTTCTACTTGGACTATCCTTTTCTTTTTTTCTTTTTCTCCGATTAATGTGGGAATTTCTAGCTCCTACAACGAACGTGGTGCCTTCTTTCAAAGCCATTTTAATAATATAGCTAGCATGGTGGCCAGCGCAGATTGCACGGCTAGCATCATTATATTTTCTCCCATATAATAGCATATATGTTTTCTCATTATATTATTCAAATATATTAAAATAACAACATAATTTTAAATTTTGCAATAACTTGACGAAACTACTAATGTGTAATATTCATATTGTATTTTATATACGTGTTAGTTATTAATTATTTTTAATATCAAATTTTAGTTATTTGTAATATTCATATTGTATTTTATATACTCGTCTTTTAATATTTTCTATTTTTAATTCGGAATTTTTATTATTTCTAATTGTATTTCTATGTGGACTCTAAACTCATCTTTCAATATTCTTTAATTTTTAATTTCAAATTTTAGTTACTTCTAAATTGTATTCCTATATTGACTTTAAACTCTTATTCCCATGTTTTTCTTAATTTCGAATTATAGTTATTTGTAAATTGTATTTTTATACGCACTCTAAACACTAATTTTAATTTTATTATGTTTATTCCGAATTTTAGTTAGATTTAAATTCCTATATGGACTCTATACTCTACTTCTAATATTTCTTATTTTTTAATTCCGAATTTCTGTTCTTTTTCTTAATTGTATTTCTATATGGACTCTATACTCTACTTCTAATATTCCTTATTTTTAATTCCGAATTTCTATTATTTTCTAATTGTATTTCTATATGGACTCTATACTCTACTGCTAATATTCCTTATTTTTAATTCCAAATTTCAGTTATTTCCTAATTGTATTTCTATATGGACTCTAGTCTCCTCTTCTAATATTCCTTATTTTTTAATTCCGAATTTCAACTATTTCTAAATTGTATTTCTATATGGACTCTAGTCTCTTCTTCTAATATTCCTTATTTTTTAATTCTGAATTTCAGCTATTTCTAAATTGTATTTCTATATGGACTCTGTTTTTTCTTTTTCTCCGATTAATTTGAGAATTTCTAGGCCATGAGAGCGAACGTGGAGGCTTCTTTTTATTCCGAATTTTAGTTAGTTTTAAATTCCTATATGGACTCTATACTCTACTTCTAATATTCCGTATTTTTTAATTCCGAATTTATATTTTTTTCTTAATTGTATTTCTATATGGACTCTATACTCTACTTCTAATATTCCTTATTTTTAATTCCGAATTTCAGTTATTTTCTCATTGTATTTCTATATGGACTCTAGTCTCCTCTTCTAATATTCCTTATTTTTTAATTCCGAATTTCAGCTATTTCTAAATTGTATTTCTATATGGACTCTACCTTTTCTTTTTCTCCGATTAATGTGAGAATTTCTAAGCCATGAGATCGAACGTGGAGGCTTCTTTTTCTATTGGCAAAAACTAAACCGAGAAGCCTCTAAAGGTTTAGTGTTAACCAGTGACGAACCAATTGTGAGAAGATGTACTGCTACACGTGCTGATGTGCATGCTTGTTTTTTCCTCTTAGACATGAATGTCTTTTTCTTCCTTCTTATAAAGTTTTCTCTCAAATTACTTATTCGATCTACAATCCGACTACACCATTGTGTTCGTTATAATTAAATCTTCACAACAAGATCTTACATGATTATATTACGATGAAAAAATATTTATATTTATAAATTACTTTTATTATATACGTAAGTTACTTTTATATTACTTTTAGATTTGACTAAGTTACTTCTTAGACATATAAAAGTAAAAACAATAAAGTCTAAAAGTAATTTACATATATTATAAAAGTATCTTAAAACAAAATAGAAGCAACTTTGTCATGACATTAGAAGTAAATTCGTTATAGGGATAAAAATATGACTTTATCTAGACATTAAATTTAATCAGCACAGATCAACACACGTAAGTTTAACAATTTTTAAAAGTAACTTCAATATTAATTGGAAGTAACTTTGCATGCATTAAAGTTACTTTAATTTTGTTATAAGTTACTTCTATAATATATGTAAATTACTTTTAAGCTTTATTGAATTTACTTTTATATGTCGAAGAAGTAATTTATTGAAATCTAAAAGTAATTCAGATATATTATAAAAGTAATTTATAATTTTTCATCAAAATATAATCATGTGAGATCTTGTTATAAAGATTTAATTGTTACGAACACAACAATGTAATCGGATCGTAGATCAGATGAGTAGTTTAAGAGAAAATTTTATTTGAAGTATTGTTGGATAGGATCTCTTATAGATGGAGCGGTAGCTAGTTTAGACAAACCAGCTACCACTAGCTGGGTAGTCACGTCCTTTTCTATTCCTTTAATAATATAATAGATAGATAGATTCCGGCAGCTCTCATGTCGTCGTTTTCCCTTAAAAAAAAATTGCTACAGTAGATTTGAAGGATCTTGATTATCTCGATCCCTTGGCATAGCCAATCTAATCAACAATGTCGTTGCTCTGAATATGCATATATAATACAGTAAAACAGAATACGATCTGTTCAGAACTTGTAACAACAACCACCCTTCCTATGTAAGAAAAACATTGGTACAGGAACCCGTACCCCCGTGCTGCTCCATAGAGTTGCTTCGAGTTCGAGCAGAGACAGGATGTAGTACCAGATATATACTTTCTCCATCTAAAAAAACAAAATTGTATGTGATATATCCTAGTCATATCTATTTCTAGATTTATTTATTTTGGGACGGACGAATATCATATCGTTTATCATATAAGGCTGCACAAATCTATATATCAGATTGATAAGAATACCGACGCGCCGAAGTCAGCCAAGCGTGGCGCCCAAGCGGCGTCGAACAGGATGTTCGACGAGTTGATGTCGCAGTGGATCACCGGCCGCTCGTTGTAGGACTGCAGGTATTCGATGGCCCGCGACACGCCCAGCAGCGTCTCGATGCGCATCTTCCATGACGCCCTCACCGGCGACGACGAGGACGACGGAGGCGGCGGCGTACCGTGCAGGTTGGTCATGAAGCGAGCCGTTGTTGGTATACTCGTAGATGATCAGGCGCTCCTCCACCTTCTTCATCTTCCGGAACGGTGGCAGCAGCTGGCGCTTCTCCTGTTCCAGCACGCAGCAGCCATAGAGGCAGATGATGTGCTTGTGGCGAAGGGAGGGGGGCTAGGATGGTCACCTCTGCCATGAATTCCTTAGCCGTTGTCCCGTATCCCGTACGTCTCGTCCTTGTGCATGCGCTTGATGGCCACCTCTCGCCAGTCCCGAAGATGATATCCAATGTACACTGTGCTGAAGCCGCCTTTACCGATCTCTCTGTCAGCTGCGAAGTTGTTGGTCGCCGCCGCGAGCTCCTCAAAGGTGAATTTCTCACCTTCGTCTCCATGGAGCACCACCTTTCCTTGCAACTCCTAGGACGAATGAAGTAATTGAGTTTCTCTCTTTATCAAAGCAAGCTTAGCTAGCACGTACGAAAGGTATAACAATTTCAGAAAAGCTCGATCGAGTACCACAGTTTTGTATTGCACGTACCACCTCATGAGAGTGGGAGCCTGAAGATGGAGACAGCATAGTGGACATGTCGTTTGGAAGAAGGATGTTGTAGATTTGATCAAGACGACGACTGATGTAGATGTGGCTGATGAAGGGGAAGACGAGGAGGTACGAGTCGATCCTGCTCTGAACTTCTCTGAACTTGTCAGCTTGCCGTCCGGCTGTGACCAACCGGTACACCATGGTCATGCCCTGACAGGACATCACAAGCTCGTGCATGCGCCTCCCGGAGCGTGTCGCCGAGCCCGGCCAGCGGCCGCCGGATCTCCAGCCGCCGCATCACCTCCGGATCCTGCAGGTGCGGCAGCAGCTCGGCAATCATGAACACGCGGCGGGCGAGCTGCTCGCACTCCTTGTTCTTCTGAGCCGTCAACGCTGCCTGCATACATGATCATGGAAAATTGGAGATGAGGCCGCCGACGTCCGCCCCGACCAGCTGCGCCACCGTCGCCGCCTGCCCCCAGCCCGCTCCACATCTCGCCGTGGCTATCTCAAAGAACTCGGAAGAACTGTGTGGATGCTACTTGCTTGCTACTCCCTCCGTTTCAGGTTATAAGATGTTTTAATTTTAATTAAAGTCAAACTACTTTAAGTTTAACTAAGTTTATTAACAAATATAGTAATATTTATAATACCAAATTAGTTTCATTAAACCAATAATTGAATATATTTTCATAATAAGTTTGTCTCGGGTTGAAAATGTTATTATTTTTTTTCTACAAACTTAGTTAAATTTAAAGCAGTTTGACTTTGACCAAAGTCAAAACATCGAGGGAGTAGAAGGGAAGAAAGGAAAGGCAATTCCCAGAAAGTGGGTGGTAGTGGAGTGTGGACTGATGAAGATTTGCGCTCATCCTCTCTGCTTTGGCCAGCTTAAAGGTGTTAAAGATTTTATTTTTGTTTTATCCAGTGTGAATATTTTAAATAAATTATACATGTAGCTAAGTACACTTCATGTGAAGTTACATATGAGAAGAAGATTTTTTTTAGTAACAGTAAAATTCTAGGTGCTCCAATCGTAGCTTTTTTTCAGCACAAAAACTACTCCCTCCATCTCCTCTGTCCCATAATATAGCAACATAGTACTGTGTCACACCCCAATCCGGCACCGCCGTACAACGGCACCTGATAGGAGCGTGTCGTAGGAATAACGGCGTGAACCGCTTCCTACGAAACCGCGATCTCGGTACCAGTCCCAGGACATAGTGCTGGTACCCACGGTGACAAATATGAATCATTGCAGATCCTTAAAATAAATAGAGGACTTATTTACCTTGACTTAGGTTGCAGCTCAGAACAGCCCGAGAATGCAACCGACGACACGGACGAGGAAACACCAACAACAGCAGCAGCAGCGGAACCAACGGACTAACACCCAACACCACAGGCGACGGCTGGGAACTAGGACGAAACCCTAATCTTCACTTCACTTCGTCTTCTCTTCAAGGCGGAGGAACTATATATATTTATATAGAGCAAGGGTGAGTACTTTCGTACTCAGCAAGTCACGGGAATTTAGGTGTTTAATGCAAGCTTGGAAGAGAGGCAAGGTTATTTTGCAATTGATTTTATTTAAACTCCCTTTTGGAAACAACTAGGTGAGTGCTTCTCAAACGACACGGATGAGACAGTGCGTCCCGTCCGGTCGGAGTATGTGCAATGTATCAGTCTTTAAATTGATCAAGGTTGGCACCCGGCCAACAACTTTCAAACGGCCATCCGGCCAACAGCTCAATTGATAATGTACTGACCTCCCGGGTCAGTTCATTACTTCTCGGCTCCCAGAGCCATTCCACTTGATTAATCGGCTCCCAGAGCCTTTTTCATTTTCTCGAATTCCCAGAGTCCAGCTGCCCAGCAGCAAAGCAATCCGCTTCCTCTCGGGAAGCCTAGTCTATGATGCCCGCAGACATCCCGAATCACACAGATTCGTTTCTGACCACTCAGGTCATCCATCTGCCACATAGGCTGATCTGGTTACGATTCCCATCCCACAACAACTTTTCACAAAGCACAGGCAAACAAATCTACGCAACGGGAACCACCTCACATCCGCCCATGACCGTGGGCACGGCTGTTCGAACAGTTAGTTAACCTCTGCAGAGGGGTACACTTTACCCACAAGATACGAACTTATTCCGAACACCCGTCGGTATCGGAGGTTCGCAACAAGGCATTTCGAGAGCAGACACAGGATTGCCATATGCCGACGAGAGGGGTCCCAGACCGACAACAGGTTAGGTCCCAGACCATACTGTGCCAGGAAACCCGGGGGTCCTCCCCGACACCACCCCGATGAATCCACATGTCTCTCGGCATCAAGGCGCCCCCGATTAGCAATTTACTCAGCCAGGGGTGTCCCATTCCACCCATGTGGTTGTACTGGTCTTATGTTTGGAGAGTTTCCCATAGGAATCGGTCCTTACATGCGAATACGGGACAGTGCCACAAAGGCACAGCACCCGCATCGCGAATTTTCACAATTCATTTTATTTTCAAACACACCGACACCACATGTCGGGTTTTCAAGGCTTCTCAAACCCATTTCCCAATTTTTCGACAATCAACGGTGTATGTGGGATATCTGGTATACATGCTCAGAGAGCACGAATACCGTAATACCACAAGGGTGGAGTGTGGACCCCCGTTTTTATAACAGGAATCAATCGTGTAAACCGTACCATTTCCCTGGATCAAGTAGTTTGGTACACACGAATCCATAGCTGAAGTACCGAGTACACATACACGAATATCTAAATTAAGTTATTACATCAAAGCCCGCAGGCATTGTCTTAAATCATCGGACCGAAAGGTCCGGAATACATTCAAAAGCAGAATAGGTAAGGCAGCGGAGAATGGAGGCAGCGGCACGCCATTGCCACAGGCAACGACCGTATCTAAGACCTATTGGACCCCATCGTCTTCATCTCCCTCCTGATAATAGGCATAGGGATCTTCGGACGCTTCATCTCCAGCTTCTGGTTAAGTTTATGTATAGCAAGGGTGAGTACCAACCGTACTCAACAAGTCATCACAGCAACAATGCACATGACAGGGAAATTTGAAGGATTGTTATGGCTCTTTTTGCGTAAAGCAAGTTTTGTAATTCTTTTCACAAACCTAAGACCTAGCACAGACTGATCAAGTTTTAATACCAGTGTTCACATTTAAACAATGACGGTTCTGTCCACCATCCATTGTGATCCCAAGGATGGCTTCCCGCCATTGAGTCGTCATGGTTTTCTGAGGACATCCACATCCCTACTCTCGGGAGGTGGCTCCAACAGCATATAAATCATCATGCAATATCCCAACCCACACAAGTTAAGAATTCAGAGTCTAGCCAAGTGTAATACACGTCCCGGTGCTCAATAACCGCGAGCACGGCTATTCGAATAGATTTGGTTTACTCACACTGCAGTGGATGTACACTTTACCCGCACTCCGCGACTGCCCAACACATGAGCCTCGTCCCAACACATGAGACGCGTCACGGCAAAGCTTTTCGATAACCTCGCATTGGCAGTACCCGCTCCATGAACTTGACATCCTCATGCACTCTATGCGTCCGTTTCTAGCAGTGTGAGGAGTTCTGGCGCACCCGGGAAAGAAGAACTCACACATGCATTAAGTTAATTATGTTTAAATTTTCACGTGGCAGTCCTACCGATGGCGACACCACTGTAGACACCCGCCTCGCGGTTCTACCAATGGCTGCCCCACCGTAGAGCCCCTGCCTCACACATCAAGAAGCCACTATGCAAGGATACTGCCTCTGCTCAGCTATCTATTCCGCTAGGTCTATACCCATACGAGAAGTGCGGTTGTACGGGAGTCGTTTCATGCTTAACTTCATGGCTCGGTCCTTAATTGACCGGGGACGGTACTAGCCTTTTCCGGATACCACCCAAATCCTCCGTCCGCCCCAGTCGAAAACATTTGTTTAATTTTATTTCTCTTTTCACAAATCATTTCATCAACATCATGGCACTGTGGCGCTCCTGCCTCCACATGCCGTATCTCAATTACCTTCCCAAAGGTAATTGCCCAAGCATTCAGCATTTTGATAAATATGAGTATGCACAATTCTAGAGTAGCATTGCTAAGCAATTGTCATAATTGACTAGGGACTCATACGTAAACATGGTTACAAAGGAATTAATAGGCAAACAATCATCAAGGCATGGCATAATCACAAGTGGGATGTTTAATATTGCATGCAATTTTATTTGTAAACAAAATAATTTCGCAATTGGGATCAACATGTTCAAGGGATAGTGATGACTTGCCTTGCTCAGGGTCTTGCGGGTCTTGGCCTTCACCTGGATCTGCGACTCCCTCGGACTCTATAGTTACGTGCGAAATTGATTTGAATTCGGTTAGAATTCAAATAAAGATCCAAATAAATCCAAATAAAACTCGAATGCGGAAATCGATTCTTTTTATTAACTTTATTCTTCGCGAATTAGGGCCAACCCAATTTTGATTTATATTTACCTCCTAAATTATTTTTACGGTGCAAATAATTTGTTATTATAAGTTCTTAATTTAACCTACCCCGAGCATCGTATTCAAATAACGGATTAGAAATTTATACTGCGAGTTAAATATTGTACGGAATCCAAATATTAAAGGATTTAATTTACTCTTATGATTAAATATATTACGTGTCTAAAATCCTTATTTAATTAAATCCGAACTTCCATTGTGAATCGATTAATTATAGAAGTTATCCCCTATAAAAATCTATAAGATTTTATCTAATTGTTTTAGGCATTTAATTTATATCTAAATTATCTCCGCGAATTGATTTCTTAAAGAATTCATCGAGAACAAATTATATTTAAACTTTGCAATTCTACGATCAATATTAGTCTCTAATTGGATTCTAATTTATTTTAAATTTTCTAAACCTCCTATTTTATCCCTAATTCCTATTTACTTATTTTCCTTTTTCTTTCCTTTTTCTTTTCTTTTTCTTTTTCTTTTTCTTCTTTTTCTCTCTTTCTCTCTCTCTCTCTGTTTTTCTTTTTCTTCTCTCCTCTCTCTCTCTCTTTCTTTTTCTTTTTCCCTCTCTCTCTCTCTCTCTCTTTCTTTTTCCCTCTCTCTCTCTCTCTCTCTCTTCCTTTTTCCTCTCTCTCTCTCTCTCTCTCCCGGCTTCTTCCTCCCCCTTTCTTTCTTCTCTTTTCTTCTTCCCTCTCGGCTCGGCTCCGATCTCTCTCTCTCACTCGGCGCTATCCCTACCCGAGGCGACGGCGACGGCGACGGCGCAAGGGGGAAGGCGGCGGCTTACCGACGGCGGCGGCGGCGACAGCGGCGCAAAGTGGGGATGCACGGCGGGGCGGCCTTGAGGCGACGGCGCGGCGGCTTTGATGGCGGCAGCGCGGCGACACGACGACGGCTCGGTGGAGAAGGAGGAGAGGGCGGGGAAGAATGGGGAATGGATGGGGATGAGCGTGGGGTGGAGGAGAAGGGGAGGGGAAGCTCGGCTTTTATAGAAGGGGAGAGGGGAGGGAAGGAAGGAGAGGGCGGCGGCGGTTAAAGGCGATGCGACCGCGGCGTGGTTGCGGGGCGCGAGGCAGAGGAGACGGGCGTGCGGCGCGGCGGCATGGGGAGCGAGGCGACGTGCGGGTGGTCGAGACGGGCGCGCGAGGCGGCGGCAAAAGGAGGGGAGGCAAGGCGACGTGCGGGGATGTGATGGGCGGCGGCGCGGCGGAAACAAAGGGGAAAAGGGCGGA
This sequence comes from Oryza glumipatula, assembly GCA_000576495.2. Lineage (NCBI taxonomy): Eukaryota > Viridiplantae > Streptophyta > Magnoliopsida > Poales > Poaceae > Oryza > Oryza glumipatula. Next base: position 29,156,955 of record CM002514.2, read on the forward strand.
GCGACGTGCGGGGCGGCGTGACGACGCGGCGGTGTGACGACGAGACGGGGCGGCGGTGCGGGGTCTTGGGCCGACACCCATGCGTGCGGCGCGGCGATGGAATGGGGATGGCGACGCGGGGCGCGAGGACGGGGCACGCGACGTGCGGGCTGCGGCGGCAATGATGCGGGCGGCGCGGCAACGGGATGGGGAGGCAAAGCAGCGGCAATGCGGCGGCGACGGGACGGGGAGACGAAGCGGCATGGCGATGGCGACGCGTGCGCGGCGATGGGATGGGTTAGGGCCTCGACACGCGAACGGCGGCGGCGGTGGCGCGCGGGGCAGAGGAGGCGGTGCGGCACGGCGGTGTGGGACTCGAGGCGACGACGATGCGGCTCGGGGCGGCAGCGGCCCGTGCGGCGCGGCGATGGGACGGGGAGGCCAAGCGGCTCGCGGCGACGGCGAGGGGAAGGCGGTGCGGCGACGCGGGGCGCGAGGGAGCGGCGGCTAAGGGCTCCGGGCGGCGCGGACTCGGCGCGCGGCGCGGACTCGGCGCGGACCCGGCGCGCGGCGCGCGGGGAAAGGAGGGGCTGGGTCGGGGACCCGGTCGAACAGTTGGCGGGCGATGAACAGTGCGATTTCCAATTTTCCCGATTTTCAGCCCATTTTCCATTTAATTTAATTTTGAAATTTCTAAATGTTGTAATATTGATTTTTATTCATTATGTGTGTTGTCCTAATTATTGTATTCATCACAAATTAATTTGGCTCAAATTTCATCTTTTTATTTGAATTCTCAATTCGTGTTTAATTCCTAATCCGATTGCGTTTAAATTAAATTGATGCAAATACGTTCACAGCAATTATATTTATTTTACTAATTGACTTCTAGGGTTTATTCATAATTAATTATTCTTTACTCACGGTCAACGACCTCAGAATCAATTCCAAAATAAAAGGCGAAGGAAATTGGCATGATGCAATTTAATTTAAAAAAGGTTTTTGAAAATCCATATTTTTAGGGTTTTGTTTCATTGGTCGAATTTTCAGAATGTTACATGGAGCGACAAGGAATCAGGGTAGTACAGCCTACAGGAATTAGTGCGACTACTAGGTAGGTCCGTCGGTTTGACATACGAACCGAGGCCAAGCAAAGTAAGTGTGTGATTCTAATAATGCTAGTTGAAAACAAAATAATAATGATTTTCCAATTATAGGAGCAATTGGTCAAAGGGTGACTTGCCTTGCTCAAGGTCTTCACGAAGCTTCACGAATCTTCGAGAAAACCCTGCGATCGACGAAAATCCGGTAACCGCGACTATACGCAAACAATCGAAAACCTAAACAAAAGACCAAAAGAAAGATCCTATTTAGACTAAATAATAGTGCCATTAAATAGATCTCAAATTTACGGAATTATTGGAAGTGGAATGGAGTCAATCGGACGAACGGATCGAGGGATATGAATTTTGGAAGTTTAAATGAATTTTTCTGGACAAGGAGATGATTTGTCGGAATTTTCTGGAATACGAGAAATGGTTTATTGAATTTGTGGAAAAGAATATTCCCAAGAATATTCTTTAATTACTCACTGACATGTGGGGCCTACAAAAGGTGAGAGAGGAGTAAATTGGGAGGGAGCAGATATGGACTTTTAACTCATGAGAGATGTACACTGGCTTGGACGGAGGGAGGAAATCTAGACTTTTAGGCCGAGCGTGAGGCGCGGCCCAAGGGTTGAAGGAGGCTCGGCCGAGCCATTGGGCCGGCGTGGGCGCAAGGAGACGGCCCATTAGGGGCGCGCGGAAGGGAGAGGGGGCGGTCCGGGTGGACCGAGTGCGCCACGCAAGGTCCCGGGTGGGGCCCGCTTGTCGGCGGCTAGGTTCACAGTGGAGAGGGAGCACGCGGAACACGGCGCCACGGCTCGGCGGACTCGGCTCACGGGTGCGGTGCGCCGGGTGGACCGAGGCGCGACGGGCCCACGTGCAGCCGCATGGCGCACCGTGGTCCGTGCGCACGGGGATGGAGGGACGAGGGCGAGCGGCTGACTGGCTGAGGTGGCTGCCACGCAAGCGCGAGAGAGAGAGGCCGAGCTCGTCCGGATCGGACGGCTCACGGCGGCCGAGAGGCGCCGGCGAACGGCGGCGAACCGGAGTGGGCGGCGGGCACCGGCGGCAGGAGGAGGAGAAGGGGAACTCATTCCACGGCTCGGATTGGGAAGTCGTCGCGCGACGACGGCCGGCGGCGGTGGCCAATCTCGCCAGCACGCCGACGTGGCCGCACGCGAGAAGAGCGAAGGGCGCGCGGGCTCGGGCTTAGCCGAACCGGCATGCGGTTGCGACGCGCACGCAGTGACGCGGGACCCGATGGTCGCCGCATTCGATCTCGCGGCGGCGCTATGCAGGGGCGGCATGGCGCGGGAGCAGGTGGGGAGGCCGGCGACTGGGGCGGCAGCCTGGGAAGGTTCAAGGGGACACGGGGAAGGTTGCGGCGCAAGGAATCGGCGAGAGGAAGGCCGACGGCGGCGGATTGCGGCGGCGCGCGCCGGCGGTGAGAAAAAGGGGAAACGGCGGAGGGGCGACAAGGATTCAATTCAAGGTGGTGGGAGTATCTCTGGGAGTCGGGGAACTCGTTCCCGGCTCCGGATAGGGTGGAGGAACACCGAGGAGGGCTAGCGTCGACGAGCGGCGGCCTCCGGGAGCGGACGGCAATGGCGGCGAGGCCATGCCGGGCGGCGGCGGGGTTAGGGGCGGCGTCTACGCGCGTTCGGGAGGCTAGCCGAGCTACCACGCAAGCTAGAGGGGGCGAGGGAGAGCGAGGAAGGGGAACGGGAGGAGGCACTACCGAGCCGGGACGGCGCGGCGACGAGCAGCCGACGGCGCGGAAGCGAGCTCTCCGGTCTCGAGCCGGGGAAGGGGAGGGAGACGGGCGCCCGGTGTCCCGCGTCACGCGTCCCCGCACGCACCGGTCTTCCCGGTGCTCGGCGGCGGACAGCGACGGCGAGAGCAGAGGGAGGGCGACAATGGCGCGGCGGCGGTTGAAGAAAGATGCCGAGAGAGAATGGGATGGGGAGGCTCGGCCGGGGCTTTATAGTGGTGGCGAGGTCGGTTCAAACCGACCTTAGGGCGGTCAAGGGGAGCTCGGCTGGCGGCCTCGCGGTCAAGTGGCGACAGACGGTCATGGGAGGCAGAGGATGTGACGCCAGTGGAGAGGGGGAAAAGCAGAAAAAGGGGGAGGGGAAAGGAACTCGGTCCTTGTCGATTTTGGACGAGGAGAGGGAGGAGAGAGCGCGTGGGAGAGAGAGGCGCTGCCTCCGCGTCTTGGACGCACGCGGCTTGGAGCGGCCGGGCACGCGTCGCAGGGGGGGGTGCGGGGCCGAGCGGCGCAGGCGGCGCTGGCGCGGCAGGGCTGACGGCGGCGGCGACTGGCCGGTCGGCCACGCGCGAGCGCACGAGAACGAGCGAAGGCGGTGGATGCAAGGGCGCGGTGGATGCAAGGGCGCGGTGGAGGCGGTGGAACTGGCAGTGTGGAGTGGCGGGGGCCATGGATGATGTCGACGATGACGGCGGCGGTTGGTTTGGCATGGAGCGGGGTCAAGGTGGCAGCGCGTGGCGTCGGCGGCGCAGGGGCGGCAAGGCTGACGGCGGCAACGACCGGCTGGTCGGCCACGCGCGAGCGCGGCAAAGAGCGAAGGCGATGGCGGGTTTTGGGCGGCGACGGCGGGAAGCGGCGTCGGCGCGAGAGAAAGACGAGCGGAGAGAGAGAGAGAGAGAGAGAGAACGAGCGGCTGAGGGAGAGAGACGAGAGATACCGAGAGAGAGAGAGAGAGCCGCTCTCTCTCGGCTCGGCTGGGGCACGTGCGACGCACGTGCGAAGAGGAGGGTAAACAGGCTGAGAGGAGGGATGGGCCGAGGGAAGGGAATTCGGCCCACAAAAATAGAGGGAGGCAAAATAGACTTTTTCGGGGGGTTTCTTTGAGGAATTTGAGGAGCATTTGGCGTTGGATTTGAATTCAAATTGGATATTTGAACTCAACAAAATATGGAGAAGCCAAGGAGGGGAGATCAAGGTGGAGGCTCAGTATTTGCGAATTGGTTTTGTGCTTGGAGACTCGAAGGATTGTTTGAGAGGGATTCAAAAAGGAAAATCATTATTCCAAAATGGAACAAGGGAGATAGCGATAGGATGCCATAGATAGATAGATAGAGCGATGGAGACGAGGAGAGGGGGAAGCTTGGATGTTAGAGCTAGCTCAAGGAGGGAATTTGATCGGAGAGGTTTTAGGGTTGGAGTCCGGTTTTGGATTCCGGAATTAGGCGATATCTGTGGTTAGGGTTTCACAAGAGAAATCCGAATACGGAAATTCGAACCCTCGGATTTATTTGGAACAAAATTTTGAGGAGGCAATTTCTAATGGGACGAAGATGAATCAAAGGAGGGATTTAAACTGAGATCTTCGGCACAACTTAGGCTCGCACACAAAGAACGAAAATTTTTGAAATTAGGATTTTGCCGAATTAGTTTTTAACGCCTCACGAAAAGCGGAGCGTTACATACTGGGTAAGACACATCATAATACTACGGATCTGAACAGATCTCCCATCTAAATTAGGATGTGTCTCATTCCGCGGTAGGTTGCAATATTATGGAACGAATAGAGTAGTGTTTTTGAATGTGCTCAATTTACATGCTGATAAATAAAAAAATTACTGTTGTAATTATTTTACCTTGCAGGGTAGAAAAAAACTAATGCTTTTGATGTTGTTTGATTGCATAGCCCATTTACTGAACTTATGGTTAGAACATATGCAACTAGTGCCTTCTTGTTGGCACAGTTAACTAGTGGAAGTGTCATATGTTATGTTTTTGAACATGTGCTTCTTCATTTCTTCTCTTTCCACCTGATCTGTAACAAACTCTTGAACTTGTTTATGATTTTAAACTCTTTTACTCCTTAATATATATCTGACAGAACTCCTGTCGTCAGCTTCTCAAAAAGAAAGTGTCATGCTAACAACCACAAGTCCACAACCACTTAGGCCTTGTTTGGTTTGAAGGGGATTGAAGAGGATTGGAGAGAATTGAGGGGGAATAATTTCACACCATAATAGGTGTGAAATAAATCCCCTCCAATCTCTCCCTCTTGGGGATTAACCGAACAAGGCCTTAAGCAATGCGGCTACACAATCGACTAACAGATCAACACTACTAGATCATCAAACCCAGATAATTTGAAAAAAGAGTGCAGTTCAAAAAAATAAGAGTTCCACTGATTGAACAGCAGTAAACTAGACCTAGATTTATGCGTTGGTAAATCTAAAAGGCACATTTTTACATCTAATCCAAATACGAATTTGGATTTAAGGCTGCTGCTTATAAAGAAATAGTTACTGAAATGTTTTTCACTTACCTTATTTTTGTGGGTGTTTCGCGGTGATCACCTCACCTCTACCTTATCCTTACCTGATCTGCTTCATAAACCCCACGGGATGGGCTTTGGTGTAGTCTTCTTAGTGTCGTCGTCTTCATTTGTCTTTCCGAGTACACTGCTTGCTGCCCACTGAACGCGCAAACTGACGGCCAGGGTGCCAAGGTTCGGTTCTGAAACCTTGATTTCAGGTATGCAATATGCTGTACTTCGTTTTTGTTTCTCCCCTCTTGACTCTGTATGGTAGGGATCACCTGATACCTCGGCATAGCTTTTATTTTTCATCATTGTAGCTTGATCTCATATTCTCATGCCCATGTTAATTCTATTCTCTAGCAGGAAAAAGTTAGCAAAGTAACAATTGAGTGAGACCAAGCAGCTGGCTGAAAGGTGAGAAGGCAGTGAAGCTATGGCGCATTTACAGTGGGACGGCATGGAGCGGGTGGCTACTATCACGCAGCTGACAGGAGTGGATGCACTGGGTCTCATCTCAACGATCCTGCAGGCGGCGCAGGCGGTTCGCCGGAACAAGGAGACCTGCCAGGAGCTGGTGCAGGAAATTTCGCTGATCCGCGACCTCCCGCGGATGCTGCAGGATCCAGAGATGATGTGTCGGGAAGAGATCGTGAACGCTCTTAGTGGGCTGGAGGGGGACGCTCAAGGAAGCGCATGCCCTTGTCACTTCCTGCAGGGACTGCTCAGCCATGTACCGTATCTTCATGGGTTGGAAGCAAGCAGACCAGTTCCGGCGCGTCAAGAAGAAGATCGGCAAGCACCTCCGTTTCTACCCCATGATCAGCCATGCCGACCTAACCCGTCGTCTCGAAAAACTTGCCAACAGTGCTGCTTTGTCAACATGCTCATCCCAGGTATATTTCGTTATGTTCACTGTTTCCAATCGCAGGCTTTCACAACTGCAATGTAATTTATGGTCCAGCATCCATCTCAATTTACCAGTAAACTAGACCATATCATGAGTTCTGCACTTCTGGCCCTTTATATTTGTTATTCTAATACTCCGGTTTTTTATTATGTACGATTTATTATATTGTTTCAGGATGCACAAGAGGTGCCGGCATCATCATCAATCAGCCACTCAAACCCTGAAGCTAGGTCAGATAGTAGCTATGTGATTTTTGTTTTACTACCTGTATGTCGACACATTCTTTTTTGTTGGCTGTACTATTCAATTTGTTCCGAGTTTTATGCTGGGGTACAGTTCTGTATTGGACTGTGCTCTTAGTTCAGTAAATCAAAGTGGATATTCTTTCGGTTTCCCTTGTTTGACAGTTATGTCCTGTTATGTGGTTTTATGCATATATTGTTAAAAATACCATCCACAGTTTTCTTGATTATTAGTGCATTCATAATTTATTTTTAAGTGAATTATTTTTCTGTCATGTCATTTTAGTTCAAGGTAGTGCATTCATATACTTTGGAAGACCATAGTTTTATACAGTAACAACTCTTGTGTGAATATATTGCTATATTCACTGTAATTTCTTCGGGAATTGTTTTGTTATGTGTTGCTCAGAGCATAATTTCAACAGGTTCAGTAACCGGTGACCATTTCTTTTATTTTGTGTTGTTGTTCAGTAATATTATAATCTTATGAGTCTGAGAAACATATCATTACTTCTGCAAAGCACTCAAATTGCTATTCAATGTCATCTCAGGGCTGAAGAGGTCGATGACGAGTTTGAAAAAGGCAAAGTAGTAACCCAGTCTATTAATGATGTGGAATGTCATGAAGCAGGTATTTCTTTCAGTCAAAATAGGGGATTTTGCACGCAATTTACGCGGGCTAACTAGTTAAAGTGAATTTGTTATACAACTTTGAAATCCTCTTTTTTGGGGGGAGACTGAAATCCTAAATTATACTTCGCGTACAATATATGTTAAGGGATTTGAATCAATATGCAACTCAATTCTTCTGTTTCTATATAGAGAGAAGATTCCCTGTGCATCCCTAAACTTTGTCTAATCCTTCCCTGCGCTCATTCACTTTTGCATACCCCGAATTTTAGTTTGGATCCCTTCCACACCCTTTCCAGTAGTTGACCATTAAATTCTTATGAAAAAGTCCATTTTACCCTTTGGTGTGAAGAAACTATATATTCTTATGGAAAAGTCAATTCTTATTGGAGTATAGAAATTTGTTGTATGAGACTTGTATATATTTATGAGTTTGTTATGTGAGATTATTTACAATAAAATGTAACTAATGAAAAGAGTATAGAAGAGATCCAAACTAAAATTCAGGGATATATAAGGAAATGAGGAAAACTCAGGGTTGAGGGAATTTTCTCTTCTATATATACAATATAATTGTACTTTGTATATATATAACCATTACTATCAATCTACAATGTTATAATTTGGTCCCATCATAATTAATGTGGTAATTTCTATGCTGTGAGAGCGAACGTGGTATGATGTAATCGACTTTCTTGCTCAGGTCACCAGGATGCAGTGCAAACATTGTCGGTTAGGAAATCAAGATCTTGGTGGCATGATGTAATATCCTTGAAAAAGGTAGAATTTGGATTCCCCTTGCTAAGGATGCCTCCAAAATTGAATTGCTCTAGTTTCACTCCTTTAATTATCATGTATCGGTGTTTAATTTGTACCTATCTTGTAGGCAGCAGATGCAACGAAAGCACATATAGTGCCCCGTGGGATCGAGTTGTTCACTTTGGCAGCGGTCGCGACGGCGACCATGAATTTCTCCCCTGACAGAAAGATCGGTGCAGGCAGCTTCGGCAATGTGTACAAGGGAATGCTTCCTGACGGGCGGGAGGTGACCATCAAACGCAAATGGGCGGACTCTAGTGCTCGGGGGATGGAGGCATTTCATGCAGAGGTTATAGTCCTCTCCCTCCTCCACCACAAGCATATTATCCGCCTGGTTGGCTGCTGCGTGATGGACAAGGAGGAACACCGGTCATTGTTCCGGCAAAAGAAAATGTTGGAGGAGCGCATACTCATCTTTGAGTACATGAAGAACGGCTCGCTTTTCGACCACCTGCATGGTCCGTCGACATCGTCGTCCTCCTCCTCCTACTCGCCGGTGGTGTCATCCTGGAAGACGCGCATCGAGATACTGCTGGGTGTATCACGCGCCATCGAGTACCTGCACTCCTACGCCGTGCCGCCGGTCATCCACCGTGACATCAAACCGTCAAACATACTGCTCGGCTCCAGCTGGTCGCCGCGCTTGTCGGGCTTTGACCTGGCGTCTGGATGCTCACCGGAGGGCCGTGAAAATTCTATTACCACTGCTGTCGTTGGCACGATAGGATACATCGACCCGGGGTATTTACGCACAGGCCAGGTAAGGCTGGCGAGCGACGTCTACAGTTTTGGCGTTGTGATGCTGGTAGTATTGCACTCGAAGGAGGAGCATGGCGATGGCGATGGCCCCATGGATTTGGTTAGCCACGCGCTGCCGCTCATCGATGCGGGGCAGTTGCTCCATTTGCTGGATAGGTGGCCGGCGGAGGAGCCAACGCCGAGGCAGCTCGAGGCCGCGGACCTGGTGGCACGCACGGCAGCGCACTGCCTGCAAGAGAATGGAGACGACCGGCCGACCATGTCGGACGTCGTGACCAGACTCCAGGCGGCGCTGGAGCTCGTCCGTTGCGATGATGAGTAGTGTGGTATATGGGGCATCTTCACGGATGCATGATTTGTAGATCATAATACTGCTGTTACCTCCAAATACCAATGGAAAACATAGCTTTGACATGATGCTTGTCGTAATAGTTACTGGATACAGAAGCTCGGGTATATTGGCATCCTAGCCCCCCATATAATGGGTGGTGTCTTATATACTCTTGACTGTGGTTTGGGCTGTGTACACTACACTTTGGCCGGGTTAATATAATCTGCTATCTAAAAAAATTGGCATCTTAACTCCCTGGTGAAGGATATGATATGGACAAATTAATGTATGGATTAATACATGATGAGATTGTAAACAAGTTTCACTGCGGTCTTTGTGTAGTCAGGCTATCCAAAATTTTCTTTCCACTGGAATCATACTTCGGCTGTGTTTAGTTCAGCGTAAAGTTTGGATTTTGGTTGAAATTGAAGATGATGTGACTAAAAAGTTGTGTGTGTATGACAGGTTGATGAGATAGAAAAGGACTGAAGTTTGGATCCAAACTTTGAATCTAAAAACAGCCGAAGTCCGATTTTATAGTTCTTCTTCAGACATGTCCAAAACAGGCATTGTTTTTTGCTCTGAATTCTCTGAACATTTCTAAACTTGTCTCAGCCTGCCGCCCGACCATCACCAGGCGCGCTCCTGCCCTGACAGGAGTGATCGTCTGGTCGATGAGGCCGAGTAGCTAGTCGGAGCTACCCCCGCTTCCGCTATCAGCTCCTCCATCGCCGCCGGCGCCGCCGTGGTCGAGTCTCCGTGTTCTAATGGAGACGAATAGCCTCCAGCCCAACCTAACGAATAGGCTTGATTAGCTGCTTGTAATGGGCCAGCCCACGTATAAAATCTGCAAATGAGTTTGTGCACTTTGACTCCCTCAAATATAATATACGTCTAATCTGATTTGTATCCATCAACCGTTATACCAGATATCTTACCTCCTAGCTATTGAAGCTGATGCAAAATGACTCTTCCGATGGTTTTGTGGGTGGTTTTCACTGGCGTGGCTTGTTAACCTGGTCCAACCAACTGAGTCAGCTGGGACTGACAAGTGGACTTAATCCTTCTACTAATAAAAGAAAAAGATAAGAAGCTTAATGGGCCTCATTTGCTTTTGCTAACCCGATTTGATATGCATGGGTGCAGCAGGCCCCTTAAGAAGGGCCTCCCGTGATTTTGCAGAAAAAAGCCGTCCTTTTCTTTTCAATCGCTAGCGTTTCCCTCTCTCGCGGTCTCGCCGCGGCGCCCCTCGCCGGCGGCTAGGGTTAGCGACGGTTGATGTGTAGAGCACGGGGGATGTATAGCTGGTGGCGACCACTGTTGAAGGCGCAGCTCGAGCACGGTTGCAAATGCTACCGGCGCGCTAAGGATCTCTACGCTCCTCGGCTGGGGATTTTGATTCATGGAGGCTTTGGCTGAAACTTTCACTGGCATCCAGTGGCCGATGCGTCGGGGAGCTCCGCCTGTACACTACTACAAAAGTGATTTTTCTATGATTTTTTTGTACGAGGCCCTTGATTTTTACAAATGGACCATAACCAGTGGCGTCTGTAAAAATCGATGGTCATTTTTGCATGCAGCCCCTTAAGTGGCCCGTATGGAAAAATCGATTTTCCCATACGGGCCTCTTAAGAGGGCCGCATGCGCATGCGACTCACTTAAGCGCCCGCATGGAAAAATCGATTTTTCCATACGGGCCACTTAAGGAGCCGTATGAAAAATAAAATTTGAAAAATTTGAAACTAGTGTATCTCACTCATATGAACTCCAAATTAGATGATTCTTTTTTCTAAATGTTTCTAAAATCATTATCTATCATGTTATTATGTTCTTACTGCTATTATTTGGCCATTTTTTTCTTGTGACTTTGTTTTATCAATTAAAATTTTGAATTTCAAAACTTCAAATAATATTTTGAAGCAGTAATTGATTTCAGCTGAAAAAGTCATCAACAACAAAGTTGTATAACTCATCAAGATATATAACTTCTATTTTAGTTATTTCTTCATCCGACAAAGTTATTTATAATATTGTTCATAAAATGTACATCTCTCTTATAGTTTTATAAACTATATAAGAGATATGTATATTTTGTGAACAATCTTACAAATCACTTTGTCGGATGAAGAAATAACCAAAATAAAAGTTATAGATCTTGATGATTTATACAACTTTGTTATTGATGACTTTTTCAGTTGAAATCATTTAGTATTTGAAAATGTTGTTTGAAATTGTCATATTTTGAAATTCAAATGATCTTGATGAGTTATACAACTTTGTTATTGATGACTTTTCCATTTGAAATCATTTACTACCCGAAAAAATATTTGAATTTATTATATTTTAAAATTCAAATTTTGTATAGTCCAATCAAACTCGGATGGAGAAATGACCAAAATAAAATTGGTTGATCTCAATGAGTTCTACAACTTTGTTTTTGACAACTTTTTGACATGAGTTGATTTAATGTCATAAAAATCAATTTGAAGTTGAAAAAACACACGATTTTTGCATGCGGACGCTGAAGTGATCCGCATGTAAAAATAAGTGCTCCATTTTTACATGCGGGCCTCCTATTTCCCTCTCAACCATTCAAAAAATTTTCAACTCACACCAGCCGACGACCTTATTTATACTTCTTCTTCTCTCTCTCTCAGTCATCTCCTCATCTCTTCTCTCTCTCACAAATCCTCTCCTCTCTCTCAGCCCTCTCTCTCTCAGCTGAAGGCCGGCGGCGCGGAGCTCGAGAGGCTGGCGGCGCGGGGCTCGAGAGGCAGCGGCGGCGAGCTCGAGAGGTGGCACGCGGAGGGCGGCGACGCCCTGCCCCGCGGCGACGACGAGCTCCCCTCGGCGACGACGAGCTCGGGGGCGGCGGATCCGGGGTTGGACACCCTCCTCCCACGTGGATCCGGCGCCGGCGCCCTCCCCTGCTTCGGCGACGACGAGCTCGGGGGCGGCGGATCCGGGGTCGGCCGCCCTCCTCCCACGTGGATCCAGTGCCGGCGCCCTCCCCCGCGGCGACGACGAGCTCGGGCGCGGCGGATCCGGCTCGGGTGCGGCGACAACGATGTCCCCGCGGTGATGACGATGGTGGCAGGTGGTGGCGGCGAGCTCGGGCGCGGCGGATCCGGCTCGGGTACCTCGGCGGCGACGACGACGGCGGCGGGTGGCGGCGGCGAGCTCGGGCGCGGCGGATCCGGCTCGGGTGCGGTGACAACGACGGCGACGGGTGGCGGCGGGGAGCTCGGGCGCGGCGGATCCGGCGTGGTGGCGAGCGGCGGCGGCGAGCTCGGGCGCCTAGGGCTAGGGTTTTTTTTTTAGGAATTTTTATTTTTTTTGTGATTTTTCATTTTAAATCCGATTGCCAGCCGCATGCGAAGATCGTGATCTTTGCAGACCTTCTCGCCCATGCGGTCCGGCCAACCGCATGCGAAAATGCAATCCGCCCGTTTGCAAAAACGATTTTTGTAGTCCACATGCGAAAATGCAATCCACATGTGGCCGGCGGCCGGCCAGTCGGCTGGAGCAGACTGACCGTCTGTCACACCCCAATCCGGCACCGCCGTACAACGGCACCTGATAGGAGCGTGTCGTAGGAATAACGGCGTGAACCGCTTCCTACGAAACCGCGATCTCGGTACCAGTCCCAGGACATAGTGCTGGTACCCACGGTGACAAATATGAATCATTGCAAATCCTTAAAATAAATAGAGGACTTATTTACCTTGACTTAGGTTGCAGCTCAGAACAGCCCGAGAATGCAACCGACGACACGGACGAGGAAACACCAACAACAGCAGCAGCAGCGGAACCAACGGACTAACACACAACACCACAGGCGACGGCTGGGAACTAGGACGAAACCCTAATCTTCACTTCACTTCGTCTTCTCTTCAAGGCGGAGGAACTATATATATTTATATAGAGCAAGGGTGAGTACTTTCGTACTCAGCAAGTCACGGGAATTTAGGTGTTTAATGCAAGCTTGGAAGAGAGGCAAGGTTATTTTGCAATTGATTTTATTTAAACTCCCTTTTGGAAACAACTAGGTGAGTGCTTCTCAAACGACACGGATGAGACAGTGCGTCTCGTCCGGTCGGAGTATGTGCAATGTATCAGTCTTTAAAGCAACAGGGTTGGCATCCGGCCAACAGGTTTTAAACGGCCAACCGGCCAACAGCTTTTTAAACGGCCAACCGGCCAACAGCTTTTTAAACGGCCAACCGGCCAACAGCTTTTTAAACGGCCAACCGGGCCCGACTGATCCCATCAGCCACAGGTTTCCAAACAACGAAACCAAACCACATCAGCTTTTTCACAAAGCAGTTGTCAAACAAGACTACGCTAGGAATCACCTCACATCCGCCCATGACCGCGGGCACGGCTGTTCGAACAGTTTGTTAATCCTCTGCAGAGGGGGTACACTTTACCCACACGACATTACTAACCCGAATCATCCAGCCCGTGTATAACGGCCACGTCTGGTGACCTAAAGGCTTTCATGACAAGGCATTTCGAGAGCAGACACAGGTTCGCCATATGCCGACGAGGGGGGTCCCAGACCGACAACAGGTTAGGTCCCAGACCATGCTGCGCCAGGAAACCCGGGGGTCCTCCCCGACACCACCCCGAAGAATCCACATGCCTCTCGGCATCAAGGCTCCCCCGATTAGCAATTTACTCAGCCAGGGGTGTCCCATTCCACCCATGTGGTTGCACTTGTCTTATGTTTGGATGAAATTCCAAGGAATCGGTCCTTAATTGCAAGAGCAGGGAACCGTACTCCCGGTACGTTCCCTGGTCCGCGATTTTGAAATTCATTTAGTTCGCAAACACCGACCCAGGTGTCGGGTTTTCCAAGTCTTTCGTAAAACTCAAGTTTTACCCAACATTGGATATTTTAAATTTAGGGGAAAGTGTTCCGATGCGCGTGCCCGAGGGCCCACACATCGAAGCACAACAGTCGACAAAGGAGTTTTAGGTATTCAATGATTCACGGAGGGTAATTGCAGCAATGTGGGATTGGGGGCCGACGGGCTATCCCGTAAATCACGGCCAATTACTTGTGTGAGTCCTAACCATGCAATAATTGCGGAAAAGAAATACTTAGATTTAAATTATAGGTGCAAGATGATCAAAGGTGACTTGCCTTGCTCAAGGCCTTCACGAAGCTTCACGAGTCTTCGAGAAAACCCGCGATCGACGAAAATCCGGTAACCGCAACTATACGCAAACAATCGAAAACCTAAACAAAAGACCAAAAGAAAGACCCTATTTAGACTAAATAATAGTGCCATTGAATAGATCTCAATTTTACGGAAGTACTGGAAGTGGAATGGAGTCAATCGGAGCTACGGATCGAGAGATATGAATTCTGGAATCTTAACTGGAATTTCTGGACAAGGAAATGATTTATTGGATTTTTCTGGAACACGAGAAATGGTTTATGGAATAATATTCTCAAGAATATTATTGATGGTCACTGACGTGCGGGGCCAGAGGAAATGATTCATGAAATTTTGGAATAAGGAATTGATTTATGGAACAAAGGAAAAAGGATTTATTAAATCCTTTGGAAAAGAAAAGGAAGGAGGGATGTATATTAGACTTCCTCGGGCGGCTTAGGCGCGGCCCAAGGGGTTCAAGGAGGCTCGGCCGAGCCATTGGGCCGGCGTGGGCGCGAGGATGCGGCCCATTAGGGGCGCGGGGAGAGAGAGGGAAGGGGAGCCGGGTGGACCGGGCTCACCGCGTGGGGTCCCGGGTGGGGCCCACGTGTCGGCGGCAAGGTTCACGGTAGGGAGAGCGCACGCGGGGCGCGGCACTAGGGTTAGGTGGGCTCGGCTCACGAGCGGAGCGCCGGGTGGACAGGGGAGAGGCGGGCCCACGCGTCGGCGGCTAGCGTACCGTGGACCGCGCGCGCCGGGAAAGGAACGGAGGAGGGAGGCCGAGGACGGGCGCCCACGTGGCTGCCACGTCGGACGGGGAGGGGGAGGAGGCCGGGAGCGGCATCGGACGGCTCACGGCGGCCGAGAGGCGCCGGCGAACGGCGGCGAACCGGAGTGGGCGGCGGGCACCGGCGGCAGGAGGAGGGGAAGGGAAACTCATTCCTCGGCTCGGATTGGGAAGACGTCGCGCGACGACGGCCGGCGGCGGCGGCCAATCTCGCCGGCACGCCGACGTGGCCGCGCGCGAGGAGAGCAAAGGGCGCGCGGGCTCGGGCTTAGCCGAACCGGTACGCGACCACGATGCGCACGCGGTGACGCGGGACCCGATGGTCACCGGCGACGCACGCGCGGCGGCGTTTTGCGGCGGCGGAAGGGGCGACACGGCGCGGAGGCAAAGGAGAAGGCCGGCGGCCTTGGGGCAGCCAGGGGGAGGTCAAGGGGATTCCCGGAAGCGTGGCGGCGAGAGGAATCGGCGCGAGAGGAGCCGACGGCTGAGGATTGCGGCGGCGCGCGCCGGCGGTGAGAAAAGGGGAAACGGCGGAGGGGCGACAAGGTTTCAATTCAAGGAGGTGGGAGTATCTCTGGGAGTCGGGGAACTCGTTCCCGGCTCCGGATAGGGTGGAGCGGCACCGAGGAGGGCTAGCGTCGACGGCAGCCTCCGGGACAGAGCAAGAGCGCGTGGCGAGCTATGGCGAGCGGCGGCGGGCGCGGCGCATCGCGCGGCAGGAGGAGGATTATGGTGGGGAGCTCACCAACGAAGAGGAGGCAGCGTTGGCGGTGCGGTCGGTGTCGCGGCGAGGTGGTCGCGACGCCGGGGCGGCGCGGCACCGAGAGGGCGCAGCCGGGGAAGAAGGGAGGGAGAGGTGGCGCCCGGAGCTCCTCGTCACGCGTCCACGCACGCACCGGTTCTCTCGGTGTTCGGCGACGGACGGCGACGGCGCGAGCAGGGCGGAGGCGACAATGGCGCGGCGGCGGTGGAAGAAGGATGCCGAGAGAGAATGGGATGGGGAGGCTCGGCCTGGGCTTTATAGTGGTGGCGAGGTCGGTTCGCGCGGGAGGTCGGTTCAAACCGACCTTAGGGCGGTCAAGGGGAGCTCGGCTGGCGGTCGGGCGGGACTGAGGCGGTCACGGGTGATGCAAGAGCGGCGGACGCCGAGGATGCAAGGAGCGGCGAAGGCGGTGGATTGGGCGGTGGAAATTGATTCGCGAGCGCGGGAGGGGCAGCTCGGCGCGGTCAAGGAGGAGGAGCTGACGGTCACGCGAATGGCCAAGCCGGTGGCAGGCGATGACGCGGGAGGTGTCGGGCAAAAGTGGAAAAAGGAGGGGGAAAGGGGGGCTCTGCACTTGCCGAAACGAGAAAAGGAGGAGGGAGAGGGGAGCGAGGCCGAGGGCTCTGCCTCCATCCCTTGGACGCATGCGCACAGGCGGCAGCGGGCCGGGAGGCAGCGCGGGTGTCACGCCCCGAACTAGCCCCGAGCGGAACTAGCCCGTGACGCTCCAAATTAACCTGTTAACCGATACCAGTCCCAGGAAACAGTGCTGGTATCACAGGGAGACAGCATATCACAGCAACAGAGGTCTCTTTATTATAGAGTAGGATTACAGTCATGTTGGGCTGCGGACAGACCCCGAGCTCACAACTGCATTACAAAAGAGGAAAGCGGAAGCCAAGACTTGGACCAAACATCACAGGCGCGACTTGGGAACTAGGCCGAAACCCTAAAACTCATCGAAGCCAACTTGCTCCTGGAAGAACTCCTCGTCAGCGGGATCCACATCACCTTCTTCAGCAACTGGGGGGGGATTATTTATATAGAGCAAGGGTGAGTACAGGAGTACTCAGCAAGCCATGGGAATTTAAGTGTTTAATGCGGGCTTCAAAGGTAAGGCTGTTGTTTTCGCAACTGATTTTATTTAAACTCTTTTTGGAATCATCTAGGAGAGTGCTTCTCAAACGACACGGATGAGACAGTGCGTCTCGACCGGTCGGAGTATGTGCAATGTATCAGTCTTTAAAACAAACGGGGTTGGCATCCGGCCAACAGTTTTCAAACGGCCAACCGGCCAACACCCTTTTTAAACGGCCAACAGGCCAACAGCTTTTGAAACGGCCAACAGGCCAACAGCTTTTGAAACGGCCAACAGGCCAATACTTTTCAAACGGCCATCCGGCCAACATCTTTTTAAACGGCCATCCGGGCCCGGCTGATCCCATCAGCCACAGGTTTCCAAACATTGAAACCAAACCACATCAACTTGTTCACAAAGCAGTTGTCAAACAAAACTACGCTAGGAATCACCTCACATCCGCCCATGACCGTGGGCACGGCTGTTCGAACAGTTTGTTAATCCTCTGCAGAGGGGGTACACTTTACCCACACGACATTACTAACCCGAATCATCCAGTCCGTGTATAACGGCCACGTCTGGTTGACCTAAAGGCTTTCATGACAAGGCATTTCGAGAGCAGACACAGGTTCGCCATATGCCGACGAGGGGGGTCCCAGACCGACAACAGGTTAGGTCCCAGACCATGCTGTGCCAGGAAACCCGGGGGTCCTCCCCGACACCACCCCGAAGAGTCCACATGCCTCTCGACATCAAGGCTCCCCCGATTAGCAATTTACTCAGCCAGGGGTGTCCCATTCCACCCATGTGGTTGCACATGTCTTACGTTTGGATGAAATTCCAAGGAATCGGTCCTTAATTGCAAGAGCAGGGAACCGTACTCCCGGTACGTTCCCTGGTCCGCGATTTTCGAAATCCATTTAGTTCGCAAACACCGACCCAGGTGTCGGGTTTTCCAAGTCTTTCGTAAAACCAAGTTTTACCCATCATTGGATATTTTAAGCTTTGGGGGGGGAAAAGTGTTCCGATGCGCGTGCCCGAGGGCCCACACATCGAAGCACAACAGTCGACAAAGGAGTTTTAGGTGTTCAACAATTCACGGAGGGTAATTGCAGCAATGTGGGATTGGGGCCGACGGGCTATCCCGTAAATCACGGCCAATTACTTGTGTGAGTCCTAACCATGCAATATTTGCGGAAAAGAAATACTTAGATTTAAATTATAGGTGCAAGATGATCAAAGGTGACTTGCCTTGCTCGAGATCTTGAGCTTGATCTTCGAAATCCTCGCGCTGCGGGTCTTCGGGCTCCGAAACTACACGCGGAACGGGACAACTCAACAAACAGCGAAAATAAAGCCCTATTATTGACCTCTAAGCGTGCCATTAAATAGATCTCGAGATTTGGAGAATTTTGGAAGTTGAACGGAGTCAATCGGATGTACGGTTGAGAAGATATTGAATTTCTATGATTATTGGATTTTTGGATAAAAGGAAAAAGGATTTAAATTAAATCCTTTTAAAATGGAAAAGGAAATAAAGGAAGGAGGGACGGAAACTAGACTTCTCGGGCGGCTAGGGCGCGGCCCAAGAGGAATTGGGCGGCTCGGCCGAGCTAAATGGGCCGGCCGGCCCAAGAGGCGGCCCACAGACGCGCGGGCGGGCGGAGGAGAGAGAGAGCGCGGTGGGCCGGGTTCACCACGCGCGGTCCCGGGTGGGACCCGCTTGTCGGCGACTCGGCTCACCGTGAGCTCGGTGCACGCGGCGCGGCTAGGGTTTGGGGCGCGGACGCGGCGCACGCGCGCGGCGCGCGGGGGACGCGGATGCGGCGGGCCCACGTGCAGCCGCACGGCTTGCCGTGGACCGCGCGCACGAGGAGGCGGCGGACCGAGGTCGGCCGACCCGGTCGCGGCTGAGGTGGCGCCGACGTGGCGCCGACGTGGCGGCCACGTGGGCGGGCGCGAGGAAGACGACGACGCCGGCCGAACGGACGGCGGGCGGCGGCGACGAGCGACGGAACGATCCGCGGCGATGCTAGCGACGGCGAGCACACCGGGAGGTCGACCGAGATGAGAGGAGACGAGCCAACGGCTCGGATTCGCCGGAGGGGGCTCGACGGCGACGGATTGCGGCGACGACCGACGGCGGCGAGAGAAGGGGGAAACGGCGACGGCGGCTCGAGGGGCTAATCCCCGGCGGTGGGAGCATCTACGCGACCACGGGAGTCCTATTCGAGCGCCGGATTGGGCGGAGACGCGCCGAGGAAGGCTGGCGACGAGCGGCTCCTCCGAGCTCGGGCGGCGACGGCGGCGGGCATGCGGCGAGCGACGGCACGGCTCGGGGCTGCGCCGGCGAACTACGGGGAGGCTACTCGAGCTACTACCGAAAGCGGAGAGGGGGAGATGGAGCGAGGAGGGAGAACGGAGAGGAGCACTACCGTGACGGGGAGGGCGCAGTGACGGGAGACCGACGGCGCGGGAGGATCTCTCCGGCCTCGGGCCGGGGAAGAGGAAGGAGATGGGGCGCCCGGAGTCCCCTTCCGCGTCCTCGGTCGCGCACGGCTTCCACGGCACGCGACGGCGGCGGCGGCGAAAGAGGGAGTGGCGGCAATGGCGCGGTCGAACGGGGAGAAAACGGAGGGGGAGGCGCTCGATTTAAGGGGCGGCAATGTCGGTTCCCCGAACCGACATTGGGCGGTCAAGGGCGGGACGGCGCTCTGGCGCTCGCGGCCAAGGGCGGCAGGACGGTGACGCCGGCGGGGGAAGGGAAAAGGAAAAAGAGGGGAGAAAAAGGGGCTTCGCCCTTTGCCGATTCGGGAAAAAGAGGGGGAAAGGGAGGGGGCGACGCGAGGCTCTGCCTCCGCGTCTTGGACGCGGGCGCGGAGTGGCGGGGCCGAGGGAGGAGGTGACGACGGCGATGACGGCGGCGGGTTTGGAGTGGCGCGGCGACACGGCGGCAGGCGCGGGGCCGAGGGGATGACGGCGGCGGCGACCGGCCGGTCGGCCACGACGCGCGCGCGCGCGGGAGGATAAGGCGGTGCGCGGCGCGGGGGAGAGGCGGTGCGCGGCGCGGCTTGCGCGCCCGCGCACGCGCACGCGCATGCGCGCGGGGGCGGCGCGAGGGAGAGAGGGAGAGGAAGGATCGGGCGCCAGAGAGAGAGAGAGAGAGAGAGAGAGAGAGAGAGAGAGAGAAAGGAATGGGCCCACGAGCAGAGGGAGGCAAAATAGACTTTTGCCGAGGATTCGAATTGGAGGGAATTGGATCCGGAATTTGGATTCGACGGAGGATTGGGGATTCGAGATCGGGAATTGGCACGGCGACTGACAACGAACAGGAAAACGGATTTTCGCATTTAGGGTTTTTAGGAAATAATTTTCCCGCTAGGCGCCACGACGGAACGGGCGCTACAGCGGGCACATGCGGTGCTAGGGCTTGACGCGGCGGGCGGCCAGGGGGAGCTGGCGGCAGGGCGTGGTCACGGGCGGCAGAGGGGCGGCAAGGCTGACGGCGGCAACGACCGGCCGGTCGGCCACCTCGAGCGCGCGCGGGAATCGAAGGTGGTGGCCGATTTTTGGGCGGCGTCGGCGGGAATCGGCGCCGGGGAGAGAGAGAGACGAACGGAGAGGGAGAGAGAGCGAGAGATAACGAGAGAGAGAAGAGGAGCGAGCGCTCTCTCTCTCGAGCGCGGCGCACGCGCGACGCACGTGGAGATGGAGGGGGCTGAGGAGAGATGGGCCGGCGGCAGGTTTCGGCCCAAAACAACCGGGGGAGGTAAACTAGACTTTTTCCGAGGGAATTTCTTTAAGGAAATTGAGGAGCATTTGGCGTTGGATTTGAATTCAAATTGGATATTTGAACTCAACAAAATATGGAGAAGCCAAGGAGGGGAGATCAAGGTGGAAGCTCAGTATTTGCGAATTGGTTTTGTGCTTGGAGACTCGAAGGATTGTTTGAGAGGGATTCAAAAAGGAAAATCATTATTCCAAAATGGAACAAGGGAGATAGCGATAGAATGCCATAGATAGATAGGTAGATAGATAGAGCGATGGAGACGAGGAGAGGGGGAAGCTTGGATATTAGAGCTAGCTCAAGGAGGGGATTTGATCGGAGAGGTTTTAGGGTTGGAGTCCGGTTTTGGATTCCGGAATTAGGCGATATCTGTGGTTAGGGTTTCTGGAGTGAAATCCGAATAGAAGGATTCGAACCTCGAGATTATTTTGGAATAGAAATTTTGAGGAGGCGATCTTTGATAGCAGGGTAGATAGATCGATAGGCAGGGAGGGATTCAAGGTAGTGTAACATCCTGAAAATTCGACTAATAAAAACAAAACTCTAAAAATGCGGATTTTCAAAAACTTTTAAATAAATTGCATCATGCCGATTTTATTCGCCTTTCTATTTGGATTTAATTTCGAAGTTCGTTAACCGCGAGTAAAGACTAATTAATTAGGAATAAACCCTAGAAATAAATTGGTGTGACAAATATAATTTAAAATAAAGATTAAATGCGGATTGAAATGAATAAAATATTATTGCAAACATATTGGAATCGATTAAATCTAAATGCCGTGGAATAAGAATTAACACTAATTAAAAATTCGAATAAACAAATGAAATATAAGTAAAATTAATTTAGGGTGAATACAATAATTGGAACAACACACAAATGAATAAAAATCAATATTACAACATTTAGAAAATTCAAAATTTAAATTTAAATGGAAATTGGGCTAAAATCGGGAAAAATAGGAAATGGCACTGTTCATTGCGCGCGAGGTGTTCGACGGGTTCCTTAACCCGGCCCCCTCCCTTTTCCCCGCGCGCCGCGCGCCGAGTTCGCGCCGCCGCGCCCATTCCGCGCGCCGCGCGCCAAGTCCCACGCCGCCCCTCCACTCCGCGCGCCGTCGCCGCCGCCGCGCGCGCGTTGTGTTCCCCAAACCCTCCTCTGCCTCGCCGTGCCGCTCCGCCTTCCCGTCGCCGTCGCCATCATCCCGTCGCCGTCGCCCATACCGTCTACACCGCGCGCCGTCGCCCCGAGCCCCGAGCCCGCACCCCCGCCATCGTCGCCGCCGCGCGCGCGTCGCCGTCCCGTCGCCCCGCGTGCCGTGCCGCTTCGCCTCCCCATCCCATCGCCGACATCTCAAGCCGCGCCGCGCGCCCGTCCCGTCGCCGCGCCGCCCGCGTCGTCGCCGCCTCGAGCCGCTCGGTCACCCCGTCCCGTCGCCGCGCAGCACGTCGTCCCCATCTCGGACCCCGCGCCGCCGCCTGCCCCATCACCGCACGTCGCGCTGCCCTGCCTCCTCCTTTTTGCCGCCGCACCGCACGCCCGCACGCCGCACGTCGCCTTGTCTCCTCCCCTCTGCCACCGCGCCGCCCGCCCGCATGTCGCCCTGCATCCCATCTTGAGCCCCGCACCGTCGTCCGCCCGCACGACGCCCTGCCCTTCCATACCGCCGTGCCGCCCGTCCCCTTCGTCGCCCCGCGCCCGCGCAGCCGCCGCCATTAAAGCCGCCGCCACCCCTCTCCTTTCCATTTCCCCCTCTTTCCCTATAAATTCCGGCCCCCCCCCCCTCTCCTTCCCTTCACACCCATTCTCGTCCCTCTTCTTTCCCCTCTCATTTCCCCCTTCTCCACCGCGCCGTCGCCGTGTCGCCGCACTGCCGCCATCAAACCCGCCGCACCGTCGCTGCATCTGTGCCGCCGCGCCGCCATCTCCGTGTGTCGCGCCTTGCGCCGTCGTCGCCACCGTCGTCGTCGCCGTCGTCACCGTCGGTGAGCCGCGCCCCTTTCCCCTTGCGCCGTCGCCGTCGCCGTCGCCTCGGGTAGGGAGAGAGAGGGGAGAGAAAGCCGAGAGGGAGAAGGAGAGAAAAGGAGAAGAGAGGAGGAAGCCGGGGGAAAAGAGAGAGAGAGAGAGAGGAAAGAAAAAGAAGGAGAGAGAGAGAGGGAGAGAGGAAAACAGAGAGAGAGAGAGAGAGAGAGAAAGAAAAGAAAAAGAAAGAGAGAGAGAGAGGGAGAAAGAAAAGAAAATAGGAAAGAGAGGAAAAGAAAAGAAAAGAAAGAAAAGAAAAAGAAAAGAAAAATAAGTAAATTAGAAAGAAATTAGAGGTTTAGAAAATTTAAAATAAATTAGAATTTAATTATAGATTAATCGTAGAATTGCAAAAGTAAATATAAAATATAGATTATTCTTGGTAATTGTAATAAGAAATTATTTCGCGGTGGTAATTTAAATATGAATTAATGATTAAATACAATTAGATAAAACCTTATAGATTTTTATAGGGGATAATTTCTATAAATAATCGATTCACGGTGGAAGTTCGGGTTTAATTAATAGGGATTTTAGACGCGTATTGTATTTAATCATTTATTCATAGAGTAAATTAAACCGTGAATAATTGGATTCCATACGATATTTAGCTTGCAATATAAATTTCCGATCTATTATTTGAATACGATGCTCAGTGTAGATTAAATTAAAAACTTATAATCACAAAATAGTTGCACCGTAAAAATGATTTAAGATATATATAAATCAAAATTGGGATGGCCTTAATTCGCGAATAGTAAATAAAAAGAATCGATTTTCGCATTCGACTTCTATTTGGATTTATTTGGAGTTTTATTTGAATTCTAACCGAATTCAAACCAATTTTCGCACGTAACTATAGAGCCCGAGGGAGTTGCAGATCCAGGTGAAGGCCAAGACCCGCAAGACCTTGAGCAAGGCAAGTCATCACTATCCCTTGAACATATTGATCCCAATTGCGAAATTGTTTTGTTTACAAATAAAATTGCATGCAATAATATACATCCCACTTGTGATTATGCCATACCTTGATGATTGTTTGCCTATTATTTCCTTTGTAACCATGTTTACGTACGAGTCCCTAGTCGATTATGACAAGTGCTTAGCAATGCTATTCTAGAATTGTGCATACTCATATTTATCAAATGCTATATGCTTGGGCAATTACCTTTGGGAAGGTAATTGAGATACGGCATGTGGAGACATGAGCGCCACAGTGCCATGATGTTGATGATATGATTTGTGAAAAGAAAAATAAAATTAAACAAATGTTTTCGACTGGGGCGGACGGAGGATTTGGGTGGTATCCGGAAAAGGCTAGTACCGTCCCCGGTCAATTAAGGACCGAGCCATGAAGTTAAGCATGAAACGACTCCCGTACAACCGCACTTCTCGTATGGGTATAGACCTAGCGGAATAGATAGCTGAGCAGAGGCAGTATCCATGCATAGTGGTTTCTTGATGTGTGAGGCAGGGGCTCTACGGTGGGGCAGCCATTGGTAGAACCGCGAGGCGGGTGTCTACAGTGGTGTCGCCATCGGTAGGAATGCCATGTGAGAATTTAAACTTAATTAACTTAATGCATGTGTGAGTTCTTCTTCCCCGGGTGCGCCAGAACTCCTCACACTGCTAGAAACTGCGTACGCCTAGAGTGTATGAGGATGTCAAGTTCATGGAGCGGGTACTGCCAATGCGAGGTTATCGAAAAGCTTTGCCGTGACGCGTCTCATGTGTTGGGACGAGGCTCATGTGTTGGGCAGTCGCGGAGTGCGGGTAAAGTGTACATCCACTGCAGTGTGAGTAAACCAAATCTATTCGAATAGCCGTGCTCGCGGTTATTGAGCACCGGGACGTGTATTACACTTGGCTAGACTCTGAATTCTTAAACTTGTGTGGGTTGGGATAATTGCATGATGATTTATATGCTGTTGGAGCCACTTCCTGAGAGTAGGGAATGTGGATGTCCTCAGAAAACCATGACGACATAATGGCGGGAAGCCATCCTTGGGACCACAATGGATGGTGGACAGAACCGTCATTGTTTAATATGAACACTGGTATTAAAACTTGATCAGTCTGTGCTAGGTCTTAGGTTTGTGAAAAGAATTATAAAACTTGCTTTACGCAAAAGAGCCATAACAATCCTTCAAATTTCCCTATCATGTGCATTGTTGCTGTGATGACTTGTTGAGTACGGTTGGTACTCACCCTTGCTATATACAAACTCAATCAGAGACTGGAGATGAAGCGTCAGAAGATCCCTATGCCTACTATCAGGAGGGAGATGAAGACGATGGGGTCCAATAGGTCTTAGATACGGTCGTTGCCTGTGGCAATGGCGTGCCGCTGCCTCCATTCTCCGCTGCCTTACCTATTCTGCTTTTGGAATGTATTCCGGACCTTTCGGTCCGATGATTTAAGACAATGCCTGCGGGTTTTGATGTAATAACTTGATTTAGATATTCGTGTATGTGTACTCGATATTTCAGCTATGGATTCGTGTGTACCAGACTACTTGATCCAGGGAAATGGTACGGTTTACACGATTGATTCCTGTTATAAAAACGGGGGTCTACAGAGCTGGTATCAGAGCCATACGACTGTAGGAAAAGACCAAAAGGTGCCCCACCCCTTTTCTAAGTTGGCCAAGGGAGAAATTCCCACTTAGTAATATTTTCAAAAATAAAAACGCTATGTTTACAAAACTCGGTACAATTTTCATCCTACTCTTAACTAATTTTCTTTACAAAACAAGTTTTACTCTTAACTGACTTTGGATTTCTCTCAAAAATTAGATGGCAGATCAGGATTCACCCGCCGCTTGGGAGATGAGCGTACCCCGCTCGGAGGGTTACGTCATCGAGCTACACCGGTTGATGAGGCGTCTACGATACCCCAGCTCTCCGATCTACCGAGTGAGGCCATGTGGATCTGTTTGGGAGGCTCGAGTCGAGGTTCACACACGAGTTCCTCCGGAGTTAGACTACAGCTTCTCGACACGATACTATCGCGACCTACCAGAGAACGCGATGCAGGATGCAGCACGGGAGGCCTTCCTCAGACTTAGCTCTATCCACCGAGCTGAGTTGACTAGTACTGAGTTTGCCCACCACCCATTTCGAGAGGAGAGCAACTCCCTCTGCACAGTTCAGGACACGCCTTGCTGCTACAACCCGATTGTGACCCGGCTGTCACGATGGGCTGAGGCAGCAGACGACTTTTACGAGGAGGCTCTGTTGGAGATCGACAACCAGCAGAGGCGTGTGGGAGAGTTAGAGACTGAGGTGACGGACCTCACAGCACAGCAGCTTCAGCTGGAGGAGGAGCACCAGACTTGGGGCAGTGAGATAGACTCACTGAAGGCACAGCTCCAGACCCACGGCGACCAGTTCCAGCAGTTGTCCGATCAGTACAACGAGCGCCGCGGAATGGTGGATACACTTGAGGAGCAGTTGAGAGAGAGTCAGGAGCACGTCAGTCAGTTGGAGGCGCAGCTTCGAGCAGCCACGACCAGCACCACCGGAGCTTCTACTTCCACAGCGGTAGGGCGTGACCGCTACTTCTTCCTCACTCCGCCATACCCACCAGCCTTCCACGCTCTTTTGGGAGAGGCTGGCATGCTGGCTACTGAGTCAGCACCTTACCTGGAGGACCAGACAGTGACACCGCCACCTGCCCCGGAGATTGTGCACACACCACAGATCCCTGTACCTCCTCCGCCGCTGGGTTCCAGTTTGGAGACCCCGATCCAGATCAGTTCCGAGTCAGAGGGGACCGACGTCGAGTCAGACACCACTGATTCTTCAGAGGATGAGATCCCTGTTCCCCGCATCACCTTCCTCGGAGGCCCTCGCACCCTCAGCACTGCTCGCAAGAGCACACGACCTCCGGGCAAGAAGCCCAAGCCTGACGCGGAGGCCACTACTTCCGAGCCGTGGGGACTCAGATTCGCCCGTGCCAGCGACCACCCTCTACCTGCCCCAGGATCCTGCGGATGGTTGGACGACTAGACCGGAGGATGACCGCAGCTTCGATCTCGCTTCAGTTGGTTTCTTTTTGGATTGTATGCGAGACACACCTCTACCCCTTACCTAGATTGACGAGTAGTTTGATAGCTAGTTTGAGGTATTTGTTGGATGAACTTTATTTGGACTGCGTATGTATGCAGTCACTTGCATCATGAGTTATGTACTGTTTGTGGAAATCTATGATGTTATTTATGATATTGTTGTTGTTGTGTTGAAAATGAGTTTATTCCACCAAGCTTGCAAAACAAAGTTCACACCAAAACAACTCCCTTAATGGGGTAGAACCATAAGAACTAGTTAGAAAGTTAGGATACTTACTTAATCGGCCTACACAGATGGCAAGCCGACGTAGGGAAATTACCCTGACCACCCCTTGGGGATCGGACATGCGAGCAACCATGGATCAAGATCCTAGACTAACCGAACGTGCCGGAGGCATATTTACCATGCTACCTCTGAAGGGAATGCCTATCGTGCAACGATTTGCCGATGTGTTTCCAGAAGATCTACCTGGGATGCCACCAGATCGGGATATAGAGTTCATTATCGATCTGATACCCGGAACTGCTCCCATATCCAAGAGACCTTATCGGATGCCAGTCAATGAGTTAAAGGAGCTTAAGAAGCAAATCCGAGAGTTGCAAGAAAAGGGATTTGTACGTCCCAGTTCTTCACCTTGGGGAGCCCCAGTGCTGTTCGTCAAGAAGAAAGATGGTACCATGAGGATGTGTGTAGACTATCGTTCGCTGAACGAAGTCACTATTAAGAACAAGTATCCACTACCACGGATCGATGATCTTTTTGATCAGCTCAAAGGAGCAAAGGTATTCTCCAAGATTGATCTTCGATCAGGATACCATCAATTGAAAATTAGGACTGGGGATATACCCAAAACAGCGTTCTCAACACGCTATGGGTTATATGAGTTCACCGTAATGTCGTTTGGTTTAACCAACGCCCCAGCTTACTTTATGAATCTCATGAACAAGGTGTTCATGGATTACCTGGACAAATTCGTGGTAGTATTCATCGATGATATATTGATCTACTCCAAAGACGAAGAAGAACATGCTGAGCACTTGCGTTTGGTACTCGAGAAACTTCGGAGGCATAAATTATATGCAAAATTTAGCAAGTGTGAGTTCTGGTTGAAGGAAGTCGCTTTTCTAGGCCACGTGATCTCAGCCGGCGGAGTAGCAGTAGACCCTGCTAAAGTGGAAGCCGTTACGGAATGGAAGGAACCCAAATCTGTGACGGAAATTCGGAGTTTTCTAGGCTTGGCCGGATACTACCGGAGGTTCATTGAAGGATTCTCTAAGATAGCCCGGCCAATGACACAGCTACTCAAGAAAGAAAAGAAGTTTGCGTGGTCAGAACAGTGTCAGAAGAGCTTTGAGCAGCTCAAGGAAAAGCTGACCTCTGCACCTATTTTAGTCCTTCCTGACATCAGAAAAGACTTTGTCATATATTGTGATGCATCGAGGCAAGGGCTAGGAGGAGTACTAATGCAGGACGGAAAGGTTGTGGCCTATGCGTCGCGACAATTGCGACCACATGAAGAAAACTACCCTACCCATGACCTAGAGCTTGCAGCTGTGGTTCATGCGCTGAAGATTTGGAGACATTATCTGATAGGAAACCACTGCGACATCTACACCGACCACAAGAGTCTGAAGTATATCTTCACCCAGTCAGACCTCAACTTGAGGCAAAGACGGTGGCTGGAGTTAATCAAGGACTATGACTTGGAGGTTCACTATCCCCCTGGCAAAGCAAACGTTGTGGCTGACGCGTTGAGTCGGAAGAGCCATTGCAATCATCTTGAGGCGGAAGGAATGGCTCCTGAGCTTAAGGCGGAAATCGCCCAGCTAAACTTATATATAGTACCTCGAGGACAGATAAACACCTTGGACATTCAACCCCTTTTGAGAACCCAAATTGAAGAGGCTCAGAAGGACAACCAGGAGATCCGAGAGGTGACGGAGCGTCTAGCCGCAGGCTTTGCAAAGGAGTTTTCAACCGACGAGAAGGATGTCCTATGGTACAAAAAGAGGATTTATGTACCCGAGCAGGGTGGACTGAGAGGATTAATCCTAAAGGAAGCTCATGAATCGGCGTATTCATTGCACCCCGGAAGTACTAAGATGTACCAGGATCTGAAGGAAGGATACTGGTGGCCCAACATGAAGAGAGATGTGGCAGAGTACGTAGCGCTCTGTGACGTTTGTCAGAAGGTGAAGGCTGAGCACCAGAGACCAGCAGGTTTGCTGCAACCCCTTAGGATCCCCGAATGGAAATGGGATGAAATAGGTATGGATTTTATCGTCGGGTTGCCCAAGACTGCAACCGGATATGATTCCATCTGGGTGATTGTGGATCGACTCACCAAGACAGCAAGATTCATCCCCGTTAAGACAAACTATAGTAGTGCCAAGCTAGCCGAGTTATATATGGCCCGTATAGTATGTCTTCACGGTGTACCTAAGAGAATCATATCTGATCGAGGCACCCAGTTTACCTCTCATTTCTGGGAGAAAGTGCATGAGGCCCTAGGGAGTTACCTCGCGTTCAGCACAGCTTATCACCCACAGACAGATGGCCAGACAGAGAGAACCAACCAGGTCCTGGAGGACATGTTGAGAGCTTGTGCATTGGATTTTAGCAAGGACTGGGAGAGATGCTTGCCCTACGCCGAATTCTCCTACAACAACAGCTTTCAAGCAAGCCTGAAAATGTCGCCCAACGAGGCATTGTTTGGTCGACGGTGTCGAACCCCGCTAATGTGGTCCGAGACAGGAGAACGAGCAGTATTTGGACCGGACATTATCAAAGAAGCCGAAGAAAAGGTTCGTCTGATTCGGGACCGTTTAAAAGTGGCACAGTCACGGCAAAAGAGCTACGCGGACACCCGAAGAAGAAACCTAGAGTTTAAGGAAGGAGATTACGTATACCTAAAGGTTTCACCAATGAGGGGAACGAAAAGGTTTAAGGTTAAGGGAAAACTAGCGCCGAGATATGTGGGACCTTTTCAAATCCTCGCTAGACGAGGAGAAGTTGCCTACCAGCTACAGCTACCCGACATTATCGCCGATGTACACCCAGTCTTCCATGTGTCACAATTGAAGAAATGCTTACGAGTGCCGGAAGAACAAGCTCCGCTAGAGGAGATTCACATTAGCAACGATCTCACGTATCCAGAACACCCGATCCGGATATTGGATGAAGCAGAAAAAGGAACTAGAACCAAAACGTGGCGCATGTACAAGGTACAATGGAGTAATCACACTGAGGATGAAGCCACTTGGGAAAGCGAAGAGTTCCTGAAGACGGAATACCCGTATCTGTTCGAAAACCGGTAAGAAATCTCGGGACGAGATTTATTTAAGGGGGGTAGGTTTGTAACATCCTGAAAATTCGACTAATAAAAACAAAACTCTAAAAATGCGGATTTTCAAAAACTTTTAAATAAATTGCATCATGCCGATTTTATTCGCCTTTCTATTTGGATTTAATTTCGAAGTTCGTTAACCGCGAGTAAAGACTAATTAATTAGGAATAAACCCTAGAAATAAATTGGTGTGACAAATATAATTTAAAATAAAGATTAAATGCGGATTGAAATGAATAAAATATTATTGCAAACATATTGGAATCGATTAAATCTAAATGCCGTGGAATAAGAATTAACACTAATTAAAAATTCGAATAAACAAATGAAATATGAGTAAAATTAATTTAGGGTGAATACAATAATTGGAACAACACACAAATGAATAAAAATCAATATTACAACATTTAGAAAATTCAAAATTTAAATTTAAATGGAAATTGGGCTAAAATCGGGAAAAATAGAAAATGGCACTGTTCATTGCGCGCGAGGTGTTCGACGGGTTCCTTAACCCGGCCCCCTCCCTTTTCCCCGCGCGCCGCGCGCCGAGTTCGCGCCGCCGCGCCCATTCCGCGCGCCGCGCGCCAAGTCCCACGCCGCCCCTCCGCTCCGCGCGCCGTCGCCGCCGCCGCGCGCGCGTTGTGTTCCCCAAACCCTCCTCTGCCTCGCCGTGCCGCTCCGCCTTCCCGTCGCCGTCGCCATCATCCCGTCGCCGTCGCCCATACCGTCTACACCGCGCGCCGTCGCCCCGAGCCCCGAGCCCGCACCCCCGCCATCGTCGCCGCCGCGCGCGCGTCGCCGTCCCGTCGCCCCGCGTGCCGTGCCGCTTCGCCTCCCCATCCCATCGCCGACATCTCAAGCCGCGCCGCGCGCCCGTCCCGTCGCCGCGCCGCCCGCGTCGTCGCCGCCTCGAGCCGCTCGGTCACCCCGTCCCGTCGCCGCGCAGCACGTCGTCCCCATCTCGGACCCCGCGCCGCCGCCTGCCCCATCACCGCACGTCGCGCTGCCCTGCCTCCTCCTTTTTGCCGCCGCACCGCACGCCCGCACGCCGCACGTCGCCTTGTCTCCTCCCCTCTGCCACCGCGCCGCCCGCCCGCATGTCGCCCTGCATCCCATCTTGAGCCCCGCACCGTCGTCCGCCCGCACGACGCCCTGCCCTTCCATACCGCCGTGCCGCCCGTCCCCTTCGTCGCCCCGCGCCCGCGCAGCCGCCGCCATTAAAGCCGCCGCCACCCCTCTCCTTTCCATTTCCCCCTCTTTCCCTATAAATTCCGGCCCCCCCCCCCCCTCTCCTTCCCTTCACACCCATTCTCGTCCCTCTTCTTTCCCCTCTCATTTCCCCCTTCTCCACCGCGCCGTCGCCGTGTCGCCGCACTGCCGCCATCAAACCCGCCGCACCGTCGCTGCATCTGTGCCGCCGCGCCGCCATCTCCGTGTGTCGCGCCTTGCGCCGTCGTCGCCACCGTCGTCGTCGCCGTCGTCACCGTCGGTGAGCCGCGCCCCTTTCCCCTTGCGCCGTCGCCGTCGCCGTCGCCTCGGGTAGGGAGAGAGAGGGAGAGAAAGCCGAGAGGGAGAAGGAGAGAAAAGGAGAAGAGAGGAGGAAGCCGGGGGAAAAGAGAGAGAGAGAGAGAGGAAAGAAAAAGAAGGAGAGAGAGAGAGAGAGGGAGAGAGGAAAACAGAGAGAGAGAGAGAGAGAGAGAGAGAAAGAAAAGAAAAAGAAAGAGAGAGAGAGAGGGAGAAAGAAAAGAAAATAGGAAAGAGAGGAAAAGAAAAGAAAAGAAAGAAAAGAAAAAGAAAAGAAAAATAAGTAAATTAGAAAGAAATTAGAGGTTTAGAAAATTTAAAATAAATTAGAATTTAATTATAGATTAATCGTAGAATTGCAAAAGTAAATATAAAATATAGATTATTCTTGGTAATTGTAATAAGAAATTATTTCGCGGTGGTAATTTAAATATGAATTAATGATTAAATACAATTAGATAAAACCTTATAGATTTTTATAGGGGATAATTTCTATAAATAATCGATTCACGGTGGAAGTTCGGGTTTAATTAATAGGGATTTTAGACGCGTATTGTATTTAATCATTTATTCATAGAGTAAATTAAACCGTGAATAATTGGATTCCATACGATATTTAGCTTGCAATATAAATTTCCGATCTATTATTTGAATACGATGCTCAGTGTAGATTAAATTAAAAACTTATAATCACAAAATAGTTGCACCGTAAAAATGATTTAAGATATATATAAATCAAAATTGGGATGGCCTTAATTCGCGAATAGTAAATAAAAAGAATCGATTTTCGCATTCGACTTCTATTTGGATTTATTTGGAGTTTTATTTGAATTCTAACCGAATTCAAACCAATTTTCGCACGTAACTATAGAGCCCGAGGGAGTTGCAGATCCAGGTGAAGGCCAAGACCCGCAAGACCTTGAGCAAGGCAAGTCATCACTATCCCTTGAACATATTGATCCCAATTGCGAAATTGTTTTGTTTACAAATAAAATTGCATGCAATAATATACATCCCACTTGTGATTATGCCATACCTTGATGATTGTTTGCCTATTATTTCCTTTGTAACCATGTTTACGTACGAGTCCCTAGTCGATTATGACAAGTGCTTAGCAATGCTATTCTAGAATTGTGCATACTCATATTTATCAAATGCTATATGCTTGGGCAATTACCTTTGGGAAGGTAATTGAGATACGGCATGTGGAGACATGAGCGCCACAGTGCCATGATGTTGATGATATGATTTGTGAAAAGAAAAATAAAATTAAACAAATGTTTTCGACTGGGGCGGACGGAGGATTTGGGTGGTATCCGGAAAAGGCTAG
Organism: Oryza glumipatula; assembly: GCA_000576495.2. NCBI lineage: Eukaryota > Viridiplantae > Streptophyta > Magnoliopsida > Poales > Poaceae > Oryza > Oryza glumipatula. Next base: position 29,189,896 of record CM002514.2, read on the forward strand.
TACCGTCCCCGGTCAATTAAGGACCGAGCCATGAAGTTAAGCATGAAACGACTCCCGTACAACCGCACTTCTCGTATGGGTATAGACCTAGCGGAATAGATAGCTGAGCAGAGGCAGTATCCATGCATAGTGGTTTCTTGATGTGTGAGGCAGGGGCTCTACGGTGGGGCAGCCATTGGTAGAACCGCGAGGCGGGTGTCTACAGTGGTGTCGCCATCGGTAGGACTGCCATGTGAGAATTTAAACTTAATTAACTTAATGCATGTGTGAGTTCTTCTTCCCCGGGTGCGCCAGAACTCCTCACACTGCTAGAAACTGCGTACGCCTAGAGTGTATGAGGATGTCAAGTTCATGGAGCGGGTACTGCCAATGCGAGGTTATCGAAAAGCTTTGCCGTGACGCGTCTCATGTGTTGGGACGAGGCTCATGTGTTGGGCAGTCGCGGAGTGCGGGTAAAGTGTACATCCACTGCAGTGTGAGTAAACCAAATCTATTCGAATAGCCGTGCTCGCGGTTATTGAGCACCGGGACGTGTATTACACTTGGCTAGACTCTGAATTCTTAAACTTGTGTGGGTTGGGATAATTGCATGATGATTTATATGCTGTTGGAGCCACTTCCTGAGAGTAGGGAATGTGGATGTCCTCAGAAAACCATGACGACATAATGGCGGGAAGCCATCCTTGGGACCACAATGGATGGTGGACAGAACCGTCATTGTTTAATATGAACACTGGTATTAAAACTTGATCAGTCTGTGCTAGGTCTTAGGTTTGTGAAAAGAATTATAAAACTTGCTTTACGCAAAAGAGCCATAACAATCCTTCAAATTTCCCTATCATGTGCATTGTTGCTGTGATGACTTGTTGAGTACGGTTGGTACTCACCCTTGCTATATACAAACTCAATCAGAGACTGGAGATGAAGCGTCAGAAGATCCCTATGCCTACTATCAGGAGGGAGATGAAGACGATGGGGTCCAATAGGTCTTAGATACGGTCGTTGCCTGTGGCAATGGCGTGCCGCTGCCTCCATTCTCCGCTGCCTTACCTATTCTGCTTTTGGAATGTATTCCGGACCTTTCGGTCCGATGATTTAAGACAATGCCTGCGGGTTTTGATGTAATAACTTGATTTAGATATTCGTGTATGTGTACTCGATATTTCAGCTATGGATTCGTGTGTACCAGACTACTTGATCCAGGGAAATGGTACGGTTTACACGATTGATTCCTGTTATAAAAACGGGGGTCTACAGGATTCAAGGTAGGGATTCGATATTTTTGGAAATGGGAACAGGTATTTGGCGAGGGTTCAAAGGAGGCGATTGAATTTTCGGAATTAGATTTCAGAGGCTTGATTTGGAAGGAGGAAATCTCGAGGTGGAGGATTTTGATGGCGACGAGAGGGAACAACAATGGAGATTTGAATTGAGATCCACGGCACAACTTAGACCCGCACACAAGGAACGAAATTTTTGAAATTGGGATTTTGCCGAAATTAGTTTTTAACGCCTCACGAAAAGTGGAGCGTTACACCGTCCAGTCGTCCAGGGGAGGTGTGCGTAGTACTCCCTTTGTCTCCGTAAAAAACCAACCTAAAAATGGATGAGACACTATCTAATATATAACGAATATTGGTAATGCCTCATCCACTATTAGGTTAATTTTTTATGTGACGGAGGGAGTAGATGCTTGTTGAAATGACTGCTGCATCTAACGTTCCCGTGGGTGAGTGGTGGCCTGCGCTCCACATGCTCGACGAAATGCCACACTGGAGAAGTGGAGATATGTCGTCCAGCCCATCTCCGCGTGAGGCTACATGGACATGCCGATCGACACGTTAGTAATTCCTCTCGTTTTCTAGCAGAGCAATTTTATAGTCTTTAATGAGATAACATGAGTTACTAGTATTAAATACAATAGAAAAAGTGGTACTTTATGGTACCTTCTCTAATTTCTCTTTCCAGCATTTCCATTTTTTACCTGATGAGGCAAGACAACGACTGATGGAGCACGTACATGGCAAATTCTTATGCATTAAACTGAACAAAAGCTGTCGCTGTCTGAATTTCAGAAGCATATGCATGTGTAATTAACAAGCCCATCATCAGATCAACATCAACTAATGACTAATGTAATCCAAACTAAGTATGCATGACAGTGATAGTCGTGGTATTCCACGCGGCAGCACAATGTGCGTATGGACTACAGGACTGCATTACCCACCACGAAATTATGTTCTTTCCTTCTACAGATAACATATAACAACTACTAACTACTCTGCTGAAAAATGTTTTGTTTCTTCGGTTGATCAATGACGCCATTGCTGACACTCCATTGGAGTATATACTACTTCCTCCGCTTCAAAACATAAAAACATAAGGATTTCTACGTTATTTAGCTAACACTAAGGTTCTTAGTCAAAAGATTCTCTGATATATCCTTTCACTTGTCAATTTTAGAAGTTTGAATTGTTTAGATTCTTTTCGAAGCATCCAATATGCAACTAGCTAGGTTTGAAATTATTGGAGTAATTAAAATCATGATAATCAGTGCAAAAACGTTTATATTGTAATACAAAATTTAAATGTTATTTATAGAAAGGTGGAGTAATTACTATTTGTGATAATTATACAAGCAATAAACCTCACTCATCAATCATCATTCAGTTATGTCGTTGCATGCGTGTTGTGCTAGTTGTGCAATATCCTCCCAACACTTCAATTAATCAGAAACGCCATAAGTTTTAACTTTTGGCATGTCGTTTGGTCATTTTATTTTATTTAAAAGAATAAGTATTATGGTATTTATTTTATTGTGGCTTTTTTACAATTAAAAACCTTACACATAACTTATATCTTTTATATTTTCATTAAAATTTTAAATAAAGAAAAATGGTACGTAAAATGTTATATCAAAAGTCGCTGGTGTTATCTATTATGAAATAGAGATAGTACTAGTTAATTACAACATACTAAGTTAAAATAAATGCTTATATTTTTACACGGGAAGTAACATTTTTAATGGTGGCGAAATGTCAAACCAACATCCATTTTTCAGCTTACGCAACCACCATGACGTAAGCATGCTCGATCACACTTATAGGTGTATTGTATGCTTCGCGGCTAGCTTGTTTTTGACGATTTCGTCTACTGCCTCTCCGCTCTCCTGCATCAGCTGTTATCTCGTAGTAATTCAAGATGACTGGATCACTACGTGTGGCTTGAGTGACTTGACAACTTCCTTTTTTTTTTAAGTCACTTGACTACTTGATTACAGTTTTTGCGAGATAATAATTAGTTCGTCTCTCTGTCTAGCTAGCCAACCATATAATCGCATGAGGCTCTTAACCATATGTAGTGGCATGCATAAACACATACACATTTAAGCAAAGTGAAGACGTTAATTAATTAATTACTCAAGGATATGGAGTCACTGAGCAGCGTGTCGACGATCGTGAGGATCGCGCAGGAGATCGCCGGCGCGGTGTCGACGGTGAGCCGGAACCGGAGCCGGTGCCGGAAGCTCGCCAAACGCGTGGAGTGCATCGGCGATCTGCTGCGGGAGCTAGAGTCGTCGTCGGCGGCGGCGGCCGGCGCCGGCGACGACGACGACGAGGCGACGAGGAGGCTGCTGGCCGTCCTGGAGGACGCGCTCCACCGCGCGCTGGAGCTTGTGACGTCGTGCCAGGACAGCGGGTGCCCGCGCAGCCTCATCGCCGGCGGCCGGATGGCCGGCCTGTTCGACGAGGTCGACGGCGACATCGACCGCTGCCTCCTCGAGCTCGGCGTCGCCAACCGCATCCTCATCACCCGCCTCGAGGGGCTCCTCCACCGGAACGCCTTACGCTCCTGTGATCTGGCGCCGCCGTCGTCGCCGTCGCCGGCGACAATCGGAACGGAGACGGAGACGACGGTGACGGTTAGGATCGGCATGCCTCGCGTCGAGCACATCGAGCACCGCGTCCACACGGTGCAAGGTTCAAAGAAATTTGCATACTCCTCCGTCTCAAATACTTGTCCATTTCAGTTTTGTTCTAAATTAAAGTACTTTTATGTTTATGGTTAATTTACAAAAAGAATAATAAATCAGATATTGGTTCAAAAAATAACCAGCATCAACAATGTAACATTGTTGTACACGTGGGACATGGCAATGCAGGAGCGACCAACGTGGCATCTGTTGTTGCCTCCAGCAAGGACCACCTCACTGACAAGTCAAGCGCTGCTCCACGTGGTAGTGTAGGAGTGACCGATGTGGCAGCTGTTGTAGCCTCCAACAGGGACAAGTTTACCGTCAAGTCCAGCACAGCTACACGTGGCAATGCAGGAGTGACCGGCGTGGCACCTGTTATAGCCTCGGACAAAGATAAGTTCACCATGAGGTCTGGTACCGCTACACGTGGCAATACAGGAGTGGCTAATGTGGCACCTCATGCAGCCTCCAACAAGAACAAGTTCACCACCATCAGGTCCGATGCCGCTACACGTGGCAATGCAAGGGTAACCAACGTGGCACCTGCTGCAGCCTCCAACAACAACAAGTTCACTGTCAGGTCCAGCGGTGCTACGCGTGGCAATGCAGGAGTGACCAACGTGGCAGCTGTTGTAGGCTCCAGCAAAAATCAGTTCACCGCCAGGAATGGTGCCACTAGCGTCGCAACCTTGTTGCAAGAGCCACCATCAAACGGGTATGGCTACTGGCCATATGCTGATGAGGAGGGGCTCACCACCGGTGAAAGCTACAGCGATACTGCCGGTGGTGGCCGATTCGACGCCGTTGCTGCCGCCGCTACCTACTACTACTATTTCCCGCCATTTCAGCACATGTTTAACGAAGAGGACCCTACCAATGCCTGCACCATTCTCTAATATTGGGCACTTGGTTCTTTGGTAAGGTCATCTGCACAGCGTTTCACAGAAGAAAATTAGAATTGTGGATTGACCGGCCACTGCTGAAAATGTGGTTGTCTAGGCAGGGACAGTTGGATCCATGAGTTCACGTTAGGTTGTGTACAATTGCATATGCAGAGTTTTTGACAATGTATGAATAATTATGTTTTTTTGACCTATAAAAATAAAATTGATATCTCTGCATTACTACTATAAAAAGTGGAGTTGTCATTCCTCCCACCACAAGCGTGTAACGCTAGAAAAAGAAAAAAAAAGTAAACTGGTAAAGAAACTCGCAAGCATTTTAGTACATCACCGATGAGGAGTCATTGGTGATGGTGCGATCATGAGGCCTAATCTTCAACGAAGCATATTTGACCTATCACAATATAATGTAACAATCGTAGGTTTCCACCCCAAATAAGCCGACCACGTAGGATACCAGGTTGTGTAGTAGTGGTTACTGTTGGACCTCACTCGATCTGGAGCTTCATTTTCTACGAAAATTCTAATTATCCAATTTCCAATGCGTCAAATTGAACTACTAACTTCACTTGAGATCCAAATTAATACTCCCTCCATTTTATATTATAAGTTGTTTTCCTTTTTTTTCTAGGCAAACTTTTTTTTAAAGTTTAATCAAGTTTATATAAAAATATACCAATTTTTTCAACATAAAACAAATATATTAATGTTAGTTTTAATGAAACTAATTTAACGTTATAGATGTTGTTAATTTTTTTTTAAGAAAATGAAGAAAAAATTATAACGATTTATAATATTAAAAATGGAGGGAGTGCTATTTTGTTGGGCCAGCCCGGAGAGGCTGATGAAACAAAGGAAACAAATGAGATTACGTTGGAGATGGATTCTAATATCTCGAGTGGACGTCCACCCATTTATTGTATGTTAACTAAATGGTAACGTAAAATTTTCAAAAAAATTGATAAGATAGATCAATATATAATATATCACTCCACAAACATGCAAGTATTCAAATTTAACTTATATAAGTTGTAAAAAAAATAACAAATTTAACTGTAAATATACATATATTAATTTGAGTCTTGTTTGTTATTTTTGTTACAATTTGTAGAAGTTGAATTTTAACTTGCATGTTTGTGAAGTGATATATTACATATTGATATATCTTGTTTCATATTTTTTTGAATTTTTTCATAACTATTTAGATGACATATAATAAACGGGTGGACGTAAAACGGGTGGACGTTGACTCCAGCTGTTAAAACAGTTTCATTACGTGACCGATGAAGTGAAGGTTTTGCTAGCCTTCTCATCTCATGGACGCTGCTTGCTTATGTTTGCCGGCTGCCTCCTTTCCCCAACCGCCGCATTGGCCGACCGCTGCTGCTAACTGCTTCACCCCACCGTCGCCGCCGCCTCTCCACTGCCGCCTCCGCGCCATGCCCTCCCCGGGTCCCTCGCACTCCTCGCCGGTCGCCGAGTTCCCGCGCACCGGCTTCGCCTTCTACTTCCGCCGACGGGGATGCCCTGGCCGCCGCGCCCCACCTGTTCGACGCAATGCCCGACCGGAACCTGGTACACCGCCGTGTCTGGCTGCGTCCGCTGCGGTCACGACGCCACAGCCGTGGAGCTTCCTCGCGGCATGCCAGAACGAACGACCGTAGGACGTATCTTTTCAGGTAACCTTCCTGGCTCGAAGAGCATCCTCCTTTGCTTCTAACATTATCAACACTGTCAATGTACAGCACGCCTCGTTCAGGTGCTATTTTGGCATACATCCCAATGTGCCTAATCAAACAACTGTAAAATGCAAAGAAACTTACTGGTTGATACAAAGAATACTGAAAGGAGAATTAAAACTCCAAAACAGCAGTGAAATATACCATACGTCCATACGTCCCCGAGTTTAACCATATAAGGCGTATATAATTGTCCCTAACATCGTGGTGAGAGGAGAGGACCTAACACGGTAACACTGAGTACAATTGTCCCTTCATCACTTCCTAAAAGACTCCATTCCCATCATATGTCCGATTCACAAAGGATAAAATGCTGTTGGTGTTTACTCATCACAGTGCAGTGGTGCACAAGCATATCATCACCATCAATCCATCATGCTCCAAAGTTCAGTTCAAAACAAATCAACACACGCTGCTTGTTCTTTGTGTTTTCATACTTGAGAAGGCCTCCAACTTTTTCTATAGGTCAGCAAAAATATCCAATACAAAATGAGAAAGAAACAATCAAGAGCTTAGCCACTCAAATACAAAACGGGAATGCTGCTGCTGCTGCTGCTGCTGCTGCTGCTACCATGGGGAGAATGAGTAGATTCCAAAGCAATTGTTACTCTAGGAATATGCTGGATCTTGTGCCATTTTGGATGCCCATTTGTTTTGCAAGACCTCATGAACTCGTCATCGCAGGCCCCCAATCCAAACTCCTCAAGAGATTGGGGCAGCTCTGGAAGCGACTGAATGTTCAAGCAAAAATACATCTTCAGTTCATGGAGTGACATGAGTTGCTTCAGATTATCTGGCAAGAAGGTCCAGCTACTTTTCCAAAGCCAGAGTGAACGAAGATGAACGAAAAACTCAAAGAGTTCAGGGGCAGGTCTCAGACGGCTGCATCCACTGAGCTCAAGGTCGCGCAGGTACTTTGGGCCTTTGTGACCCCCGATCATCCAATCTGGGTAGCTCAAACTGTGATAGTCTGTTATTTCTAGCTTTTCAAGCTCCAATGGTGGGCAAAGGCCATCAAGCACCTCTGCCTCAACCTCTGGACTGCAGCTCTCATCATCCCAGACAAGTACCAGTTCTTTCAGGCGTTCCTTGCCATCTAATTTGGCTTCAAGAGCTTCCTCCTTGCTCCCAATGTTTTCAAGACCGTGGATATGTAGCTTGCCACGAAGCTTGTTTAGGTGTCTCAGCTGCTGTAACTCATACCCTGGTTCCTTCTTTACTGGGAACAATGGTAATGTTTGCAGTGACGTTAGCATGCCGATGTTTGGACAATTCAGATCAGCCATGGCGATTATATGCTGCAAGTTGATGAGATTACTCATGTCTTCGCCAGAGGGAAACACTAAATCTCCACATACACCAAAATCTAGCACATGCATATAGCGAAGCTTGGCAATTGTGCTTGGTAAAACTTGTCTGATCAAGGTTGTCCGAAAACAAAGATGGCGTAGATGCCTCAGTTGACCAATAGATTCTGGGAATGAGAACACATGCGATCCTGTGATGATTTTAACGCTCAGTACCCGCAACTTCCTCAGCCTCATGAACATTCTTTCAAATATCTTTTCTTCAGTTGTTATTTCTGTAATCATCGTTCCAGTAATCATCCCATTTTCAAAACCTTTTCAGTAATCAACGTTTTATTATAACTCTCGATATAAAGGTGGCGAACATCTCCAGGAAGATCTCCTGTCCAGCCATTCTCAACTCTGAAGCAATCATTTCTAGCAACCTTCTCTGCTAAATCATGAAGCAGATCATGAACCGTGAAGTATTCGGAGGCACCAAACCTTCCTGCTTGTTTTTCTCCTAGTTGCAGAAATGAAACTGATACCAATTCCTCAAAGTACTTTCTACCAACAGCCTCCATTTCTAATCCTACTTCAGTAGTCGTTATAAACCCTTCTGCCACCCACAAGTTAATTAACTCATGGCGTTCCAGCCGATGTCTTCTGGGGAAAATACTGCAGTAAGCAAAGCACCGTCTTACCTGCTGATCAAGGTGCTGGTAGCTCCACCATAGAGCTCCCATTGTCTCATTCAAGAGGTTCTGATTCCGAGCATCTTTCCAAAAGTCAATTGTTGGTCTCATGTGTAGTTGCCCTCCTACTATTCTGGCTGCTAGAGGTGATCTCTTCAGCTTTTTTGCAATGTCAGATCCTATAGCTCTGAATATCATCCGTATCGCGTTCATCTATGCCTGCACCGTCGAGAGCATAATGCATGAAAAGTTCAAGGAACACACTGTCATCCAATTCAGATATCGGAATACATTTTGCAGCACCCAAAGCTAATAATGCATCTCTAGTTCGACTAGTTAGTAGGATCTTACTTCCTAAAGCCCCAACCTTAAGTGGAAAAAGAATCTTTTGTAGATCCTCCTGACTGTCATCCTTGTTGTACCATACATCATCTAGTACCAAAAGGAACCGTTTTCGACTCAATGCCTGTTCCAGCTTCTGCTCTAGGGTGTTAAGACTATTGAACTGAGGGCAAGAGTTCCCTGTAGCCTCTTCAAGCATCTTACTGAAAATCTTATCCACACTAAAATTCCTAGAAACACGAACCCACATGATAAGGTCGAAATGGCCAGCCTTTTTCTCTTGCCTGTCCCTTTTCTCATGGGCACAAACATACTGTGCAAGGGTAGATTTTCCAGACCCAGGAATGCCATGGATGCCAATGATGGAACGGGATAATGCACGACTGGGTTCATGTTGACCATCATTTTCTGTCTCATGAAGCAATCCTAAGATCTTATCACGATCTTCATCTCGGCCAATTACTACAAATGGAGGAGATGCAGTAGTGACTGCAATATGTGAATTGTCAGAAACAGTTTGTCTCTTGTTGATATTACTGTGGCTTGGCAAATTCAGAAGCTGCAAAATTTTGTGTCCATCGTTGATAATATTTTCTATCTTCTTTAGGATTTTCTTCAACTCCAATTTTGACATATCAGGAGGAGCATCATCTGAAGGCTGTAAAACAAGATTATTAGCAGGTCTGGTTTTTATGGTATCTACAGAAACTCATCGATCATTCATCACCACCCCCCTCACATAAAAGGACTGAGATAACTTGCGTAAATTTATGGAACTGGCACACTAAACATTTGTATAAAAAGATAAGGATTCTTTGAAGAAAATTGAACTTCCGCAGTTCCCTCCAAGAACGACTGCTAAAATGCATTGCACATTAGGTCTTTCGTACCCTATCTCCTTCAAGTTGAGTCTCCAGTACCATATTTCCTGATACGATTAGTGATGGATTGTTACAGATAGCTTGAATTTGTACATAATTGTTTCCTAGGACGTTGGTATCTCCGGTGGCGGTTGTTGCAGGAAACAAGAACACAGTGAGGCGAGGTACATTAGTGGCAAGCTAATCTGCAGCAGCCACAGATATTGGTACAAGCATGTACAGATGTACTGAAGAGGGATATTGTTTTGCAGCACCAATTGCACTTTTTTAGTTTGACAGAAAGGAAATCTGCACTGGAAAAGAATATCCTGTTTTGTAGATTTAATGTTATGATTCAGTTCAACAAAATTCATTTTTCTTTCTGATTACCCTATGTGAAAGAAAAAATTGACTCATTCAATTTCTTTTTTCTTTCTGATTACCCTGTGTGAAAGAAAAAAATTGACTCATTCCAGTGAATACTACCAAGGGAATCTATAGTTCAGTTATACTAAGGAATGTTGTGTGTTCTAGGAATATATAAGCTCAGTTATAGCACATAGGTTGATGCTGATTCAGAGTTCTTGCAGGCGCAGTACAATTATGGATGAATTTGTTATACCAACAAAATACTGTAGCCCTTGCAAGGAAATCTTAATCGAACAGAATATGAAAAGATTTCTGGTGTTGAGCAAATCACAAAAGGGTTTCCTTTCCAGGGTGTAAAAGATTACAAAGCTTTCAACCAGGTCCTTAGTATTATGACACAACCAACAGTTGGATAAGAAATACAAGAGCAATAATAGCAGGCAAAACATATTGGCATATTATGACACAACAAAGTTCACCTTCAGACTTCAGAGGGTCTCAAGCAGGACAGTAATACCTGGTGTTTTAGGCGGACGCTCTTCGGTAGGGCAGATTGGAGCATATTCACCAGATTCCTCCTACGAGGAGGCCTGCCGTTTGACTCCAAATTGTCATCAGGCTGAGATGAGATCTGCCTTTCAAGACGGTGATACTCAACATCATCCAAGATGTCTTCAGCTTCCAGCACGGCCCCTGTGAGGACTCTCCTCAACTGCTTCCAGCACTAGTTCCAGCTGTAGAACTTTAGTCTGAAGTTGTTTCAGCTTCTCTGATCCATGAAAGCCGAGGTAGGAGAAGCCTTTGTTGAGGATCTTGGTGATGATCGGTGAGACGACCCAACCTTGGGGGGGGAGGGGGTGGGGGGGGGGGCCGGGAATTGGGGATGTGCTGCCCTGCAAGTTCTTGATTTCTCTTGATGTACATCCTGGATGTAAGGACAGAATCCCATTACTTCCATCGCCATCTCGGTTTACTTTTGCAACCAGTCACTGTATTCAGTCATCAACTTGCATTTGGCATGTTGTCACGATATGGTTGCAACTTATTTAATTTTTTTAGGCAAATGCAATTTTTAATTTCCATATGCTACTTATTTTCCTATCCAGCTATTCTTTCAGAAGACCATATCCAGTCTGTCCATCGCCATGGTGAGAGGAGAGGACCTAACACAGTAACACTGAGTATAATTTTTTTTTCGAACGACTCGCACGAGATGGTGCGAAGTTCTATTGATAGAGCATGAAAAAATTACAAGATTACGACCTTGGAGGGTCGTAGCCAGGAAAAAGAAAAAAATTATACCACCACCCACACACCGACATCGCCAACACACAAGCCAGGAGAAGGCTAGCACCGGACCGGCCGCCGCTAAGCGGGACCGACCGCCCCTAGACTGTAACATCCTGAAAATTCAAGACAATAAAAAAATCACTAAAATTTCGAACTTTTTAAAACTTTTGCATCATGCTGGGCGTTATGGTTGTCATTGCTTGCCAAATATAAATTATAACAATGGAGAATCAAATTAATGGCGTACACCTGAACAATAAATATATGATACAAGAATACATTAGTGCACAAGAAAGCAAGCCAAATAAAATATTAATTTCTATTATAAATCATAGATCAAATATTAAACATTCGAACCATGCTGATGGCTTGATACCATGATTAGCTAAAAGACATAGTGAAATCAAATCTAATTCATTTGAATCCAGTCTCACATGAAATATAAGAACACATGAAATGATGATCCCCACTATAATGATCGTGTTTATAAATAAGTAATTCATCAGAATATATAGATTGATAGTTAGAACATTTCGCCGAGTTCCTCATGACATGAAAATCACTCATATAGAACAATGGTCATATCAACCAATTTAGGCTTTATATATAAACAAGAATGCGTGGGAGTTTAGTTAAACGATTAGGTTAATATTGTGCCGAATCTCAATTTACTATTTATGGAATAAATAGATTGAACCTATCCGTGTAAAATAAATATAATTTAAAATAAAGATTAAGTGTGGATTGATATAAATAAAATAATTTCGCGATCATATTCGTATCAATTTAATTTAAACGCGAATGGAATAGGAATTAAACAACTAATTAAGAATTCAAATAAATAAATGAAATATGAGTAAAATTAATTTAGGATGAATTCAATAATTGGAATAACACACATAATGAATAAAAATCAATTTTACAACAATTAGAAATTGCAAAATTAAAATTAAATGGAAAATGGGCTGAAAATCGGGAAAATCGGAAAAGACACTATTCATCGGCCGCCAGGTGTTCGACATGGTCCCCTAACCCAGCCCCCTTCCTCTGCCGTGCCGCGCGCTCTGCCTTCCCGTCCCGTCGCGCCCGCACGCCGCGCGCCCGGCCGCCCCGAGCCCTTGCCGCCGCGCCGCCGTCGCCCTTGAGCCCCGCGCCGCGGCTGCGCCATCGCGTCACCCCCGCCATTTCATCGCCGCTGCCGCGACGCGCGCGTCCCATCGACCGTCCCATCGCCGCGTGCCGTCACCGTTGCCGACGCCCCGCGCCATCGCCGTCGCCGCGTCGTCTCGACTGCCGCCGCGCGCCATCGCCATCGCCGCTGCCGCGCCGCACCTGCCGCCGGCGCCCTCGAGCCTGCGTCGCCATCCGTCGCGTCGCCGCCCGTCGTGTTCCGCCCCGAGACGTGCGCCACCGCTGTCGCCGTTGCCGTTGACGTCCCGTCGTCGCGCGCGCATCCCATCGCCGCCTCACGCCCCGCGCGTCGCTCGCCGTCGCGTCATCGCTTCGAGCCCGCCCCGCACGTCGCTCTGCCTCCCCGCACCGCCGCCCGACACGTCGCCCGTCGCCGCACGTCGCTTTGCCTCCCCATGCCGCCGCGCAGCACGCCCGTCCCCTCGTCGCCTCGCGCCCCGCGCAGCCACGCCGTCGTCGTCATCGGTCGCATCGTCTCGAGCCCCTCCCCTCCGCGCGCGCTGCCGTCCTCGCCCCCGCGTCGCGCCCCGTGCCGTGCCGCACCGCGCCGAGCCCCGCGCCACTCCCGTCACCACGTCGCGCCATCCCATCGCCGCGCCGCGCCGCCCCGTCGTCGTTTGAAGCCGGCCACCCCTTCCCCGAGCCCTATAAATACCCCCTCCCCTTTCCCTTCCCTCCCCACGCCATCTCCCCTCTCCTTCTTTTTCTTTTTTCCCTTTTTTTTTTCCTCCCCTCCACCGACGCCACATTCCGCCGCCGCGCCGCCGCTACCGTGCCCCGGCGCCTCGCCGCCGCCGCGCCGCACCGTCGCCTTCGTGCCGCCGTCGCCGCCGCCGTCGTCGGTAAGCCGCCGCCTCCTTCCCTTGCTCGGTCGCCGTCGCCAGAGAAGGAGAAAGAAGAGAGGAAGAGAGGAGAGAAGCCGGGAGGAAGAGAGAGAAGAGAGGAAACAGAGAGAGAGAGAAAAGAGGATGGAAGAGAGGAGAGATTAGAGTGGGCCCCACGTGTTTAGTGAATAGTAATCCCCTTCTTAATCTCTATTAGTTGAGTCTATTACATGTGGGTCCGGGTGGTTAAAAATCTAATTATAGAGTTTTTATAATTCCGAGTCTATGACATATGGGCCCCACCTGTCATTAGCTCCCTCCAATTTCCCTTTAGAAAAATAATTCTATAAAAAGAAAATCAAGACCTTGACCCCACCTGTCAGCTGCGGTGGGAATAAAAATAATGAATTAGGAACAGTACTATTTCACAATTATTAGAATTAATTCAAATTTGAATCTTTACACTAGCATAACTTATTCGTTTTAGCTCCGATTTGAGTGAAACTTGAACCTAAATTCATCTAAATTCATAAGCTTTCCAATGGTAAACAATTCACTATTTAATAAAATATATTTATAATTATAAAGCAATTAATATCAAATGATTAGATAATAGTTAACCTAAATAATGTGCCAATAAATAAAAATGGATATTGTACAGTAGAATATTTATCATTAATATGTTTTGTCACTGTAGCAATCACATGAATTAATTATATCAATGTTTGAAAATAATGGATGTATAGGAAAGTGTTAGTGCTACTTATTAATCTATGTCCAAATATAACTAAAATCCATGACTTATAAATTATTTACATAAAGTATAGCCTCATACTATGTAACTAAAATATAAACACATATTGAATCTTTAACTTGTTTAAGGAGATTAATATCTGAGCTAGTTGTAGTTGGACCACTTAAAATTAAGGTAGTCGGTACAACATCATATCGAATGGGATAATATATATACGCGATTTGGTTGACATCCATTAATCAAATAAAGCCATCTTATTCACATGTACTAAATAGCTTATAGTAAATAGCAACTATTCAGTAAATGATCCAATGATTAAATATTGTTGCACACACATACATTGTACATTCCAATTTAGATATACGGTATATCAAAAACCGACCCTTTTGTGTATAGTAAACTAATGAGTCTATGACAAACATCTATAGTGGATAAAATATTAATTACAAATCTTGACCTAATATAATTGTAAATTAGGACTATTCATTGTAAAATTATGAGATGGGATAATCCGTAACCATAATACGATTAACCTAAACAATTCTAACATACAAAGCATGGGTAATTGTTAACCTTTTATAATTTATTTTGACAAGTAAAATATGTAAAATAAAGCCTCCATTAATAAAATAATAATACAAATGATTCACAGTAATTATTTGACCGATCCAAAATCCATCCAGCAACAGAACCTCTAGTATATAACTATCCTAATTAGATAGATGCATACATAGCCATAATCCTTCCATAGTCATTTGATAGACTAAACCACCGATTAGCCAGATATATATGTATCCCATAAATGCTATGTTGGTTAACTCCTAAATAGACCACGATGACAATAGAAAGATTAAGAAACGTTAGCCCTTAGCGTGATTGGAATTCCCTAGCAAGCAATAATAGTATGAGCAACCCTAGGTGCGACCCTAACAAGTACATTTTGTTGTGCATATTTGATTGTTGTTTGAATATTGGTTTTTCTCGCGTATTATAGACTTGGTGTATCGGTTAGTCGTGAGGCAACGTCTGCAGCTTCCAGGAAGTGAAGGTTGATCAAGATTGTATCAAGAATAAGGACTACTCTGAGCAGGCAAGTCATCACTATCCCTTGAACATGTTGATCCCAATTGCGAAATTATTTTGTTTACAAATAAAACTGCATGCAATAATATACATCCCACTTGTGATTATGCCATGCCTTGATGATTGCTTGCCTATTATTTCCTTTGTAACCATGTTTACGTATGAGTCCCTAGTCAATTATGACAACTGCTTAGCAATGCTACTCTAGAATTGTGCATACTCATATTTATCAAATGCTATATGCTTGGGCAATTACCTTTGGGAAGGTAATTGAGAAACGGCATGTGGAGGCATGAGCGCCACAGTGCCATGATGTGATGACATGATTTGTGAAAAGAGAAACAAAATCAAACAAATGTTTTCGACTGGGGCGGACGGAGGATTTGGGTGGTATCCGGAAAAGGCTAGTACCGTCCCCAGTCAATTAAGGACCGAGCCATGAAGTTAAGCATGAAACGACTCCCGTACAACCGCACTTCTCGTATGGGTATAGACCTAGCGGATTAGATAGCTGAGCAGAGGCAGTATCCATGCATAGTGGTTTCTTGATGTGTGAGGCAGGGGCTCTACGGTGGGGCAGCCATTGGTAGAACCGCGAGGCGGGTGTCTACAGTGGTGTCGCCATCGGTAGGACTGCCACGTGAGAATTTAAACCTAATTAACTTAATGCATGTGTGAGTTCTTCTTTCCCGGGTGCGCCAGAACTCCTCACACTGCTAGAAACCGCGTACGCCTAGAGTGCACGAGGATGTAAAGTTCATGGAGCGGGTACTGCCAATGCGAGGTTATCGAAAAGCTTTGCCGTGACGCGTCCCATGTGTTGGGACGAGGCTCATGTGTTGGGCAGTCGCGGAGTGCGGGTAAAGTGTACATCCACTGCAGTGTGAGTAAACCAAATCTATTCGAATAGCCGTGCTCGCGGTTATTGAGCACCGGGACGTGTATTACACTTGGCTAGACTCTGAATTCTTAAACTTGTGTGGGTTGGGATAATTGCATGATGATTTATATGCTGCTGGAGCCACTTCCTGAGAGTAGGGAATGTGGACGTCCTCAGAAAACCATGACGACTCAATGGCGGGAAGCCATCCTTGGGATCACAATGGATGGTGGACAGAACCGTCGTTGTTTAATGTGAATACTGGTACTAAAATTTGATCAGTCTATGCTAGGTCTTAGGCTTGTGAAAAAGAATTATAAAACTTGCTTTGCGCAAAAGAACCATAGCCATCCTTTGAATACCCCTATCATGTGCATTGTTGCTATGGTGGCTTGCTGAGTACGGTTGGTACTCACCCTTGCTATTTATATATCTTTTAGGAGAGTGTTGAAGAGAAGCCCTTGTCGGTACGCTTGCGTACCCAACAAGATGATCGGAGTGCGGCCTTGTTCTAGGTCTCGTTCCCCAGTCGACTGCCTGTGGCATGTTAACCGGGCCCTTATATTATTTTGCCTTCCGCTGTTGTTCTCTGATAGTTGTTGGCCTACCTGGCCCTAATGTAAGTATTTAACTCTTTTAGCCTGAATTCATTCGTGATATGTTGTGATCCAACTATGTATGTGTGTACCAACTACTGATCCAGGGATTGGTACGTATAAACACAGAAGATTTCCGATTTCCAAAATCGGGGGTCGACAGGGTTGGTATCAGAGCCTATCGACTGTAGGACGAGACCCTAGATAGAATGGCCGCTAGTTTAAGGACCCTATATTTTACAAAGATATTTTTAAATGCAAAAAAAAAAAAAAGGGTTGTGAAAACATTCAAATGTTGTTTCTCATCTTACCTCTCTTCAAAAATATCTGATTCCGATACGCCAAAAAGAAAAAAAAAAAATTTTGATACCTTACATCTCAACCCTTCCTTTGACAAGGCGATTTTACCACTTGATTTGTGATTGAAAAATATTGGTTCTATATTCTCATCCACATTTCAAAATTATAGGATAAGAACCGAAAGCAATTAAGACGCTATAGGAATATTATTGATTGTGCCGAAACCTCATCCTCGAAAGTAGACGATTGCATCATGTTATATGAAAAACAAGGTAAAGAAAAAAAGGAGAGAAAATATCAGAAATTAACTCATCAATCATGATAACTCATTATTGTTAGTACTAGTTTCCTCTAGTCACACACTCGTATAGTAGAAGTGAAGTCTCGACTAAGCCGGTAGTGACCATAGAAGCTCTACCTGCGACATGGGAGTTCATAAAGAACAATAAAGAGAAAAGAAACAAACTGCGTATCTATGAGAAAGCCCGGCAAGAATGCTAAGTTGTTTCCATAAACATACAAGGATCTGAAGATTATGGATCAAAAAGGAATATAAGATGGTGTGCATATATGGAAATTTAATAAAAGGAACCATGTTTTCGATAAGAGTACATGGACGAAGGATGAAAGAGATTTGAATTTATTGGATTTTAGCTTTAGGGTTGCTTCAAAATTCCAAGGACAAGTCAAACTTATATGGATTTAATCCCCTTAAAACTTTGTTTTATGAGTTGTCTTTAGAAAATATTGAAAAACAAATGAATTTTTGCATTTTGAAATATAGTCTTACAAAGAAAAATTGCTTCAAAAGAGAAAGGAAATGTTTGTTTCAAACTATGTAATTGCAAAATTGTCCCCAAAGCCGCTCTGAAATTATATTAAATTTTGGGAATGGTCAAAATTAGCTTGAAAAGAAAATTTTCTCTGAAAATTATTTGTGAAATTTTGATTCCAAATAATGTGTTGCAAAATTTTCCAAAATAGAACTTCATTCAAAACCAAGTTTTGAGAGCATGTCTTCGAAAAACATCATTTCAAAAGGTTTTCCAAGTTGAATTTCAATAACTATTTGCCTAAAGCTTTGCTAAAAAAAAAAGAGAGAAAAAAAAAAAAAAGGGATTGCGAAACCTTTCCAAATGCTTTGTGAAAACCCGTTTCTAAGTGATTATTTCCATATGAAAATGTTGCACTTTCTGAAAAAAGTTCAAAAAAAAAAAAGGGGTTTCATGAGTTTTCTTTTGAGGTGTTCAAAAGTATTGTTGTTTCAACTATGAACCATGCATACAAACTATATGGTATCTTGGCCCTATTGGCAATAGTTTTCTTTTGCGAAATAAAATCAAATGTTGTTTTGAAAGAAAAATTGATTACAAAAGTTTTTAGTTGCCATGTTGCTTTTTGTTAAACATATGTATGATTATGCAAAATCTTGCTTGAAAAATATATTTTCAAATTATATTTGGTGAGAAAATGCGTCTCTTGAAAATTTTAAATGTTTTGCAAACATCACTTCGAAAGGATATTTGTGCAAAATCATTTTGATAAAAAAAAAAAAAATCTACTTTGTGAACGCAAAAGCATATATTCTTTTAAATTGTTTTCAAAATTTCTTATTTTAAGGGGGGTAGCCTATGTGGAGAAACCTCAAGAGAATCAAATAACTTGTGAAAATATGGATAAGGAATACAACATATCAAGTTCTATTCACCCTTGTACAAGGAATTTTGAGTATATTCAGCACCGTATGACAGTAAATCGTCGACAAGGTTTATAATGTGTTAAGGTACGAAGGATTGAATAGAGGAAGTACAAAAACAACAATTCAGCATTGTCATGCTACTATTGATGCCAAGAATTTTAGTTTACTAACCATCAATCTGCTAACTTCTAACAGAATAACCTACCACGGGACGTGAGGACATGGAACAACTAACGCCGAGAAACAAGAATTTCTTCAACTCTCAATAACTGCAGAATATGGAGATAAGCCAATCCACGCTACTACCTGAATATCCTTCCCAAACTTCCCGTGTCCAAGAATGGGTTCAATCCCCACAAAAGCCGGAAGACTACACCCTCGGTCTAAACCACCCAAAGCAATACCCTACAAATGAGAGCTATCAACTGATTACGACAAGACGGAAGGCAAATGTCACATGTTTTGGTTGTGGGGAGAAAGGACATTATGCCAATAAATGCCCCCAAAGAAGGTTGAGAGTTGGACCGAGAAGGAATTTGCCTTGGCACCCAATATGCAATATAAGACCAGGAATATTACCAACGCCAATGCCCTGTTCAGGGAATCCAAAACTTCCGTATCAACCATTTCCTAGACAAAAGACTACACAGCATTGGTGGAAAGGAGAACGGAAAAGAAAAGCGTCATCACTAATAACATATGCTGAACTTGATCTCAGTAAAATGGGAATAGAAATCGGTGATTTGCCTGAAGAAGTTGAAAAGCTACAACTATGGCAACGAAAGAGAGATGGCTGTTGTTTTTTCTTGTGGACAATTTGGACATTATGCGATAGGCTGTACTCAAGACACCAATGAAGAACAAGAAACACTGCCTTCACAGATCAGCCCGGAAGAGGATAGAATTCCAGACCCATCCAAAGGAGTTTCGAAGATTAAGGCATGTAGTCGTTGCGGAGAGGTAGGACACTACGGTAGTAATTGCGTTACTCAATGCCCCTACTGTGACGAAGACCATCCAAATGGAGAATGCCCTACAACGAAGATCACGTGCTTCCTCTGTGAAAAGACGGATCATGTGCCCCAAGACTGTCAACTAAGTCCGTTGCTGACCAAGACGGCGGAAGTACAAAGAGTGTCGCTTCGCTTCGCTCATCGACTCATGACATCCAGAAGCCACAAAGACCTGGGATTTCCTACTTTTGATTAGCATGTTTGTTGTCGAACAATATTCAAGCCAAAATAGTTTAATGTCTCCGTAGTCCCACTAAATCTCGGGGACGAGATTCCTTTAAGGGGGGTAGGTTTGTAACATCCTGAAAATTCAAGACAATAAAAAAATCACTAAAATTTCGAACTTTTTAAAACTTTTGCATCATGCTGGGCGTTATGGTTGTCATTGCTTGCCAAATATAAATTATAACAATGGAGAATCAAATTAATGGCGTACACCTGAACAATAAATATATGATACAAGAATACATTAGTGCACAAGAAAGCAAGCCAAATAAAATATTAATTTCTATTATAAATCATAGATCAAATATTAAACATTCGAACCATGCTGATGGCTTGATACCATGATTAGCTAAAAGACATAGTGAAATCAAATCTAATTCATTTGAATCCAGTCTCACATGAAATATAAGAACACATGAAATGATGATCCCCACTATAATGATCGTGTTTATAAATAAGTAATTCATCAGAATATATAGATTGATAGTTAGAACATTTCGCCGAGTTCCTCATGACATGAAAATCACTCATATAGAACAATGGTCATATCAACCAATTTAGGCTTTATATATAAACAAGAATGCGTGGGAGTTTAGTTAAACGATTAGGTTAATATTGTGCCGAATCTCAATTTACTATTTATGGAATAAATAGATTGAACCTATCCGTGTAAAATAAATATAATTTAAAATAAAGATTAAGTGTGGATTGATATAAATAAAATAATTTCGCGATCATATTCGTATCAATTTAATTTAAACGCGAATGGAATAGGAATTAAACAACTAATTAAGAATTCAAATAAATAAATGAAATATGAGTAAAATTAATTTAGGATGAATTCAATAATTGGAATAACACACATAATGAATAAAAATCAATTTTACAACAATTAGAAATTGCAAAATTAAAATTAAATGGAAAATGGGCTGAAAATCGGGAAAATCGGAAAAGACACTATTCATCGGCCGCCAGGTGTTCGACATGGTCCCCTAACCCAGCCCCCTTCCTCTGCCGTGCCGCGCGCTCTGCCTTCCCGTCCCGTCGCGCCCGCACGCCGCGCGCCCGGCCGCCCCGAGCCCTTGCCGCCGCGCCGCCGTCGCCCTTGAGCCCCGCGCCGCGGCTGCGCCATCGCGTCACCCCCGCCATTTCATCGCCGCTGCCGCGACGCGCGCGTCCCATCGACCGTCCCATCGCCGCGTGCCGTCACCGTTGCCGACGCCCCGCGCCATCGCCGTCGCCGCGTCGTCTCGACTGCCGCCGCGCGCCATCGCCATCGCCGCTGCCGCGCCGCACCTGCCGCCGGCGCCCTCGAGCCTGCGTCGCCATCCGTCGCGTCGCCGCCCGTCGTGTTCCGCCCCGAGACGTGCGCCACCGCTGTCGCCGTTGCCGTTGACGTCCCGTCGTCGCGCGCGCATCCCATCGCCGCCTCACGCCCCGCGCGTCGCTCGCCGTCGCGTCATCGCTTCGAGCCCGCCCCGCACGTCGCTCTGCCTCCCCGCACCGCCGCCCGACACGTCGCCCGTCGCCGCACGTCGCTTTGCCTCCCCATGCCGCCGCGCAGCACGCCCGTCCCCTCGTCGCCTCGCGCCCCGCGCAGCCACGCCGTCGTCGTCATCGGTCGCATCGTCTCGAGCCCCTCCCCTCCGCGCGCGCTGCCGTCCTCGCCCCCGCGTCGCGCCCCGTGCCGTGCCGCACCGCGCCGAGCCCCGCGCCACTCCCGTCACCACGTCGCGCCATCCCATCGCCGCGCCGCGCCGCCCCGTCGTCGTTTGAAGCCGGCCACCCCTTCCCCGAGCCCTATAAATACCCCCTCCCCTTTCCCTTCCCTCCCCACGCCATCTCCCCTCTCCTTCTTTTTCTTTTTTCCCTTTTTTTTTTCCTCCCCTCCACCGACGCCACATTCCGCCGCCGCGCCGCCGCTACCGTGCCCCGGCGCCTCGCCGCCGCCGCGCCGCACCGTCGCCTTCGTGCCGCCGTCGCCGCCGCCGTCGTCGGTAAGCCGCCGCCTCCTTCCCTTGCTCGGTCGCCGTCGCCAGAGAAGGAGAAAGAAGAGAGGAAGAGAGGAGAGAAGCCGGGAGGAAGAGAGAGAAGAGAGGAAACAGAGAGAGAGAGAAAAGAGGATGGAAGAGAGGAGAGATTAGAGTGGGCCCCACGTGTTTAGTGAATAGTAATCCCCTTCTTAATCTCTATTAGTTGAGTCTATTACATGTGGGTCCGGGTGGTTAAAAATCTAATTATAGAGTTTTTATAATTCCGAGTCTATGACATATGGGCCCCACCTGTCATTAGCTCCCTCCAATTTCCCTTTAGAAAAATAATTCTATAAAAAGAAAATCAAGACCTTGACCCCACCTGTCAGCTGCGGTGGGAATAAAAATAATGAATTAGGAACAGTACTATTTCACAATTATTAGAATTAATTCAAATTTGAATCTTTACACTAGCATAACTTATTCGTTTTAGCTCCGATTTGAGTGAAACTTGAACCTAAATTCATCTAAATTCATAAGCTTTCCAATGGTAAACAATTCACTATTTAATAAAATATATTTATAATTATAAAGCAATTAATATCAAATGATTAGATAATAGTTAACCTAAATAATGTGCCAATAAATAAAAATGGATATTGTACAGTAGAATATTTATCATTAATATGTTTTGTCACTGTAGCAATCACATGAATTAATTATATCAATGTTTGAAAATAATGGATGTATAGGAAAGTGTTAGTGCTACTTATTAATCTATGTCCAAATATAACTAAAATCCATGACTTATAAATTATTTACATAAAGTATAGCCTCATACTATGTAACTAAAATATAAACACATATTGAATCTTTAACTTGTTTAAGGAGATTAATATCTGAGCTAGTTGTAGTTGGACCACTTAAAATTAAGGTAGTCGGTACAACATCATATCGAATGGGATAATATATATACGCGATTTGGTTGACATCCATTAATCAAATAAAGCCATCTTATTCACATGTACTAAATAGCTTATAGTAAATAGCAACTATTCAGTAAATGATCCAATGATTAAATATTGTTGCACACACATACATTGTACATTCCAATTTAGATATACGGTATATCAAAAACCGACCCTTTTGTGTATAGTAAACTAATGAGTCTATGACAAACATCTATAGTGGATAAAATATTAATTACAAATCTTGACCTAATATAATTGTAAATTAGGACTATTCATTGTAAAATTATGAGATGGGATAATCCGTAACCATAATACGATTAACCTAAACAATTCTAACATACAAAGCATGGGTAATTGTTAACCTTTTATAATTTATTTTGACAAGTAAAATATGTAAAATAAAGCCTCCATTAATAAAATAATAATACAAATGATTCACAGTAATTATTTGACCGATCCAAAATCCATCCAGCAACAGAACCTCTAGTATATAACTATCCTAATTAGATAGATGCATACATAGCCATAATCCTTCCATAGTCATTTGATAGACTAAACCACCGATTAGCCAGATATATATGTATCCCATAAATGCTATGTTGGTTAACTCCTAAATAGACCACGATGACAATAGAAAGATTAAGAAACGTTAGCCCTTAGCGTGATTGGAATTCCCTAGCAAGCAATAATAGTATGAGCAACCCTAGGTGCGACCCTAACAAGTACATTTTGTTGTGCATATTTGATTGTTGTTTGAATATTGGTTTTTCTCGCGTATTATAGACTTGGTGTATCGGTTAGTCGTGAGGCAACGTCTGCAGCTTCCAGGAAGTGAAGGTTGATCAAGATTGTATCAAGAATAAGGACTACTCTGAGCAGGCAAGTCATCACTATCCCTTGAACATGTTGATCCCAATTGCGAAATTATTTTGTTTACAAATAAAACTGCATGCAATAATATACATCCCACTTGTGATTATGCCATGCCTTGATGATTGCTTGCCTATTATTTCCTTTGTAACCATGTTTACGTATGAGTCCCTAGTCAATTATGACAACTGCTTAGCAATGCTACTCTAGAATTGTGCATACTCATATTTATCAAATGCTATATGCTTGGGCAATTACCTTTGGGAAGGTAATTGAGAAACGGCATGTGGAGGCATGAGCGCCACAGTGCCATGATGTGATGACATGATTTGTGAAAAGAGAAACAAAATCAAACAAATGTTTTCGACTGGGGCGGACGGAGGATTTGGGTGGTATCCGGAAAAGGCTAGTACCGTCCCCAGTCAATTAAGGACCGAGCCATGAAGTTAAGCATGAAACGACTCCCGTACAACCGCACTTCTCGTATGGGTATAGACCTAGCGGATTAGATAGCTGAGCAGAGGCAGTATCCATGCATAGTGGTTTCTTGATGTGTGAGGCAGGGGCTCTACGGTGGGGCAGCCATTGGTAGAACCGCGAGGCGGGTGTCTACAGTGGTGTCGCCATCGGTAGGACTGCCACGTGAGAATTTAAACCTAATTAACTTAATGCATGTGTGAGTTCTTCTTTCCCGGGTGCGCCAGAACTCCTCACACTGCTAGAAACCGCGTACGCCTAGAGTGCACGAGGATGTAAAGTTCATGGAGCGGGTACTGCCAATGCGAGGTTATCGAAAAGCTTTGCCGTGACGCGTCCCATGTGTTGGGACGAGGCTCATGTGTTGGGCAGTCGCGGAGTGCGGGTAAAGTGTACATCCACTGCAGTGTGAGTAAACCAAATCTATTCGAATAGCCGTGCTCGCGGTTATTGAGCACCGGGACGTGTATTACACTTGGCTAGACTCTGAATTCTTAAACTTGTGTGGGTTGGGATAATTGCATGATGATTTATATGCTGCTGGAGCCACTTCCTGAGAGTAGGGAATGTGGACGTCCTCAGAAAACCATGACGACTCAATGGCGGGAAGCCATCCTTGGGATCACAATGGATGGTGGACAGAACCGTCGTTGTTTAATGTGAATACTGGTACTAAAATTTGATCAGTCTATGCTAGGTCTTAGGCTTGTGAAAAAGAATTATAAAACTTGCTTTGCGCAAAAGAACCATAGCCATCCTTTGAATACCCCTATCATGTGCATTGTTGCTATGGTGGCTTGCTGAGTACGGTTGGTACTCACCCTTGCTATTTATATATCTTTTAGGAGAGTGTTGAAGAGAAGCCCTTGTCGGTACGCTTGCGTACCCAACAAGATGATCGGAGTGCGGCCTTGTTCTAGGTCTCGTTCCCCAGTCGACTGCCTGTGGCATGTTAACCGGGCCCTTATATTATTTTGCCTTCCGCTGTTGTTCTCTGATAGTTGTTGGCCTACCTGGCCCTAATGTAAGTATTTAACTCTTTTAGCCTGAATTCATTCGTGATATGTTGTGATCCAACTATGTATGTGTGTACCAACTACTGATCCAGGGATTGGTACGTATAAACACAGAAGATTTCCGATTTCCAAAATCGGGGGTCGACAGGGTTGGTATCAGAGCCTATCGACTGTAGGACGAGACCCTAGATAGAATGGCCGCTAGTTTAAGGACCCTATATTTTACAAAGATATTTTTAAATGCAAAAAAAAAAAAAAGGGTTGTGAAAACATTCAAATGTTGTTTCTCATCTTACCTCTCTTCAAAAATATCTGATTCCGATACGCCAAAAAGAAAAAAAAAAAATTTTGATACCTTACATCTCAACCCTTCCTTTGACAAGGCGATTTTACCACTTGATTTGTGATTGAAAAATATTGGTTCTATATTCTCATCCACATTTCAAAATTATAGGATAAGAACCGAAAGCAATTAAGACGCTATAGGAATATTATTGATTGTGCCGAAACCTCATCCTCGAAAGTAGACGATTGCATCATGTTATATGAAAAACAAGGTAAAGAAAAAAAGGAGAGAAAATATCAGAAATTAACTCATCAATCATGATAACTCATTATTGTTAGTACTAGTTTCCTCTAGTCACACACTCGTATAGTAGAAGTGAAGTCTCGACTAAGCCGGTAGTGACCATAGAAGCTCTACCTG
This sequence comes from Oryza glumipatula, assembly GCA_000576495.2. Lineage (NCBI taxonomy): Eukaryota > Viridiplantae > Streptophyta > Magnoliopsida > Poales > Poaceae > Oryza > Oryza glumipatula. The sequence goes on from CM002514.2 coordinate 29,215,933, forward strand.
CGACATGGGAGTTCATAAAGAACAATAAAGAGAAAAGAAACAAACTGCGTATCTATGAGAAAGCCCGGCAAGAATGCTAAGTTGTTTCCATAAACATACAAGGATCTGAAGATTATGGATCAAAAAGGAATATAAGATGGTGTGCATATATGGAAATTTAATAAAAGGAACCATGTTTTCGATAAGAGTACATGGACGAAGGATGAAAGAGATTTGAATTTATTGGATTTTAGCTTTAGGGTTGCTTCAAAATTCCAAGGACAAGTCAAACTTATATGGATTTAATCCCCTTAAAACTTTGTTTTATGAGTTGTCTTTAGAAAATATTGAAAAACAAATGAATTTTTGCATTTTGAAATATAGTCTTACAAAGAAAAATTGCTTCAAAAGAGAAAGGAAATGTTTGTTTCAAACTATGTAATTGCAAAATTGTCCCCAAAGCCGCTCTGAAATTATATTAAATTTTGGGAATGGTCAAAATTAGCTTGAAAAGAAAATTTTCTCTGAAAATTATTTGTGAAATTTTGATTCCAAATAATGTGTTGCAAAATTTTCCAAAATAGAACTTCATTCAAAACCAAGTTTTGAGAGCATGTCTTCGAAAAACATCATTTCAAAAGGTTTTCCAAGTTGAATTTCAATAACTATTTGCCTAAAGCTTTGCTAAAAAAAAAAGAGAGAAAAAAAAAAAAAGGGATTGCGAAACCTTTCCAAATGCTTTGTGAAAACCCGTTTCTAAGTGATTATTTCCATATGAAAATGTTGCACTTTCTGAAAAAAGTTCAAAAAAAAAAAAGGGGTTTCATGAGTTTTCTTTTGAGGTGTTCAAAAGTATTGTTGTTTCAACTATGAACCATGCATACAAACTATATGGTATCTTGGCCCTATTGGCAATAGTTTTCTTTTGCGAAATAAAATCAAATGTTGTTTTGAAAGAAAAATTGATTACAAAAGTTTTTAGTTGCCATGTTGCTTTTTGTTAAACATATGTATGATTATGCAAAATCTTGCTTGAAAAATATATTTTCAAATTATATTTGGTGAGAAAATGCGTCTCTTGAAAATTTTAAATGTTTTGCAAACATCACTTCGAAAGGATATTTGTGCAAAATCATTTTGATAAAAAAAAAAAAAAATCTACTTTGTGAACGCAAAAGCATATATTCTTTTAAATTGTTTTCAAAATTTCTTATTTTAAGGGGGGTAGCCTATGTGGAGAAACCTCAAGAGAATCAAATAACTTGTGAAAATATGGATAAGGAATACAACATATCAAGTTCTATTCACCCTTGTACAAGGAATTTTGAGTATATTCAGCACCGTATGACAGTAAATCGTCGACAAGGTTTATAATGTGTTAAGGTACGAAGGATTGAATAGAGGAAGTACAAAAACAACAATTCAGCATTGTCATGCTACTATTGATGCCAAGAATTTTAGTTTACTAACCATCAATCTGCTAACTTCTAACAGAATAACCTACCACGGGACGTGAGGACATGGAACAACTAACGCCGAGAAACAAGAATTTCTTCAACTCTCAATAACTGCAGAATATGGAGATAAGCCAATCCACGCTACTACCTGAATATCCTTCCCAAACTTCCCGTGTCCAAGAATGGGTTCAATCCCCACAAAAGCCGGAAGACTACACCCTCGGTCTAAACCACCCAAAGCAATACCCTACAAATGAGAGCTATCAACTGATTACGACAAGACGGAAGGCAAATGTCACATGTTTTGGTTGTGGGGAGAAAGGACATTATGCCAATAAATGCCCCCAAAGAAGGTTGAGAGTTGGACCGAGAAGGAATTTGCCTTGGCACCCAATATGCAATATAAGACCAGGAATATTACCAACGCCAATGCCCTGTTCAGGGAATCCAAAACTTCCGTATCAACCATTTCCTAGACAAAAGACTACACAGCATTGGTGGAAAGGAGAACGGAAAAGAAAAGCGTCATCACTAATAACATATGCTGAACTTGATCTCAGTAAAATGGGAATAGAAATCGGTGATTTGCCTGAAGAAGTTGAAAAGCTACAACTATGGCAACGAAAGAGAGATGGCTGTTGTTTTTTCTTGTGGACAATTTGGACATTATGCGATAGGCTGTACTCAAGACACCAATGAAGAACAAGAAACACTGCCTTCACAGATCAGCCCGGAAGAGGATAGAATTCCAGACCCATCCAAAGGAGTTTCGAAGATTAAGGCATGTAGTCGTTGCGGAGAGGTAGGACACTACGGTAGTAATTGCGTTACTCAATGCCCCTACTGTGACGAAGACCATCCAAATGGAGAATGCCCTACAACGAAGATCACGTGCTTCCTCTGTGAAAAGACGGATCATGTGCCCCAAGACTGTCAACTAAGTCCGTTGCTGACCAAGACGGCGGAAGTACAAAGAGTGTCGCTTCGCTTCGCTCATCGACTCATGACATCCAGAAGCCACAAAGACCTGGGATTTCCTACTTTTGATTAGCATGTTTGTTGTCGAACAATATTCAAGCCAAAATAGTTTAATGTCTCCGTAGTCCCACTAAATCTCGGGGACGAGATTCCTTTAAGGGGGGTAGGTTTGTAACATCCTGAAAATTCAAGACAATAAAAAAATCACTAAAATTTCGAACTTTTTAAAACTTTTGCATCATGCTGGGCGTTATGGTTGTCATTGCTTGCCAAATATAAATTATAACAATGGAGAATCAAATTAATGGCGTACACCTGAACAATAAATATATGATACAAGAATACATTAGTGCACAAGAAAGCAAGCCAAATAAAATATTAATTTCTATTATAAATCATAGATCAAATATTAAACATTCGAACCATGCTGATGGCTTGATACCATGATTAGCTAAAAGACATAGTGAAATCAAATCTAATTCATTTGAATCCAGTCTCACATGAAATATAAGAACACATGAAATGATGATCCCCACTATAATGATCGTGTTTATAAATAAGTAATTCATCAGAATATATAGATTGATAGTTAGAACATTTCGCCGAGTTCCTCATGACATGAAAATCACTCATATAGAACAATGGTCATATCAACCAATTTAGGCTTTATATATAAACAAGAATGCGTGGGAGTTTAGTTAAACGATTAGGTTAATATTGTGCCGAATCTCAATTTACTATTTATGGAATAAATAGATTGAACCTATCCGTGTAAAATAAATATAATTTAAAATAAAGATTAAGTGTGGATTGATATAAATAAAATAATTTCGCGATCATATTCGTATCAATTTAATTTAAACGCGAATGGAATAGGAATTAAACAACTAATTAAGAATTCAAATAAATAAATGAAATATGAGTAAAATTAATTTAGGATGAATTCAATAATTGGAATAACACACATAATGAATAAAAATCAATTTTACAACAATTAGAAATTGCAAAATTAAAATTAAATGGAAAATGGGCTGAAAATCGGGAAAATCGGAAAAGACACTATTCATCGGCCGCCAGGTGTTCGACATGGTCCCCTAACCCAGCCCCCTTCCTCTGCCGTGCCGCGCGCTCTGCCTTCCCGTCCCGTCGCGCCCGCACGCCGCGCGCCCGGCCGCCCCGAGCCCTTGCCGCCGCGCCGCCGTCGCCCTTGAGCCCCGCGCCGCGGCTGCGCCATCGCGTCACCCCCGCCATTTCATCGCCGCTGCCGCGACGCGCGCGTCCCATCGACCGTCCCATCGCCGCGTGCCGTCACCGTTGCCGACGCCCCGCGCCATCGCCGTCGCCGCGTCGTCTCGACTGCCGCCGCGCGCCATCGCCATCGCCGCTGCCGCGCCGCACCTGCCGCCGGCGCCCTCGAGCCTGCGTCGCCATCCGTCGCGTCGCCGCCCGTCGTGTTCCGCCCCGAGACGTGCGCCACCGCTGTCGCCGTTGCCGTTGACGTCCCGTCGTCGCGCGCGCATCCCATCGCCGCCTCACGCCCCGCGCGTCGCTCGCCGTCGCGTCATCGCTTCGAGCCCGCCCCGCACGTCGCTCTGCCTCCCCGCACCGCCGCCCGACACGTCGCCCGTCGCCGCACGTCGCTTTGCCTCCCCATGCCGCCGCGCAGCACGCCCGTCCCCTCGTCGCCTCGCGCCCCGCGCAGCCACGCCGTCGTCGTCATCGGTCGCATCGTCTCGAGCCCCTCCCCTCCGCGCGCGCTGCCGTCCTCGCCCCCGCGTCGCGCCCCGTGCCGTGCCGCACCGCGCCGAGCCCCGCGCCACTCCCGTCACCACGTCGCGCCATCCCATCGCCGCGCCGCGCCGCCCCGTCGTCGTTTGAAGCCGGCCACCCCTTCCCCGAGCCCTATAAATACCCCCTCCCCTTTCCCTTCCCTCCCCACGCCATCTCCCCTCTCCTTCTTTTTCTTTTTTCCCTTTTTTTTTTCCTCCCCTCCACCGACGCCACATTCCGCCGCCGCGCCGCCGCTACCGTGCCCCGGCGCCTCGCCGCCGCCGCGCCGCACCGTCGCCTTCGTGCCGCCGTCGCCGCCGCCGTCGTCGGTAAGCCGCCGCCTCCTTCCCTTGCTCGGTCGCCGTCGCCAGAGAAGGAGAAAGAAGAGAGGAAGAGAGGAGAGAAGCCGGGAGGAAGAGAGAGAAGAGAGGAAACAGAGAGAGAGAGAAAAGAGGATGGAAGAGAGGAGAGATTAGAGTGGGCCCCACGTGTTTAGTGAATAGTAATCCCCTTCTTAATCTCTATTAGTTGAGTCTATTACATGTGGGTCCGGGTGGTTAAAAATCTAATTATAGAGTTTTTATAATTCCGAGTCTATGACATATGGGCCCCACCTGTCATTAGCTCCCTCCAATTTCCCTTTAGAAAAATAATTCTATAAAAAGAAAATCAAGACCTTGACCCCACCTGTCAGCTGCGGTGGGAATAAAAATAATGAATTAGGAACAGTACTATTTCACAATTATTAGAATTAATTCAAATTTGAATCTTTACACTAGCATAACTTATTCGTTTTAGCTCCGATTTGAGTGAAACTTGAACCTAAATTCATCTAAATTCATAAGCTTTCCAATGGTAAACAATTCACTATTTAATAAAATATATTTATAATTATAAAGCAATTAATATCAAATGATTAGATAATAGTTAACCTAAATAATGTGCCAATAAATAAAAATGGATATTGTACAGTAGAATATTTATCATTAATATGTTTTGTCACTGTAGCAATCACATGAATTAATTATATCAATGTTTGAAAATAATGGATGTATAGGAAAGTGTTAGTGCTACTTATTAATCTATGTCCAAATATAACTAAAATCCATGACTTATAAATTATTTACATAAAGTATAGCCTCATACTATGTAACTAAAATATAAACACATATTGAATCTTTAACTTGTTTAAGGAGATTAATATCTGAGCTAGTTGTAGTTGGACCACTTAAAATTAAGGTAGTCGGTACAACATCATATCGAATGGGATAATATATATACGCGATTTGGTTGACATCCATTAATCAAATAAAGCCATCTTATTCACATGTACTAAATAGCTTATAGTAAATAGCAACTATTCAGTAAATGATCCAATGATTAAATATTGTTGCACACACATACATTGTACATTCCAATTTAGATATACGGTATATCAAAAACCGACCCTTTTGTGTATAGTAAACTAATGAGTCTATGACAAACATCTATAGTGGATAAAATATTAATTACAAATCTTGACCTAATATAATTGTAAATTAGGACTATTCATTGTAAAATTATGAGATGGGATAATCCGTAACCATAATACGATTAACCTAAACAATTCTAACATACAAAGCATGGGTAATTGTTAACCTTTTATAATTTATTTTGACAAGTAAAATATGTAAAATAAAGCCTCCATTAATAAAATAATAATACAAATGATTCACAGTAATTATTTGACCGATCCAAAATCCATCCAGCAACAGAACCTCTAGTATATAACTATCCTAATTAGATAGATGCATACATAGCCATAATCCTTCCATAGTCATTTGATAGACTAAACCACCGATTAGCCAGATATATATGTATCCCATAAATGCTATGTTGGTTAACTCCTAAATAGACCACGATGACAATAGAAAGATTAAGAAACGTTAGCCCTTAGCGTGATTGGAATTCCCTAGCAAGCAATAATAGTATGAGCAACCCTAGGTGCGACCCTAACAAGTACATTTTGTTGTGCATATTTGATTGTTGTTTGAATATTGGTTTTTCTCGCGTATTATAGACTTGGTGTATCGGTTAGTCGTGAGGCAACGTCTGCAGCTTCCAGGAAGTGAAGGTTGATCAAGATTGTATCAAGAATAAGGACTACTCTGAGCAGGCAAGTCATCACTATCCCTTGAACATGTTGATCCCAATTGCGAAATTATTTTGTTTACAAATAAAACTGCATGCAATAATATACATCCCACTTGTGATTATGCCATGCCTTGATGATTGCTTGCCTATTATTTCCTTTGTAACCATGTTTACGTATGAGTCCCTAGTCAATTATGACAACTGCTTAGCAATGCTACTCTAGAATTGTGCATACTCATATTTATCAAATGCTATATGCTTGGGCAATTACCTTTGGGAAGGTAATTGAGAAACGGCATGTGGAGGCATGAGCGCCACAGTGCCATGATGTGATGACATGATTTGTGAAAAGAGAAACAAAATCAAACAAATGTTTTCGACTGGGGCGGACGGAGGATTTGGGTGGTATCCGGAAAAGGCTAGTACCGTCCCCAGTCAATTAAGGACCGAGCCATGAAGTTAAGCATGAAACGACTCCCGTACAACCGCACTTCTCGTATGGGTATAGACCTAGCGGATTAGATAGCTGAGCAGAGGCAGTATCCATGCATAGTGGTTTCTTGATGTGTGAGGCAGGGGCTCTACGGTGGGGCAGCCATTGGTAGAACCGCGAGGCGGGTGTCTACAGTGGTGTCGCCATCGGTAGGACTGCCACGTGAGAATTTAAACCTAATTAACTTAATGCATGTGTGAGTTCTTCTTTCCCGGGTGCGCCAGAACTCCTCACACTGCTAGAAACCGCGTACGCCTAGAGTGCACGAGGATGTAAAGTTCATGGAGCGGGTACTGCCAATGCGAGGTTATCGAAAAGCTTTGCCGTGACGCGTCCCATGTGTTGGGACGAGGCTCATGTGTTGGGCAGTCGCGGAGTGCGGGTAAAGTGTACATCCACTGCAGTGTGAGTAAACCAAATCTATTCGAATAGCCGTGCTCGCGGTTATTGAGCACCGGGACGTGTATTACACTTGGCTAGACTCTGAATTCTTAAACTTGTGTGGGTTGGGATAATTGCATGATGATTTATATGCTGCTGGAGCCACTTCCTGAGAGTAGGGAATGTGGACGTCCTCAGAAAACCATGACGACTCAATGGCGGGAAGCCATCCTTGGGATCACAATGGATGGTGGACAGAACCGTCGTTGTTTAATGTGAATACTGGTACTAAAATTTGATCAGTCTATGCTAGGTCTTAGGCTTGTGAAAAAGAATTATAAAACTTGCTTTGCGCAAAAGAACCATAGCCATCCTTTGAATACCCCTATCATGTGCATTGTTGCTATGGTGGCTTGCTGAGTACGGTTGGTACTCACCCTTGCTATTTATATATCTTTTAGGAGAGTGTTGAAGAGAAGCCCTTGTCGGTACGCTTGCGTACCCAACAAGATGATCGGAGTGCGGCCTTGTTCTAGGTCTCGTTCCCCAGTCGACTGCCTGTGGCATGTTAACCGGGCCCTTATATTATTTTGCCTTCCGCTGTTGTTCTCTGATAGTTGTTGGCCTACCTGGCCCTAATGTAAGTATTTAACTCTTTTAGCCTGAATTCATTCGTGATATGTTGTGATCCAACTATGTATGTGTGTACCAACTACTGATCCAGGGATTGGTACGTATAAACACAGAAGATTTCCGATTTCCAAAATCGGGGGTCGACATAGACCAACAAAGGGACACATGCGAGATTGCTCCCAAGGGGATACCAAAACGACGTCTTCAAGAAGAGAAGCGACGGAAGACCGCCGCCGCCGTCCATCGGGACTCCAAGGAGCAAAGATTGGACTTTCACCCGGAAAACACCCGTGAGGGGTGAGACAGCACGACAACGCTCTCAGAAGGGGGAATGAACCATCGTTGTCGGTCCGGCCGAGGCCAAACTGGGTTTTCACCCGCCACTCACCACCTGTAAATCCACAGCTAGCGCACTGATGCTCCACCACCATACTAAGTATAATTGTCCCCTCATTTCCTGAGAGACTTCATTCCCATCGTATGTCCGTGTATGATTAGTTTGACCAATTAAGAGCTAACCATGATTGAAAGACTTCATTTCTATCGTTTTTGTACTCCAGAAGTCTAAACTGTTTTTTTTCCCTATAGGTCAGCAAAAATATCCAGACATCCAGTACAAAATTGAAGAGAAAAAAAAAATCAAGAGCTAGCCGCTCACCGGTAATCCTATCGTGTTCAGGCTTACTTTTAATTTGCAAAATTGGTAATTTTGGGTGCCATAGAACAAATTTTGAGAAGGGACTGCGCGTCGGGCGCCCGATCGGGGGTGGGAAAATCGGGCGCGCACGTCATGCTGACGTCAGCAAGCATACATGCATGCAAAACTATTTTAAACTATTTTTTCCTCTTCAATTATATATCCAAATCATGATCCGATTACATCATTAAATTTATTGTAATTAAATCTTTAAAACAAGACCACACATGGATATATTCCGAGAAAAAAATTTTTGGTTTATTATTGAATTATTTTAAAATATTACACGATGTTCCACCAAGTATATCGGAATTGTTTCACTAAGTAAATCGAAATTGTTTCAATCATTTAAATCGGATGTTGTTTCACCTTATATAAAAACAATGTTTCAGAGAATAGCGAAAGGATATTTCAATTCACTGCAACATTTGATTCATATATAGTGAAACATCATAAGTACACTAGGTGAAACATTTTTGGTGGAACAAGAAATGAAACGAATTCCCTTAATAGAGGGTTTTCATAATGTGGCTGATTTATTACAAAAGAATGTTTCAATTCACTGCAACATTAGATCTATACATAGTGAAACATTGTGAGTGCACTAGATGAAATATTTTTTGTGGAACAAAAAATAAAACGGATTCCTTTAATAGAGGGTTTCCAAAATATGTGAGTGATTTGTTATAACGGAGTATATGGTGGAGACCACATGGCAGGTGGGGGCAGAGACACGTGGTGGGGCCTAGGAGCACGTGCGCGTCGGGGGAGCGTCTGATTTTACTCCCCCTGGCCTTTTTCACCCGAGTAGGAGGATTTTCGCAAATTTTGCCTTAACACCCAGTTAGTTATGCATCTTAATCTCAGAAACTGCTATGGAATCTCGCTGGCAGGGGCGGATACAGCACGGGGGCGGCGGGGTCTCGAGCCCCCACTACTGCCGTGTAGACTATGAGAGTCCCCATGAAGACCCTGAAAGGGTCAATTAGGCCTAGAGGGGGGGGGGTGAATAGGCTAATTTAAAAACTTAAGTAAAGCGGAAGCAGCAATTTTCGGAACTAGGCTAGGAATTTTCGGAACTTCCGAAAGTATTTTCGGAACTTCCGTTAATGCACAGAGCAGTGCACACAAAAAGAAGTATCTAGATCTAGAAGTCTACCACATGTAAACAAAGGCACATACAGCAGCTAGACCAATAGCAGCACAAGCAAGCAAAGTTAGAGGAGAGGGATGAAGAGATATCACCAAGGTGAAGCTTGCAAACTTGTTCCCGGAGTTCAAATCCTTGAGGGGATTCTACTCTCCGTTGAGGAGCTCACTAAGAGCCGGGTCTTAGCTAACCCTTTCCTTAAGAGGTTGCACTAAGCACTCCTCCTTCCACTAAGAGGTATCTCTTCCCTTGTGGAGGCGAGATCCGGCCTTCACAAACTTCTCCCGGCCAACCACAAGTAGATCGGTGGCTCGGGAGTGACACCTAGCCGTCTAGGAGTCCTCAACCTCCAAGAGTAAAAGATGATGCAAAGAACTCCCAGAGATGATGCAGGTGCTCACAAATCTTCACAAAGACCACAAGAAGCACCCACACAAACTCGAATCCACAATCTCACACACACACCAAATCCGAATCAAACACGGGTGGAGAGATGAGGAATCGAGAAAGCAATGGCTCAAATGACTAGAGAGAGAAGCAAGCCAAGGGCACACAAATTTGCAATGAGAGCAGCAACCCTTACAAGAGGGGAGAGGGGGCTATTTATAGCCACAGCCTCAGATCTGCTCATTGGAGCGCAAAAATTCCGATTTTCGGAACTTCCGAAAATCATTATCGGAACTTTCGAAAAATTCCAGATCTGAAAAAATCGAAATCAACGCCGATTTTCGGAACTTCCGAAAGTACTTCCGAAAATTTCCAGAAACATATTTGACTCATAGACATTTTCGGAACTTCCGAAAATACTTCCAAAAGTACTTCCGAAAATTTCCAGAAGCTTAAAATCGGTTCTGTGTATTTTCGGAACTTCCAAAACTACTTCCGAAAGAACTTCCGAAAATTTCCAGAAGCTTAAAATGGTTCTGTGTATTTTCGGAACTTCCGAAAATGCTTCCGAAAGAACTTCCGAAAATTTCCAGAACACCCCCAAGAGAGAAATGCTTCCTACGACACAATGCGAGGAAAAAGATACAATATACCGTTTGATCATTGCCGCATTGCATCGCGATGTCGCATTCACGGGATATGCATTGTATTGCAACACGTTGAGGACATAACAACCTTCACATTTGCTTGAATGAAAATGTAGTCCTCTCTAATCGCATTGTAATCAATCATCAAAATCATTAGGGGCCTAGATGCACTTTCAATCTCCCCCTTTTTGGTGATTGATGACAATTCGATTAAATCACAAGAGAGAATGATGATAATAGATGATTTTAGTGCAAAGGTTTAGTGAAAGCTCCCCCTAAGAGTGTGCATGAAAGCAAGTGGAGAGCTCCCTCTAAATCTTTGCATCCACATTGAGGCTCACAAAACAACAAGTATCATCACAATATATGCATGAAGGATCATTTCATCATATCACAATCGCATCTCAAACAAAACAGTCATTTCATCTCAACACCATCACAACATAGAGAGAAAAGACCATTGCAACAAATTCATCATCATCTCATCACAACCACAATATAGAATAAATGAGACATGACATCACATTTAAACATAGGACACAATAATATCCATTACATCCCATCATCCATAATTAAACAATAATGTCTTACAAAGCATTAAACTAACTTAAGAAACACACATGTCTCATACAAATAAAAAGCCACTAATGTTCGACCAACATAAAGGATAGAGATGATAGATAGTCTCCCCCTTTGGCATCAAGACACCAAAAAGAGAGGACGAAGAGACAAAGACTCAAGCAAGAGGCGCCTGAGGAGGATCCTCTGGAGGAGGTGGAGAGGGATAGCCATAGCCATGGCCATAACCAAAGAAATCAAAGTCAGGGGGCACCCCAGCAAATGGATCCTCTAGCTCTTCCTCCTCGGGCTCATCGGGCTCGGCCTCGAAACCCGGAGGGGAAGGAGGGATATCAATGTGGTGGTCCTCATGATACGCGCCTTGAGGTACTTGACGTCACGAGCCGTTTTCTTCGCCGAATTCCACAATCGGCGGTTCTTTTTAGCCTCCGCGGAGCAAAGACTAAAAAGAGTCCGCAAAATGCGGAATAAGGGAGACGGCTCACGACGAGCCATAGAGGAAGGACGCTCAGGAGCAGAAGGCGGCTGAAAGGATGTGGAGGGGATGTCCCGAGGCACAGACCCGCGCTTGGGCAAGCGCAAGGAAAGAGCGGTATGTGGCTCCTCGCACACAAACTGAAGGTGAGTGACATGTTCAATCATCCGCATTATATGAGGAGCATAGGGAAGCCATCCGAAAAAAAAAACTGGAAAGCTAACAAAAACCCCTTTTTGAAAGGATTCGCGCCGGAATTTTGATGAAAAACATTTTTGCAAACTTTTTGAAATGCCTTTTTCAAGGGAATTCGCACCGGGAATTTTGATGAAAGCAATTTTGCAAACCTTTGGATAGGAGATGGAGTGAAAAGAATGGTCGAACATTTAGGCCCCATTTGAGCTTATGGCTAGCATGCAATCAACCACACAAAACAATAGCCACAAGACAAATGGATGATCCAAAGATCAAATGAGAGTGAATTACCATGAGACAAGATGATTCACCCTCGAAAGAGAGAATGTGTGAATCTATTGCAAATTGTGTTAGTACCAACATTCATTGAAAAATGAGATCCCCATACACATAGATTCAAAATATCCACAAAAATATGACTAGTGTCCATCCATGAATTGAATGTTCATTTTATCACAAGGAGAAAAGTAACCTATACTAGAAATTAAAAACAAATGCATGCAAAAGATCAAGCCACGTTTCGAGAATCCAAGATATTTAGTTCACTTCTCAACTCACAAAACCTAGCTTCATCTAGAGGCTTGGTGAAGATATCCGCCAATTGTTTGTCGGTTCTCACATGTTGGATATCTATATCGCCTCTCGTGGAATGGTCTCTCAAGAAGTGATGGCGAATATCTATGTGTTTGGTTCGGGAATGTTGGACGGGGTTATTGGCTATCTTAATGGCGCTCTCATTGTCACATAGGAGTGGGATTTTGGACACATTTAGGCCATAGTCTCTCAAGGTTTGCTTCATCCAAAGAAGTTGAGCACAACAACTCCCCGCCGAAACATATTCCGCTTCGGCGGTGGATAGAGCGACGGAGTTTTGCTTCTTGGAAGACCAAGAAACAAGGGACCTACCCAAGAATTGGCAAGTACCCGATGTGCTTTTCCTATACACTTTGCACCCGGCATAATCCGCATCGGCATAGCCAATGAAATCAAACCTCGCTCCCTTAGGATACCAAAGACCAAGGTTAGGAGTGTGCACTAGGTATCTAAGAATTCTCTTCACGGCCACAAGGTGACACTCCTTCGGAGCGGCTTGAAATCTTGCACAAATGCACACACTAAGCATAATATTGAGCCTAGATGCACAAAGTTAAAGGAGTGAGCCAATGATGGAACGGTATACCTTTTGGTCGACGTCTTTACCTTGCTCGTTGAGGTCGAGGTGGCCATTTGATGGCATGGGAGTGTGGATTGGCTTTTCATTCTCCATTTCAAACTTCTTGAGCATATCTTTCAAATATTTTGTTTGGCAAATGAAAGTTCCTTCCTTGAGTTGCTTGATTTGAAGGCCGAGGAAGAATTTCAATTCACCCATCATGGACATCTCAAAATGCTTGGTCATCATCCTACTAAACTCTTCACTAAAAGACTTGTTAGTAGAACCAAATATAATGTCATCGACATATATTTGGCACACAAAAATATCATTATTATGTCTTTTAGTAAAAAGAGTTGAATCGGCTTTCCCGATCTCAAAGCCGTTTTTCACAAGAAAATTGCGAAGACACTCATACCAAGCTCTAGGGGCTTGCTTAAGCCCGTAGAGTGCCTTATGGAGCTTGTACACGTGGTTGGGATGTTTTGGATCCTCGAAGCCCGGTGGTTGCTCCACGTATACCAACTCGTTGATAGACCCGTTGAGAAAGGCGCTTTTGACATCCATTTGATATAGCTTAAAATTGAGGTTAGTAGCAAAAGCAAACAATATGCAAATTGACTCAAGTCTAGCTACCGGCGCAAAAGTTTCACCAAAATCTAATCCTTCGATTTGGGTGAACCCTTGCGCCACCAACCTCGCCTTGTTCCTTATTACCACCCCGGCCTCGTCTTGCTTGTTGCGGAAGATCCACTTTGTGCCAATCACATTTTGCCGAGGTCGCTCCACCAAAGTCCACACTTCATTCCGAGTGAAATTGTTCAACTCCTCTTGCATCGCCATCACCCAATCCGGATCATTAAGAGCTTCTTCCACCCTTAGAGGTTCAAGAGAAGACACAAACGAGTAATGCTCAGAAAAATTTGCAATACGAGAACGAGTGGATACTCCCTTGTTGATGTCTCCTAAGATGTTGTCGGTGGGATGATCTCTTTAGATGCTTTGGTGGATCCTTGGGCGAGCTAAGTTGATCGGTGAGGGTGGCACTTGCTCGCCTTCTTCACTTTGATCCAAGCTTGAGGTAGAGGGATCGTCGGCTTGGGTTGATGTAGGTTACTCCACTTGAGTTGAGGAAGACGCCCCTTGTTGTGGCTCCCTAGGACGTATGTCCCCAAGAGCCAACCTTTTGATTGCTTCGCTCGGGTCTTCCTCTTCACCTAACACATGTGAGTCAACTTGCTCTACTTGAGAGCCATTAGTTTCGTCAAATGTCACATCACGTGCAATCTCAACAATACCGGAGGTTTTGTTGAAAACGCGGTATGCGCATTCATTTGACCCATACCCAAGCAAGAATCCCTCATCCACTTTAGGAGCGAACTTAGAGAATCTAGCCTTCTTATTTAGAATGTAACACTTACTACCGAAAACACGAAAGTAAGAGACATTAGGTTTGTTACTGGTAAGAAGCTCAAAGGGAGTCTTCTTAAGAAGGCGGTGAAGATAAAGGCGGTTGATGGCGTGGCATGCGGTGTTGACGGCTTCGGCCCAAAACCGGTCCGATGTCTTGTACTCATCCAACATGGTCCTCGCCATCTCAATGAGAGTCCTATTCTTCATCTTGGCTACTCCATTTTGTTGAGGTGAATATGGAGCCAAGAACTCATGCTTGATGCCTTCTTCATCAAGGAAACTCTCGATGCACGTGTTCTTGAACTCCTTGCCGTTGTCGCTTCGAATGTTCTTGATCTTGAGGTCGAACTCGTTTTATGCTCTTCTTGCAAACTTATTGAAGATGGCTTGTGTCTCACTCTTGTCATGCAAAAAGAACACCCACGTGAAGCGTGAAAAGTCATCAACAATAACAAGACCATATTTGTTACCTCCAATGCTTAGATAAGCAATTGGTCCGAAAAGGTCCATGTGGAGAAGCTTCAATGGTCTTGTAGTGGTCATCACATTCTTGACGGGGTGATGTGCTCCAATTTGTTTGCCGGCTTGGCACGCGCTACACACCCTATCTTTCTCAAATTAAACATTTGTTAGTCCAAGGATGTGATCGTGCTTTAGAAGCTTGTGAAGATTCCTCATACCAACATGGGCTAGCCTCCGATGCCAAAGCCACCCCGTGTTGGACTTAGCCACTAAGCATGTCTCATGTTTGGCTTTACTTGAGGAAAAATCCACAAGGTAAAGCTTTCCCTTGAGAACACCCTTAAAGACCACGAAGGAATCATTCCTTCTATATACGGTCACATCAACATCGGTAAAGAGACAATTGTAACCCATAGAACATAATTGAGAAACGGACAAAAGATTGTAGTTTAGAGATTTTACCAAGAGAACGTTGGCATGGAAAGATCATTAGAGATTGCAATCTTACCCAATCCCATAACCTTTCCCTTTCCATCGTCCCCGAAGACTATGTTATCTTGTGAAGTGCCATTTGGATCAAGAGTTGAAAATATTGATTCTTCTCCGGTCATGTGATTGGTGCATCCATTATCAATCACCCAACTTCTTCCACCGGAGACATATTCCTACAAGAGATCAATTTCTAGTTTTAGGTACCCATACTTGCTTGGGTCCTCTCATGTTAGTGACAAGTGCCTTAGGCACCCAAAGTACTCTCTTGATAGAAATATTCTTGCCCCTCGGGCCTACATACTTAGCAACAACACGACCACTAGCATTCTTCCTAAGAACATAAGATGCATCAAAAGAACAATGTGAAGCATAATCATTAGGAAGGATACTTTTGGCCTTAACAAAATTGCTAAGACCTTTGGGCCTCTTGATCATCACACTCTTGTCCACCTTTCCTTTTGGTGGAGGAACATACCCAAGACCCTCATGGTTGAAGTTGTCCCTTTGATAGCCTAGGTACTCCTTTAGGGCCTTACTACCCATATGGCACTTAAGTAGGCCATTGTGAAGGAGTCCCATAAGCTTTTCATTTTGCTTTTGCAAAGCACTCAAAGAAATAGAGTTAGTAGCACAAGGTTCAATATCAATATCTTTGCATCTCACACATGGTTCATTACTTGGGACAATTTTGGAACAAGATGGCTCGCTAGGGAGAGAGACACTATTCTTTAAGGTTTCGAACTTCTCTTCAAGAGAGAGGTATGCTTTGTCCAAGCCATCCACTCTCTCTTGAAGTTGAGCGTTCGCCACCTCAAGATTAGCATGAGACTCTTTGGTTTGCTTGTAAAGCCGTACCAAAGCCTCATTTTTCTCTCTCTCCTTAGCAAGCTCACTCTTGAGTTCATGAGACCGCTCTTTCTCACGAATGAGCAAAGCATCTTGCCTCTCAAGAGTTGCATATTGGTCCTCAATTCTCCCAAGCAACTCACTCAAGTGTGGTAGGGATTCCTTAGTTATGACTTGAACAATTCATCATCCATGACCTCATCCTCAACCTCATCCTCCTTATCACTAACAAGATCAACATTAAATGACTTGAGAGGAGAAGGTACCTTGGGCTCCTTTGCCATGAGGCAAATGGGAGCATCCTCATCACTTGAGTAGTCGAAGAGTCTCGGTGGTGATGAAGGCTTGACGGCGAACGTTGCGGCTCCTTCTTCATCACTTGAGCTTGACTCGGAGTCGGAGCCGAAGATCATCCCAAGGTGAGCTTGGCCATAATGTTCCCGCTTGCTATGCTTGTGCTTCTCCTTCTTCTCATCCTTCTTCTCACCCTTCTTCTTATCTTACTTGATGTGGGAACCATCCTTGAGGTGGGGGCAATCCGCAATGAAGTGCCCGGGCTCTTTGCACACGTAGCACACTCTTGCGGAGTGTCTTCCACTTGACTTGTTGGAGTAGTGCTTGGAAGAACCTCCCTTGAAGAAGCCGCTTCGCCTCATGAACTTGCCGAACTTCTTGACAAAGAGAGCCATCTCTTCATCATCGATCTCCGCCTTGCTCTTGCTCTTGTGGTTCTCTTCTTCTTCTTCCTTCGCCTTCAATGCCAAGTCTTCCTTCTTGATGCTTGTGGTTGAGCTTTGGTTGATGTATTGGATGACATCCTTGGACTCTTGCACGAGCATGTCATGGGCAAGGATACGCCCGAGCAAATCATGAGGTGTGAGAGTTTTGTAGTCCGGACGCTCACGAATGATGGTCACCAAGGTAGAGTTCCTTGGAGTGATTGCCCGAACCATCTTCTTGACCATAACCTCATCGGTCATGTCCTTGGAACCAAGTCCCTTGATCTCATTGACGATCTTGCTCAACCGGTCGTACATGTCGCTTGGGCTCTTTCCATCCAACATCACAAACCTCTCAAATTGTCCCTTGAGAATCTCCACCTTGGACTCACGAACACTATCCGTGCCTTCATGCAAGTTCCGAAGCGTGTCCCAAATCACTTTGGCACTCTCAATGCCATCCACACAGTTGAACTCACTTCCACTCAAGGCGCTAAGTATTTGTAACGCCCCGATTTTCGTTCGGGATTAAAAATCATTTAATAATGCATTTTCTAGAAATTAAATAAAAGCTAAAGCAATTTAATAAAGTGAAATATTGGGAGAATTAAAATTTTCCCTTAAAAATCATTGGCCGAGGATATTTTGTAATATTCTTTGTGCCCTAAAGTACTCTCCGGATTTTTCCGTGAATTTTCGGAGCTCAAGAAGTAATTTTAATGGCACAAAGTTCATTGAATAAATTAAATAAAAAGAAAAACAAATTAAATCCCTTTCCTCCCTTTTTGGGCTCGGCCCAACTCCCTCCCTCCTCCTTCCCGGCTAGGCCGGCCTCCCTTTCCCCTCCCTCGGCCCGCTCGGCCTCCCTCCTATCCTTCCTCGCAGAAAGTCTGTTTTGCGTCCCTTCCTCTCTCCCTTCGCCGACAGGTGGGACCGGCGGCCCCACCTGTCATCCCCTTCCTCCGGCTCCAACCGCCGCCATGGCCGCCCGAGCCTCCCCACGACGCCGCCGTTTCCGCACTCCTTCTCCACCCCGCGCGCGAGTCCGCCGGCCGCGGGACCCCGCCGCCCCACGTCCTCCTCATCCCCCACCTCTCCCCTCCAAAACCGCCACCCACACCCCACGATGCCGCCCACGCCGCCGGCAGTTGCCGCCCCGACTCCGCCTCTCCCGAGCTCGGTCCGACCTCCCCTCCCCTATAAAAGCATTCCCCACACCTCCCTCTCCATTTTCCCCTCTCTCCCGAACCCTCCCGTGCACGAAAACCACCCCGCCATCGTCGCACCTCTTGCCGCCGCTCGCCGGCGATCCTCCAGCCGGCCGCCACCGCTGCTCCTGCCGCTGCCGCTCCACGCGACCGCCACCAGCGGTTTCGCCGCGTCGTGCCATACCCCGGCAACCCCTTCGCTTCCTCATTGCGTCGCCGAAACCACCTCCCCACGGCGCTCCCTCTCCCCACCACTCACCGGCGTGCTCCAGCCGTCGTCTCCCGCCGCACTAGCCACCACCGAGCCGTGCCGACACCACCATCGGCATCGCCGTGTTGATCTCCACCCCGGCCCCTACTCCATTTGCCCATTCCACCTCCGGGGCGCCGCCGCCACGCGCACCACCTCTCTCCGTCGCCATTGCCACCTCCAGCCGCGTCGCGCCGCCTCCCCGGTCCACCCCGTGCTGCGTCGTTGTCCTCCTCGGCACCACAGCCGTCGCCCGCAGCCCAGCCACCCCTCCTCCTTCTCCAATCGTCGCCGGAACAGGGTCCTCCTCGACGCGCCGGCCTTCCCGGAGCGGTCCGCCCCTCGTTGTCGTTCTCCGGTCGCCGTTCGCCTTCACCCCGGCTGCCGCCGCGACGCATCACCCGCATCGCCGGCTTCGCCGCGTCCCGCTCTTCCTCGTCCGCCGGTTCCCGCTCGCGGAACGCCGCCGGGCCGCCGTTCCGTCTTCGTCCTGAGGAGCGCCGACGCCGAGCTTCCCCGCCTTTCCCCGCCCCTCGTCGCCGCCCTCGGTGAGCTCTCCCTCCGCCTCCTCCTTTATCCCCTCCTCCGCCGCTCCGCGTGCCCGCTGCCGCGACGCGCTGCCGTCGCCGGCGGTCGTCCGTGCCCGTGCCCAGCCGCGCCACCCCGTGGCCGCCCGATCAGCTCGGGCTGATCTGGGCCGTCGGTTCCCGTGGACCGGCGGTGGACCGCCTCGGTGGTCCCGGTCCACGGTGGACCGACCTCCTTGTCTCGCTGACGTGTGGGGCCCGCCTGTCGGCGTGCCCTCCCCCTTTGAGGACGTCAGCAGTCTATTTTCCTTTGTAAAAATAAATAATAATTGCGCAATAATTCGTTAATAATTATAGAAATCCATTAAAATGGCTCAAAACTTCTAAAATCCATATCTAATTCATTCGAACTCCGAATTGAGCCGTTCAACTTGCAAAATTCATCTAAAATTGAGCTCTACATGTTTGTTTACTTTTTATGTACTGTTTTCTTGGTTTTTATTAGAGTTTTTCCTCGTTTTGCGTGCCAGCGTGTAGTTCCCGTCGTTTCGGAAGACCGCTGTCGCGAGGAAAAGAGTTCGGAAGATTGTTTTGAAGAAGCAAGGCAAGTCACACATTCCCCTTGAGCATGTTGATCCCAATTTATAAATGTTTACCGTTTGCAAATAAATATGCATGTTTTGCTAATTACATGGGATCCGGGTATTACCTATCTGCTCGCTTGTGCCATGTTTACTTGATATCTGTTCTTTGTCAACCTTGGGTAATAAATCGACTAGCTCATGTTACTTATGTGACCTAGCTAGAACTATATGCTTAGCCATGCTTAATTACCACTAGCTCAGTTGATGGGATAATTACAGTTTTAGACCTTTTTAGTATCAGATGAGCTGCGTGCTCGAGACATCTGGCCATGCTTCATGGTCGTAATTATCCAACTAAAATGCGACTAATTGGTGGGCTGTGGGTGCATGGTTTTGCTAGTCGCTCCCATGGCAATTAAGGACCGGTTCGCGGGAAACCCTGGAAGAATTCCTCGTACTTACCACAAGCCAGCGTGGGCAACGGCTGGGCTTGTAGTGTAGCTTTCCTCTAGCCGACGCATCCAGGCAAGGGTGGGCGTGATGGAGCGGGGCGGGCCCTGCGATGGCCTCTGTCGCTTCCGGATTCACCTAGGCACGAGAGGGGACTGCCCGCTGCCTTGCGAGGAGTGGGGGTGAAACCTGAGGTGTGGTGTGCTTGGTTAGAGGGGGTTATGCGAAGGGTCCTGTCACGGCCTCTTTCCGATATGTCGTGGTGGCATGTCGGCGCACGGAAACGTGTCGTGGGGCTGTGTCTTGTGGGTACAGTTGTACACCTCTGATCAGAGTAAAACTATTCGAATAGCCGTGCCCGCGGTTATGGGCGGTCGACCAGATTCACCGTGATTAGTCTCACGCTTAATAAATCGACCCAATGCACTGTAGTTCAGGTGGGTTGGTTGGGCCTGTTCAACGTGGTGTAGCGTTGATCAGTGGAGATTTAATGTTACTTTAATTACTCCACAATTTTACTGTTTTCTCAATAAAATGTTTTACAACTGCCTTTATGCAAACAGCCACAAACCGTCCTTGTGTCCCCTTGCACGTCTGCATCGTTGGTGTGGCTTGCTGAGTACGGTGGTTGTACTCAGCCTTGCTATTATTTCCCCCTTTTCAGAAGTGTAGTGCTTCTGAGCTGAAGACGAGGTTAGAAGACCAAGGCTCAGACCCCAGTTGAGTTTTGCCTGTGGAGTGGAGCTGAAACCCCGCTAGGATCGCCTTTTTCCGCTGCTGCTGCTTTTGTTTCGGTGTGAGGACTAAGTGCCTCTTCTGTAAGTATTTTACGCTTTATTTACGTTTGGAACTGTATATTACTTGTCGTTTTGTGTACCCTGGCTGGTCCTGGACAGGGATTTAATACACAAAATAGTCTGGAAATTTGGGTTAAATTTCTGGGCGTGACAGTATTGCATTAGCGGCTTGAGCGTTCTTGTGCTCGTTTTCGTCGTCCTCCTTGGTGGGATCTTCGGGATTCTGCAAAACATAGCCTTTTTCGACTATTCTCCAAATAGATGGGTTAATAGACTTCAAATGCATCTTCATCTTATGCTTCCAAGTGGCATAGTCCGTACCATTGAAGTACGGAGCTTTGCCACTATAGGTACTCACATAAGATGTAGATGTGGAGGGATAGTCAAAAGGAATCTTAGCTCCCTTTTCACCATCATTACCATCCCCCGTTTGACCCGACACGATCTCTCCAAGCGGTTAAGCCTAATTAGGAGATTAGGCTCTGATATCAATTGAAAGGGTCAATTAGGCCTAGAGGGGGGTGAATAGGCTAATTTAAAAACTTAAGTAAAGCGGAAGCAGCAATTTTCGGAACTAGGCTGGAAATTTTCGGAACTTCCGTTAATGCACAGAGCAGCGCACACAAAAAGAAGTATCTAGATCTAGAAGTCTACCACATGTAAACAAAGGCACATACAGCAGCTAGACCAATAGAGGCACAAGCAAGCAAAGTTAGAGGAGAGGGATGAAGAGATATCACCAAGGTGAAGCTTGCAAACTTGTTCCCGGAGTTCAAATCCTTGAGGGGATTCTACTCTCCGTTGAGGAGCTCACTAAGAGCCGGGTCTTAGCTAACCCTTTCCTCAAGAGGTTGCACTAAGCACTCCTCCTTCCACTAAGAGGTATCTCTTCCCTTACGGAGGCGAGATCCGGCCTTCACAAACTTCTCCCGGCCAACCACAAGTAGATCGGTGGCTCGGGAGTGACACCTAGCCGTCTAGGAGTCCTCAACCTCCAAGAGTAAAAGATGATGCAAAGAACTCCCAGAGATGATGCAAGTGCTCACAAATCTTCACAAAGACCACAAGAAGCACCCACACAAACTCGAATCCACACTCTCACACACACACCAAATCCGAATCAAACACGGGTGGAGAGATGAGGAATCGAGAAAGCAATGGCTCAAATGACTAGAGAGAGAAGCAAGCCAAGGGCACACAAATTTGCAATGAGAGCAGCAACCCTTACAAGAGGGGAGAGGGGGCTATTTATAGCCACAGCCTCAGATCTGCCCATTTGAGCGCAAAAATTCCGATTTTCAGAACTTCCGAAAATCATTATCGGAACTTTCGAAAAATTCCAGATCTGAAAAAATCGAAGTCAACGCCGATTTTCGGAACTTCCGAAAGTACTTCCGAAAATTTCCAGAAACATATTTGACTCATAGACATTTTCGGAACTTCCGAAAATACTTCCGAAAATTTCCAGAAGCTTAAAATCGGTTCTGTGTATTTTCGGAACTTCCGAAACTACTTCCGAAAGAACTTCCGAAAATTTCCAGAACACCCCCAAGAGAGAAATGCTTCCAAGAAAATAGATTTTAAGCACACACATCACTCCTTATATGTCTATGCATCATCCCCCTTAATAGTACGGCTTTCCTACGACACAATGCTAGGAAAAAGATACAATATACCATTTGATCATTGCCGCATTGCATCGCGATGTCGCATTCACGGGATATGCATTGTATTGCAACACGTTGAGGACATAACAACCTTCACATTTGCTTGAATGAAAATGTTAGTCCTCTCTAATCGCATTGTAATCAATCATCAAAATCATTAGGGATCTAGATGCACTTTCAGACCCCACTAAATTTTTTTAGTGTATGTAGATGGTAGGGGGGACTGTAACTACAACTATATCTAGTTTACTCAGGCCCCAGTACTATTTCTTTCTGGATCCGCCACTGCTCGCTGGGTAGTGAGGACTGAGGAGTGAAGGGTGCTGACCTGTCAGAAAAAAAAAACCGCGTGGCTTCCGCAGCAGATTACCGCTGGAATGGACTATATTCTCCGGCATTCCGCCGTACAGTACATCCTTCTCCGGCGCCGGCGAAGCAGCATCGTCGGTGTCGGTGAGCTCCAATCACAGACAATTATAATACTCTGGTTCAGAGTTAGAATCGGTCTTCACTTCTTTCATGGTCAATTGATCTTGGGCCTCTGGTAGGCCGTTATCCATATCGTTTATTTTGGAACAGTAACTGGACTCGGTTACTTAAGCGTGCGGCCCAATAACAGAAGAAATAGTTCGTAAGCGTCTCTCTGTATCAGACGTCGTCGAGTAAGAAGAGTGAGTAGCCACCCATGGTCGCCGGCGGCCGGAGACCCCGGAGATCGCCACCGTACTAGCAGCCGAAATAAAAATGTTCTTCTCCGATATCAAGCCGCGTCAACCGCACCAAGGTCCCGTGAATTCGCGGCGCATGCAGTTGGCAGTCGGCAGGCAGAAGATCGATCCCCACCGGCCACACCCTGGTGGCGCGCGCAGTGTGTTTGTGGAAATGCTCACAAGCGTCTGGTCTCTTGTCCAGTAGACCTCATCGCCATTTCAGTGCGCATATGGATAGGAGACGATCGAGCGCTGAGCGGAGAGTGTTTGTGGAAATGCGTCTGACAAGACAGAGCAGTTCTTGATTTCCGTGTGGCGGGACTAGTACTGTGTTTCACAAGTTTTTGCTAATCCCGCGTGATTGCAGTTCACTGGATTTTGGTTTACTGTGGTCGAGTTTAGGCTGTGTTTACTTTACGCTAAAATTAGAAATTTGGTTGAAATTGGAATGATGTGACGGAAAAGTTGGAAGTTTGTGTGTGTTGGAAAGTTTTGATGTGATGGAAAAGTTGGAAGTTTAAAGAAAAACTTTGGAATTAAACACGGCCTTAGTTTCAAACTATTTCTTCAAACTTTCAACTTTTCCGTCACATCAAAACTTTTCTACACACATAATCTTTCAACTTTTCCGTCACATCGTTCCAATTTCAACCAAACTTCCAATTTTGACGTGAACTAAACACACCTTGTGTTTCACTTTGAAGATGAAGATGAAGGCCTTGTTTAGTTTCTAACTTTTTCTTCAAACTTCAAACTTTTCCATCACATCAAAACTTTCCTACACATATAAACTTCCAACTTTTTTCTTCAAACTTTCAATTTTAGCCAAACTTCCAATTTTGGCGTGGAACTAAACACAGCCGAAGATGAAGTTGTTGGTTTACTGGTGTTTGAATCTCCTGAAAATGAGAATGAAGATTGAGTTTTTTACGTAAAACGAGATTGTATTAACGTATGATTGATTGAGTTTTAATTATTACAAACTTGAAAAATAGATTAATATGATATTTTAGAGCAACTTTCATATAAAAAGTTTTCGCACGAAACGCACCGTCTAGTAGTTTGGAAAGCATGCCACGGAAATCTTCATCCAATTTTTGTTGGAGAAAAGAACATGACCCAGTCTCTCTGTCATGGAAATTCAACAACTCAGATGCTGGTCCAAAGTCCAAACAACAAATCAGATGCGGCAGCAGCTGTTACATTTACTCCTTCAGGTAACTTCCTAGAAATGGATAGTCTTTGAACATGTGCCAAATGGAAGCTTGGATTCATTTGTAACAGTATGTTTCAAGTAGCTTTATCTACTCGGTTTTAACTGAGAACAAATTAAGTTGTTCATATTGGCTTCCCCTTACTGTTCATTTTCACTTATTTGTGCATTTTCCCACATTGACAACGACAGGTAAGATAGAAACAGAGACGCCATTGGACTCGTCTAAGCACTTTTCAAACACAAGCAATGTGAGAAGCAGGGAGTTCAATATCGGCACAAGCAATGAGCCACGTATTATTCATGGGGATTTGAATTTTGAAACCAGGCAAGCAACATATTATTGGATTCTGACCTGAACACTAAGATTTGTGACTTCGGACAATATTGAAAGCATCAAAGCCAGGTAAGGACGACGACTGCACTGACATTGTAAAGGCCTCAAGGTAAGATTAGCTTACATTACACAATACTTGCGTGGATCAGATTACTGCTAAAAAAGTAGCTAAACAATGAGACTTACGCAGATCATCAGCAGATGTCTCTTCCTTTATGGATTCTAGAAACAGTGTAGGGTGTCAAAATCGGTGGTGTCTGCAGTCTGCTGTTGACTTGCATTGAGTGATAGTATCAAAAGCTACTGTAGCAGTTGGCATAATGGGCCTTGATATGTACTAGCCCAGTTGGTTGACAACTGCCTTATTTGGGCCGGACCAAGAACTACCGTTGACCTTGGTTGGGCCACATCTTCAGAGGTCAAGCACAGAAATCAAGGGAGACCTACTACCGCACATGCATCCGTGGGATTGCATACATATTCTGATACATCTGCAGCTTCATTAACTCACTGTAACACGCTTCATGATACTGCAGGGACCAAAGCGACGAGGTTATAACAAGTTGCATTAATTTTCTCCGTAATTTGAGGAGTTGATACTGTACTACTTCAGATGAGATAAAATTAAGGTGGCCAAATGAAGGAAGCAAGACCAGAGTGCTACAACCGGCAGAGACAATTGCCTGAAATTTCCTGAGTTTTTCTAGGAGAAGGCCGTCTAGAGCCCCTTTTTGGCGAAATCTACTGCAAATCATGTGTTTGAAAAGACAGGTGACAAGGTATGACCATTCATTTTCGGTTTTGTTTGCTATTTATTTCTGAAATTTATTCTTCATCAGTCGCCTAAACTTTACACTCTCTGTTTAGTCTAAGCTTGTATAAGTATAATAATAGTATGTGCAGTGTTACTACACACATTTTAGTATGCGTCTTTTTTTTTCGAGGTGAAATAGTATGCGTCTTATGTTCATAAATATATATATATACATGCACAGATTCGCAGCGCAACGTTTTAGTGACTTCGTATTTATGTACGCTCTAATTCATCATCACATTATCACAGATTCACAGTGAAATAATTTTACTTATATTTTTTCATCATAAAGAATAAAAAAAAGATGTAAAATGTCAAATCTAGTACTAGTTGCGCACATAATAGATGTTTCCGTTTATTTTTCACAGCTTCTCTACTGTTCTACAGTGGTATATATACTGGTATCTATCAGACCATCACTAGTATTATCCCTGGAGAAATGATTAATTTGAGCTACAGCATTATCTCGTTCCATACTAGCTTGGGTATTTTTCTTGCCGATGTAACCCCTTTTGTACTTTGTTTTTCCAACACTAAATCTTAATGAAATTAGTAGGCCCCTCCTTCGGCCGACCCGAGAAAAAAAAATCTGTATATTCAATTCTGATGAGTATAGAATGGTTGACGGACAGGTTGACTCCATGTCTCCATCACATGCACAACAGTAAAAAGAAAAAGACAATACGAGTTTAATTTTTTTCTTACGTACCCCGATCCTACTTTTGCACATCATCGCCGATCTGGGCGGTGGCCTCGGTCGATCGGGCCAATATTGCTGGAGTTGTTGACTACTACTTTCGTTTCAGCATATAAGACTTTCTAGCATTACCCATATTCATATAAATGTTAATGAATCTATACACATATATATGTCTAAATTCATTAACATATACTCCCTCCGTTTTATAATAGATGACGCCGTTGACTTTTTCTCACATGTTTGACCATTCGTCTTATTCAAAAATTTTATACAAATGTATAAGATATAAATCACACTTAAAGTACTATGAGTGATAAAACAACTCATAATAAAATAAATTATAATTACGTAAATTTTTTGAATAAGACGAATGGTTAAACATGTGAAAAAAAAATCAACGGCCGCATCTATTAAAAAACAGAGGGAGTATATGAATATGGGCAATGCTAGAAAGTTTTATAATATGAAACGGAGGAAGTAGTTGTCTTCGCCCATGCATCAAGGTGGCATCGTTTTATTGGAGCCCCAGGCGCCTCCCTGCTGCAACGACTACTCCTCCTGCTCGTTAAATTCGACCAAATTAACCACCAGCCGGTGAAGCCGACGCGTATAGTAATTTGCAAATTAAACTTGTCTGTAACTTCTTCAGAGTAAATGTCTTAGAAAAATTGTAAAACTTGTCTCTAGGTGCATGCATGCATGACAGATAAAATATACCAACAATTAATAACACGCAAAAGTCCTAGCTAGTGGTGGTAGATAGATCGATGATTAATTATTAGAGGAGGAGGAGAAGATTAACAAGATCACCTGCGCTGCACAGGCAATCCTGTGACCACTGCAAAAACGCGGTTTCACTTTCACGTCGTCTCGTACTAACTTCTGTATCCTGATTCATTATTGGACGTACTGAAATTGGCCCAGTTTTATTAATGTGGGAGTAGTTTCCCTGATGTTTTCTAGAACTTTCTTAGCTCCATCGACGAAGCTGGACTGAAATTAATTAGGGTTGTGTTTAGATTCAGGGGTCAAAAGTTTTGACGTGTCACATCGGATATACGGACACACATTTGAAGTATTAAACATAAACTAATAACAAAACAAATTATAGATTCCGACTGTAAGCTGCAAGACAAAATTATTAAACCTAATTAATCCGTCATTAGCAAATGTTTACTGTAGCACCACATTGTCAAATCATGGCGCAATTAGACTTAAAAGATTCGTCTCGTAATTTACACGCAATATGTGTAATTAGTTATTTTTTTCGTTTATATTTAATACTCTATGTATGTATCCAAATATTTAATGTGATATAGTGAAAAATTTTGCCATGGGATCTTTAACATGCCCTAGAGTGTAATCGAACGATTAACAGCCTAGCTAGCTAGTGATCAGTGTTGACCGTTGACTGACACAGAAACGACAACAACCGTGACACGGTTAAACCGTTAAACGCGCTGCCACGCGGCTTACACGCGTATCAAGAATTAAACTACCTAGCTACTCCCGTATATATATATATAACCGTGCAGGACACCCATGATCAACTAGTGATTAATTACACTGAGCTGGAAGCTAGCCTTGACCTGTCCGTCTCGAGGTCGAGGCTACGACGACGATAGAGATCGATTAGAGAGAGATAATTAAGAAACAGGGATTACGGACAGCTAGCTAGCTCCGGCGACATGCCCCCCAAGCGTAAGTCGCCACCGCCGCCGCCGCCGCATGGCCCCGTCGTGGTGGTGCCTCCCCCACCGTACAGGCGGCGCCTGGAGATCATCGATCTTCCCCAGGGAGCTGCTGCTCCGACAACTCCAACTCCGGGGAAGTGGCAGCTGCCTCGGGTGCCCATAGCTTTCATTGCCCTCTACTTCATCGTCCTCGTGTACGCCTCCGATCTCTCTCTCTCTCTCTCTCTCAAAGTAAGAAGTACAAGCTTTGTTCATCATCTGATGCGTGTTCTTTATTTGCTATCGATGTGCAGCGAGGGGAAGTCCAACCGCCGCATTCGTCGAGTGGTGAGCTGCTAACAAATCTCTGCATCGATCTCTGGATCTGTCTTCTCACCGCGGCGTCCTCCTCTCGTGCGCTCACGCTGCTAGCTGCATGCTCACGGAGGATCGTCTTGTCTGGCAGCGATACTCAGCTCGCTCGGCCTATATATCTGGCCTTCTTTCTAGGCTAGTACTCTTTTGCTTGCCTCGACCTACTTTGGCAGGCTAGGGGCTGTGCTAAATGCAAACTTTTCTTTTGGCTTGTGTTCCAGCCACAGTGCTGGACAACTAAATCTTCTTCTATAGAAGCGAATTATCGACAACCACTCAGCTTGTTCTTTTTGCACCCAGAAACTAGAAATGGTGAATCACATTCTTCTTAATTGTGTGTTCGCCCACCAGATCTGGCACCATATCCTTTCCCCCTCTGGCTGGTCAAACCTTGCCCTCTTCCATGGCTGCTCTCTTCAAGTTTGGTGCCCTTCATCTAGGGTTTGTTTGCTGAAGCATCTTCATAAAGGCTACGACTCCTTGGTTCTCCTGATTTCCTGGCAGCTGTGGAAGGAGCGCAACTCCAGAGTTTTCGATTTCTCTCTTTTTGCGGTCTTAGTGATTTTGGATTCGTCCTGCAAGAGAGCCGTCTGTGGTCGGCAACGGGCACCGCTACATTTGGGGATCTGTTGGAGTCTAGTGGAGTCCACCACGAACCTCCCTCTGTTTAGGAGCAGCCTTTTCTTAGTCATAGAAGTTTCTTTCGTTTTTTTTTCGGTTTTTCTTTTTTTTTCTCCATTGTCCCCTATTAAGGGCCATTCTGCCGGTTACATTATGTAATTGAAACTTTAATTTCTTGTAGTGCAATCCTTTTGCGCGTTTACGAAAATATGTGTTCACACATTTGGGCCGGATCATATATAGTGTTTTCTTCCTCCATTCGATCAGACGGGCACAGTCGAGTCAATCTACTATACGTACTTTCTTCAAGTTCTCGTACACAAAATTAATTGGTTTCTATGCATGGCCTAATTAATTAAGGATCTCTTAAACATTTCTTCTTTTGCTAGGTAAGAATCTCCCAACAAAATCTGCAGGTTCGATGGCTAATCTGCTGAGTTCTATATGTGCAATATACTACTAGTAGTCATTTACCTCTAAGTTAGAACTGAATATTAATTAATTAAACATTTTTAAAACATGTATTATAAATATGTACTTCGCTTCTAAAGTCACATACATAATCCATCCTTACATGCTTTTCATTAGTTACTTGTTTTAATTGTTCAGTATTTTCATAATTAAATATAAAGTTGTACTTAATTTGCTTGGAATCTGAATTTTAATTTTATAATACTATAATGATGAAATTGAAGTGAATCATTAATTGTGAAGTTGTACTTGCTTTGACTCAAGTTTAGTATTTTGCAGATTTTTTTTAGAACTATTTTGTAAACTTACAAGTCTAAAAAATCAATTAAGAAGTGCAAAGTTGCAACTGATGTGAACTCTCTCTTAATCTGAGCTAGTATTATAATTCGGTGTCATCTAGAGATGGCCATATGCATTCATTTTTTTTTCCAAATGATTAGCATGGATGTTTGCTCAGATTAATTTATTAATAGAGGGAGGATAGCAAACAGGTTAATTGTAAAGCTACTATATGTTTTCTTTTTTACTAAACACTATGTAAAACTACTATAGCTGGAGGATTTGTTTATTTTTCTCTATTTTCTTCCTTTAGGTAATTTGTCTGTTCTGTGCTTGTTAAGGTACGCAAAGAGAATATTATTTCCCAGGGAAAGGTGCTCCAAGCATTTGATAATGCCCTTCAGAAGCATCTTAATCCAATTCATCGGTAAGATATGTCAATCAAAGCTAGGGTGATTTTTAGAACAATTATGATTTAAATATACTAACCCTTTTTCTCCTTCACTTCTTTGGTTGCAGATCTCTTGAATCCCTTACCGAACGAATTGATACTCTGACTCATGAAGTGGTATTGGATCTAACACATTTCACTCTATTAAAAATAACTACTCCGTACCTCATTAAAAACAACACATTTCACCTCATTATTGATTTTTATCAACAAACAAGTTTGTACATAAACTGCAATTTCTAAGGGTTTGCTCGAGACTGACAAATGTCATAGCTTATAATAATTTTCCTTTTAATTTGTAGGGACAGATCAAACAATCAAATTTTAACCATCATGCCAATGAGCATTACAGGTATGTCATATTTGCAACTATGCATAAATGATTCCAATCAGTCGTGCATTATTAATTCTAAATTATAGAATTATTAAGTAAATGAACTAAAGCATTTAAAGTATAGGTAATTCCTTTTTTTTTTCAAAATTTGGAACTGTCTAATAAAATTAAATTACTTATGCCAAAATTTAATAGAAGCTTAAAGAACAATAAATGTGAATATATATGTACATTCCATAATTAAATATTATGAATTAATAATTAAAATATAAGTTTTTCATATATGAGTGCATTGAAAGAGAAAACTATTCAATAATTTTGTTAAGTAGGAATCAAATCATGGGTTAACATTTTTTTCCTTTCTTGTGAGTGACGCAGTTTAACAAATAACAATTAATCCGTACTAATCACTTGAGTGATCTACTATAGTACCATATATGTTCGTTAAAAAAACATTATCCTTTGAAATATATTTAATGAAAAAATAGATTCGTTCAAAAAAAAAAACTCAGTACTATATATTGATGACGCTATCTATTTATGTAGTTTCTTTAAACTATTTTGCCATGTTCATTCCCTGTTCTGGTAGTATTGTAGTTGTAAACTTCAGACAATTCGAAGTAATACCACCATACATTTCGGATGACATTGGTGTTTCACACTAAAAAGTACTGTGCTTGTGTCTGTACTGTAGATCAGAAGCAAATCAAGATGCTGCTGGATTTGCTCATTATGGGGAAGCTGTTGAGTTGAGATTCCTCAATAAGTTGAAGCCTCGTCTTTATACACAGGAAAAAATTAGAGCAGAGGATGGCACGGCTATCCAAATTGCCTTATTTAAGGATAACCAGATAGTTGAATCCGGTCCACTTTCTTCTGCAAGAATTGAATTTGTGGCTCTTGAAGGTGACTTTAATGATGTTGCCCCTGAAAATTGGACCGAGTGTATGTTCAATCAGAACATAGCAAGATCCCCAAAAGGGCCTGTGTTAGGAGGAGTTTGTCAAATCAAGCTGAAGAATGGGGAGGCCTCTCCTTCTGGCATCTCTTTCGTTGTACCATCTTCAAAGAGTAGAAGCGGAATGTTCATTCTGGCAGCAAGAGTTCGTAGCAGTGACAAAGCCGGGTTCCGGATTATGGAAGCCTTGATGAATCCTGTTGAGGTGCAGGTTTACCGAAACAAAGGTATATCCTTCAGAATTGCATCTTGCTGTTCTGTAGTTTGTTTTGATGCGTGTGCTATTATGCAATTCTGAACCTTTCAGTCAGTGACTGTAGAAAAACTCTTCTTTCATAGGGTTATCTTTGAAATTAAAGAGATCGCATAATCGGCATTGTATGATCTATTGACATTTTCCCTCCTGTTTCCCTTTTCCAGCAAATAAAAATAGTGACACTCCGAAATTGAAAGATGACGTATACCGTTTAAAGGGAATTTCAAAAAAGGGAACTCGCTTCAATTGGCTTAAACATAATGGGATCAACACTGTGGAGGATATGTTAAAGTCTTTAAATAAGAACGAAAAGAAGATTCGCACTGTAAGGTCTCTGGGATTCCCCAATCATTCTAGTCTATTATATTATTAAAACAGTTTTGAAAGAAGGCACCATATTCACTGTAGTGGCTAGAAATTCTCACATTAATCGGAGAAAAAGAGAAAAATCTACACGGTTAGATCATGATAGACTTATATTTTAACTGTTGAGATTGATCGGAAAAGTATAAGAAGGAGTATATGACAAATCCTACTCAAACTACGTAAAAAATACTATACAGCAAAATAAAAAATCTGGTCGGACTATGATGGCCCAACCGGACAAAGGGCTGACAACGTTTCTTTGTTCCCTGGAAAAAATAAAAGAAGGAAAATCAATCTCCTTCCTTGGCACTTGCTGCAAATGACCGGAAAAGAGACCTGACAGGTAACAATCAAACTTACTTGAGCCAACCTTTCCTTGCACATCAGTGGGAGTCTTGCGCACGCACACGATGTCATTGAAAGGTAAGTTTAGTATGATGAAAGTTTTGTTAAATTAGAAATTGTTCTGTTGGTTGTAGATTGAAAGACAAAATATATTCCCAATTTTTCAATCATCTGGAGATAATTTTGTGGTTAAAGAATACTATAAATATCTAAATATAAGTATAGAAATTATCAAGACATCAAGATCAAGGTCAGCATTTGGCAGCATGCCAATGTTCGATCATCAATTCTCGACCATATTCTATCTAATAATTAATTCACATTTGCAGGGCCAAAAATACCACATCTATCTATCTATCTATTATATTATTAAACAACTTTAAAAAGAGACACCATGTTTATTGTGGAGGCTAGAAATTCCCATATTACTTAAAAAGAAAAATAGAGTCCATCTAGGAATACAATTTATAAATATCTAAAATTCAGAAATAAAAATAAGCAATATTAAAAGAAGAGTCCATATAAGAACCAAATACGAGATTAATTAAAATTCGGAATAAAAATAAAATAAAATCCAAAATTATTAAAAAAAAGAAAAGAAGAGTTAAGTAGAAATATAATTTAAAAATAACTGAAATTTGAAATTAAAAACAAGCAATATTGAAAGAAGAGTTTGTATAAGAACACACTACGAGATTAATTAAAATTCAGAATAAAAACTAAAATAAAATAAGAAATTAGAAAAATAAAAAAAGAGTTCAAGTAAGAATATAATTTTAAAACTACTGAAATTAGAAATAAAAAATATTAAGAGAATAATCCATATAAAACACAATACAAGATAAATTAAAATTCAAAATAAAAAATAAAATGTATTATGAAATTAGAAAAAGAAAAATAGACGTTCAACTAGGAGTACAATTTATAAATAACTAAAATTCGTAATAGAAAATAAAGACTAATGAAAGAAACAACCATCTATAACACATGACGAGATTAATTAAATTTCTGAATAAAAATAAACGAAATTCCGAAAATAGAAAAATAACTATTAGAGTTCAAGTAGGAATATATTTTATAAACAAAAAATAGTTATAAGAGTTCAAGTAGGAATCTAATTTATGGACTTTTCAAACAAAAAATATAATCTAGAACGCAAATGACAAATGACAGTAGAACAGATTGGTGATGGTTGATGGGAGATCAAAAAACTATTAACAAAATCCAAATAGAATCCCAATAACGATTAAAAGGTGGGACAACGGACCGGTCCGTTAAGCAATACAGTCACAGCGGTTGGCAGGACTTCTAAAAAGTAAAAAATAAACCCCAATTATGTTTGATTAAAGAGAAGAGACGGTGGGCGAGCCGTAGAGGAGTATAGTGGATGTAGCGCCCGTTCCGTCGTGGCGCTAGCGGGAAAATTATTTCCTAAAAACCCTATATGCGAAATCCGTTTCTTTGTTTGATTGTCAGTCTCCGTGCCAATTCCCGATCTCGAGTCTCCGATCCCCCGTCGAATCCAAATTCCGGATCCAATTCCTCCAAATTCAAATCCTCGGCAAAAGTCTAGATTGCCTCCCTCAGCCGTGGGCCGAATCCCTCCCGGCCCATTTCCTCTCTCTCTCTCTCTCTCTCTCTCCCTCCCTCTCTCTGGCGCCCGATCCTTCCTCTCCCTCTCTCCCTCGCGCCGCCCCCGCGCGCATGCGCGTGCGCGTGCGCGGGCGCGCAAGCCGCGCCGCGCACCGCCTCTCCCCCGCGCCGCGCACCGCCTTATCCTCCCGCGCGCGCGCGCGTCGTGGCCGACCGGCCGGTCGCCGCCGCCGTCATCCCCTCGGCCCCGCGCCTGCCGCCGTGTCGCCGCGCCACTCCAAATCCGCCGTCGTCATCGCCGTCGTCACCTCCCCTCGGCCCCGCCACTCCGCGCAAGCATCCAAGGCTCGGAGGCCGCGCGCGCCGCTCCCTCCCTCGCGTCGCCCCCTCTCTTTCCCCCTTTTTCCCGAATCGGCAAAAGGGGCGAGCCCCTTTCCCTCTCTCTTTTCTCTTTTCCTCCCTCGCCGGCGTCATCCCGTCCTGCCGCCCTTGGCCGCGAGCGCCAGAGCGCCATCCTCCTTTGGACCGCCCCAATGTCGGTTCCCGAACCGACCTCGCCGCCCGAGCTCGAAGGAGGCGCTCGTCGCCGGCCTTCCTCGGCGCGTCTCCGCCCAATCCGGCGCTCGGATAGGACTCCCGTGGTCGCCTAGATGCTCCCACCACCGGGGATTAGCCCCTCGAGCCGCCGTCGCCGTTTTCCCCTTTTCTCGCCGCCGTCGGTCGTCGCCGAAATCCGCCGCCGACGAGCTCTTCCCGATGAATCCGAGCCGTTGGCTCGTCTCCTCTCGTCGCGGTAGACCTCCCGGTGTGCTCGCCCTCGCGTGTATCGCCGCGGACCGTCCCGCCGCTTGTCGCCGCCGACCGCCGTCCATTCGGCCGGGGGTCGTCTTCCTCCTCCCGCTCGCCCACGTGGCAGCCACGTCGGCGCCACGTCGGCCGCGGCCGGGTCAGCCGACCCCGGTCCGTCGCATCCTCCGTGCGCGCGGTCCACGGCAAGCCGTGCGGCTGCCCGTGGGCCCGCCGCTCCCGCACCCTCCGCGCGCCGCGCGCATGCGCCGCATCCACCCGAAACCCTAGCCGCGCCCGCGTGCGCCGAGCTCACGGTGAGCCGAGTCGCCGACAAGCGGGTCCCACCCGGGACCGCGCGTGGCGAACCCGGTCCACCGCGCTCTCTCTCTCCTCCGCCCGCCCGCGCGTCAGCTGGGCCGCCTCTTGGGCCGGCCGGCCCATTTAGCTCGGCCGAGCCGCCCAATTCTTCTTGGGCCGCGCCCTAGCCGCCCGAGAAGTCTAATTCCCGTCCCTCCTTCATTTAATTTCCTTTTCTTTTTAAAAAGATTTAATTTAATCCTTTTTCCTTTAGACCAAAAATCCAATAATCTTAGAAATTCAATATCTTCTCAACCGTGCATCCGATTGACTCCGTTCAACTTCCAAAATTCTCCAAATCTCGAGATCTATTTAATGGCACACTTAGAGGTCAATAATAGGGCTTTATTTTCGCTGTTTGTTGAGTTGTCCCGTTCCGCGTGTAGTTTCGGAGCCCGAAGACCCGCAGTGCGAGGATTTCGAAAGATCAAGCTCAAGATCTCGAGCAAGGCAAGTCACCTTTGATCATCTTGCACCTATAATTTAAATCTAAGTATTTCTTTTCCGCAAATATTGCATGGTTAGGACTCACACAAGTAATTGGCCGTGATTTACGGGATATCCCGTCGGCCCCAATCCCACTTTGCTGCAATTACCCTCCGTGAATTGTTGAACACCTAAAACTCCTTTGTCGACTGTTGTGCTTCGATGTGAGGGCCCTCGGGCACGCGCATCGGAACACTTTTCCCCCAAAACTTAAAATATCCAATGATGGGTAAAACTTGAGGTTTTACGAAAGATTTGGAAAACCCGACACCTGGGTCGGTGTTTGCGAACTAAATGAATTTCGAAAATCGCGGACCAGGGAACGTACCGGGGGTACGGTTTCCTGCTCTTGCAATTAAGGACCGATTCCTTGGAATTTCATCCAAACATAAGTCATGTGCAACCACATGGGTGGAATGGGACACCCCTGGCTGAGTAAATTGCTAATCGGGGAAGCCTTGATGTCGAGAGGCATGTGAATTCTTCGGGGTGGTGGCGGGGAAGACCCCCGGGTTTCCTGGCACAGCATGGTCTGGGACCTAACCTGTTGTCGGTCTGGGACCCCCCTCGTCGGCATATGGCGAACCTGTGTCTGCTCTCGAAATGCCTTGTCATGAAAGCCCTTAGGTCACCAGACGTGGCCGTTATACACGGGCTGGATGATTCGGGTTAGTAATGTCGTGTGGGTAAAGTGTACCCCCCCCCTCTGCAGAGGATTAACAAACTGTTCGAACAGCCGTGCCCACGGTCATGGGCGGATGTGAGGTGATTCCTAGCGTAGTTTTGATTGACAACTGCTTTGTGAAAAGCTGATGTGGTTTGGTTTCGATGTTTGGAAACCTGTGGCTGATGAGATCAGCCGGGCCCAGATGGCCGTTTGAAAGCTGTTGGCCTGTTGGCCGTTTCAAAAGCTGTTGGCCTGTTGGCCGTTTAAAAAGGATGTTGGCCGGTTGGCCGTTTGAAAACTGTTGGCCGGATGCCAACCCTGATTATTTTAAAGACTGATACATTGCACATACTCCGACCGGACGAGACGCACTGTCTCATCCGTGTCGTTTGAGAAGCACTCACCTAGATGATTCCAAAAAGAAGCTCAAATAAAATCAATTGCGAAAACAACAGCCTTCCCTTGAAGCCTGCATTAAACACTTAAATTCCCAAGGCTTGCTGAGTACTCCCGTACTCACCCTTGCTCTATATAAACAATCCCCCCCCCCAGTTGCTGAAGAAGGTGATGTGGATCCCGCTGACGAGGAGTTCTTCCAGGAGCAAGTTGGCTTCGAAGAGTTTTAGGGTTTCGGCCTAGTTCCCAAGTCGCGCCTGTGATGTTTGGTCCAAGTCTTGGCTTCCGCTTCCTCTTTTGTAATGCAGTTGTGAGCTCGGGGTCTGTCCGCAGCCCAACATGACTGTAATCCTACTCTATAATAAAGAGACCTCTGTTGCTGTGATATTCTGTCTTCCTATGATACCAGCACTGTTTCCTGGGACTGGTATCGATTAACAGGTTAATTTGGAGCGTCACGGGCTAGTTCCGCTCGGGGCTAGTTCGGGGCGTGACAGTGGAAAAGCTGCTGATGGTTTAGCGGGACTTCTAGATAGTAAAATACGAACCCAACCGATAATTATGTTCGATTTTTAAAATCTCAATGAAAATAAAAAGAGGAGGCAGCGGACGGGCCGTACAGGAGTACAGTGGCAGCGTTTGTCGAGACTTCTAAAAACTATAAAAAAGAAACCCAACAAGGCAATAAACTCTAAAAACTACAGGGTCCAATTTTTAAAGGTTCGGAACTTCTAAAAAGTAGAAAAATAAACCCAAATAATAGTCATGTTCGATTTTAAATATCAATGACAATAAAGAGGGGAGGTCGAGGGCGAGCCATAGAGGAGTATACTGTAAAAGCTGTTGATGGTTTAGCGGGACTTCTAGATAATAAAAAATGAACCCAACCGATAATTATGTTCGATTTTTAAAATCTCAAAGACAATAAAGAGAGGAGGCAGCGGATGGGCCGTACAGGAGTATAGTGGCAGCGTTTAACGAGACTTCTAAAAACTATAAAAAAAGAATTTTTCGTCAAAAAAACTATAATAAAGAAACCCAACGAGGCAATAAACTCTAAAAACTACAGGGTTTAATTTTTAAAGGTTCAGGACTTCTAAAAAGTAGAAAAATAAACCCAAATAATAGTCATGTTCAATTTTAAAATATCAATGCCAATAAAGAGGGGAGGTCGAGGGCGAGCCAGCTGCTAACGGTTTGGCGGGACTTCTAGGAAATGAAAAATGAATCGAAACAATAATTGTGTTCGATTTTTAAAATCCCAATGACAATAAAGAGAGGAGACAACGGACGGACCATAGAGGAGTATAATGCCAGTATTTGATGGGACTTCTAAAAATTATAGAAATGAAACCCGATGAAACAATAAACTTTTAAAACTATAAGATCTAATTTTTAAAGGTTCCAAGAAGAATAAACGAAACAGTGGTAGATCGAGCCAACAAATAAAGAAGGGGTGAGTTTTAATTTCTATAAAATTAGAAACACGGTTATAAACACCGAGATGATAAGGTTTGGTCTTTCAAAGTCTTAATATAATGAGATAACTATTTAATAAATTTTAAGTAAAATCGTATTAAAAATTAGAAATTTTTTATATGGATGCTAGCCGCGTAATTGCGCGGGCCACCCAGCTAGTATTTCTCAAGCACACAAAAATTAGGCCCTTAGCTGCTTTGCGTGTTTATGCAAATTTGAACCTTTCTTTGTATTTCAGGACAGCAAGCAATTTACCTTTCAATGTCATGAAATAGTAGAAACATAAGTAAATTAATGTCTCAACTCCAATTCTAAAATGATATGTTTATCATGCAGTAAATATTCGTTTTGACAAAATGAAATTATCTTATGCATTTATCGACGTTCAGGAGTGCTTCAAGCTAAAGAAGAACAGCAAGGATTGGAAAGAAATAGTTAAACATGCTAGAAAGTGTGATCTCGAAGGCAATTGCAACCTGAAATCATATAGAGTTGGAGAGAAACATGTTGTACTCTTCTTTAACTGCGTACATGATCTCGTTGGAGCACAATTTCATGATGGTGTATGCCGATGACGCGGTGCTGTTCTTCAAGCCAACAACCACTGAAGCCAACACTATCAAGAGATTGCTGACTCTTTTTGGTGAGGCAACGGGACTCAAAACCAACTTCTGCAAGAGCGCTATTACACCGATTCAGTGCAGCAATGAACAACGAGTTCTGGTTGAATCCATCCTCTCTTGCCGAGTTGAAGACTTCCCCATCGTCTACCTAGGCCTCCCGCTGGGAACAAGGAAACCAACGAAAGCAGAGCTCCAACCAATCCTTGACAAATTCTCTAAAAAAGTAGCAGGATGGAAACCGAAGATGTTATCCATTGATGGCAGACTTTGCTTGATCAAGTCGGTGCTCATGGCCCTCCCGGTTCACTACCTGTCGGTTTTACAATTGCCAAAGTGGGCAATCAAGGATATTGAAAGCAAATGTCGGGGCTTCCTTTGGAAGGGTCAGGAGGAGGTAAGTGGAGGACATTGTCTGGTCTCGTGGCGAAAGGTGTGCTCCCCGGTTGAAAAAGGCGGCCTAGGTGTGAAGGATCTGAATTTCTTTGGTCAGGCTCTCCGGTTGCAATGGCTTGCGAGGTCGCTGGAGCAGAGGGAGAGGCCCTGGACCTTGGCTTCCTTTAAGCCAGGGAACGATGTGGATCTCATGTTCAGATCAGTGGCGAAGTACATTGTCGGAAATGGCGAAAACACTGATTTTTGGACAGCAAACTGGACTGGGCACGGCTGCTTTGCTTGGCGATGGCCAACGCTGTTTTCTTATGTGGGGCGTGCTAGACTTTCGGTTGCTAAAGCCTTGTGCAACAACAGATGGGTTCGTGGTCTGCAGGGTGCACTGTCCAATGAAGCAATGGGCGAATTTTTTCAGTTATGGGATGAGGTCCACGATTTCTCCCCACTCCCATCGCCTGACGAGATCAGATGGAAGCTGACGGGCGACGGGAAATGATGTTTTCTTCATAGCTGCTGAGGACTGTCCCTATGGCGAGCTACTGTGGCGATCCAGGGCCCCCTCGCGTGTGCGTTTCTTCATGTGGCTTGCGCTGAAGGATCGATGTCTCACCGCCGACAATCTTGCGAAGCGAAATTGGCTGCACGACCCCCTCTGCTCGCTGTGTCAGAGAGAAGACGAGGATTGCCACCACTTGTTTGTAATTTGTCCTTTTACGGCGGAGGTATGGCGAAAGATCAGAAGATGGTGCAATGCAAACTTTGCAATCCCGGCAGACGGTGACAGCAGACTTGCTGACTGGTGGCTTGCAACGCGACGCCGTTTTCGGACGAGCTACAAAGTGGACTTCGACAGTGCCTTCATGTTAATTTGCTGGCTTATTTGGAAGGAACGAAATGCTAGAATTTTTCAGATGTGTCGATGACCATGGAGCAACTAGCCGAGAATATAAAAGAAGAAATCGCGGTGTGGAGGGTAGCTGGGATCTTCTCCCAATTCGGCGAGTAATCGTTGTTGTATTGTCTCTTTCTCCTTCGTTTGTTCACGCTGTGTCTGGGATCTCTCCCGGACTAGCGCGACATTGTAATGTCGCTGTAACATTCCTTTGTTTTTCTCCTCAATCTTAATGAAATTGGTCGGCCATCCTTTGGCCGACCCGGCAAAAAAAAAATACAAAGGACAATTTCAATTCAGATCAACAGGTATACGTTGATATCAGCATTCTTCTACCGATCCAAACCTCGATGTGTGAACTCAGAACAGTACGTGCAATTTCTATTTCAGGATGCCGTGAATAGTTTGAAAAAACAAGCGTATGATGCTCTGGATGACTTTGCCTTCGATGATAAAATGAAAGACAACTATCCAGTATCTTTGTCTTCAGCTATGAACACAAGCATTACTGATGGTGATGCTTCCATTCCCTTAGACAGAGCAGGAACCAATCCTCCAGATCTCCATGTTACATCTCAAGGTAGGTCATTGGTCTTCTCCTTGTCTTTGATCTCAGACATAACGCGTGATGATTTACTCTTTGGTGCTGCAGCAGTTGGGAATTCTCATCATGCTGAGATTTATCAATCACCTGAACTGCTTCAAGCATTACTGAACTATAATAGTGCCTGTGAGATAGAACCAAGTATGGTAGAATTAATTCCAACAGAAGAATACTGCAGGATTTTTTTGAAGAATATTTTTGTTTTGATGATGATGAGATCTGTAAAAAAAATTCAGATGAAGGTTATCGAGCAGGTGCTGTGGCTCAGATCTTCGGTGGATTTTCTGAAGTTGACATCCCTATTGGGTGCTATACTGGTCAGGCATCTGAAGTAAGTGTTGTTTCTGTTCAATCGACTCAGTATGTAACATTCTCACTTTCTAGAAAATGGATTAAAAGCCAGCCTCTACACAGCCAACTGTAACATTCTTACTGGAACAGAGATGAAATTATTATCGATTTGCCATGCTACTAGCTGAACATAACTCCTGAAATCGTCCAATTGCTAGCTTTTTCATCCCAATATAAGTTATAAGTTATTTTTCCTGATGCCAATAAGGTTTACAGCTTGAACATATGTAACGCATGCCCATGAATATGAGTCTGTCTCTAAGTTTTTTTTTTTAGCGAACTGGCACGAGATCGTGCCATTTTCATTGAATAGAGAAAAAAACAGTTGCATCCCCAAGGGTCCATGAGTATCAATCTATTCGTGATAGACTGTGTCTGTCTCTTATTATTGAGATCACTGCATTTCTGCATCTTTCTCCTATCACGCCCACACTCATTGCATGCTAACGAGTCTTCTTTTTTTTTTGTAGGGTACTTCTTCTGGAGGCAGTGCCTTGATCGGACTGACGAATGTGTTACAGAATGTCAGCGATGACATCAATATTGCAGAACTGATTGACAGCGACATTGATCCTTATCAGTACACCATTTAACTGAACCAGAACAGGGGAGCATGCACAACTCTGAATAATGAGAGGATTCGTCGCTCTGCATATCCAGGACCGTTTTTACTGAAGTCTGAAGGATTTGTTTCTAGTCAGTACGCTTGCTGGCTATTTATCTTCTCCCTGTTATTTACCCTAATGAACAGCGGGTGTATTAGCATATTTATATATACACCTTGAACTGTAATTTATATGACAATGGTTTCTGAACTTAATTGTTAGTCATCGCTGGAACTTTTTGAGCAACTGTAAGCATATTACAAAGTATTTCTTCCGTTCTTTTCTGCACATGGTTGCCTTGCCTCCATCACCTTATATTGAATCACTGGTGATGGCCCAATCATTTCGCTTATACTTATGCTTATCTGAACAGCTTACTGCAACCAAAACATGATTTGGGGGTAAAATCTTTAGCGATTTAAAAGCAAATGCTATAAAATAAACTATAATGGAAAATCTAAAAAATCAACTCCAAAATTAAGTTTTAAAATTCAAATTTTGGCTTATAAGCATACACATTGTTGTGTGTTGGGTTTTGCAGTATTTAAATTTGATCGTCTCAAAGTTAGGTTTTCAACAAACAAGCATTATTTAATAATGCTATGCATTCATATTTATATTTTTACTAACACGTATAAAAACGAAACTGATATTCAGAATTAGAGCCCCACATCAGAGTTCAGAGCCTTCGTTTTGGCGCTCAGGCGATTGTTTTCTAACGACTAGGATGACAAAATCCGATTTTGAACCTCTGGTGGGCCGCATCCTTTGTTTGGGCCTACTTGGCGCCATAACACAGTTGGGCCTCCTAACTGGAGCCCAACTGTTCGTTCCTTGGTGAGTCTAAATCATGGACACGTGTCACTCAGTCAGAGAGAGAGAGAGAGAGAGAGAGAGAGAGAGAGTTCATAGCTGCCGGGATAGTCGCCGGCGGCGGCCGGAGCTCGCCGCCCGCCGAACAG
Source organism: Oryza glumipatula (assembly GCA_000576495.2). NCBI lineage: Eukaryota > Viridiplantae > Streptophyta > Magnoliopsida > Poales > Poaceae > Oryza > Oryza glumipatula. The sequence goes on from CM002514.2 coordinate 29,258,552, forward strand.
GTTCCCCATTTTCCCCTCTTCAGGTACCAATCTGCGTCCACCACGGCAACGCCCTTGAGGTTTCCGTGCGATTTGGCTTTCCTACTCCTACTTTCGAGGATCGCCGGGAAGGTGGAGGAGCCGCGCGCCCTGGTGGTGCGGTGACGGTGTCTACCCCTCGTCAGCACGAGGTGTTTGTGGAATTGTCCGAAAGCGCGCGGTATCTTCCCCACGAAGCAACGGGATGTGGATGTTCCTTTTTTTTAGAAAAAGAATCTGGCCTTTTCTGTGTGCACGAGACACGAGCGGAAGGTGTTCGTGCAAATGCGGCAGATAGCACAGGTAGGCAGTTCTTGCTTTGGATGTGGTGGGATCGGAGTAGTGTAGCACGATTGCAGTCAGCAAGGTCATTTTACTATATCTCTGTCTCAGCAATATGGGAATACAGAGTTCTCCCTGTAACTGAAATCTAGCGGTTAAAGATGCTGATCCTAAAATCAAGTCAAATGCGGATGTTATATCTACTTTCTCAGGTAACTCCTTCCCTCAAATGCATAAACATGGAATCTTTCCCATGAACTTAAAACTATACGTGTCTCCCAAAAGGTAGCCCCTCCCATGGAGATTTAATATATACTTACAAGTAGTTAAAGCATGAACTAGTAGGAGTGCAAGACATTAATTAGTGGGTGCATTGTTGGCATCACCTCAAAGTGTCATTTAGCTTACCACTTTTTCAATCTTCTTATTGCTGCTCCTTTTTCTTTTATTTTTTTAAAAGACAAAGACAATGGGGGCCTGGACCTGGATTGATGGCAAGGTTTTTCTTTTGGTCCTCGTTCATCAACACATCAGTATATATTTTTTCTTGTTGTGAACTCGCGATGATTGTGCGGGCAGTTCAGACCTTCAAGCAGCTTGTCATCCATGTGGCAGATAATTGGTGACCTGCTGAGAAGCTGCAGGCCTGAGAAATGAAGCAACAACCAGATATCAGGGAACAAACTGAACAAACAAAATTCTTTAACCTGTTCCGGTGGGAAACAACTAGGATTCATCATATCATATGGCGTTAGTTGAGATATCAAGGTCAGAGTGATCAAAATTCTATCAAATAAATTTTATTCTACGTGTGTTAACACATCACAAGAAGAAATTGGAGCTGCTAATTGATGGCTGCATGTCGTTTCAGCTGGACTGGCTCCAAAACTAGTTAATTAAAATAATCCACAAGGCAAGTTAATTCACTTAATTCTTCTTCTCTGTCGTTTTATACAAGACCTGGACCTTGATAGTCTTGATGCCAGGTCTTTGTTTTTTAGGTCCCCCTTCCTCAGATCAACATCTCATCTATATAATGCTGAAGCCAGCGTTGGCTGAGGTGAGCGGATCATCAAATATCCTTCATCCTTCCTAAGTTGCTGCTGCCAGAGTAAACTGATCAAAGGCTTGTCAAAGTAAGTTGGAGTGGCAAAAAGAAGTTGAGCTAGCTAGAAATTAAGGCTTGAGTTTTCTTTTCTGATCCATATGTGATGATGTAATGTAATATGTAGTTATGCACTGCCATTCGTATACATATAATACGTATCTAGCTAGGATATGATTTGCATGTTCTGTAATCTGACAGGACCTTCTTGTTCTGTTCACACATGAATCATGATCGTGGTATATTGGCATGCAGGAAATTAATCAGGTATGGTTATAGAGGTGTGTTGCTGCCTGGGGCTGGCTGCGAATGTAGCGCAGCTGGCTGGCCTGGACGTCATCACGCTGGTCAAGGTAATCAAGAGTCGCGTCGAGACAGTCCGCCAGAACAAGGAGGACTGTGAGCTGCTCGCCGAACGCGCAGACATGATTCTTGATCTGCTACGGCGGGTTCAGGCATCCAAGGTCATCGAGGACCCTGACATGTGGAAGCCGACGGAAGGGCTCAAGTCGACACTTCGCAGGGCAGCTGCAATCGTGAAATCCTGTCAGGAGGAGTGGAGCTATGCGTACCGCTTCTGCAAGGGTGGACGCATCGCCAGAGAGCTGCGCAAGGTACTCAAGGATCTCAAGTTTTACATCCTCCACCTGATAGGAATGATCACCATCATCAACCACGATCAAAACACTCGTTACTATTATATCCCGGAGACTGATGTTGTTAAGCCGCAGGTACGTACCTGCATACCTACAACATCTCATTAAGAGCTAATTCTTTTTGCTAATTAATTTCTGTGCAAACAGCTAAAACCTCCATTTCATGATTCTGAAGTTTGTTCTAACAATATGAGAGGTAATGTATGTAAGTGGACAAATGCCTGCTTAATTACTCACTTGAGCCTAACTTTGGTATTTCAGGATGCTACAGCTTCCAACGCTGGAAAGCCTGTTGCTCTAGAAGAAACAGGTAGGAGTAATAGTGAATGATTTATAATATTCCCAAAATTAGCATGTAAAACAAGGCCTTCTTTTCCAATTCCCTTTGTAATGCTGACAAGAAGTTTGAAGGTAATAATCAATTGTCCATGTTACTTAAAATGCAGGCCTTAAAAAGTTCACTTTGTCTGAGTTGGAGGTTGCTACAGATAATTTCTCTCTGGAAAAACAAATCGGTATAGGTGCTTTCAGCATCGTGTACAAGGTAATGCTTTGCTCTTGGCCGACCTTTGCATTCAACAGAATGGTTAATGTTTAGGCAGTGAAGTCGTTTGAAACATCTTCTCTTGTACTCAGAAAAATATTAGATTTTGTTTTTTTCTGTAAGTACCATGATCGATTTGCATTTGGTGTTTACTTCTTCCAGGGCCAACTAAATGAAATGCCCGAAGTTGCTGTGAAAAGAGCATCGTATGTTAACAGAATTCCATTTGACCAGCTCGAAAATGAGGCTAAAATAATTTCAAAGCTTCAGCATACAAATATAGTTAAACTTCTAGGATATTGCAGCCAAGAGAGAGAGAAGATACTGGTCTTCGAGTATATGCCAGGCAGAAGCTTAGATTCATTCATAACTGGTAGGGGGTTCAATTCAACTAGCTTTATGCCTTTATCTACTCAGTTTCGAGACCAAATTCTATTGTTCATGTTCACTCAATGATGCAGTACATACATGTTTGTCGCATTTGATTACAGGTGAGCGAGCAGAAGAGTTGCCTTTGGACTGGTCTAAGCGCTCCCAAATAGTTAAAGGGATAGCTGATGGAGCTGTATATCTACACAAGCAATGTGAGCCACGTATTATTCATGGCGATCTGAAACCAGGCAACATACTCCTGGATGCTGCCTTGAAACCCAAGATTTGTGACTTTGGTACATCGAAAGCACTTAGGCCAGGTCAGGATATGGACTGCACCGGCATTGTGGTGGGATCACGGTAAGACTCAGTTTTTCACTGCAAAATGTTTATCCATCCACCTTCTGCGTCACGTTTGATCTGTTGATATTTAAATTTTGTTTTCATCTTCTCAGTGGATATATGGCCCCTGAATATAAACAGGGAGGGTGTGTCTCTCTCAAGACAGATGTGTACAGCTTTGGCGCTACGCTTCTCGAGATCATTAGAGGAAGTCGCATCCCTCCGTCTACACTGGAGCTCTCTGATGAATCGCGCGATTTTGGGCCTCTAAATAAGTGGGTAAGTGCACACCTCTCTGAACTTCACAGGCCAACCACAGTATATTCAGAGTTGGTCACTGATTGACCAGTAGCAATTTTGCTTTGCTCAGGCGTGGGAATTGTGGAGAGGGGGAAACCTGATGGAGTTCATCGATCCTTCGCTGCGCGACGAGACTCATTCTGCAGCCGAGATACAGAGGTGGGTTCAGATAGCGCTGCTGTGCGTTCAGCGTGGTCCAGAAGAGCGGCCGGACATGTGGGATGTTGTTCTGATGCTGAGCTCGGACAGTACTGTCATCTTACCAAAGCCCAGCCGACCAGCTTATTACTGAAACGTGATACTGATATATAAGTATGGGATGGCACTCATAGGCAGTTCTCCCAGCTTGTAAGTAGAAGAGCAAGGTCAATAATACAGCCCACTACTAGCTCCAAATCATCTATAGCCAATCTAATAGCTAATTCATACAATAGTTGTTTACTATACTATTAATATATGTTCCCACCTGTCATACACACATTACGTCTTAGAGTCCGTGCTGCAGCTGGCTACAGATATGTAGCTCGCTGTTTTTCTCTCTCTTCCTTTATCTCTTTAAAATATATTTATAGCTGGCTTATAGCCTGCTATTGTACCTGCTCTAATAAGCTGGCCCAGATCATAGGCAGAAGTTCAATTTATCCATGAAATTTCTTTTGTTTTGTTGCTGCATTGTGTGTTAATTCCCTATGTACTACAAGCAGCTAAATAACGAGACTTCTGCGGATGTCTCTTCCTTTATGGATCTTAGCAGTGTATAAAGTACAGCTACAGTGTTTCACAGTTTCAGCAATAGATTTGCTATTTGTCATACACTATGATGTCCTGCATAACTGTGTTGACTATTGTTGACTTGTATCGAGGGATAGTAGTAGTAGTAGCGTCAAACGATACTGTAGCAATTGGCATAGTGGCCTAGTGGGCCTTGACAACTGCTGGCCCATTCGGTTGACGGGTGCCTTATTTGGGCTGGACCAAGAACTACCGTTGACTTCGGTTGGGCCACATCTTCAGAACTCAGAAGTCAACCACAAGCGACCTGCGGCACATGCATCAATAATCCATGCAGGGCATTGCATACATATCCTACAAATTGCAGCTTCCTGAACCAAATAAAACCACGCGGTTCAAGCCAGTGGATTCGGGGAAGCAACACAAGATAACTATCAATCTATCTATTATCTATTATCTATCTATCTATTATATACTAAAAGTCCATTAAACTTCCTACAAACGCTCTCAAGCCGTCACGTGGGACTCCTATAAACATTCTTAGATCGTCACGTGGCGCTCTAATATATTAGAAACATCTAGCCCTCGATTTTCACTTAAACAGGTGGGTCCATTATTTTAGACTATTAGATTGGATTAGATTAAAAAAAATTAATCCTCCCCCTCATCTCACCAGCGCGCAAGTAGCCTCCCTCATCCAGATTGCACGCAGGTAACATCAGTGCCCCACCTTTTTTTTCTTTCATATGTACGTATACCCTCTTTGTTCTTTCCTTTTTTTTCCCCTTCTTGGTTAGATAAGATAGAAAATCGATACTCATATTAACTATACTTTAAGTTATAAAAATACACTCTAATAAATTATAAAAAACTAAAATATCTAACCATCAATTTTTATTTAAATTGATGGATCCGTTATCTCGGACCATTAAATCAAATCCTATTAATAATTTCACTCCTAATCTCCCTCAGCGCACCGACGAGAGAATGGTAAGTACGTACGACTTATAAAAAGCCAAAAATATATATACAACTGTAACGTACATTTAAAAAGATAAAGTGGAAAAATATAAATTACTTATATCATTAAAAACGGACATTTGTTTCCTTCTTCTTCCTTCTCTTCTCCATGTATAGACGAAATCGTAATTATTATTAGTGATAATAAATTTTAAGAAATTATAACTTTATAAATATAGATTATATATATCATCGTATATATGTCTAAATTAGCTCCACAATGTTTAAAAATAAATTTTATTAAACTATATTATTTTACCCTTCATATTAACAATATAATTAATTTTTTACTTAAACCTATGTACCTATTATATCAAAACATTATTTTATATCAAAATTTTTAAAACACGTTATTTAATATAAATGTTACGCAATTATTTCTATACCAATTTATGATCTACATTAACTAATTTTTTACATTAATTAATGAACCCAATATTTTATACTATTTTTAATAAAAATATTTTGATATCGGTTTTTACTTAAACTGATGGACCTATTAACTAACTAGACCTATTAAGGACCTATTAACAAGACCGTCATATCTATCTTTTGTAAAAAAAAACTTCTAAAGACCTCACACATGTGCATGTTTGCCTTCTACACGTATGATGAAGCATCGTACCTGAGGCAGCTTAGGTGATTTGCTAAGGTGATCATGATTGCCGATAAACATTATACATACCAATTAAATTTATATAATTCTACTTTTATTTCAAATTTCGAAGAAAACAAACATGCGGAAAAGAAAAAAGAATAGCTTCAAACAATTGCTGATATTTTGCACTACCCAACCAAGCAATTCTACAAGTGATTTGTGTCCTAACAAAAATTCTTTAAAACTTTGGAAAATAATATGAACTTCTACGTAAGGGAAAAACAATCCAACCATTAATCTATCCTTAATTTGGTTGTCACTAAATCATGCATCTTCATGAGACAATTCGACCACAATAACTTTGAGTTCCTTGCTATTGCAATTTTTACTTGTAGCAATATTGTATGGTATGTGTTCAAATGGTATAGATGATATTTACTCACTCGGTCCAAAAGTCAATTCAAAAGTCATATGATCTTGAACTACCTTCTAAATCAATGAATGGTTTTTAGATATGCCCAACCTTGATCTATCTTCTAAGTCAATGAATGGTACTATAATATTATGTCATGATAATACAGATGCCCACGCATCGCGTGGACCATCTTCCTAGTTGATACTAATGATGATTAAGGTGGGCAAATGAAGGAAGCAAGAGACTAATTCCCTGATTTTTCCGGAGCTTTTCTAGCGGACGACATTTCGGAGCCCTTTTTTTTTTTGGCTGAAATCTACTGCAAATCGAATGTGCTTGACAGGATTAGGTAGGTCGTATGAGACAGTTCATTTGTTTGCTACTCCTTTCAATATCAAAATATAGCAAACTAGAATCAGATAAAATCTAACCTACGAATACGAATATGAATAGAACGTTACTATAGAATGAATATACTCCCTCTTTCACTTTGTATTTTTCTCCTAATTTTAAAAAAATTGGTCGACCGAACCTTTCGGCCTACCCGGCAAAAAAATACTCCCTCCGTTCCGTTTCATATTATAGATCATATTTTTGTCCTAATCAAACTTTTTTAAATTTAACTAAGTTTGTATAAAAATATAATAGCATTTTCAATAAAAACAAGCATATTATCAAAATATATTCGATGTAAGATTTAATGAAACTAATTTAATATTTTAGATGTTGCTAAATTTTTCTATAAACTTAGTCAAACTTAACAATCAAACGACTTATTTATAATATGTATGGAGGGAGTATTATTTGTCACTAAAATTTTGTCTTTGTTCTTTGCCGCGTGAGCTGCGCGGGTGAAGTCGTGCGTCGACTTGGCCTCCTCCCGAGTCCCGAGTCCACTGCTCTCCATAAAGCGAGCTGCCTAGCTCGGGGTGGAGGAGCGCAGTCGCAAGAAATCGGCGGCCGGCGAAGGCGAAGGCGGCGACCGGCGAGAGAGAGAGAGAGAGGCATGCACCACCCGAAGCGTCCGCCGCCGGCACAGCCACCAGATGGCCTCGCCCTGGTGACCACCTCGAAGCGGCAGCATCTCGAAGCTGCCGGCATCGGCGGCGGCGCGGTGGCGCCGACCTCACCGGCGGGGAAACGGCAGCTCCGCCCGAGCATGCTCGTCCTCTTCTTCGTCGCCCAAGTGTACGGCATCGACCCCGTCCGTGTCGTGTTTGATTTAATGCCTCTATGGGAAATTTTGTTTGTCTGATCTGTGTTCTACTGTTCTTCGCCGATGCGCATGCAGCAAGGAGGAGTTGAGGTATAACCGGCGACTTCGTCGAGTGGTGAGAATCTCTGCAAATCTCTAGCTCCATCCATCTCACATGCTGTTTGCTACTAGTGCGTCTTGGATCAAAATATTCAAATTAGATATTTTCCCCAGCATTTTTTTACTACTCCACTAGTACTCTTTTTTGGTAGCAAAGTTTCAGAACTGTGCTTGTGCAGATACGTGAAGAGAATGCTATTTCCCAGAGGAGGACACTTGAAGTATTTCAGAAATCGCTTGATAACGCCTGTCAGAATCTTGTTAAACATATTAACTGGTAATATTTCACGCTCTCTGCAAGTAGGATTGAAGTTAAGAAGATATGAAAAACCATTCCTGATTTTTTTTTATTTTTATATTTACAAAGAGGGGATCTTCTCCCATTTCCATTTTCAATTAGTACTAGAAATGATCAAAAAACAGAGTTCAGTTTACATGTTAAGGGTGTTGTAACAGTGTGTCTAGGAGTAATTTCCAATCTATTGTACACTATATTTTGCTCTTTGAGCCCATCTCAATGCAATTTTTCGATCCCGGAATTCCTCTTTCCCTTCTAAATTCACATTGCAAGGCTAATTAACGAGTGTCATTGAACCATTTGTTATGCCAATTCATTCCTGATCTAGCAGAGTGGTTAAAATAAGATCGCAATTTACCTCTTTGTTTGCTCAGGTAATAATATTTTTTTCATCCCTTTGTTAAATCCAGAAAACCAAAAGCAAGTGCACTTGAAATCTGACTTAGAATCCCAATTAAATTAACCTAGTTACCTTTTATGGTATATTTTGCAATTATTTATGTACAGTTTTTTTTTATCAATACGCATCAAGCGTGTAAAATTCCTTTTTTCATACCTCTAAAATGCTTGTTTGGGTTGCTACTGACTTTATCATTTATAGTTCCTCTATAATATGGTTATGTTAACTGTCAAGCTGATCAAATATTCGTGTTGTTCGACCACATAAGATAAATCTAATCTATGCTGGTGCTATGATATAAGTAAATTAAATCACACTCTTTGAACTGATCTAAAAATTACCAATCTTATCTTTATCTATGAGCAAAAAAGTTTCAGTTTGTTTCTTCAAACTAACCTATTTTTTCTTCCACTTATTTGGTTGCAGCTCCCTTCAATCCCTTACTGAGCGAACTGATATTCTCTGCCATGAAGTGGTTAGATTTCAGATGTTAAAACTACTAATTATTTATAGTTCAATCCCCTTGTTTGACTCAAACTACAAAGTGTTTGCCTTCCTTTAGTAAAGAAAACAAAACAAAATGGTGTTCGCTTGAGAAAACTTCAATTCTTAGCTCATAATGATTCTCTACACAACTTGCAGGAACAACTCAAACGTTCAAATTCTAATCAGCGTTCCAGGTATGGTATTTGAAAGCCATTGAAATATGCATCACTGACCAGTTCCCAGTATGCAATGCTAAGTATCAGTGTTTCACGACATAACTTCTGCATATTATTCTGACCAGTTCTTATCAATCACTTCAAATGACTTGTGAACCACCGTGTATTTGATGGCACTCTATTTATGGAGACCCCTTAAATAACTTACGCAATGTTCTTTTCATGCTATTGTGAAGTATTAAAGTTGTGAATTTCGGACAATTTGAAGTACTACAAGATGTTGAAATGACACTAGAATTAATACACAATGGTGTTTCATACTATTTGTGTATAATCGTACTGCAGATCAGAGGCAAATCGAGAGCATGCTGCCATTATCGAGGAAGTGAATCAAGAACAAACAGTTGTTAGATTTGCCACAAGTGAAGCTCATGAGGGGCAAGGAGTTGAGTTGAGGTTCCTCAATAAGTTGAATGAAGATGCCGTCGTTTATACAAAGGACAAAATTACAGCAGATGATGGAAACGATATCAAAATTGCCATATTTAAGGATAACCAGATAGTAAGATCTGGTCAACTGTCTTCAGCAAGAATTCAAATTTTGGCTCTTCATGGTAACTTTAATGATCATGTCCCTGAAAATTGGACTGAAGATCAGTTTGATGAACGCATAGTAAAGAATACAAAAAGTCCTGTGTTAGGAGGAGTTTGTCAACAAGTGAAGCTGAAGAATGGGGAGGCCTCTCTTTCTGATGTCTATTTCGATATACCGTCTGGAAAGACTGAAAGTGGGAAGCTCATTCTGGCAGCAAAAGTTCATTGCAGTGACAGAACTGGACTTCGAATCAAGGAAGCTGTGACGAATCCTGTTAAAGTGCAAGTTCACCGAAATAAACGTAAGATTTCCTTCAGAAAACCTCTTCCTTTTCATAGGATTATCACTGATACTACAGATAACATAATTTGCAGTTTTGCACTGTATGATCTATGGCATTTCTCTCGTCTCCCTTTTTTCAGACAACAGAAACAGTGACCGTCCAAAGCTGAAAGATGAAGTATATCGTTTAAAGGGAATTTCAAGAACGGGAGGTCGTTTTGAATGGCTTAAAAATAATCAGATCTACACCGTGGAGGACTTTTTAAAGGCTTTAAATAAAAATGAAGAAAAGATCCGCACTGTAAGGCCTTTGGGATTCCCAAACAACTTCTCTCAAGCACTCACAAATTATTATTATTATTATTATTATTATTATTATTATTATTATTATTATTATTATTATTATTATTATTATTATTATTACAAATGCCAGAGCATACGCACAAATTAAGCCCTTACAGAAATTGGCACTGCTTGCTGACTTGCTGAGTTTATATTAACTAGGGGATTTTTCTGCACAATTTTGTGCAACACTAGTTGAATTGGATTTAACATACAATTCTTAACTCATATTTTCATATGTGCAATTGATATACAATAGATATTAAACTAGAATTTGATTTAATGTACAACTCTTATCTTCTATTTCTATAGATACAACTATTGCTATCAATCTACACCATTATAATTTGGTCCCACCACAATCGAACAGCATAGATTTTATGGTTTTCCACAAATATTGTAGCAATTTCTAGGCCTTCAGAGTGAACGTGGTGGTTTCTTTTTGAGCTATAGCATAACAGATTAGAAGCATACATATAAAAAGGCAAAGCTTTTGCCTTCATTTCAAAAAAAAAAAGAGATTAGAAGCATACATAAATGATATGTTTATCGTTCAGTTAGTATTATTTTTTATAATGAAATAACTTATGCTTTTATTGGAGTTCAGGAGTGTTTCAAGCTAAAGAATAACAGCAAGAGCAAGGATTGGAAAGATACAGTTAAACATGCTAGAGAGTGTGATCTCGAAGGCAATTGCAAGCTGAAATCTTATAGCGTTAAAGAGCAAAATGTTGCACTTTTCTTTAACTGCGTACATGATCTTGTTGGAGCAAAATTTTATCATCACTATGTTACAAAAGACGATTTTAATTCAGACCAGCAGGTATATGTTGATACCAGTTAATTTACAGATCCAAACCTTGATGTGAACTTAGAACAGTAGGTGCAATTTTCTTTTTCAGGATGCAGTGATTTGTCTGAAACAACAAGCATACGATGTTCTGGATGGTATTCACTTTGATCACAAAATGGAAGAAAATGGTCCAGTATCTTTGTATTCAGCTATGAACACAAGCATTATTGGTGGTGATGCTTCCGTTCCCTTCACAGACACAGCAGGACAAAATCCTCCAAATTTCCATGTTGCATATCCAGGTAAGGAACTGGTCTTCTTCTCGTCTTTCAGCAGACACCACGCTTGATGATTTGTTGTTTGGTACTGCAGAAGTTGAGACTGCTCATCATGCTAACATTTATCAAGCACATGAATTGCACCAAGCATTTCGTAACAACAATAATGCATTTGTAAGAACAAGTTTCCAAGAACAAATTCCTTGTGAACAATACGGCTTGCCGGCCTTTCAAGGTTGGTTCTGCATCTGTTTCTTTTCGGGAAGATTTGTTTAGAAGATTTTTTTTTATTAAACACTGAAGAGATTTGGAAAATTTTCAAATGAAAGGTAATCAAGCAGATGCTGTCACTCAGATGGACCCTGGATATCCCCGAAATATTGCACAGACATCTGAGGCCCCACTGGGGATACCTGAAGTAAGTTAAGCTTCTATCCGATTTGCTAAAGCCTGTATAATTCTTACAAGAACAGAGATGACATTATTGTCACGTGCTCTACATTGTCAGTTTTATGGAGGATTTGGGGATTTTGGGAATCAACAGTTTCATTGACCTGGCCCTAAAGAGCATATATATCTATTTTGTACTCCCTCCGTTTTATAGTCGTTTTGACTCTTTTTCTAGTCAAGTTTATGGAAAACATTAGTAACATTTACAACATCATATTAGTTTCATTAAAACTAACATTTAATGTATTTTGATAATATCTTTGTTTTGTGTCAAAAATGTTACTATATTATATTTTATATATATATATATATATATATATATATATATATATATTTGATTAAACTTTAAAAAGTTTGACTCGAAAAAAGTCAAAACGACTTATAATATGAAACGAAGAGAGTATAAGAGATGAAAAATGACGAAACTACCCTAGGGTACATTACACTATTACACTAATACCCTTAATATACATTACATTCTTTTAGTGTTTATAAGGTTGCAGTTTAAAACATATTGATCAGCGCATGCCATGAATATGAGTCTGCTTCTGATTGTTGAGGCCATTGCATTGCTGCATGTTTCTCCTACATCACAAATCCCCAGCCACTAGTAGCTCATAGGATTCCAATTTTCTACCTTTTTTTGGAAATTTTTTTGTCTCCTCAGAGAAAATGACACGTGGTGGCTATTTTACAAAAAGAACTCCTCGCATTTGCAAGAAATAGCGCATATGTTCTCGAACTGATTGACACCCCCATTGTGTTTTATCCGAAAACCCCCTCAACTTTCAAAGAAATACAACGCAAGAAGAGAAAATTCTAGTTCTAATTGGATATTAATGCCTAATGAGTCTTCTTTTTTCAGGGTACTCCTGGAGGCAATAACATCATACCAACGGATAATGTGCCACTGCCACGGAATGTCAGCGATCACATATATGGAGAATTAAAGGACATTGTCGACTTTATGTCTGAACCCTTCTAACTGCTGAATTCGATTAGAAGGAATTAATTCGACCTCTCTTATCTGTATAACCCAGCACATCCAGGACCATTTAACTGAAGGCGGTGTTGCTAGCTAGTAATCTATCATTATATGATTAATTATTTGTTTTATTCTTGATGAATGTATTAGCATTTGTTAATACAGAAAATTGAATTGTACTATTACGTTTCAGTAAAAGAAAAAAGAAGTTACCTGTTGCGTCACACTACGGTTTCAGAACTAGAGTACTGTTTATGTCAGAAAAGTTTCCGACATACTTCTTTCATTTCATATTATAAGAAGTTTCCATATGAATGTGAACACATATATGAAACACATACATAAATCTATTCATGAATCTATTCAAAATCTAACACATCTCGTTATAATATGAAACAGAGAACGGAACCTACGCGAGCCACCCATCTCTCTCTGTAGCATGTCACTCACACTCCCGCGCCAATGGCCGCCGCCGCCACGGCGGCACCTCATGAAATCGTCGTCCTCTGCTCTTCGCTGACGACGACGCAGCCGCCATTGGCGCGGTAAAATTTGCTTTCTTTTGCCACAGCGTGGGCTTTATATGGGCCGTAATAGGCTAGGCCCACGGAACCAGAGGCTCAGAGCCATTTATCCTGCGACGGAGGAGAGCGCCGGCCTCGACGCTAAAAGATGAAGTATATCGTTTAAAGGGAATTTCAGAGAAGAGATGCCGCACCAAATTGCTATAATCGGATCAACACCATGGAAGAGTTCGTAAAGGCTTACAGAAATTCTGTGTTTATGTTAATTAGAGCCTATTATTCATTTTTCGTATATCAGAGCAAATTTACCTTTCAATGCCATGAAACAGTACAAGCATAAGTAAAATAATACGCAAAATCTATTTCGAGAGGCATCTCGATTTAGACTTAACGAGCGACGCGGACAATTACGTGAGAAGTACTAGTAGCGTTGCAGACATGCATGCAAGTAGTTTTTGCTATTAGGTTGTGCATATTTTTTTCTTATGAAATTTTCTCTTAAATTACTTATCCGATTTATAATCCGATTACACCATTGTGTTCGTAACAATTAAATCTTCACAACAAGATCTCACATGATTATATTTTGATGAAAAATTACAAATTACTTTTATGATATGTCTAAATTACTTTTAGATTTCACTAAGTTACTTCTTAGACATACAAAAGTAAATTCAGTAAAGCCTAAAAGTAATTTACATATATTATAGAAGTAACTTAGAACAAAACGAATGTAACTTTGGCATGTCATTTGAAGTAAATCCATTGTACAGATAAAAACATAACTCTATCTAGAAATTAAATTAATCAGCACAAATTATGGAATTAACTAAAAACAATAATAAAAAAGTAATCACCTCAGAGCATTATGAATGTATAGGAAGTATTTTAATCAAATCTAAAAGTAACTTATATATATGATAATTAAATATATGATAATTTGTTCAATGAAAAAAGGTATTAATTAAAGTTTCTTTTTGTTATAAGTTACTTCTATAATATAATATATGTAAATTACTTTTAAGCTTTACTGAATTTACTTTTGTATGTCTAAGAAGTAACTTAGTGAAATCTAAAAGTAATTTAGACATATCATAAAAGTAATTTGTGATTTTTCATCAAAATATAATCATGTGAGATCTTGTTGTAAAGATTTAATTGTTACGAACACAACGGTGTAATCGGATCGTAGATTGGATGAGTAGTTTAAGAGAAAATTGTATTTGAAGTATAGGTGGATGGTGTCTCTTATAGATAGAGTGGTACCTGTGTAGTCACGTTCAAAATAATAGTTTTGACAAAACGAAATATAACATATATATGCATTCATTGGAGTTCAGGAGTGTTTCAAGCTAAATAAGGATAATAAGCTTTGGAAAGATACAATTAAACATGCTAAACAGTGTGATCTCGAAGGGAATTGCAAGCTGAAATTATATAGAGCTGAAGAGCAGCATGTTGTACTCTTCTTTAACTGCGTGCATGACCTCGTTGGTGCGAAATTTCGTGATCACTATGTTGCAAAGGACAATTTCAGTTCAGATCAACAGGTATGCGTTGATATTTGCATTCTTCTACAGATGCAAACCTTTGATGAGAACTTAGAAGATTACACTTTTTTCGTTTTCTCAGGATGCAGTGAATCGTTTGAAGAAACAAGCATATGATGAGCTGGATAGCATTGGCTTTGATCATGAAATGAAAAATAACTATCCGGTGATGACGCTCAGTGATGATGCTTACACTCCCTTCACTGACACAGCACAAAATCCTCCAGATTTGCATGTTACATTTCAAGGTAAGACATTGGTTTTGTTCTCTTGTCTTTCATCAGACTCCTGACGATTTGTTTATTTGGATTTGACAGTTCAAGGTATTGCAGGAGCTGAGATTTATCATGCACATGAACTGCCTCAAGCATTTCCTAACAACAATAATGGTTCTGGACAACACTTTTTACATGGCTATCAAGGTTGGTTCTGCAGTTTTTTTCTGCTTCTGCTGGTTTTGTTTTGAGGAATACTTTTGTGTTGGAACTAAAGTAATCAAGCAGGTGCTATGACTCAGATGGACCATGACTATGCCCAATTTGAGATTGCTGATATGCAGTGTTATACTGCACAGGCACCTGAAGTAAGTGGAGTTTCTTTTCCGTTGGCTCAGTTTGTAAGAACATGGATGAACTAAAACCTTTTTTTTTTTTACCTCTTTCATCATAGTTTTTCTAACATTAGCTTTTAAATCGGTAAGGATACACATTTAAAAGTTTTACCCATAAATTTGCTTTTTTTTATTGATTGTTTAGATAATGGAATAAAATCTCGGTCTTTGCTTAAGAGCTACAACCAATTATTATACCAATTCAAGCAAACACAAGCGCATCTCAACAAGTCATAAAAACACAGGTCTAATAAAATAGGAGCACACACAAACTACTAAACGCAACACAAGAAAAGATCACACGACTATTGAATTCTATTTGTGAATCTTTATCCGAAGTTAGTGAAAAGCTGTATAACCGTTGACTCAAGATTGCGACATGCAGCTTTAACAAGAGTTAACAAATTGTATGTACGCCATGAAAACAAGACTGCCTCTGATTGTTCAGATCATAGTATCTAGTATCTTTGTCTTGTTCCACACTCCTTGAATGCTAACGGGTCGTTCTTTCTGTAGGGTACCTCTTATGGAGGCAACAACATGATCGGACCAGCAAATGTACCACAGAATGTCATTGGTGACGGCTCTATGGACATGTTTGGCTGTTATGCATACATCTTTCCGGACAATGAGAACCAGAATGAGAGGCCTCGTAGCTCTGCATATCCAGGACCAGTTTAACTGAAGGCTTTGTTGCCAGCTAGTAATCTATCATGATTGCTGATTAATTTCATTCTTTCTTTAGATAATGGATATTTTATTGTTTTATTCTTGATGGATGTATTACTTTCAAGAAATATTCTTGCTGGATGTATTAGCATTTGTTAATGCAGAAAATTGAACTGTACTAGTACTTATGTTTCAGAAAAAAAAACATCGAGTGTTATGTTACATAATTTAACTGTTGTATCACACTACCGTTTCAGAACTCCTCCAGTACTATTTATTTACTAGTTAGCGTGCATGTGCACGGCATCGCAACATATATGCAATGGAGTAAATAATCTAATATTATTGTTTATAGTAACATTGGAAAGAAGCACTACCAAAAAATATTTTGAAACTCGACTTCTGTAATATCGTAAACACTACCAATTGAGTGCACATGTAACAATGAAAATTAACAATGTGGTAAACATCTTTTTCTGACCGTTGGATTTGCTTCACGTTTTATCTGACCGTTCGATTCTTTTTTTTTTTTGGCTATTAGATGTGCTTCTACGGGCCTGTTTGGCACAGCTCCAGCTCTCCTGGAGCTGGAGCTCAGCCAAACAGTTTCAGCTCCACCGAAACTGGGAGTGGAGCTGGGTGGAACTCTCTTACAAAATGAACTAGAGTTGTGGAGCTGGAGTTTTATCTGACCGTTCGATTCTTTTTTTTTTTGGCTATTAGATGTGCTTCTACGGGCCTGTTTGGCACAGCTCCAGCTCTCCTGGAGCTGGAGCTCAGCCAAACAGTTTCAGCTCCACCGAAACTGGGAGTGGAGCTGGGTGGAACTCTCTTACAAAATGAACTAGTTCATTTTGTAAGAGAGTTCCACCCAGCTCCACTCCCAGTTTCGGTGGAGCTGAAACTGTTTGGCACAGCTCCAGCTCTCCTGGAGCTGGAGCTCAGCCAAACAGTTTCAGCTCCACCGAAACTGGGAGTGGAGCTGGGTGGAACTCTCTTACAAAATGAACTAGAGTTGTGGAGCTGGGTTTAGGCAGCTCCATAACTCCATTCCAGACCTAACTCCTAGAGCTAAATTTAGGAGTTGGAGCTGTACCAAACAGGCCCTACATATGTCCGCGTTGTTGGGCCTGGTGGTATGCATGTTTGGTAACGGATTTGCTCCTCTAGCCCGTTCACTTTGTGTGGGCTACTGGGCTTCTTTCTCTCGTCGTAGCTGAACCCGAAGCACCGCTTGTCCGCTTCACCTCCTCGAGGTCGCGTCGGTGAGACTCGGCGCGCGTTCCAGCCGGCCGCCGCCGCCGCCGCCGCCGCCGCCAGGCTTTGGCCTCGGGTCTCCTACTACCAACCAGCCATGGCGCAGGTCTTGCGGGCGCGGCGGCGAGGCGGAGGCGGCAGGGAGGAGCCGATCGCCCTGGTGGTGCGGTGACGGTGTCTACCCCTCGTCAGCACGAGGCGTTCGTGGAATTGTCCGTAAGCGCGCGGTCTCTTCCCCGCGAAGCAAGGATGTGGATGTTCTTTTTGCAGAAAAAGGATCTGGCCCGCCGCCTTTTCTGTGTGCATATGGGACACGAGCGGAAGGTGTTCGTGCAAATGCGGCAGACAGCACAGGCAGACAGTTCTTGTTTTGGATGTGTTGGGATCAGAGTACTGGCGTTTTACAAGTTTTCTGATGCCGCACGATTGCAGTCAACAAGGTCATTTCACTGGATTTTTGTCTCAACAATATCGGGATACTGATGCCCAGGTGTTTGTATTTTAGGCCCTTCCTCTTTCACCTCATATATATAATGCTGCAACCGGAGTAGGCTGGGGTGAGGTGCATCATCAGATATCTCCTCATCCTTGCTGAATTCCTGACTGCGCAAGCTGATTTTAAGGTCTGTCAAAGTAAGCTAGAGTTGGGGGAAAAGTGAAATTAAGAAGCTAGCTATCTCCTGCTAATTATTTAATGGCATGCATGCTTGAGTTTTCTTTCTGATCCATATGATCATTTAGTATATATTGTGCTGCATATATGTACATAGCTAGCTAGGATATGAATTACATTTTCTTGTTTAGAAAGGATTTACAAGTTCTGTTCTGACATGCACCTTCCTCTGTCTGCACATGTCATGGCATGCAGGGAATCAATCAGATATGATTATAGAGGTGTGTTGCTGCCTGGGGTTTGCTGCGAATGTAGCGCAGCTGGCTGGCCTGGACGTGGCCAGACTGGTCAAGGAAATCAAGGAGCGTGTCCAGACAGTGAGCCAGAACAAGGAGGACTGTGAGCTGCTTGCCGAACGTGCGGAATTGATCCTTGATCTGCTCGGTCGGTTGCAGAAATCCAAGGTCATAGAGGACCCTGACATGTGGAAACCAACAGAGAGGCTCAGGTCAACTCTTTGTGGGGCATGCGAGGTCATCGAATTCTGTCGGGAGAGGAGCTGCACATACCGTTTCTGCAAGAGCGACCATACCGCCAAAGAGTTGCGCAAGGTGCTCAAGGCTCTGAAATTTTGTGTTACCCACTTGACGGCACTCGCCACCATCATCAATGGTGATCAAACCACACGTTACTTTCTGGTCCAGCAGACTCCAGATGTTGTTCAGCTGCAGGTACATCCATGCTACGCTGTTACTACAAGTCTACAACAGCTAAGATCGATCTTCATTTGCTAAATTACAGTGTACTGTGCAACACAAATCTTTTGTGCATTCCCTAAACATACACTCTAACGTGCAACTGCCAAATGCCTAAAATAGGATAATTCAAACAATCTATCCATTTTGTAATTCTGAAGTTTGTTCCAACAATATGAGAGGAAGTGTATGTGTTCTGATAAATGCCTGCTTAATCGGTTGAGCCTAACTTAAGTTGTTATTTCAGGATGGCGTACTAGCACCTGCTCTAGGGTTGCCTGCTCAATACTTCAAATATAATGACCGGTGAGATACTGATCACAGTATGTATGTGTATCTAAAGGCTTGATATTAGGTTATTGATGTACATTTTTGAAAAAATCTCAAAAGTTAATTATGCTATTATATTTGAATTTTATTTTTTTGAGTTTTCCCCCCCCAATGCATGCAGCAATGATAGGGGAGAAACACTGGGTATTTCAGGGAAAGCTCAACTGGTAACAGAGCCTTCCTCTGTTAACGAGCCAGGTACTTCATTTTTATGGGCCAATCTACATATCATGGATAAGTACCTGTAGGTGCTTTTCTTGATTTCTATAATTTTCATTTGCCCTTTTTTTTGTCATGATCCTAAAATTACCCTCCATGGGAAAAAATGAAGAAATAAACCTCGGTTTCTGGTAATCCTATTTCATATGAATTCTTATATTTCTGCAAAATTTCCCAGCAAGGGTTATTTTCACAAACGAAAACAGGCTAAATGAACAAAAAACTTTCTTTTCTTGAGTGCTATTCTATGTTCTTAAAATATTGATGCATTTAGCACAGTAAACTTGAATCACCGTTTTCTACAGTCCTACATAATATTGTTGAAGAAACATCAGCAGAAAAGAAGTTATCAAGATGCTGTTGGTGGCATCCCTGGAAGAGCATTGCTACCTCTTCCAACACTGGCATGCTTGTTGCCCAAAAAGAAATAGGTAATGATGAATGATCAATAATCCAAAACTTAGTATTGTAAAATCATGACTGCGTTTCCAATTCGGCAATTCCATTTGTAATGCCAAGGGAAGTTTCGAAATACTAAATAATACATGTTTGTCTAAATGACAGGCCTTAAAAGGTTCGCTCTCTCTCAATTGGAGGTTGCTACAGACAACTTCTCTCTGGAAAACCAAATCGGTGTAGGTGCTTTTAGCATTGTTTACCAGGTAAGGATTTGCATATGCTTTGCTCTTTGCTGGCTTCTGCATTCAGCAAAATGATTCATCTTTAGCGAAGTCGTTTGAAACATCTTCTCTTGTACTAAGATATTAGATTCTCTTTCTATGATGAATTTTACCATTATTGACTTGCATTTGGCGTTTACTCCTAGGGGCGACTAAATGAAGGACTTGAAGTTGCCGTGAAAAGAGCATCATATGTTGACAAAATTCCATTTCACCAGCTTGAGAATGAGCTTGATCTAATCCCAAAGCTTCAGCATACAAATATAGTTAAGCTTCTAGGATATTGCACGAGAAAGAGGGAGAGGATACTGGTCTTCGAATATATGCCTAACAGAAGCTTGGATTCATTCATAACTGGTAGGGTTCAGTTCAATTAGCACTATCAATCTCAGTTTTGAGACCAAATTATCCTGTTGATATTGATGTACTACCCTCCTATTCATATTCACTTATATCCATACTTGCTTCTCGCATTTACAGGTGAACGAGCAACAAAAGAACCATTGGATTGGCCTAAGCGCTCCCAAATAGTTAGAGGGATAGCTCAGGGAGCTGTATATCTACACAAGCTATGCGAACCACGTATTATTCACGGGGATTTGAAACCAGGCAACATACTCCTGGATGCTTCTCTGAAACCGAAGATTTGTGACTTTGGCATTTCAAAAGCACTTAAGGCAGATGCGGATAAAGACTGCACTGGCGTCGTGGTGGGCTCACGGTAAGGCGGTTTTGTACAGCACAATCTTCAATGGTTATACTTTGGAGTGGTTTTACAGTCCTCGAGTAGGTGCCATAGGTTTTAGTGTTAATTTGTGGTGCTTCTTTGTACATTAATACTGAGGTGTTACCAAAAGGCAAAATTCACTAGAAAAAAATGCAGTACATCGTTTAGGACCTTAAAATACTCTAATATTTAACCCTGTTTGATCTGCTTTTAGTTGTGATTGATTAATTTTTCATCTTTTTCAGTGGGTTTATGGCCCCTGAATATAAACAGGGAGGCTGTCTCTCTCTCCAGACAGATGTGTATAGCTTTGGCGCTACGCTTCTTCAGATCATTAGAGGAAAACACATCTCTCCATCTTCACTGGCGCTTTCTGATGAATCACGCAACTACGGGCCTCTAAATAAGTGGGTAAGTGAACCTTTCCGAGTGCTACTCCTGAAGAGGAACTGAAGGGTATGCAAGCCTGACACATTATTCAGAGTTGATCACTCATTAACCAGCAGCAATTTTTCTACTCAGGCTTGGAACTTGTGGAAAGATGGAAACCTGATGGAGTTGATCGATCCGTCGCTGCACGATGAGACCCATGCTGCTGAGATGAAGAGATGGGTTCAGATAGCGCTGCTGTGCGTTCAGCAGAGTCCCGAGGAGCGGCCAAGCATGTGGGATGTTCTTCTGATGCTGAGCTGCGACAGTGTAATCTTACCAGAACCAAAACTACCAGCTTACTACTGCTAAAACGTACTCCTACAATGATAACACACATTGCAGCATGGGGTGTGCTAGAGAAATTTCAGGTCGCTGAAGCCTGCAAACTGCCTCGGTGTTGCAGCATCATGTGTGTTACGCTCATTGTTCAAGTCATCAAGTGTACCTAAATAACGAGAATGGATCCTAGAGAAGCTACAATGTCTACCCGTTGTACTCCCTCCGTTTCAAAATATTTGACATCATTGACTTTTTAACACATGTTTGACTGTTCGTCTTATTAAAAGAATTATGAAATATGTAAAACTATATGTGTACAAGAAATTATATTTAACAATGAATCAAATGATATGTTAAAAATAAATAATTACTTAAATTTTTTTAATAAGACAAAAGGTCAAATATGTGCTAAAAAGTCAACGGTGTCAAATATTTTGAAACGGAGGGAGTATTTGCAATTTGTCAAAACTGCGATTTCTGCAGAGCTGTGTTGACTACTGTTTGACTTATTGAGTTACATCAGACGGTACTGTAGCAGTTGGCATAATGGGTCTTGATATGTACAGCCCATTCGATCGACGTGTGCTTATTTGGGCTGATCAATAACTCCCGTTGACCTTGGTTGGGCCACATTTTCAGGTCAAGCACCACAAATCAACCGAGACCTGCCGCACCTGCATTTTTTAAAATAATAAAAATAAATCCCAGACTTTACTCTAAAAAAAATACAACCACTTATTACAAAATTCTCTCAAAGTTAGCAAAACAATTCGGCCACATCAAAGCAAAACCAACACATGAGTAAACAATTATTGAAGTCTACCTGCTGCACCTGCATGCTTTGGCAAACAAATACTATATAAATATTTCTGATACATAGGCACCTTCATGAACTTTGGCACTGTAAAGTAGTGTTTAAATCAAATGCAGCCTATTTGTATTGGGGTCCAAATCCACGCGGTTTCAGCCAGTTGATTTCTCTCCGTTGAATTTGGGAGGTGATGCCAAGACATTTTAATTGAACTAGGCAAATGCAAGAAGCAAGAGGGAATTTTAGCAACCAACCGGCGAGGAGAACAGGCCGGGACTATTGCCTGAATTTTCCGGAGCTTGTGGAGCCCGTTTAATTTTGGGGAAAATCTCTACTGCAAACCATGCTTTTCCAAAGGATATGTGGTTACGTACGAAGGTTCTCGTTTTTCACTTTTATTTGCTGTTTGCTCTCTTGTCATTCAGTCACCAAAACTTGCATATAATAATGTATATGGCTGCGTTCGGATGGACAGGTGATAATGCGCATGTACCTTTATATTTGTACAGTTTCTAATCTATCAAAGTGCAATTATTTAATTTCAAGTTCAAAGTTAGCTGTTTCATCCTAAAGAACAAAGAGATAAATAGCCAAAATGAGATTTTGGGGGACGGATGTATTAAATTGTAAAATACTGATCTAGTAATTGAACGAAGGAATAGATGTTACTGGGGAATGTCAATTTACAACCTAGATACACATGCACTCATCTCTTGCATATCATTTGCATGAATCATGCATGATCATGAAATTTTATGAAAAATGTGACTTTATATGTAAAGTTATGTGATATTAACTTTAATTTACATAATTTAAAACAAAATTTGGCTGGAAATTAGTGTAAACACCCTTTTATGACCAGATTTGTCTCTGTGTTTCTTTTCTTGATGCTGTGTAGATTGATTCTGGACTTGAAATTTTGCAAGATTTGAATTCCTTTCATAGTTTGTGACATTTCATATTATAAGTTATTTTGACTTATTTTCTAGTTAAGTTATTTTAGGTTTGGCCAAATCTTATATACAAATATAGTAAAATATTCAAACTAAAAAATAATGACTAGGAAAAAAAAGTAAAAACAACTTACAACACGTGGAGAGAGTATTTAGGAAGTGAGAAACAATTGAGTGTGCGTTAATTCACTTGAGCAAGTTTAATAGTATAGCTAATTACTAGTTCTAAATCATTTATAGTCAATTCATACACTAGATATCTATAAACATATACTACACTATTAATATATGTTCCTCACCTGCCATTCACACATTATATCTTGAAGTCCGTGCTACAGCTGGCTACAAATATATAGCCCGTTGCTTCTCTATCTCCTATTTTATCTAGTAGACATATGTATATGTTTATAGCTAGCTTATAGCTTGTTATTGTATCTGCTTGCTCTTGTAATAATCCAAATCCAAATCCATGCATGTTCCAGTTTATTTTTCTCACTAACCGCGTGAGCTAGACTTCGTGCTCGGCCGAGTCCACTCCACTCGCCGCTCGACGACACGACCACCATAAAAGCTCGTCGTCGAGGTGGAGTGGAGGGGCCGGGGCGGCACAGCGAGCGCTCGACGACGACCGGAGAAGCGACGACGAAGCTACCTACCGTCGTCGGGGAGGAGTAACGAGAGCTCTGCGGCATCGGCGACAATCCATCCATCCCGGTTTCAGGTGGCGCGCGCGGCCGGCGAGCGACGAGCCGACGGCATGAACCCGAAACGTGAGCCGCCGCCGGCACCGGCGCACGGCGCGCCGCCGCCGAAGCGCCTGCAGATCGACGCGTTCCGGAGCGGCGCCGAGGCGTTCGCGCAACGGGCGCCGACGTCGTCTCCGGTGAAGCGGCAGCTCCGGCGGGGCATGCTCGTGCTCTTCTTCGTGTCCGTCGCGCAAGTGTACGCCGGGTCGCCCGCCTCCTGTTTGATTTAATCCTCCGTGGGAAGCTCGTTGTCTGACCCGCGTGCCTTGCGGATGCGCAGGAAGGAAGAGCGGAGGAACAAGAACAAGAACAACGCGCGCCCTGCTCGAGTGGCGGTGAGCAGCTCTGCATCGATCTCTCGTTCTGGAACTGAATCAAACTAAATCTTTTCTCCCATCATTTTTGCTACTCTTTTGGTAGTTCATTTCAGTGTCCTGTGATTAATTGTGTAGATACATGAAGAGAGTTCTACTTCACAGAGAAAGGCACCCGAGGATGATGCCTTTCAGAGAGGCATTATGAAAGCATTTGATAATGCCCTTCAGAAACATCTTAATCCTATCTATTGGTAAGATCTCTCAGTCGGGATGAAAGTAGAATTGGAGTTGAAGAAGTTATAAAATCGATCCTTGAACTAGCAGAGTGGTCAAATAGGAGTAGGACCACAAATTTACCTCTCTAGCTAGTTGCTTAGATAAATCCTTTTCTTTATTGAGATTGCTCATTTGCAGTTTTTTTTAGTAAGCATCGAACGTGTAAATTCCCTGTTTAATACCTCTAAAATACTTGTTTGGACAACTAATGATTTGATCATTTACAGTTCCTCTATGATGTTTTTATGTTAACTGTCAAGCTGATCATCAAACTTTAATGCTGATATAACACATGCAACAAATCTGATCTATGCAGATGCTACGAAATTAAATCACACTTATTCCATTGATCTTTAAATGTCCAGTTTTATGTATTAATCAATATCTTATATCTTTCTCTATGTCCTAGAAATACGATTTTTTAATAAAAAAATAAACTAGCCTTTTTTCTTCCACTTTTTTGATTGCAGCTCTCTTCAACACCTTACCAAGCAGACTGGGACTCTTTCTGAGCGAATTGATACTCTCAGCCATGAAGTGGTTAGATTTCGGATACTTAATTTATTACAAGGACACTACTTTATACTAGTTTAATTAACCCCTTTCTGATGAGAGAGCTTCTTTTATTGTGTTTTATCAGGAAGTTACTTGGTCGAGTAAAATTAAAACTGCAAAGTGTTTGCTTACATTTTATTATGATGAAAAAAAATGTTTGCCTGAGACAACTTATGTTCCTATGGCATATTGATTCTCCTCTCAACTTGCAGGGACAAATAAAAAGGTTAATTTCTGACCGTGATACTAATGAGCGCTACAGGTATGGTCTTTGTAGCTATTGAGAATATGCATCTCTGACTTCTGTTATTTCCAGTATGCAATCTTACATATCAATGTCTCACACACACTTAGGTTCTTCCTATTGTGCTGATCAGTTCTTATCAATCACTTGAAGTGACTTCTGAATTACTGTCAACCATGTATTGATGGCACTATATATTTATAGCGATGTTCGTTTCATGCTGTTGTGCATTACAGTTGTGAATTTCAGACAATTTAAAGTACCGCCAGATGTTCATATGACACTATAATTAATACACAATGGTGTTTCATACTATTTATGTCTGTATTGTAGATCAGAGGCAAATCAAGAGAATGCTGCTGTCACTGATGAAGTGAATCAAGAACAAACAGCTCTCAGATTTGCCGCAAATGAAGTTCACGAGGATCAAGGAGTTGAGTTGAGGTTCCTCAATAAGCTGAAAGACCATCTTGTTTATACAAATGACAAAATTACAGCAGAGGATGGTACAGCTATCAAAATTGCCATATTTAGGGATAATAAGATAGTTACTGCCGGCCAACTTTCTTCAGCAAGAATTGAAATTTTGGTTCTTCATGATAAGTTTTATGATGCTGCCCCTGATAACTGGACGGCATGTGAGTTTGATGCCCACATAGTAAGTAGTTCAAAAGGGGCGGTGTTAGGAGGAGTTCTTCGAGTGAAGCTTAAGAATGGGGAGGCCTCCCTATCTGACGTCTCTTTCAATATGCCATCTTCGAAGACTGGAAGTAAAAAGCTCATTCTGGCAGCAAGGGTTCTTAGCAGCGACAAAGCTGGGCTTCAGATTAAGGAAGCCGTGATGAATCAGCCTGTCGAGGTGCAGGTTAATCGAAACAAATGTAAGTTTTTCTTCAGAATTGCAGCTGGTGTATTCAGTAGATTGTTTGCATGATGTTTCTATTTTGCAAGTATTCTCCACATTGTTTCTCGGTACCTCCCAAGTGCCAATGACTATATAAAAAGTCTTCCTTCGTAGGATTATCTTTGAAATTACAGGTTGCATACTCGAATCAACTGGATTTGTATGTTCTGTTGGCATTTATCTCTCTTGTTTCCTTTTTGTCCAGCAAACAAAAAGAGTAACTGTCCAAAGCTGAAAGATGAAGTGCATCGTTTAAAGGGAATTTCAGGGAAGGGAGAGCGTGCTAAATGGCTTAAAAATAATGGCATCCATACCGTGGCAGACTTCAAAAAGGCTTTAAACAAGGATGAAGAAAAGATCTGCACTGTAAAGCTCCTGGACTCCCAACTAATCTCTCTCTCTCTCTCTCTCTTACATGCAATGTACTCCCTCCGTCCCAAAAAAAGACAAACCCTGGTTTCCGTGCCCAACGTTTGACCGTCCGTCTTATTTGAAAAAATTATGAAAAAAATTAAAAAGACAAGTCACGCATAAAATATTAATCATGTTTTATCATCTAACAACAATAAAAATACGAATTATAAAAAAATTTCATATAAGACGGACAATCAAAGTTGGACACGGAAACCAGGGTTTGCCTTTTTTTTGGGACGGAGGGAGTAGGCCCTTTCATTAATATGTAGGACCACCAAAATATTAGGTGCCTCTTTGGTATGTTGCCCTTGCATGCAACGTTAATTTTTTTTAATGATAATTTTTGCATTTAATTTGGGATGTGAAATATTAATGAAAGGAGCACATAGTTTTTTTATTCAATATAATAAATCATGAATAATCAACAGTTAGGATGACTAGTATACCTCTTACCTCTATAGTAGTAGTGCAAAATTTGCTACAGGACTGAAAATTTGTAGCATTTGCTGTGAGACACCCAAAGAACATGTATCTTTTTGTGGACACCGTAAAAATGTGGTAATTAGCTGTTGGACACTGCTCGTATTATTTTATTATATCAGGTCAAGATGGAGAGAGAAAGGACATTGAAAGTACCATTTTGCCCCTCGGCTCGTTTGGCTTGTAAAGGCGAGTGCCACCATCTCTCTGCTTGTGTCACGCCCCGAACTAGCCCCGAGCGGAACTAGCTCGTGACGCTCCAAATTAACCTGTTAATCGATACCAGTCCCAGGAAACAGTGCTGGTATCACAGGAAGACAGCATATCACAGCAACAGAGGTCTCTTTATTATAGAGTAGGATTACAGTCATGTTGGGCTGCGGACAGACCCCGAGCTCACAACTGCATTACAAAAGAGGAAAGCGGAAGCCAAGACTTGGACCAAGCATCACAGGCACGACTTGGGAACTAGGCCGAAACCCTAAAACTCTTCGAAGCCAACTTGCTCCTGGAAGAACTCCTCGTCAGCGGGATCCACATCACCTTCTTCAGCAACTGGGGGGGGATTATTTATATAGAGCAAGAGTGAGTACAGGAGTACTCAGCAAGCCATGGGAATTTAAGTGTTTAATGCAGGCTTCAAAGGAAAGGCTGATGTTTTCGCAATTGATTTTATTTAAACTTCTTTTTGGAAACATCTAGGTGAGTGCTTCTCAAACGACACGGATGAGACAGTGCGTCTCGTCCGGTCGGAGTATGTGCAATGTATCAGTCTTTAAAATAGGGTTGGCATCCGGCCAACAGTTTTCAAACGGCCAACCGGCCAACATCTTTTTAAACGGCCAACAGGCCAACAGCTTTTGAAACGGCCAACAGGCCAACAGCTTTTGAAACGGCCAACAGGCCAACAGCTTTTGAAACGGCCAACAGGCCAACATTTTTATAAACGGCCCTCAGGCCAACAGCTTTTCAACGGCCATCCGGGCCCGGCTGATCTCATCAGCCACAGGTTTCCAAACGTCGAAACCAAACCACATCAGCTTTTCACAAGCAGTTGTCAAACAAAACTACGCTAGGAATCACCTCACATCCGCCCATGACCGTGGGCACGGCTGTTCGAACAGTTTGTTAATCCTCTGCAGAGGGGGTACACTTTACCCACACGACATTACTAACCCGAATCATCCAGCCCGTGTATAACGGCCACGTCTGGTTGACCTAAAGGCTTTCATGACAAGGCATTTCGAAAGCAGACACAGGTTCGCCATATGCCGACGAGGGGGGTCCCAGACCGACAACAGGTTAGGTCCCAGACCATGCTGTGCCAGGAAGCTCGGGGGTCCTCCCCGACACCACCCCGAAGAATCCACATGCCTCTCGACATCAAAGCTCCCCCGATTAGCAATTTACTCAGCCAGGGGTGTCCCATTCCACCCATGTGGTTGCACATGTCTTATGTTTGGATGAAATTCCAAGGAATCGGTCCTTAATTGCAAGAGCAGGGAACCGTACTCCCAGTACGTTCCCTGGTCCGCGATTTTCGAATCTCATTTAGTTCGCAAACACCGACCCAGGTGTCGGGTTTTCCAAGACTTTCGTAAAACCTCAAGTTTTACCCATCATTGGATATTTTAAGTTTTGGGGGAAAAAATGTTCCGATGCGCGTGCCCGAGGGCCCACACATCGAAGCACAACAGTCGACAAGGGAGTGTTAAGTATTCAATAATTCACGGAGGGTAATTGCAGCAATGTGGGATTGGGGCCGACGGGATATCCCGTAAATCACGGCCAAAAACTAGTGTGAGTCCTAACCATGCAATATTTGTGAAAAAGAAATACTTAGATTTAAATTATAGGTGCAAGATGATCAAAGGTGACTTGCCTTGCTCAAGATCTTGAGCTTGATCTTCGAAATCCTCGCACTGCGGGTCTTCGGGCTCCGGAACTACACGCGGAACGGGACAACTCAACAAACAGCGAAAATAAAGCCCTATTATTGACCTCTAAGCGTGCCATTAAATAGATCTCGAGATTTGGGGAATTTTGGAAGTTGAACGGAGTCGATTGGATACACGGTTGAGAAGATATTGAATTTCTAAGATTATCGGATTTTTGGACTAAAGGAAAAAGGAAAAAGGATTTAATTAAATCCTTTTAAAAAGAAAGGAAATTAATTGAAGGAGGGACGGGAATTAGACTTCTCGGGCGGCTAAGGTGCGGCCCAAGAGGAAGGACGGCCCGGCCGAGGCTAAATGGGCCGGCCGGCCCAAGACGGCGGCCCAACATCGCGCGGGCGGGCGGAGGAGAGAGAGAGCGCGGTGGACCGGGTCCGCCACGCGCGGTCCCGGGTGGGACCCGCTTGTCGGCGACTCGGCTCACCGTGAGCTCGGCGCACGCGGGCGCGGCTAGGGTTAGGGTTTGGGCGCGGTTTACGCGCGCGGCGCGCGGAGGACGCGAGAGCGGCGGGCCCACGCGCAGCCTCACGGCTCGCGGTGGACCGCGCGCACGGAGAGGTGGCGGACCGGGGTCGGCCGACCCGGTCGCGGCCGACGTGGCGCCGACGTGGCGGCCACGTGGGCGGGCGCGAGGAGGAAGACGATGACGCCGGCCGAACGGACGGCGGACGGCGGCGACGATCGGACGGTCGATTCACGGCGATACGCGCGAAGGCGAGCACACCGGGAGGTCTACCGCGACGAGAGGAAGCGAGCCAACGGCTCGGATTCGCCGGAGGAAGGCCGGCGACGACGAATCGCGGCGGCGCATGCCGGCGGCGAGGAAAGGGGAAAATGGCGACGGCGGCTCGAGGGGCTAATCCCCGGCGGTGGGAGCATCTACGCGACTACGGGGACCTTCTCCTAGCGTCGGATCGGGCGGAGACGCGCCGAGGGAAGCTGGCGACGAGCGCCGCTTCCGAGCTCGGGCGGCGGCGGCGGCGGACATGCGGCGAGCGAAGGCGAGGCTCGGGGCTTCGCCGGCGAACTACGGGAAGCCTACTCGTGCTCCTACCGAAAGTGGAACGGAGGAGACGAAGGGAGGAGGGAGAACGGAGGGAGATTGCTACCGTGCGGGGAGGGCGGCGCCGAGGCGAAGGCTGGCGGCGCGGGAGGATCTTTCCGGCCTCGGGCCGGGGAAGAGGAAGGAGTGGAGGCGCCCGGAGTCCCTTCCGCGTCCACGGACGCGGCGGCTTCGACGGCACTCGCGACGGCGACGGAGGCGAAGGAGGGAGTGGCGGCAATGGCGCGATGGAGATGGGAGGAAAAAAAATGGAGGGGGGAGGCGCTTGATTTAATGGGGCGGCAAGGTCGGTTCCCCGAACCGACCTAGCGCGGTCAAGGGCAAGCTGGCGATGCTTTGGCGGTCGCGGCGAGGACGGGATGACGCCGGCGAGGGAGGAAAAGAGAAAAGAGAGAGGGAAAGGGCTCGCCCTTTGCCGCTTTTGGGAAAAGAAGGGGGAAAAGGAAGAGACGACGCGGCAGAGGGAGAGGCGCGCGCGGAGGGCTCGGCCTCCGCGTCTTGGACGCTTGCGCGCGGAGTGGCGGGGTCGCGGCTGACGACGGCGATGACGGCGGCGCGGCTCTTGGAGCGGAGCGGCGACAGCGGCGGCAGGCGCTGACGGTGGCGGCGACCGGCCGGTCGGCCACCACGGCGCGCGCGCGCGCGGGAGGATAAGGCGGTGCGCGGGCGGGGAGAAGAGGCGGTGCGCGGGCGGCCGCTCGCGCTCGCGCACGCGCACGCGCGGGCGCGGCGCGGGGGCGGCGCGAGAGAGGAGGGAGAGGAAAGATCGGGAGCCGAGAGAGAGAGAGAGAGAGAGAGAGAGAAAGAAGAGAGAGGAAATGGGCCGGGAGGGAGCCGGCCCACAAACTGAGGGAGGCGATATAGACTTTTGCCGAGGGATTTGAATTTGGAGGAATTGGATTCGGAATTTGGATTCGACGGGGGATCGGAGGCTCGAGATCGGGAATTGGCACGGAGACAGACAAACAATCAAAGAACGGATTTTCGCATATAGGATTTTTAGGATTAAATTTTCCCGCTAGGCGCCACGACGGAACGGGCGCTACAGACCAACCCCCCTAACAAGAATCTCGACCCCGAGATTCAGCACCTAAGGGAGCAGCTCCGGAAACTCGGCGCGGAGATGATCTTCTCGTTCCCAGGTTGCCTCATCTTCAGAATGGTTGCTCCACTGAACTTTGTAGAACTTGATGGTCTTCCTTCGAGTCTGACGTTCTGCCTCTTCAAGAACCCTGATCGGTCTTTCCTTGTAGGTCAGATTCTTTTCCAGCTCGATATTCCCCAGGGGAACTTGTTCTTCCGGAATGCGCAGACATTTCTTTAACTGAGACACGTGAAACACGTTGTGCACATCTGCGAGACCTTCAGGTAACTCAAGCTGATAAGCCACCTCGCCACGTCTGGCGGTTATGAGGTAGGGGCCGATGTAGCGGGGAGCTAACTTGCCGGACATCCCAAACCTCTTCATTCCACGGAGGGGTGATACCCGTAGGTACACATGATCCCCTACTTCGAACTCAAGGTCACGCCTTCGATTGTCAGCGTAATTCTTCTGACGGTTCTGAGCTGTCTTTAAGCGTTCTCGGATCAGCTTAACTTGCTCTTCAGCTGCCTTCAGTATGTCAGGTCCGAACACCAGTGCTTCGCCAACCTCATTCCAGCACATGGGTGTGCGGCATTTTCTTCCGAACATTGCCTCATTTGGCGACATCTGAATGCTAGCCTGATAACTGTTGTTGTACGAGAACTCGGCATACGGCAAACAACGGTCCCAAGTACCTTCAAAATCCAGAGCACACGCACGAAGCATGTCTTCTAGGATTTGATTTACTCTTTCAGTCTGACCATCGGTCTGCGGATGGTAAGCTGTACTAAAATTTAAATCGGTTCCGAGAGCCTCATGCAACTGCTTCCAGAATCTTGATGTGAACTGAGTGCCTCGATCTGACACAATCTTCTTGGGACAGCCGAATCTACATACGACATGCGTCATGTAGAGTTCTGCCAGTTTCTTTCCATCAAAGGTGGTTTTCACTGGCACGAAATGAGCTGACTTCGTGAGTCGATCCACGATTACCCAGATGGAGTCGTATCCGCTAGGGGTTCTTGGCAAACCGGTGATGAAATCCATTCCGATTTCTTCCCATTTCCACTCAGGAATCGGTAATGGTTGCAGCAGTCCGGCTGGCCTTTGATGCTCTGCCTTGACTCTTTGGCAAATGTCACAAAGGGCTACATATTCTGCGACATCTCTCTTCATTCCAGCCCACCAGAAGTACGCTTTGATATCCTGGTACATCTTCGTACTTCCTGGATGAATGGAGTAGGCGGATTCATGAGCTTCTTTTAAAATGAGGTCTCTTAACTCCTTCTTGGCCGGTACACAGATGCGTGATCCGCACCAAACTGTGCCCTGATCGTCTATGGAGAAACTAGTGTCCTTCTTCTCCTGTATTCTTTTTATTAATTCCTTTATCCCTTCATCATCCTTCTGAGCTTCTCGGATTTGTGATTCTAGGGTAGGTTGCACTGTCAAGCTGGCAGGGACACCTGACTGTACCATGGTCAGCCTTAACTTCTCCAATTCTTTGCACAGGCGATCTTGGTCAGGCCATATTTGAGCTGCGTTGCAATAGGTCTTGCGACTTAACGCATCAGCGACCACATTAGCTTTACCGGGATGGTAATGAATTCCTAGATCGTAATCCTTGATTAGTTCCAGCCATCTTCTCTGTCTCATATTTAACTCGGTCTGAGTGAAGATGTACTTAAGGCTTTTGTGATCGGTGTATACTTCACATCTGTTCCCGATTAAATAGTGCCTCCAGATCTTGAGAGCATGAATCACGGCTGCTAACTCGAGATCATGGGTGGGATAGTTGACTTCGTGAGGCCTAAGCTGCCTGGATGCATAGGCCACAACCTTTCGTTCTTGCATTAGGACACATCCTAAGCCTTGTCTCGATGCATCACAGAAGATTTCGAAATCCCTTCGGATGTCTGGCAGGGTGAGGACTGGGGCGGTGGTCAACCTTTTCTTCATCTCCTGAAAACTGTTTTCACATGCTGCTGACCATTCAAACTTCTTTTCCTTCTTCAATAGCTCGGTCATAGGTCTTGCTAGCCTAGAGAATCCTTCGATGAATCTTCGATAATAACCAGCTAGGCCAAGGAAACTGCGGATCTCTGACACATTCTTAGGCGGATTCCAAGCAAGTACGGCTTCAACCTTGCTAGGGTCTACTTCAACACCGTTAGAGGAGATCACATGTCCAAGAAATGCTACTCGGTCCAACCAGAATTCGCATTTCGAGAACTTGGCGAATAGTCGATGATCCCTGAGCTTTTCCATTATCAATCTTAGGTGTTTAGCATGTTCTTCCTCACTCTTGGAGTATATCAAGATGTCATCGATGAATACCACGACAAACTGGTCCAGGTATTCCATGAAGATCTTGTTCATCAGGTTCAT
The DNA here is from genome assembly GCA_000576495.2 of Oryza glumipatula. Lineage (NCBI taxonomy): Eukaryota > Viridiplantae > Streptophyta > Magnoliopsida > Poales > Poaceae > Oryza > Oryza glumipatula. The sequence continues at coordinate 29,292,171 of CM002514.2, forward strand.
GAAGAATGCTGGGGCATTGGTGAGTCCGAAGGACATCACTGTGAACTCATACAGACCGTAACGCGTTGAGAAGGCGGTCTTTGGAATGTCTTCAGGTCTGATTTTCAACTGGTGGTAACCTGATCTTAAGTCGATCTTAGAGAAAACTTTTGCTCCTTTGAGTTGATCGAATAGATCGTCAATCCGTGGCAACGGGTACTTGTTCTTTATCGTTACTTCATTCAGGGCTCTATAGTCAATTACCATTCTCTCAGAGCCATCCTTTTTCTTTACCAGAAGTACTGGGGCTCCCCAAGGGGATGAGCTAGGTCGCACATAACCTTTACTTTCCAATTCTTCGATTTGCCTTTTGACTTCTGCTAGTTCATTGGCTGCCATTCGGTAGGGTCTTTTTGCAATTGGTGCGGTGCCTGGTGCTAGTTCTATGGCGAACTCAATTTCTCGGTCTGGTGGCATACCCGTTAATTCTTCTGGAAATACGTCGGGGTATTCACAGACTATGGGCACTGATTCCAAGGGAATGGCTTGCAAACTGGTTAGAATAGACCGACTTGCGGCAGGGGTGCTAGGGGTAAAGCGAACTTGCTTTCCCTCAGGTCCTTGCAAAGTGATGGACCTCTCGGCACAATCTATCTGTCCTTTGTGCTTAGCCAACCAATCCATCCCTAGGATGATGTCCAAGCTTTGCGAGTCTAGGACTATCGGTTTGGCTAGGAAGTCAACTTCCTCAATTCTAAGGTTAACTTCCGGGCATATTTTAGTTGCCCTTATATCCCTTCCAGGGGAATGTACTATCATTGGTATTCTCAAATTTTGGGTTTTCCAACCATTTCTTTTCACAAAAGCTTGCGATATGAAGGAATGGGAAGCTCCTGAATCAAACAGAACTATTGCGGGTACGGAGTTGACAGGGAACATACCCATCACGACGTCTGGAGCATCCTGAGCGGTCTCAGCTTGAATATGGTTCACTCTGCCTCGACCAAAGTGGTTGGAAGCACGAGAACCTTGTCCACTCGCCTGAGAGCTAGGACGAGTTTGAGCTACTGCTGGAGTAGGAGTTCTGGCTGTGCTGCCATTAGCATGTCCTGAGTTGGTACTGGGGGGATTCTGAGGGCACTGTCTGATATAGTGACCCATCTGTTTGCACCGGAAACACTGAACTGCTGCCTGTCCTGATGGCGACTTAAAGGAGGTAGCACTGTTTGGCGCAGTATTGCCACTAGGGGCATGCTGCTGTGGCTGAGGTGCTGGACGGTTCACCTGTTGTCGAGGGGCATAGCCTGGCTGGCGGTTAACCTGAGTGACCGACTGGTGATATTGCATGGGTTGTCCAAAGCGAGGGCGAGGTGCGCCTCGGGAAGAATTGCCCTGATGGTTTGACTTGCGTTTCTTATATTCTTCGGCGGCCTCTTTTCTGGCATCCTCTAGCAGTAGTGCCTTGTTGATCATATGCTGAAAGGTGGGGAAATCATGAGCAAGCAACTGGAGTCTCATCCCAACTGCGATTCCTTTCAGGAACTTCCTGATCTTCTTCTTGTCTGTGTCCACTTCCTCAGGAGCATATCGAGCCAACTTGTTGAACTGACTTAGGTATTCATTGATGCTGCTATTGCCTTGCTTAAGCTTGCCAAATTCCTCTTTCTTCATATCAATGGCGCTTTCGGGCACATGAGCTGCACGGAAGGCCGTAGCAAACTCATCCCAAGCAATGTTAGTGGGTTCTGGGTGTGCATTGCAATAATTCTCCCACCAATCTGCAGCAGGTCCTCTTAGCTGGTGAGAGGCGTAGAGCGTCTTCTCAACAGAAGTGCACTGCACTAAGTTGAGTTTTCGTTCAACATCTTTCAGCCAATCGTCAGCCTCAACGGGCTCGACGGTCTGAGTGAATTCTGGCGGACGAGACCTCAGAAAGTCTGTTAGCTTGGGCCTATTGTTACCCATGTGGGGATGTCCATTTCCATGTGCATTATGCTGAAAACCGGCTATGGCTGTGGCTAATCCTTGCAAGATCTGCGTCTGAACTGCCATCAAGTGTTGCATGTTATTCTCAACATGTGGTGGGGAAGGGATGCGTTCTTCTCTGGCGGTGTGGTGAGAGCGGTGAGACTGTCCCTCTTCTGCAGCACGGGAAACTGAGCGATGCGAGCGGTTGCTGCGATGGGGTTGTGTAACATCCTGAAAATTCGACCAATAAAACAAAACCCTAAAAATATGGATTTTCAAAAAACTTTTTTTAAATTAAATTGCATCATGCCGATTTTATTCGCATATTCTATTTGATTCGGTTTTGAAGTTCAATAATCGAGTGCGGTGAATAATTAATCGCTTATGATCCTAAAAGTAAATTGGTAGACTATATATAATTTAAAACAAAAATTAAAGGTGGATTGAAGTGAATAAAATATTATTACAAATATATTTGAGTTGATTAAATCTAAGTGCCGTAGAATAAAAACTAACACTAATTAAAAATTCGAGTAAACAAATGAAATTATGATTTAAATTAATTTAGGGTGAATACAATAATTGGAACAACACACAAACGAATAAAAATCAATTTTACAACAATTAGAAATTGCAAAATTAAATTAAATGGAAAATGGGCTGAAAATCGGGAAAATTGGGAAATCGCACTGTTCATCGCCCGCCAACTGTTCGACCGGGTCCCCAGACCCAGCGCCCCTGCCCTCGCGCGCGCGCGTCGCCGTCGCCATGCCGTTTCGCCTCCCCATCTCGTCGCCGTCGTCCTGAGGCCGCGCCACACGGTCATCACGTCGTCGCCCCGCGCGCCGCCCCCGAGCCCGCGTCGCCGTCCCGCGCCGCACGGGCCGCTGCCGGCCGGAGCCCTAGCCGCCGCGCCCTCGTCGCCATGCCGCGCAGCCTCCCCGACCCGCGCGCCGTGCCGCCCCGCCTCCCCGTTCCATCCCATCGCCATCACCGCTGCCGTCGCATCGTCATCACCATCATCACATCGTCGCCCCGCGCGCCGCCCTCGAGCCCCGCGCATCGTTCCCCATCGCCGCGCCGCACACGTCGTCGTCACCGAGCCCGAGCCAGCCGCTGCCGTCGCATCGTCGTCACTTCACGCCGCGCCGCACGCGTTGTCGTCATCCTCGACCCGCCGCCCGTCCCGCACGCTGCACGGCCTTGCCCTCCTCGAGCCGCTCGACCTCCCCGTCCCCGCACGTCGCCCTGTCGTCGTCCTGTGCCGCCGCACGCCGCCCATACCTTTTTCCCCTTTTTCTTTCCCGCGCCGCCGCCACACCACCCGCACGTCGCCTTGTTCCCCACTTGCAGCCGCGCCGCACGCATCGACCGCCCGCACGTCGCCCTCCCCCTTGCCGCCGCGCCGCACGCCCGCTGCCCCCTCACCTCGCGCCCCGCGCACCGTCGCACGTCGTCATTGACGCTGCCGCCGCCCTCCCCTTCCTTTTTCCCCCCTTCCTCCCCTATAAAATCCCGGCTTCCCTTCCCTTCTCCTCCATCCCACACCCATCCCCATCCATTTCCCAATCTTCCCCGCCCTCTTCCCCTTCTCCACCGAGCCATCACCGTGCCGCCGCGTCGCCGGATTCGAGCCGCCGCACCGAAGCCTTGAGCCGCCGTGCGCCGTCGCCTCAAGGCAAGCCCGCCGCGCATCGCCACCAACGCCGCCGCCGCCGTGGTAAGTCGCCGCATACCCCTTGCGCCGTCGCCGTCGCCGTTGTCGTCGGGTAGGTAGGGAGCGCGGGGGAGAAAGGGAGAGCCGAGGGAGAAGAGAGAAGAAAAAAAGAAGAGAGGAAGGGAGGAAGAAGCCGGGGGAGGAAAGGAAAAAGGAGAGAGAGAGAGAGAGGGAAAAAGAAGAGAAAACAGAGAGAGAGAGAGGGAGAGAAAACAGAGAGAGAGAGAGAAAGAGAGAAAAAGAAGAAAAAGAAAAAGAAAAAGAAAAGAAAAAGGAAAGAAAAAAGAAAATAAGTAAATAGGAATTAGGGATAAAATAGGAGGTTTAGAAAATTTAAAATAAATTAGAATCCAATTAGAGACTAATATTGATCATAGAATTGCAAGGTTTAAATATAATTTGTTCTCGATGAATTCTTTAAGAAATCAATTCGCGGAGATAATTTAGATATAAATTAAATGCCTAAAACAATTAGATAAAATCTTATAGATTTTTATAGGGGATAACTTCTATAATTAATCGATTCACAATGGAAGTTCGGATTTAATTAAATAAGGATTTTAGACACGTAATATATTTAATCATAAGAGTAAATTAAATCATTTAATATTTGGATTCCGTACAATATTTAACTCGCAGTATAAATTTCTAATCCGTTATTTGAATACGATGCTCGGGGTAGGTTAAATTAAGAACTTATAATAACAAATTATTTGCACCGTAAAAATAATTTAGGAGGTAAATATAAATCAAAATTGGGTTGGCCCTAATTCGCGAACGATAAAGTTAATAAAAAGAATCGATTTCCGCATTCGAGTTTTATTTGAATTTATTTGGATCTTTATTTGAATTCTGACCGAATTCAAATCAATTTCGCACGTAACTATAGAGTCCGAGGGAGTTGCTGACCCAGGTGAAGGACAAGACCCGCAAGACCCTGAGCAAGGCAAGTCATCACTATCCCTTGAGCATATTGATCCCAATTGCGAAATTATTTTGTTTACAAATAAAATTGCATGCAATAATATACATCCCACTTGTGAATAAGCCATGCCTTGATGATTGTTTGCCTATTAATTCCTTTGTAACCATGTTTACGTATGAGTCCATAGTCAATTATGACAAGTGCTTAGCAATGCTACTCTAGAACTGTGCATACTCATATTTATCAAAATGCTGAATGCTTGGGCAATTACCTTTGGGAAGGTAATTGAGAAACGGCATGTGGAGGCATGAGCGCCACAGTGCCATGATGTTGATGACATGATTTGTGAAAAGAAAAATAAAATCAAACAAATGTTTTTCGACTGGGGCGGACGGAGGATTTGGGTGGTATCCGGGAAAGGCAAGTACCGTCCCCAGTCAATTAAGGACCGAGCCATGAAGTTAAGCATGAAACGACTCCCGTACAACCGCACTTCTCGTATGGGTATAGACCTAGCGGAATAGATAGCTGAGCAGAGGCAGTATCCTTGCATAGTGGTTTCTTGATGTGTGAGGCAGGGGCTCTACGGTGGGGCAGCCATTGGTAGAACCGAGGGGCGGTGTCTACAGTGGTGTCGCCATCGGTAGGACTGCCATGTGAGAATTTAAACCTAATTAACTTAATGCATGTGTGAGTTCTTCTCCCCCGGGTGCGCCAGAACTCCTCACACTGCTAGAAAAGGACGCATAGAGTGCATGAGGATGACAAGTTCATGGAGCGGGTACTGCCAATGCGAGGTTATCGAAAAGCTTTGCCGTGACGCGTCTCATGTGTTGGGACGAGGCTCATGTGTTGGGCAGTCGCGGAGTGCGGGTAAAGTGTACATCCACTGCAGTGTGAGTAAACCCAATCTATTCGAATAGCCGTGCTCGCGGTTATTGAGCACCGGGACGTGTATTACACTTGGCTAGACTCTGAATTCTTAACTTGTGTGGGTTGGGATATTGCATGATGATTTATATGCTGTTGGAACCACCTCCCGAGAGTAGGGATGTGGATGTCCTCAGAAAACCATGACGACTCAATGGCGGGAAGCCATCCTTGGGATCACAATGGATGGTGGACAGAACCGTCGTTGTTTAATGTGAATACTGGTATTAAAACTTGATCAGTCTATGCTAGGTCTTAGGTTTGTGAAAAGAATTATAAAACTTGCTTTACGCAAAAGAGCCATAACAATCCTTCAAAATTTCCCTGTCATGTGCATTGTTGCTGTGATGACTTGTTGAGTACGGTTGGTACTCACCCTTGCTATATATATAAACTTAACCAGAAGCTGGAGATGAAGCGTCCGAAGATCCCTATGCCTATTATCAGGAGGGAGACGAAGACGATGGGGTCCAATAGGTCTTAGATACGGTCGTTGCCTGTGGCAATGGCGTGCCGCTGCCTCCATTTTTCCGCTGCCTTACCTCATTCTGATTTTGGTTGTATTCCGGACCATTCGGTCCGATGATTTAAGACAATGCCTGCGGGCTTTGATGTAATAATTCGTCTTAAGACATTCGTGTATGAGTACTCGATGCTTCAGCTATGGATTCGTGTGTACCAGACTACTTGATCCAGGGAAATGGTACTGAATACACGACTGATTCCTGTTATAAAAACGGGGGTCCACAGAGCTGGTATCAGAGCAGCTCATACACACTCGCGTGCGCTCAACTCCCGTTTCGGTCATTAAGTTAATTAGGTTTAAATCTCTGATACCAGCTCTGTGGACCCCCGTTTTTATAACAGGAATCAGTCGTGTATTCAGTACCATTTCCCTGGATCAAGTAGTCTGGTACACACGAATCCATAGCTGAAGCATCGAGTACTCATACACGAATGTCTTAAGACGAATTATTACATCAAAGCCCGCAGGCATTGTCTTAAATCATCGGACCGAATGGTCCGGAATACAACCAAAATCAGAATGAGGTAAGGCAGCGGAAAAATGGAGGCAGCGGCACGCCATTGCCACAGGCAACGACCGTATCTAAGACCTATTGGACCCCATCGTCTTCGTCTCCCTCCTGATAATAGGCATAGGGATCTTCGGACGCTTCATCTCCAGCTTCTGGTTAAGTTTATATATATAGCAAGGGTGAGTACCAACCGTACTCAACAAGTCATCACAGCAACAATGCACATGACAGGGAAATTTTGAAGGATTGTTATGGCTCTTTTGCGTAAAGCAAGTTTTATAATTCTTTTCACAAACCTAAGACCTAGCATAGACTGATCAAGTTTTAATACCAGTATTCACATTAAACAACGACGGTTCTGTCCACCATCCATTGTGATCCCAAGGATGGCTTCCCGCCATTGAGTCGTCATGGTTTTCTGAGGACATCCACATCCCTACTCTCGGGAGGTGGTTCCAACAGCATATAAATCATCATGCAATATCCCAACCCACACAAGTTAAGAATTCAGAGTCTAGCCAAGTGTAATACACGTCCCGGTGCTCAATAACCGCGAGCACGGCTATTCGAATAGATTGGGTTTACTCACACTGCAGTGGATGTACACTTTACCCGCACTCCGCGACTGCCCAACACATGAGCCTCGTCCCAACACATGAGACGCGTCACGGCAAAGCTTTTCGATAACCTCGCATTGGCAGTACCCGCTCCATGAACTTGTCATCCTCATGCACTCTATGCGTCCTTTTCTAGCAGTGTGAGGAGTTCTGGCGCACCCGGGGGAGAAGAACTCACACATGCATTAAGTTAATTAGGTTTAAATTCTCACATGGCAGTCCTACCGATGGCGACACCACTGTAGACACCGCCCCTCGGTTCTACCAATGGCTGCCCCACCGTAGAGCCCCTGCCTCACACATCAAGAAACCACTATGCAAGGATACTGCCTCTGCTCAGCTATCTATTCCGCTAGGTCTATACCCATACGAGAAGTGCGGTTGTACGGGAGTCGTTTCATGCTTAACTTCATGGCTCGGTCCTTAATTGACTGGGGACGGTACTTGCCTTTCCCGGATACCACCCAAATCCTCCGTCCGCCCCAGTCGAAAAACATTTGTTTGATTTTATTTTTCTTTTCACAAATCATGTCATCAACATCATGGCACTGTGGCGCTCATGCCTCCACATGCCGTTTCTCAATTACCTTCCCAAAGGTAATTGCCCAAGCATTCAGCATTTTGATAAATATGAGTATGCACAGTTCTAGAGTAGCATTGCTAAGCACTTGTCATAATTGACTATGGACTCATACGTAAACATGGTTACAAAGGAATTAATAGGCAAACAATCATCAAGGCATGGCTTATTCACAAGTGGGATGTATATTATTGCATGCAATTTTATTTGTAAACAAAATAATTTCGCAATTGGGATCAATATGCTCAAGGGATAGTGATGACTTGCCTTGCTCAGGGTCTTGCGGGTCTTGTCCTTCACCTGGGTCAGCAACTCCCTCGGACTCTATAGTTACGTGCGAAATTGATTTGAATTCGGTCAGAATTCAAATAAAGATCCAAATAAATTCAAATAAAACTCGAATGCGGAAATCGATTCTTTTTATTAACTTTATCGTTCGCGAATTAGGGCCAACCCAATTTTGATTTATATTTACCTCCTAAATTATTTTTACGGTGCAAATAATTTGTTATTATAAGTTCTTAATTTAACCTACCCCGAGCATCGTATTCAAATAACGGATTAGAAATTTATACTGCGAGTTAAATATTGTACGGAATCCAAATATTAAATGATTTAATTTGCTCTTATGATTAAATATATTACGTGTCTAAAATCCTTATTTAATTAAATCCGAACTTCCATTGTGAATCGATTAATTATAGAAGTTATCCCCTATAAAAATCTATAAGATTTTATCTAATTGTTTTAGGCATTTAATTTATATCTAAATTATCTCCGCGAATTGATTTCTTAAAGAATTCATCGAGAACAAATTATATTTAAACCTTGCAATTCTATGATCAATATTAGTCTCTAATTGGATTCTAATTTATTTTAAATTTTCTAAACCTCCTATTTTATCCCTAATTCCTATTTACTTATTTTCTTTTTTCTTTCCTTTTTCTTTTCTTTTTTTCTTTTTCTTTTTCTTCTTTTTCTCTCTTTCTCTCTCTCTCTCTGTTTTCTCTCCCTCTCTCTCTCTCTGTTTTCTCTTCTTTTTCCCCCTCTCTCTCTCTCTCCTTTTTCCTTTCCTCCCCCGGCTTCTTCCTCCCTTCCTCTCTTCTTTTTTTCTTCTCTCTTCTCCCTCGGCTCTCCCTTTCTCCCCCGCGCTCCCTACCTACCCGACGACAACGGCGACGGCGACGGCGCAAGGGGTATGCGGCGACTTACCACGGCGGCGGCGGCGTTGGTGGCGATGCGCGGCGGGCTTGCCTTGAGGCGACGGCGCACGGCGGCTCAAGGCTTCGGTGCGGCGGCTCGAATCCGGCGACGCGGCGGCACGGTGATGGCTCGGTGGAGAAGGGGAAGAGGGCGGGGAAGATTGGGAAATGGATGGGGATGGGTGTGGGATGGAGGAGAAGGGAAGGGAAGCCGGGATTTTATAGGGGAGGAAGGGGGGAAAAAGGAAGGGGAGGGCGGCGGCAGCGTCAATGACGACGTGCGACGGTGCGCGGGGCGCGAGGTGAGGGGGCAGCGGGCGTGCGGCGCGGCGGCAAGGGGGAGGGCGACGTGCGGGCGGTCGATGCGTGCGGCGCGGCTGCAAGTGGGGAACAAGGCGACGTGCGGGTGGTGTGGCGGCGGCGCGGGAAAGAAAAAGGGGAAAAAGGTATGGGCGGCGTGCGGCGGCACAGGACGACGACAGGGCGACGTGCGGGGACGGGGAGGTCGAGCGGCTCGAGGAGGGCAAGGCCGTGCAGCGTGCGGGACGGGCGGCGGGTCGAGGATGACGACAACGCGTGCGGCGCGGCGTGAAGTGACGACGATGCGACGGCAGCGGCTGGCTCGGGCTCGGTGACGACGACGTGTGCGGCGCGGCGATGGGGAACGATGCGCGGGGCTCGAGGGCGGCGCGCGGGGCGACGATGTGATGATGGTGATGACGATGCGACGGCAGCGGTGATGGCGATGGGATGGAACGGGGAGGCGGGGCGGCACGGCGCGCGGGTCGGGGAGGCTGCGCGGCATGGCGACGAGGGCGCGGCGGCTAGGGCTCCGGCCGGCAGCGGCCCGTGCGGCGCGGGACGGCGACGCGGGCTCGGGGGCGGCGCGCGGGGCGACGACGTGATGACCGTGTGGCGCGGCCTCAGGACGACGGCGACGAGATGGGGAGGCGAAACGGCATGGCGACGGCGACGCGCGCGCGCGAGGGCAGGGGCGCTGGGTCTGGGGACCCGGTCGAACAGTTGGCGGGCGATGAACAGTGCGATTTCCCAATTTTCCCGATTTTCAGCCCATTTTCCATTTAATTTAATTTTGCAATTTCTAATTGTTGTAAAATTGATTTTTATTCGTTTGTGTGTTGTTCCAATTATTGTATTCACCCTAAATTAATTTAAATCATAATTTCATTTGTTTACTCGAATTTTTAATTAGTGTTAGTTTTTATTCTACGGCACTTAGATTTAATCAACTCAAATATATTTGTAATAATATTTTATTCACTTCAATCCACCTTTAATTTTTGTTTTAAATTATATATAGTCTACCAATTTACTTTTAGGATCATAAGCGATTAATTATTCACCGCACTCGATTATTGAACTTCAAAACCGAATCAAATAGAATATGCGAATAAAATCGGCATGATGCAATTTAATTTAAAAAAAGTTTTTTTGAAAATCCATATTTTTAGGGTTTTGTTTTATTGGTCGAATTTTCAGGATGTTACAAACCTACCCCCCTTAAATAAATCTCGTCCCGAGATTTCTTACCGGTTCTCGAACAGATAAGGGTATTCCGTCTTCAGGAACTCTTCGCTCTCCCAAGTGGCTTCATCCTCAGTGTGATTACTCCATTGTACCTTGTACATGCGCCACGTTTTGGTCCTAGTTCCCTTTTCCGCTTCGTCCAAAATCCGAATCGGGTGTTCTGGATATGTGAGATCGTTGCTAATGTGAATCTCCTCCAGCGGAGCTTGTTCTTCCGGTACCCGTAGACATTTCTTCAATTGGGACACATGGAAGACGGGGTGCACATCGGCGATGGTTTCAGGTAGCTGTAGCTGGTAGGCAACTTCTCCTCGTCTAGCGAGGATTTGAAAAGGTCCCACATATCTTGGCGCTAGTTTTCCTTTAACCTTAAACCTTTTCGTTCCCCTCATTGGCGAAACCTTTAGATAAACGTAATCTCCCTCCTTAAACTCTAGGTTTCTCCTTCGGGTGTCCGCGTAGCTCTTTTGCCGAGACTGTGCTACTTTTAAACGGTCCCGAATCAGACGAACCTTTTCTTCGGCTTCTCTGATAATGTCCGGTCCAAATACTGCACGTTCTCCTGTCTCGGACCACATCAGCGGGGTTCGACATCGTCGACCAAACAACGCTTCGTTGGGCGACATCTTCAGGCTTGCTTGAAAGCTGTTGTTGTAGGAGAATTCGGCGTAGGGCAAACACCTCTCCCAGTCTTTGCTAAAATCCAATGCGCAAGCTCTCAACATGTCCTCTAGGACCTGATTGGTTCTCTCTGTCTGGCCATCGGTCTGTGGGTGATAGGCTGTGCTGAACGCAAGGTAACTCCCTAGGGCTTCATGCACTTTCTCCCAGAAATGAGAGGTAAACTGGGTGCCTCGATCAGATATGATTTTCTTAGGTACACCGTGAAGACATACTATCCTGGCCATATATAATTCGGCCAGCTTGGCACTACTATAGTTTGTCTTAACGGGAATGAATCTTGCCGTCTTGGTGAGTCGATCTACGATCACCCAGATGGAATCATATCCGGTTGCAGTCTTGGGCAACCCCACAATAAAATCCATACCTATCTCATCCCATTTCCATTCGGGAATCTTAAGGGGTTGCAGCAAACCTGCTGGTCTCTGGTGCTCAGCCTTCACCTTCTGACAAACGTCGCAGAGCGCTACGTACTCTGCCACATCTCTCTTCATATTGGGCCACCAGTATCCTTCCTTCAAATCCTGGTACATCTTGGTACTTCCGGGGTGCAATGAGTATGCCGATTCGTGAGCTTCCTTTAGGATTAAACCTCTCAGCCCACCCTGTTCAGGTACGTAGATCCTCTTTTTGTACCACAGGACATCCTTCTCGTCGGTAGAAAATTCCTTTGCAGAGCCTACCGCTAAACGTTCCTTCACCTCTTGGACTTCCTGGTTGTCCTTCTGGGCTTCTTCAATTTGGGCCCTCAAAAGAGGTTGAATGTCCAAGGTGTTTATCGGTCCATGAGGTACTATGCATAGGTTTAGCCGGGCCATTTCCTCTTTGAGCTCAGGAGCCATCTCTTTCACCTCGAGATGATTGCAATGGCTCTTCCGACTCAACGCGTCAGCCACGACGTTGGCCTTGCCAGGGTGATAGTGAACCTCCAAGTCATAATCCTTGATTAATTCCAACCACCGTCTTTGCCTCAAGTTGAGGTCTGACTGAGTAAAGATATACTTTAGACTCTTGTGGTCGGTGTAGATATCACAGTGGTTCCCTATCAGATAATGTCTCCAAATTTTCAGCGCGTGAACCACGGCTGCAAGTTCTAGGTCATGGGTAGGATAGTTTTCTTCATGCGGTCGTAATTGTCGCGACGCATAGGCCACAACCTTTCCGTCCTGCATTAGTACTCCTCCTAACCCTTGCCTTGATGCATCACAGTAGATGACAAAGTCTTTCCTGATGTCAGGAAGGACTAGAACAGGTGCCGAGGTCAGCTTTTCCTTGAGCTGCTCGAAGCTTTTCTGACACTGTTCTGACCACGCAAACTTCTTTTCCTTTTTGAGTAGTTGTGTCATTGGCCGGGCTATCTTAGAGAATCCTTCTATGAACCTTCGGTAGTATCCGGCCAAGCCTAGAAAACTCCGAATTTCGGTCACAGAATTGGGTTCCTTCCATTCCGTAACGGCCTCCACCTTAGCAGGGTCCACTGCTACTCCGCCAGCTGAGATTACGTGGCCAAGAAAAGCGACCTCTTTCAACCAGAATTCGCACTTGCTAAATTTTGCATATAATTTATGCCTCCGAAGTTTCTCGAGTACCAAACGCAAATGCTCAGCATGTTCTTCTTCGTCTTTGGAGTAAATCAAGATATCATCGATGAATACTACCACGAATTTGTCCAGGTAATCCATGAACACCTTGTTCATGAGATTCATAAAGTAAGCCGGGGCGTTGGTTAAACCAAACGACATCACCGTGAACTCATACAACCCATAGCGTGTTGAGAACGCGGTTTTAGGTATATCCCCGGTCCTAATCTTCAGTTGATGGTATCCCGATCGAAGATCAATCTTGGAGAATACCTTCGCTCCTTTGAGTTGATCAAAGAGATCATCGATCCGTGGTAGTGGATACTTGTTCTTAATAGTTACTTCGTTCAGTGAACGATAGTCTACACACATCCTCATGGTATCGTCCTTCTTTTTGACGAACAGTACTGGTGCTCCCCAAGGTGATGAACTGGGGCGTACGAATCCCTTTTCTTGCAATTCTCTGATTTGCTTTTTAAGCTCCTCTAATTCATTGACTGGCATCCGATAGGGTCTCTTAGATATGGGAGTAGTTCCGGGTATCAGATCGATAATGAACTCTATATCACGATCTGGTGGCATTCCAGGTAAATCTTCCGGAAACACATCGGCAAATCGTTGCACGATAGGCATTCCCTTCAGGGGCAGCATGGTAAATATGCCTCCGGCACGTTCGGTTAATCTAGGATCTTGATCCATGGTTGCTCGCATGTCCGATCCCCAAGGGGTGGTCAGGGTAACTTCCCTACGTCTGCAGTCGATTACCCCTCTGTTCTTTGTTAACCAATCCATTCCCAATATGACATCCAGGGTCTGGGGTATCAGAACCATAAGGTTGGAGGGAAACACCACATCCCTAAGACGGACAGGTACATCTATGCAAGCCTGACTCACAGTTATCTCACCCCCAGGTGAATGGACTATCATCGGCTTTCTAAGTCGTACTGGATTTAAGTCATGTTTTTGACTAGCCTTCAAAGATATGAATGAATGCGATGCGCCAGAATCGAAAAGGACTTTAACTGGGGTAGAATTGATAGAAAACATACCCATTAGCACGCCCTGATCTTCCTGGGCCTCTTCGGCTCGGACATGGTTCACTTGTCCGCGCCCGAATCCTGTGGCGGTCCTGTTCGTTTGTGGAGTCCTGAACAGGCCTCGTCCAACAGCAGGGGCAGGGGTCCCACGAACAGTGATCGCGTTGGCGCCAGTGCGGACAGGAGTCTTGCTTGGATGAGGGCAGTTGTTGGCGTAGTGCCCATACTCCCCGCAATTGAAGCAGTTTACATGCCTCCTGATTCCAGGGGCAGCCAGAGTGGGTGCAGGGGTGCGGTTCTGAGTCGCAGCTGGCCGGTTGAAGTTGCTAGGTGCAGCAGGGCGATTGGTGGCCACAACAGGGGGCTTCCACCCAGACGAAGTGGCTCCCTTGAATCGCTGAGGCACTCCCTGAGGTGTGCGATTCATCGCAAGTCTCCTCTTGCGATTGTTCTCTACAGTCCTCTGATCATTTTCCAGCCTAACAACCTTGTTGATCAGGCTCTGGAAGCTCTGATGGTCTTGCCCAATCATGGGTCCACGCAGCTCATCATTCAGCCCTTCTATGAACTTGTCGATCTTCTCTTCTTCATCGACAAGGTCTCCGACTGCATAGCGGGCCAACTGAGTGAATCGGTTCAGATATTCTTGCACCGTCGTGTTTCCTTGGCGCAATCTTCTGAACTCGTTCTTCTTCATACGCATCACTGCAGCAGGTACGAAGTTCTCGCGGAATGCTGCAGTGAACTCCTCCCAGGTGGGTTCTCCAGCGTCCTCTTCCCGAGCTTCTTTATAGGTATCCCACCAGTCTCCGGCGGGTCCCTCTAGTTGGTTGACTGCGAAGATCACCTTGTCGGCTTCGCGCACCCGGACAAGGGTCAGTTTCTTCTCGATGATACGCAGCCAGTCTTCTGCCTCCATAGGCTCGTCTGCTGATGCGAACGTGGGCGGCTTGGTCCTCATGAATTCTCCAAAGCTGGATCCTCCGCGATTGCCTTGGTTGTTCGCGATGGCTTGTAGCAGCTGGGTTTGGGTGGCCATGACTCCGGCCAGAGTGGTTAAGTCAGGTGTCGAAGGTTCTTCATTGCTGGTTGATGTCCTACGTCGGCTTGCCATCTGTGTAGGCCGATTAAGTAAGTATCCTAATTTTCTAACTAGTTCTTATAGCTTGATCCCATTAAGGGAGTTGTTTTGTTGTTTTGTAAGCTTGGTGGAATAAACTCATTTTAAACACAACAACAACAATATCATAAATTTCCACAATCAGTACATAACTCATGATGCAAGTGACTGCATACATACGCAGTCCAAACAAAGTTCATCCAACAAATACATCGAACTAACTATCAACTACTCGTCAATCTAGGTAAGTGGTAGGGGTGTGTCTCGCATACAATCCAAAAAGAAACTAGCTGACGCGAGATCGAAGCTGCAGTCATCCTCCGGTCTAGTCGTCCAACCATCCGCAGGATCCTGGGGCAGGTAGTGGGTGGTCGATGGCACGGGCGAACCTGAGTCCTCATGGCTCTGAAGTAGTGGCCTCCGTGTCAGGCTTGGGCTTCTTGCCCGGAGGTCGTGTGCTCTTGCGAGCAGTGCTGAGGGTGCGAGGGCCTCCGAGGAAGGTGATGCGGGGAACGGGGATCTCATCCTCTGAAGAATCAGTGGTGTCTGACTCGGCGTCGGTCCCCTCTGACTCGGAACTGATCTGGATTGGGGTCTCCAAACTGGAACCCAGCTGCGGAGAGGGTACAGGGATCTGCGGTGTGTGCACAATCTCCGGGGCAGGTGGTGGTGTCACTGTCGGGTCCTCCAGGTAGGGTGCTGACTCAGTAGCCAGCATGCTAGCCTCTCCCAACAGAGTGTGGAAGGCTGGTGGGTATGGCGGGGTGAGGAAGAAGTAGCGGTCACGCCCTACCGCTGTGGAAGTAGAAGCTCCGGTGGTGCTGGTCGTGGCTGCTCGAAGCTGCGCCTCCAGCTGACTGACGTGCTCCTGGCTCTCTCTCAGCTGCTCCTCAAGTGTATCCACCATTCCGCGGCGCTCGTTGTACTGCTCGGACAACTGCTGGAACTGGTCGCCGTGGGTCTGGAGCTGTGCCTTCAGTGAGTCTATCTCACTGCCCCAAGTCTGGTGCTCCTCCTCTAGCTGAAGCTGCTGTGCTGTGAGGTCCGTCACCTCAGTCTCTAACTCTCCCACACGCCTCTGCTGGTCGTCGATCTCCAACAAAGCCTCCTCGTAGAAGTCGTCTGCTGCCTCAGCCCATCGTGACAGTCGGGTCACTATCGGGTTGTAGCAGCAAGGCGTGTCCTGAACTGTGCAGAGGGAGTTGCCCTCCTCTCGGAATGGGTGGTGAGCAAACTCAGTGCTAGTCAACTCAGCTCGGTGGATAGAGCTGAGTCTGAGGAAGGCCTCCCGTGCTGCATCCTGCATCGCGTTCTCTGGTAGGTCGCGATAGTACCGAGTCGGGAAGCTGTAGTCCAACTCCGGAGGAACTCGTGTGCGAATCTCGACCCGAGCCTCCCAAACAGATCCACACGGTCTCACTCGGTAGATCGGAAAACTGGGGTATCGCAGACGCCTCAGCAGCCGGTGTAGCTCGATGACGTAACCCTCTGAGCGGGGTACGCTCAACTCCCAAACGGCGGGTGAGTCCTGATCTGCCATCTAGATTTTAGGAAAAACCCAAAGTCAGCTAAGAGTAAAAATTTTTGTAAAGAGGATAGTTGAGAGTAAGATGAAAATCGTGCGGGGTTTTGCAAATATAGCGTTTTTATTTTTGAAAATATCACTAAGTGGGAATTTCTCCCTTGGCCAACTTAGAAAAGGGGGGTGGGGCACCTTTTGGTCTTTTCCTACAGTCGTATGACGGGGCTCTGTGGACCCCCGTTTTTATAACAGGAATCAGTCGTGTATTCAGTACCATTTCCCTGGATCAAGTAGTCTGGTACACACGAATCCATAGCTGAAGCATCGAGTACTCATACACGAATGTCTTAAGACGAATTATTACATCAAAGCCCGCAGGCATTGTCTTAAATCATCGGACCGAATGGTCCGGAATACAACCAAAATCAGAATGAGGTAAGGCAGCGGAAAAATGGAGGCAGCGGCACGCCATTGCCACAGGCAACGACCGTATCTAAGACCTATTGGACCCCATCGTCTTCGTCTCCCTCCTGATAATAGGCATAGGGATCTTCGGACGCTTCATCTCCAGCTTCTGGTTAAGTTTATATATATAGCAAGGGTGAGTACCAACCGTACTCAACAAGTCATCACAGCAACAATGCACATGACAGGGAAATTTTGAAGGATTGTTATGGCTCTTTTGCGTAAAGCAAGTTTTATAATTCTTTTCACAAACCTAAGACCTAGCATAGACTGATCAAGTTTTAATACCAGTATTCACATTAAACAACGACGGTTCTGTCCACCATCCATTGTGATCCCAAGGATGGCTTCCCGCCATTGAGTCGTCATGGTTTTCTGAGGACATCCACATCCCTACTCTCGGGAGGTGGTTCCAACAGCATATAAATCATCATGCAATATCCCAACCCACACAAGTTAAGAATTCAGAGTCTAGCCAAGTGTAATACACGTCCCGGTGCTCAATAACCGCGAGCACGGCTATTCGAATAGATTGGGTTTACTCACACTGCAGTGGATGTACACTTTACCCGCACTCCGCGACTGCCCAACACATGAGCCTCGTCCCAACACATGAGACGCGTCACGGCAAAGCTTTTCGATAACCTCGCATTGGCAGTAGCCGCTCCATGAACTTGTCATCCTCATGCACTCTATGCGTCCTTTTCTAGCAGTGTGAGGAGTTCTGGCGCACCCGGGGGAGAAGAACTCACACATGCATTAAGTTAATTAGGTTTAAATTCTCACATGGCAGTCCTACCGATGGCGACACCACTGTAGACACCGCCCCTCGGTTCTACCAATGGCTGCCCCACCGTAGAGCCCCTGCCTCACACATCAAGAAACCAC
Organism: Oryza glumipatula; assembly: GCA_000576495.2. NCBI lineage: Eukaryota > Viridiplantae > Streptophyta > Magnoliopsida > Poales > Poaceae > Oryza > Oryza glumipatula. Next base: position 29,309,967 of record CM002514.2, read on the forward strand.
TATGCAAGGATACTGCCTCTGCTCAGCTATCTATTCCGCTAGGTCTATACCCATACGAGAAGTGCGGTTGTACGGGAGTCGTTTCATGCTTAACTTCATGGCTCGGTCCTTAATTGACTGGGGACGGTACTTGCCTTTCCCGGATACCACCCAAATCCTCCGTCCGCCCCAGTCGAAAAACATTTGTTTGATTTTATTTTTCTTTTCACAAATCATGTCATCAACATCATGGCACTGTGGCGCTCATGCCTCCACATGCCGTTTCTCAATTACCTTCCCAAAGGTAATTGCCCAAGCATTCAGCATTTTGATAAATATGAGTATGCACAGTTCTAGAGTAGCATTGCTAAGCACTTGTCATAATTGACTATGGACTCATACGTAAACATGGTTACAAAGGAATTAATAGGCAAACAATCATCAAGGCATGGCTTATTCACAAGTGGGATGTATATTATTGCATGCAATTTTATTTGTAAACAAAATAATTTCGCAATTGGGATCAATATGCTCAAGGGATAGTGATGACTTGCCTTGCTCAGGGTCTTGCGGGTCTTGTCCTTCACCTGGGTCAGCAACTCCCTCGGACTCTATAGTTACGTGCGAAATTGATTTGAATTCGGTCAGAATTCAAATAAATTTCGCACGTAACTATAGAGTCCGAGGGAGTTGCTGACCCAGGTGAAGGACAAGACCCGCAAGACCCTGAGCAAGGCAAGTCATCACTATCCCTTGAGCATATTGATCCCAATTGCGAAATTATTTTGTTTACAAATAAAATTGCATGCAATAATATACATCCCACTTGTGAATAAGCCATGCCTTGATGATTGTTTGCCTATTAATTCCTTTGTAACCATGTTTACGTATGAGTCCATAGTCAATTATGACAAGTGCTTAGCAATGCTACTCTAGAACTGTGCATACTCATATTTATCAAAATGCTGAATGCTTGGGCAATTACCTTTGGGAAGGTAATTGAGAAACGGCATGTGGAGGCATGAGCGCCACAGTGCCATGATGTTGATGACATGATTTGTGAAAAGAAAAATAAAATCAAACAAATGTTTTTCGACTGGGGCGGACGGAGGATTTGGGTGGTATCCGGGAAAGGCAAGTACCGTCCCCAGTCAATTAAGGACCGAGCCATGAAGTTAAGCATGAAACGACTCCCGTACAACCGCACTTCTCGTATGGGTATAGACCTAGCGGAATAGATAGCTGAGCAGAGGCAGTATCCTTGCATAGTGGTTTCTTGATGTGTGAGGCAGGGGCTCTACGGTGGGGCAGCCATTGGTAGAACCGAGGGGCGGTGTCTACAGTGGTGTCGCCATCGGTAGGACTGCCATGTGAGAATTTAAACCTAATTAACTTAATGCATGTGTGAGTTCTTCTCCCCCGGGTGCGCCAGAACTCCTCACACTGCTAGAAAAGGACGCATAGAGTGCATGAGGATGACAAGTTCATGGAGCGGGTACTGCCAATGCGAGGTTATCGAAAAGCTTTGCCGTGACGCGTCTCATGTGTTGGGACGAGGCTCATGTGTTGGGCAGTCGCGGAGTGCGGGTAAAGTGTACATCCACTGCAGTGTGAGTAAACCCAATCTATTCGAATAGCCGTGCTCGCGGTTATTGAGCACCGGGACGTGTATTACACTTGGCTAGACTCTGAATTCTTAACTTGTGTGGGTTGGGATATTGCATGATGATTTATATGCTGTTGGAACCACCTCCCGAGAGTAGGGATGTGGATGTCCTCAGAAAACCATGACGACTCAATGGCGGGAAGCCATCCTTGGGATCACAATGGATGGTGGACAGAACCGTCGTTGTTTAATGTGAATACTGGTATTAAAACTTGATCAGTCTATGCTAGGTCTTAGGTTTGTGAAAAGAATTATAAAACTTGCTTTACGCAAAAGAGCCATAACAATCCTTCAAAATTTCCCTGTCATGTGCATTGTTGCTGTGATGACTTGTTGAGTACGGTTGGTACTCACCCTTGCTATATATATAAACTTAACCAGAAGCTGGAGATGAAGCGTCCGAAGATCCCTATGCCTATTATCAGGAGGGAGACGAAGACGATGGGGTCCAATAGGTCTTAGATACGGTCGTTGCCTGTGGCAATGGCGTGCCGCTGCCTCCATTTTTCCGCTGCCTTACCTCATTCTGATTTTGGTTGTATTCCGGACCATTCGGTCCGATGATTTAAGACAATGCCTGCGGGCTTTGATGTAATAATTCGTCTTAAGACATTCGTGTATGAGTACTCGATGCTTCAGCTATGGATTCGTGTGTACCAGACTACTTGATCCAGGGAAATGGTACTGAATACACGACTGATTCCTGTTATAAAAACGGGGGTCCACAGAGCTGGTATCAGAGCCATACGACTGTAGGAAAAGACCAAAAGGTGCCCCACCCCCTTTTCTAAGTTGGCCAAGGGAGAAATTCCCACTTAGTGATATTTTCAAAAATAAAAACGCTATATTTGCAAAACCCCGCACGATTTTCATCTTACTCTCAACTATCCTCTTTACAAAAATTTTTACTCTTAGCTGACTTTGGGTTTTTCCTAAAATCTAGATGGCAGATCAGGACTCACCCGCCGTTTGGGAGTTGAGCGTACCCCGCTCAGAGGGTTACGTCATCGAGCTACACCGGCTGCTGAGGCGTCTGCGATACCCCAGTTTTCCGATCTACCGAGTGAGACCGTGTGGATCTGTTTGGGAGGCTCGGGTCGAGATTCGCACACGAGTTCCTCCGGAGTTGGACTACAGCTTCCCGACTCGGTACTATCGCGACCTACCAGAGAACGCGATGCAGGATGCAGCACGGGAGGCCTTCCTCAGACTCAGCTCTATCCACCGAGCTGAGTTGACTAGCACTGAGTTTGCTCACCACCCATTCCGAGAGGAGGGCAACTCCCTCTGCACAGTTCAGGACACGCCTTGCTGCTACAACCCGATAGTGACCCGACTGTCACGATGGGCTGAGGCAGCAGACGACTTCTACGAGGAGGCTTTGTTGGAGATCGACGACCAGCAGAGGCGTGTGGGAGAGTTAGAGACTGAGGTGACGGACCTCACAGCACAGCAGCTTCAGCTAGAGGAGGAGCACCAGACTTGGGGCAGTGAGATAGACTCACTGAAGGCACAGCTCCAGACCCACGGCGACCAGTTCCAGCAGTTGTCCGAGCAGTACAACGAGCGCCGCGGAATGGTGGATACACTTGAGGAGCAGCTGAGAGAGAGCCAGGAGCACGTCAGTCAGCTGGAGGCGCAGCTTCGAGCAGCCACGACCAGCACCACCGGAGCTTCTACTTCCACAGCGGTAGGGCGTGACCGCTACTTCTTCCTCACCCCGCCATACCCACCAGCCTTCCACACTCTGTTGGGAGAGGCTAGCATGCTGGCTACTGAGTCAGCACCCTACCTGGAGGACCCGACAGTGACACCACCACCTGCCCCGGAGATTGTGCACACACCGCAGATCCCTGTACCCTCTCCGCAGCTGGGTTCCAGTTTGGAGACCCCAATCCAGATCAGTTCCGAGTCAGAGGGGACCGACGCCGAGTCAGACACCACTGATTCTTCAGAGGATGAGATCCCCGTTCCCCGCATCACCTTCCTCGGAGGCCCTCGCACCCTCAGCACTGCTCGCAAGAGCACACGACCTCCGGGCAAGAAGCCCAAGCCTGACACGGAGGCCACTACTTCAGAGCCATGAGGACTCAGGTTCGCCCGTGCCATCGACCACCCACTACCTGCCCCAGGATCCTGCGGATGGTTGGACGACTAGACCGGAGGATGACTGCAGCTTCGATCTCGCGTCAGCTAGTTTCTTTTTGGATTGTATGCGAGACACACCCCTACCACTTACCTAGATTGACGAGTAGTTGATAGTTAGTTCGATGTATTTGTTGGATGAACTTTGTTTGGACTGCGTATGTATGCAGTCACTTGCATCATGAGTTATGTACTGATTGTGGAAATTTATGATATTGTTGTTGTTGTGTTTAAAATGAGTTTATTCCACCAAGCTTACAAAACAACAAAACAACTCCCTTAATGGGATCAAGCTATAAGAACTAGTTAGAAAATTAGGATACTTACTTAATCGGCCTACACAGATGGCAAGCCGACGTAGGACATCAACCAGCAATGAAGAACCTTCGACACCTGACTTAACCACTCTGGCCGGAGTCATGGCCACCCAAACCCAGCTGCTACAAGCCATCGCGAACAACCAAGGCAATCGCGGAGGATCCAGCTTTGGAGAATTCATGAGGACCAAGCCGCCCACGTTCGCATCAGCAGACGAGCCTATGGAGGCAGAAGACTGGCTGCGTATCATCGAGAAGAAACTGACCCTTGTCCGGGTGCGCGAAGCCGACAAGGTGATCTTCGCAGTCAACCAACTAGAGGGACCCGCCGGAGACTGGTGGGATACCTATAAAGAAGCTCGGGAAGAGGACGCTGGAGAACCCACCTGGGAGGAGTTCACTGCAGCATTCCGCGAGAACTTCGTACCTGCTGCAGTGATGCGTATGAAGAAGAACGAGTTCAGAAGATTGCGCCAAGGAAACACGACGGTGCAAGAATATCTGAACCGATTCACTCAGTTGGCCCGCTATGCAGTCGGAGACCTTGTCGATGAAGAAGAGAAGATCGACAAGTTCATAGAAGGGCTGAATGATGAGCTGCGTGGACCCATGATTGGGCAAGACCATCAGAGCTTCCAGAGCCTGATCAACAAGGTTGTTAGGCTGGAAAATGATCAGAGGACTGTAGAGAACAATCGCAAGAGGAGACTTGCGATGAATCGCACACCTCAGGGAGTGCCTCAGCGATTCAAGGGAGCCACTTCGTCTGGGTGGAAGCCCCCTGTTGTGGCCACCAATCGCCCTGCTGCACCTAGCAACTTCAACCGGCCAGCTGCGACTCAGAACCGCACCCCTGCACCCACTCTGGCTGCCCCTGGAATCAGGAGGCATGTAAACTGCTTCAATTGCGGGGAGTATGGGCACTACGCCAACAACTGCCCTCATCCAAGCAAGACTCCTGTCCGCACTGGCGCCAACGCGATCACTGTTCGTGGGACCCCTGCCCCTGCTGTTGGACGAGGCCTGTTCAGGACTCCACAAACGAACAGGACCGCCACAGGATTCGGGCGCGGACAAGTGAACCATGTCCGAGCCGAAGAGGCCCAGGAAGATCAGGGCGTGCTAATGGGTATGTTTTCTATCAATTCTACCCCAGTTAAAGTCCTTTTCGATTCTGGCGCATCGCATTCATTCATATCTTTGAAGGCTAGTCAAAAACATGACTTAAATCCAGTACGACTTAGAAAGCCGATGATAGTCCATTCACCTGGGGGTGAGATAACTGTGAGTCAGGCTTGCATAGATGTACCTGTCCGTCTTAGGGGTGTGGTGTTTCCCTCCAACCTTATGGTTCTGATACCCCAGACCCTGGATGTCATATTGGGAATGGATTGGTTAACAAAGAACAGAGGGGTAATCGACTGCAGACGTAGGGAAGTTACCCTGACCACCCCTTGGGGATCGGACATGCGAGCAACCATGGATCAAGATCCTAGATTAACCGAACGTGCCGGAGGCATATTTACCATGCTGCCCCTGAAGGGAATGCCTATCGTGCAACGATTTGCCGATGTGTTTCCGGAAGATTTACCTGGAATGCCACCAGATCGTGATATAGAGTTCATTATCGATCTGATACCCGGAACTACTCCCATATCTAAGAGACCCTATCGGATGCCAGTCAATGAATTAGAGGAGCTTAAAAAGCAAATCAGAGAATTGCAAGAAAAGGGATTCGTACGCCCCAGTTCATCACCTTGGGGAGCACCAGTACTGTTCGTCAAAAAGAAGGACGATACCATGAGGATGTGTGTAGACTATCGTTCACTGAACGAAGTAACTATTAAGAACAAGTATCCACTACCACGGATCGATGATCTCTTTGATCAACTCAAAGGAGCGAAGGTATTCTCCAAGATTGATCTTCGATCGGGATACCATCAACTGAAGATTAGGACCGGGGATATACCTAAAACCGCGTTCTCAACACGCTATGGGTTGTATGAGTTCACGGTGATGTCGTTTGGTTTAACCAACGCCCCGGCTTACTTTATGAATCTCATGAACAAGGTGTTCATGGATTACCTGGACAAATTCGTGGTAGTATTCATCGATGATATCTTGATTTACTCCAAAGACGAAGAAGAACATGCTGAGCATTTGCGTTTGGTACTCGAGAAACTTCGGAGGCATAAATTATATGCAAAATTTAGCAAGTGCGAATTCTGGTTGAAAGAGGTCGCTTTTCTTGGCCACGTAATCTCAGCTGGCGGAGTAGCAGTGGACCCTGCTAAGGTGGAGGCCGTTACGGAATGGAAGGAACCCAATTCTGTGACCGAAATTCGGAGTTTTCTAGGCTTGGCCGGATACTACCGAAGGTTCATAGAAGGATTCTCTAAGATAGCCCGGCCAATGACACAACTACTCAAAAAGGAAAAGAAGTTTGCGTGGTCAGAACAGTGTCAGAAAAGCTTCGAGCAGCTCAAGGAAAAGCTGACCTCGGCACCTGTTCTAGTCCTTCCTGACATCAGGAAAGACTTTGTCATCTACTGTGATGCATCAAGGCAAGGGTTAGGAGGAGTACTAATGCAGGACGGAAAGGTTGTGGCCTATGCGTCGCGACAATTACGACCGCATGAAGAAAACTATCCTACCCATGACCTAGAACTTGCAGCCGTGGTTCACGCGCTGAAAATTTGGAGACATTATCTGATAGGGAACCACTGTGATATCTACACCGACCACAAGAGTCTAAAGTATATCTTTACTCAGTCAGACCTCAACTTGAGGCAAAGACGGTGGTTGGAATTAATCAAGGATTATGACTTGGAGGTTCACTATCACCCTGGCAAGGCCAACGTCGTGGCTGACGCGTTGAGTCGGAAGAGCCATTGCAATCATCTCGAGGTGAAAGAGATGGCTCCTGAGCTCAAAGAGGAAATGGCCCGGCTAAACCTATGCATAGTACCTCATGGACCGATAAACACCTTGGACATTCAACCTCTTTTGAGGGCCCAAATTGAAGAAGCCCAGAAGGACAACCAGGAAGTCCAAGAGGTGAAGGAACGTTTAGCGGTAGGCTCTGCAAAGGAATTTTCTACCGACGAGAAGGATGTCCTGTGGTACAAAAAGAGGATCTACGTACCTGAACAGGGTGGGCTGAGAGGTTTAATCCTAAAGGAAGCTCACGAATCGGCATACTCATTGCACCCCGGAAGTACCAAGATGTACCAGGATTTGAAGGAAGGATACTGGTGGCCCAATATGAAGAGAGATGTGGCAGAGTACGTAGCGCTCTGCGACGTTTGTCAGAAGGTGAAGGCTGAGCACCAGAGACCAGCAGGTTTGCTGCAACCCCTTAAGATTCCCGAATGGAAATGGGATGAGATAGGTATGGATTTTATTGTGGGGTTGCCCAAGACTGCAACCGGATATGATTCCATCTGGGTGATCGTAGATCGACTCACCAAGACGGCAAGATTCATTCCCGTTAAGACAAACTATAGTAGTGCCAAGCTGGCCGAATTATATATGGCCAGGATAGTATGTCTTCACGGTGTACCTAAGAAAATCATATCTGATCGAGGCACCCAGTTTACCTCTCATTTCTGGGAGAAAGTGCATGAAGCCCTAGGGAGTTACCTTGCGTTCAGCACAGCCTATCACCCACAGACCGATGGCCAGACAGAGAGAACCAATCAGGTCCTAGAGGACATGTTGAGAGCTTGCGCATTGGATTTTAGCAAAGACTGGGAGAGGTGTTTGCCCTACGCCGAATTCTCCTACAACAACAGCTTTCAAGCAAGCCTGAAGATGTCGCCCAACGAAGCGTTGTTTGGTCGACGATGTCGAACCCCGCTGATGTGGTCCGAGACAGGAGAACGTGCAGTATTTGGACCGGACATTATCAGAGAAGCCGAAGAAAAGGTTCGTCTGATTCGGGACCGTTTAAAAGTAGCACAGTCTCGGCAAAAGAGCTACGCGGACACCCGAAGGAGAAACCTAGAGTTTAAGGAGGGAGATTACGTTTATCTAAAGGTTTCGCCAATGAGGGGAACGAAAAGGTTTAAGGTTAAAGGAAAACTAGCGCCAAGATATGTGGGACCTTTTCAAATCCTCGCTAGACGAGGAGAAGTTGCCTACCAGCTACAGCTACCTGAAACCATCGCCGATGTGCACCCCGTCTTCCATGTGTCCCAATTGAAGAAATGTCTACGGGTACCGGAAGAACAAGCTCCGCTGGAGGAGATTCACATTAGCAACGATCTCACATATCCAGAACACCCGATTCGGATTTTGGACGAAGCGGAAAAGGGAACTAGGACCAAAACGTGGCGCATGTACAAGGTACAATGGAGTAATCACACTGAGGATGAAGCCACTTGGGAGAGCGAAGAGTTCCTGAAGACGGAATACCCTTATCTGTTCGAGAACCGGTAAGAAATCTCGGGACGAGATTTATTTAAGGGGGGTAGGTTTGTAACATCCTGAAAATTCGACCAATAAAACAAAACCCTAAAAATATGGATTTTCAAAAAACTTTTTTTAAATTAAATTGCATCATGCCGATTTTATTCGCATATTCTATTTGATTCGGTTTTGAAGTTCAATAATCGAGTGCGGTGAATAATTAATCGCTTATGATCCTAAAAGTAAATTGGTAGACTATATATAATTTAAAACAAAAATTAAAGGTGGATTGAAGTTTATTACAAATATATTTGAGTTGATTAAATCTAAGTGCCGTAGAATAAAAACTAACACTAATTAAAAATTCGAGTAAACAAATGAAATTATGATTTAAATTAATTTAGGGTGAATACAATAATTGGAACAACACACAAACGAATAAAAATCAATTTTACAACAATTAGAAATTGCAAAATTAAATTAAATGGAAAATGGGCTGAAAATCGGGAAAATTGGGAAATCGCACTGTTCATCGCCCGCCAACTGTTCGACCGGGTCCCCAGACCCAGCGCCCCTGCCCTCGCGCGCGCGCGTCGCCGTCGCCATGCCGTTTCGCCTCCCCATCTCGTCGCCGTCGTCCTGAGGCCGCGCCACACGGTCATCACGTCGTCGCCCCGCGCGCCGCCCCCGAGCCCGCGTCGCCGTCCCGCGCCGCACGGGCCGCTGCCGGCCGGAGCCCTAGCCGCCGCGCCCTCGTCGCCATGCCGCGCAGCCTCCCCGACCCGCGCGCCGTGCCGCCCCGCCTCCCCGTTCCATCCCATCGCCATCACCGCTGCCGTCGCATCGTCATCACCATCATCACATCGTCGCCCCGCGCGCCGCCCTCGAGCCCCGCGCATCGTTCCCCATCGCCGCGCCGCACACGTCGTCGTCACCGAGCCCGAGCCAGCCGCTGCCGTCGCATCGTCGTCACTTCACGCCGCGCCGCACGCGTTGTCGTCATCCTCGACCCGCCGCCCGACCCGCACGCTGCACGGCCTTGCCCTCCTCGAGCCGCTCGACCTCCCCGTCCCCGCACGTCGCCCTGTCGTCGTCCTGTGCCGCCGCACGCCGCCCATACCTTTTTCCCCTTTTTCTTTCCCGCGCCGCCGCCACACCACCCGCACGTCGCCTTGTTCCCCACTTGCAGCCGCGCCGCACGCATCGACCGCCCGCACGTCGCCCTCCCCCTTGCCGCCGCGCCGCACGCCCGCTGCCCCCTCACCTCGCGCCCCGCGCACCGTCGCACGTCGTCATTGACGCTGCCGCCGCCCTCCCCTTCCTTTTTCCCCCCTTCCTCCCCTATAAAATCCCGGCTTCCCTTCCCTTCTCCTCCATCCCACACCCATCCCCATCCATTTCCCAATCTTCCCCGCCCTCTTCCCCTTCTCCACCGAGCCATCACCGTGCCGCCGCGTCGCCGGATTCGAGCCGCCGCACCGAAGCCTTGAGCCGCCGTGCGCCGTCGCCTCAAGGCAAGCCCGCCGCGCATCGCCACCAACGCCGCCGCCGCCGTGGTAAGTCGCCGCATACCCCTTGCGCCGTCGCCGTCGCCGTTGTCGTCGGGTAGGTAGGGAGCGCGGGGGAGAAAGGGAGAGCCGAGGGAGAAGAGAGAAGAAAAAAAGAAGAGAGGAAGGGAGGAAGAAGCCGGGGGAGGAAAGGAAAAAGGAGAGAGAGAGAGAGAGAGGGAAAAAGAAGAGAAAACAGAGAGAGAGAGAGGGAGAGAAAACAGAGAGAGAGAGAGAAAGAGAGAAAAAGAAGAAAAAGAAAAAGAAAAAGAAAAGAAAAAGGAAAGAAAAAAGAAAATAAGTAAATAGGAATTAGGGATAAAATAGGAGGTTTAGAAAATTTAAAATAAATTAGAATCCAATTAGAGACTAATATTGATCATAGAATTGCAAGGTTTAAATATAATTTGTTCTCGATGAATTCTTTAAGAAATCAATTCGCGGAGATAATTTAGATATAAATTAAATGCCTAAAACAATTAGATAAAATCTTATAGATTTTTATAGGGGATAACTTCTATAATTAATCGATTCACAATGGAAGTTCGGATTTAATTAAATAAGGATTTTAGACACGTAATATATTTAATCATAAGAGTAAATTAAATCATTTAATATTTGGATTCCGTACAATATTTAACTCGCAGTATAAATTTCTAATCCGTTATTTGAATACGATGCTCGGGGTAGGTTAAATTAAGAACTTATAATAACAAATTATTTGCACCGTAAAAATAATTTAGGAGGTAAATATAAATCAAAATTGGGTTGGCCCTAATTCGCGAACGATAAAGTTAATAAAAAGAATCGATTTCCGCATTCGAGTTTTATTTGAATTTATTTGGATCTTTATTTGAATTCTGACCGAATTCAAATCAATTTCGCACGTAACTATAGAGTCCGAGGGAGTTGCTGACCCAGGTGAAGGACAAGACCCGCAAGACCCTGAGCAAGGCAAGTCATCACTATCCCTTGAGCATATTGATCCCAATTGCGAAATTATTTTGTTTACAAATAAAATTGCATGCAATAATATACATCCCACTTGTGAATAAGCCATGCCTTGATGATTGTTTGCCTATTAATTCCTTTGTAACCATGTTTACGTATGAGTCCATAGTCAATTATGACAAGTGCTTAGCAATGCTACTCTAGAACTGTGCATACTCATATTTATCAAAATGCTGAATGCTTGGGCAATTACCTTTGGGAAGGTAATTGAGAAACGGCATGTGGAGGCATGAGCGCCACAGTGCCATGATGTTGATGACATGATTTGTGAAAAGAAAAATAAAATCAAACAAATGTTTTTCGACTGGGGCGGACGGAGGATTTGGGTGGTATCCGGGAAAGGCAAGTACCGTCCCCAGTCAATTAAGGACCGAGCCATGAAGTTAAGCATGAAACGACTCCCGTACAACCGCACTTCTCGTATGGGTATAGACCTAGCGGAATAGATAGCTGAGCAGAGGCAGTATCCTTGCATAGTGGTTTCTTGATGTGTGAGGCAGGGGCTCTACGGTGGGGCAGCCATTGGTAGAACCGAGGGGCGGTGTCTACAGTGGTGTCGCCATCGGTAGGACTGCCATGTGAGAATTTAAACCTAATTAACTTAATGCATGTGTGAGTTCTTCTCCCCCGGGTGCGCCAGAACTCCTCACACTGCTAGAAAAGGACGCATAGAGTGCATGAGGATGACAAGTTCATGGAGCGGGTACTGCCAATGCGAGGTTATCGAAAAGCTTTGCCGTGACGCGTCTCATGTGTTGGGACGAGGCTCATGTGTTGGGCAGTCGCGGAGTGCGGGTAAAGTGTACATCCACTGCAGTGTGAGTAAACCCAATCTATTCGAATAGCCGTGCTCGCGGTTATTGAGCACCGGGACGTGTATTACACTTGGCTAGACTCTGAATTCTTAACTTGTGTGGGTTGGGATATTGCATGATGATTTATATGCTGTTGGAACCACCTCCCGAGAGTAGGGATGTGGATGTCCTCAGAAAACCATGACGACTCAATGGCGGGAAGCCATCCTTGGGATCACAATGGATGGTGGACAGAACCGTCGTTGTTTAATGTGAATACTGGTATTAAAACTTGATCAGTCTATGCTAGGTCTTAGGTTTGTGAAAAGAATTATAAAACTTGCTTTACGCAAAAGAGCCATAACAATCCTTCAAAATTTCCCTGTCATGTGCATTGTTGCTGTGATGACTTGTTGAGTACGGTTGGTACTCACCCTTGCTATATATATAAACTTAACCAGAAGCTGGAGATGAAGCGTCCGAAGATCCCTATGCCTATTATCAGGAGGGAGACGAAGACGATGGGGTCCAATAGGTCTTAGATACGGTCGTTGCCTGTGGCAATGGCGTGCCGCTGCCTCCATTTTTCCGCTGCCTTACCTCATTCTGATTTTGGTTGTATTCCGGACCATTCGGTCCGATGATTTAAGACAATGCCTGCGGGCTTTGATGTAATAATTCGTCTTAAGACATTCGTGTATGAGTACTCGATGCTTCAGCTATGGATTCGTGTGTACCAGACTACTTGATCCAGGGAAATGGTACTGAATACACGACTGATTCCTGTTATAAAAACGGGGGTCCACAGAGCTGGTATCAGAGCCATACGACTGTAGGAAAAGACCAAAAGGTGCCCCACCCCCTTTTCTAAGTTGGCCAAGGGAGAAATTCCCACTTAGTGATATTTTCAAAAATAAAAACGCTATATTTGCAAAACCCCGCACGATTTTCATCTTACTCTCAACTATCCTCTTTACAAAAATTTTTACTCTTAGCTGACTTTGGGTTTTTCCTAAAATCTAGATGGCAGATCAGGACTCACCCGCCGTTTGGGAGTTGAGCGTACCCCGCTCAGAGGGTTACGTCATCGAGCTACACCGGCTGCTGAGGCGTCTGCGATACCCCAGTTTTCCGATCTACCGAGTGAGACCGTGTGGATCTGTTTGGGAGGCTCGGGTCGAGATTCGCACACGAGTTCCTCCGGAGTTGGACTACAGCTTCCCGACTCGGTACTATCGCGACCTACCAGAGAACGCGATGCAGGATGCAGCACGGGAGGCCTTCCTCAGACTCAGCTCTATCCACCGAGCTGAGTTGACTAGCACTGAGTTTGCTCACCACCCATTCCGAGAGGAGGGCAACTCCCTCTGCACAGTTCAGGACACGCCTTGCTGCTACAACCCGATAGTGACCCGACTGTCACGATGGGCTGAGGCAGCAGACGACTTCTACGAGGAGGCTTTGTTGGAGATCGACGACCAGCAGAGGCGTGTGGGAGAGTTAGAGACTGAGGTGACGGACCTCACAGCACAGCAGCTTCAGCTAGAGGAGGAGCACCAGACTTGGGGCAGTGAGATAGACTCACTGAAGGCACAGCTCCAGACCCACGGCGACCAGTTCCAGCAGTTGTCCGAGCAGTACAACGAGCGCCGCGGAATGGTGGATACACTTGAGGAGCAGCTGAGAGAGAGCCAGGAGCACGTCAGTCAGCTGGAGGCGCAGCTTCGAGCAGCCACGACCAGCACCACCGGAGCTTCTACTTCCACAGCGGTAGGGCGTGACCGCTACTTCTTCCTCACCCCGCCATACCCACCAGCCTTCCACACTCTGTTGGGAGAGGCTAGCATGCTGGCTACTGAGTCAGCACCCTACCTGGAGGACCCGACAGTGACACCACCACCTGCCCCGGAGATTGTGCACACACCGCAGATCCCTGTACCCTCTCCGCAGCTGGGTTCCAGTTTGGAGACCCCAATCCAGATCAGTTCCGAGTCAGAGGGGACCGACGCCGAGTCAGACACCACTGATTCTTCAGAGGATGAGATCCCCGTTCCCCGCATCACCTTCCTCGGAGGCCCTCGCACCCTCAGCACTGCTCGCAAGAGCACACGACCTCCGGGCAAGAAGCCCAAGCCTGACACGGAGGCCACTACTTCAGAGCCGTGGGGACTCAGGTTCGCCCGTGCCATCGACCACCCACTACCTGCCCCAGGATCCTGCGGATGGTTGGACGACTAGACCGGAGGATGACTGCAGCTTCGATCTCGCGTCAGCTAGTTTCTTTTTGGATTGTATGCGAGACACACCCCTACCACTTACCTAGATTGACGAGTAGTTGATAGTTAGTTCGATGTATTTGTTGGATGAACTTTGTTTGGACTGCGTATGTATGCAGTCACTTGCATCATGAGTTATGTACTGATTGTGGAAATTTATGATATTGTTGTTGTTGTGTTTAAAATGAGTTTATTCCACCAAGCTTACAAAACAACAAAACAACTCCCTTAATGGGATCAAGCTATAAGAACTAGTTAGAAAATTAGGATACTTACTTAATCGGCCTACACAGATGGCAAGCCGACGTAGGACATCAACCAGCAATGAAGAACCTTCGACACCTGACTTAACCACTCTGGCCGGAGTCATGGCCACCCAAACCCAGCTGCTACAAGCCATCGCGAACAACCAAGGCAATCGCGGAGGATCCAGCTTTGGAGAATTCATGAGGACCAAGCCGCCCACGTTCGCATCAGCAGACGAGCCTATGGAGGCAGAAGACTGGCTGCGTATCATCGAGAAGAAACTGACCCTTGTCCGGGTGCGCGAAGCCGACAAGGTGATCTTCGCAGTCAACCAACTAGAGGGACCCGCCGGAGACTGGTGGGATACCTATAAAGAAGCTCGGGAAGAGGACGCTGGAGAACCCACCTGGGAGGAGTTCACTGCAGCATTCCGCGAGAACTTCGTACCTGCTGCAGTGATGCGTATGAAGAAGAACGAGTTCAGAAGATTGCGCCAAGGAAACACGACGGTGCAAGAATATCTGAACCGATTCACTCAGTTGGCCCGCTATGCAGTCGGAGACCTTGTCGATGAAGAAGAGAAGATCGACAAGTTCATAGAAGGGCTGAATGATGAGCTGCGTGGACCCATGATTGGGCAAGACCATCAGAGCTTCCAGAGCCTGATCAACAAGGTTGTTAGGCTGGAAAATGATCAGAGGACTGTAGAGAACAATCGCAAGAGGAGACTTGCGATGAATCGCACACCTCAGGGAGTGCCTCAGCGATTCAAGGGAGCCACTTCGTCTGGGTGGAAGCCCCCTGTTGTGGCCACCAATCGCCCTGCTGCACCTAGCAACTTCAACCGGCCAGCTGCGACTCAGAACCGCACCCCTGCACCCACTCTGGCTGCCCCTGGAATCAGGAGGCATGTAAACTGCTTCAATTGCGGGGAGTATGGGCACTACGCCAACAACTGCCCTCATCCAAGCAAGACTCCTGTCCGCACTGGCGCCAACGCGATCACTGTTCGTGGGACCCCTGCCCCTGCTGTTGGACGAGGCCTGTTCAGGACTCCACAAACGAACAGGACCGCCACAGGATTCGGGCGCGGACAAGTGAACCATGTCCGAGCCGAAGAGGCCCAGGAAGATCAGGGCGTGCTAATGGGTATGTTTTCTATCAATTCTACCCCAGTTAAAGTCCTTTTCGATTCTGGCGCATCGCATTCATTCATATCTTTGAAGGCTAGTCAAAAACATGACTTAAATCCAGTACGACTTAGAAAGCCGATGATAGTCCATTCACCTGGGGGTGAGATAACTGTGAGTCAGGCTTGCATAGATGTACCTGTCCGTCTTAGGGATGTGGTGTTTCCCTCCAACCTTATGGTTCTGATACCCCAGACCCTGGATGTCATATTGGGAATGGATTGGTTAACAAAGAACAGAGGGGTAATCGACTGCAGACGTAGGGAAGTTACCCTGACCACCCCTTGGGGATCGGACATGCGAGCAACCATGGATCAAGATCCTAGATTAACCGAACGTGCCGGAGGCATATTTACCATGCTGCCCCTGAAGGGAATGCCTATCGTGCAACGATTTGCCGATGTGTTTCCGGAAGATTTACCTGGAATGCCACCAGATCGTGATATAGAGTTCATTATCGATCTGATACCCGGAACTACTCCCATATCTAAGAGACCCTATCGGATGCCAGTCAATGAATTAGAGGAGCTTAAAAAGCAAATCAGAGAATTGCAAGAAAAGGGATTCGTACGCCCCAGTTCATCACCTTGGGGAGCACCAGTACTGTTCGTCAAAAAGAAGGACGATACCATGAGGATGTGTGTAGACTATCGTTCACTGAACGAAGTAACTATTAAGAACAAGTATCCACTACCACGGATCGATGATCTCTTTGATCAACTCAAAGGAGCGAAGGTATTCTCCAAGATTGATCTTCGATCGGGATACCATCAACTGAAGATTAGGACCGGGGATATACCTAAAACCGCGTTCTCAACACGCTATGGGTTGTATGAGTTCACGGTGATGTCGTTTGGTTTAACCAACGCCCCGGCTTACTTTATGAATCTCATGAACAAGGTGTTCATGGATTACCTGGACAAATTCGTGGTAGTATTCATCGATGATATCTTGATTTACTCCAAAGACGAAGAAGAACATGCTGAGCATTTGCGTTTGGTACTCGAGAAACTTCGGAGGCATAAATTATATGCAAAATTTAGCAAGTGCGAATTCTGGTTGAAAGAGGTCGCTTTTCTTGGCCACGTAATCTCAGCTGGCGGAGTAGCAGTGGACCCTGCTAAGGTGGAGGCCGTTACGGAATGGAAGGAACCCAATTCTGTGACCGAAATTCGGAGTTTTCTAGGCTTGGCCGGATACTACCGAAGGTTCATAGAAGGATTCTCTAAGATAGCCCGGCCAATGACACAACTACTCAAAAAGGAAAAGAAGTTTGCGTGGTCAGAACAGTGTCAGAAAAGCTTCGAGCAGCTCAAGGAAAAGCTGACCTCGGCACCTGTTCTAGTCCTTCCTGACATCAGGAAAGACTTTGTCATCTACTGTGATGCATCAAGGCAAGGGTTAGGAGGAGTACTAATGCAGGACGGAAAGGTTGTGGCCTATGCGTCGCGACAATTACGACCGCATGAAGAAAACTATCCTACCCATGACCTAGAACTTGCAGCCGTGGTTCACGCGCTGAAAATTTGGAGACATTATCTGATAGGGAACCACTGTGATATCTACACCGACCACAAGAGTCTAAAGTATATCTTTACTCAGTCAGACCTCAACTTGAGGCAAAGACGGTGGTTGGAATTAATCAAGGATTATGACTTGGAGGTTCACTATCACCCTGGCAAGGCCAACGTCGTGGCTGACGCGTTGAGTCGGAAGAGCCATTGCAATCATCTCGAGGTGAAAGAGATGGCTCCTGAGCTCAAAGAGGAAATGGCCCGGCTAAACCTATGCATAGTACCTCATGGACCGATAAACACCTTGGACATTCAACCTCTTTTGAGGGCCCAAATTGAAGAAGCCCAGAAGGACAACCAGGAAGTCCAAGAGGTGAAGGAACGTTTAGCGGTAGGCTCTGCAAAGGAATTTTCTACCGACGAGAAGGATGTCCTGTGGTACAAAAAGAGGATCTACGTACCTGAACAGGGTGGGCTGAGAGGTTTAATCCTAAAGGAAGCTCACGAATCGGCATACTCATTGCACCCCGGAAGTACCAAGATGTACCAGGATTTGAAGGAAGGATACTGGTGGCCCAATATGAAGAGAGATGTGGCAGAGTACGTAGCGCTCTGCGACGTTTGTCAGAAGGTGAAGGCTGAGCACCAGAGACCAGCAGGTTTGCTGCAACCCCTTAAGATTCCCGAATGGAAATGGGATGAAATAGGTATGGATTTTATTGTGGGGTTGCCCAAGACTGCAACCGGATATGATTCCATCTGGGTGATCGTAGATCGACTCACCAAGACGGCAAGATTCATTCCCGTTAAGACAAACTATAGTAGTGCCAAGCTGGCCGAATTATATATGGCCAGGATAGTATGTCTTCACGGTGTACCTAAGAAAATCATATCTGATCGAGGCACCCAGTTTACCTCTCATTTCTGGGAGAAAGTGCATGAAGCCCTAGGGAGTTACCTTGCGTTCAGCACAGCCTATCACCCACAGACCGATGGCCAGACAGAGAGAACCAATCAGGTCCTAGAGGACATGTTGAGAGCTTGCGCATTGGATTTTAGCAAAGACTGGGAGAGGTGTTTGCCCTACGCCGAATTCTCCTACAACAACAGCTTTCAAGCAAGCCTGAAGATGTCGCCCAACGAAGCGTTGTTTGGTCGACGATGTCGAACCCCGCTGATGTGGTCCGAGACAGGAGAACGTGCAGTATTTGGACCGGACATTATCAGAGAAGCCGAAGAAAAGGTTCGTCTGATTCGGGACCGTTTAAAAGTAGCACAGTCTCGGCAAAAGAGCTACGCGGACACCCGAAGGAGAAACCTAGAGTTTAAGGAGGGAGATTACGTTTATCTAAAGGTTTCGCCAATGAGGGGAACGAAAAGGTTTAAGGTTAAAGGAAAACTAGCGCCAAGATATGTGGGACCTTTTCAAATCCTCGCTAGACGAGGAGAAGTTGCCTACCAGCTACAGCTACCTGAAACCATCGCCGATGTGCACCCCGTCTTCCATGTGTCCCAATTGAAGAAATGTCTACGGGTACCGGAAGAACAAGCTCCGCTGGAGGAGATTCACATTAGCAACGATCTCACATATCCAGAACACCCGATTCGGATTTTGGACGAAGCGGAAAAGGGAACTAGGACCAAAACGTGGCGCATGTACAAGGTACAATGGAGTAATCACACTGAGGATGAAGCCACTTGGGAGAGCGAAGAGTTCCTGAAGACGGAATACCCTTATCTGTTCGAGAACCGGTAAGAAATCTCGGGACGAGATTTATTTAAGGGGGGTAGGTTTGTAACATCCTGAAAATTCGACCAATAAAACAAAACCCTAAAAATATGGATTTTCAAAAAACTTTTTTTAAATTAAATTGCATCATGCCGATTTTATTCGCATATTCTATTTGATTCGGTTTTGAAGTTCAATAATCGAGTGCGGTGAATAATTAATCGCTTATGATCCTAAAAGTAAATTGGTAGACTATATATAATTTAAAACAAAAATTAAAGGTGGATTGAAGTGAATAAAATATTATTACAAATATATTTGAGTTGATTAAATCTAAGTGCCGTAGAATAAAAACTAACACTAATTAAAAATTCGAGTAAACAAATGAAATTATGATTTAAATTAATTTAGGGTGAATACAATAATTGGAACAACACACAAACGAATAAAAATCAATTTTACAACAATTAGAAATTGCAAAATTAAATTAAATGGAAAATGGGCTGAAAATCGGGAAAATTGGGAAATCGCACTGTTCATCGCCCGCCAACTGTTCGACCGGGTCCCCAGACCCAGCGCCCCTGCCCTCGCGCGCGCGCGTCGCCGTCGCCATGCCGTTTCGCCTCCCCATCTCGTCGCCGTCGTCCTGAGGCCGCGCCACACGGTCATCACGTCGTCGCCCCGCGCGCCGCCCCCGAGCCCGCGTCGCCGTCCCGCGCCGCACGGGCCGCTGCCGGCCGGAGCCCTAGCCGCCGCGCCCTCGTCGCCATGCCGCGCAGCCTCCCCGACCCGCGCGCCGTGCCGCCCCGCCTCCCCGTTCCATCCCATCGCCATCACCGCTGCCGTCGCATCGTCATCACCATCATCACATCGTCGCCCCGCGCGCCGCCCTCGAGCCCCGCGCATCGTTCCCCATCGCCGCGCCGCACACGTCGTCGTCACCGAGCCCGAGCCAGCCGCTGCCGTCGCATCGTCGTCACTTCACGCCGCGCCGCACGCGTTGTCGTCATCCTCGACCCGCCGCCCGTCCCGCACGCTGCACGGCCTTGCCCTCCTCGAGCCGCTCGACCTCCCCGTCCCCGCACGTCGCCCTGTCGTCGTCCTGTGCCGCCGCACGCCGCCCATACCTTTTTCCCCTTTTTCTTTCCCGCGCCGCCGCCACACCACCCGCACGTCGCCTTGTTCCCCACTTGCAGCCGCGCCGCACGCATCGACCGCCCGCACGTCGCCCTCCCCCTTGCCGCCGCGCCGCACGCCCGCTGCCCCCTCACCTCGCGCCCCGCGCACCGTCGCACGTCGTCATTGACGCTGCCGCCGCCCTCCCCTTCCTTTTTCCCCCCTTCCTCCCCTATAAAATCCCGGCTTCCCTTCCCTTCTCCTCCATCCCACACCCATCCCCATCCATTTCCCAATCTTCCCCGCCCTCTTCCCCTTCTCCACCGAGCCATCACCGTGCCGCCGCGTCGCCGGATTCGAGCCGCCGCACCGAAGCCTTGAGCCGCCGTGCGCCGTCGCCTCAAGGCAAGCCCGCCGCGCATCGCCACCAACGCCGCCGCCGCCGTGGTAAGTCGCCGCATACCCCTTGCGCCGTCGCCGTCGCCGTTGTCGTCGGGTATGGTAGGGAGCGCGGGGGAGAAAGGGAGAGCCGAGGGGAGAAGAGAGAAGAAAAAAGAAGAGAACTTTAGGTAAAAGAGCAGGGGTAGGAAAGGAAAAAGGATAGATAGAGAGATAGTGAAAAAAGAAGAGAAAACAGAGAGAGAGATAGGGATAGAAAACAGAGCGAGCGAGAGACAGCGAGACCCAGCAGAACACGACCAACTACCAGCCGCACCAGAAAGCAAAGGACAGCAAAAACCGCAACTCTTAATAGGCCTTAGGGCTCCCCTAGGAGGTTTAGTAAAATTTTAAATCTTAGAATCCCATTAGAGACAATATTGATCATAGAATTGGGGGGGCAAGGTTTAATATAATTTGTTATCGTGATTCTTTTAATAATCAATTCGCGGAGATAATTTAGATATAAATTAAATGCCTAAAACATATAGATTAAAAATCCTTATAAAGATTTTTATAGGGGATAACTTCTATAATTAATCGATTCACCAATGGAAGTTCGTGATTTAATTAAATAAGGATTTTAGACACGTAATATATTTAATCATAAGAGTAAATTAAATCATTTAATATTTGGATTCCGTACAATATTTAACTCGCAGTATAAATTTCTAATCCGTTATTTGAATACGATGCTCGGGGTAGGTTAAATTAAGAACTTATAATAACAAATTATTTGCACCGTAAAAATAATTTAGGAGGTAAATATAAATCAAAATTGGGTTGGCCCTAATTCGCGAACGATAAAGTTAATAAAAAGAATCGATTTCCGCATTCGAGTTTTATTTGAATTTATTTGGATCTTTATTTGAATTCTGACCGAATTCAAATCAATTTCGCACGTAACTATAGAGTCCGAGGGAGTTGCTGACCCAGGTGAAGGACAAGACCCGCAAGACCCTGAGCAAGGCAAGTCATCACTATCCCTTGAGCATATTGATCCCAATTGCGAAATTATTTTGTTTACAAATAAAATTGCATGCAATAATATACATCCCACTTGTGAATAAGCCATGCCTTGATGATTGTTTGCCTATTAATTCCTTTGTAACCATGTTTACGTATGAGTCCATAGTCAATTATGACAAGTGCTTAGCAATGCTACTCTAGAACTGTGCATACTCATATTTATCAAAATGCTGAATGCTTGGGCAATTACCTTTGGGAAGGTAATTGAGAAACGGCATGTGGAGGCATGAGCGCCACAGTGCCATGATGTTGATGACATGATTTGTGAAAAGAAAAATAAAATCAAACAAATGTTTTTCGACTGGGGCGGACGGAGGATTTGGGTGGTATCCGGGAAAGGCAAGTACCGTCCCCAGTCAATTAAGGACCGAGCCATGAAGTTAAGCATGAAACGACTCCCGTACAACCGCACTTCTCGTATGGGTATAGACCTAGCGGAATAGATAGCTGAGCAGAGGCAGTATCCTTGCATAGTGGTTTCTTGATGTGTGAGGCAGGGGCTCTACGGTGGGGCAGCCATTGGTAGAACCGAGGGGCGGTGTCTACAGTGGTGTCGCCATCGGTAGGACTGCCATGTGAGAATTTAAACCTAATTAACTTAATGCATGTGTGAGTTCTTCTCCCCCGGGTGCGCCAGAACTCCTCACACTGCTAGAAAAGGACGCATAGAGTGCATGAGGATGACAAGTTCATGGAGCGGGTACTGCCAATGCGAGGTTATCGAAAAGCTTTGCCGTGACGCGTCTCATGTGTTGGGACGAGGCTCATGTGTTGGGCAGTCGCGGAGTGCGGGTAAAGTGTACATCCACTGCAGTGTGAGTAAACCCAATCTATTCGAATAGCCGTGCTCGCGGTTATTGAGCACCGGGACGTGTATTACACTTGGCTAGACTCTGAATTCTTAACTTGTGTGGGTTGGGATATTGCATGATGATTTATATGCTGTTGGAACCACCTCCCGAGAGTAGGGATGTGGATGTCCTCAGAAAACCATGACGACTCAATGGCGGGAAGCCATCCTTGGGATCACAATGGATGGTGGACAGAACCGTCGTTGTTTAATGTGAATACTGGTATTAAAACTTGATCAGTCTATGCTAGGTCTTAGGTTTGTGAAAAGAATTATAAAACTTGCTTTACGCAAAAGAGCCATAACAATCCTTCAAAATTTCCCTGTCATGTGCATTGTTGCTGTGATGACTTGTTGAGTACGGTTGGTACTCACCCTTGCTATATATATAAACTTAACCAGAAGCTGGAGATGAAGCGTCCGAAGATCCCTATGCCTATTATCAGGAGGGAGACGAAGACGATGGGGTCCAATAGGTCTTAGATACGGTCGTTGCCTGTGGCAATGGCGTGCCGCTGCCTCCATTTTTCCGCTGCCTTACCTCATTCTGATTTTGGTTGTATTCCGGACCATTCGGTCCGATGATTTAAGACAATGCCTGCGGGCTTTGATGTAATAATTCGTCTTAAGACATTCGTGTATGAGTACTCGATGCTTCAGCTATGGATTCGTGTGTACCAGACTACTTGATCCAGGGAAATGGTACTGAATACACGACTGATTCCTGTTATAAAAACGGGGGTCCACAGGTTGCTCGACTTCTGCATTGCGGGAAGCTGTATGGTGTGAACGGCTGCTGTGGTGAGACTGCTCATTATCTGACTCACGATTTGCTTCTGTCTCTGCTCTTCTTTCCTCAAAACCGAGGCGGGCTGGTGCACGAGTAGCACGGCGGGGGCGACTAGCCATCTAAACTCCCAGAAGAGGGCGGGGTAAGAATCAGATAAGCACTTAGAGAAGGCAAGAAACAAAATAAATAACAACTAGATAGCACACACTAGGCATAAACTGGTTTTCTCAAATCATAAAGACACCTGATACAACGGGTGTGGACAAGTCACAGAGCTACGCCGAGCTTGACTGTACGCACACCTCCTAGGAGAACCAGACTACCAAACAACACCCACATCAAACACACGCACGCACTACCTCGCCACGACTCCAAAAGAGTTGGCGGCGGAACAAAAGGGCCTATCTCACGGACGGCTGCTGAAGACTGACTCCTCTACTCCTCGTCTGCCTGGCTGCCTCCTGTAGTCGCCTCCTCTGTCGAAGAGACGTCGATCGGCTGAAGCGAAGAGACCGGCGGTACCTGTCGAGGGCCGGCAACAGCACGGGCTGCTGGCGGAGGGGGAGCTGGGTGGTCAAAGCGGAACACCGTGGAGGAACCAACAACACGCTTCCGCGCAGTGCGGATAAAGCGTGGGCCACGGCGGGAGGAAGCAACTGGAGTGTGTCCTGGAGTGTAGGAGGGGCTAACTGGGTGTGGGTAGGGGGAGTACACTGGTGAGTACGGCGCACGCGAGCTGGGGGAGCGCGGGCCACTGGGAGTGCGGGCAGAGCCGCGAGAGCTGTGGGAAGACAGGTGGCTGGCGTGGCAGAGGCGGCCTGAGTCCCAAGAGACAGTGTCAACTGAGGTGACACCCTCCTCGGCTAGACGGGCCTCCAGAGCTGCGTAGCGGCGGGCAAGGGAGCGGTAAGCCTCAAGGAGTAGGTCGTGCTGAGTGGCCTGAGCCTCTGAGAGCTCGACCATGCGAGTCAGCACTGGCTGAGACTCGCTGTACGGACAGGGGTACCTGGCGTCCGTACGGCCGGAAGGAAGGCGTGGGAGCTGCCGGAAGGCAGAACCTCCGAGGCGGTGACCGTAGTCGTGGGCCAGGCGACGAAGCGCAGTCCAGGAGAGGTCCTGGTACGCGATCTGGAGAGTGGGCCTGGCCACAGTGAAGTGGTGGGGGCGAAGGCCGGCTCCGTGTATACCTCCACGAGGGTAAAGGTACACAGAGAGCTCACAGCGAGGGGGAGTGCGGTCCACAGAGTACCCCGTGTACTCGGGACACGAGAAGCCAAGGAAACGGGCGAGGTCACGAAGCTGAGCGACGTGGTGACCCTCACCAAAACCGTGGGAACTGAAGCTGGCGTTCACTGCCATCTACAATTTTGAAAGAGGGAGAAAAGATCAGTAACCATTTTAGAAACAAACTACTGAAAAAATAAAGAAAGCAGGAAACCTTATCTTTTCGCAAATAATTTTGAACTTAGTATCCTTAGGGTCGTCCTAAGCGTCGGGTTTCGCCCTAGGGCCAAGCCTGTGCTTTGATACCATCTCTTGTCACGCCCCGAACTAGCCCCGAGCGGAACTAGCTCGTGACGCTCCAAATTAACCTGTTAATCGATACCAGTCCCAGGAAACAGTGCTGGTATCACAGGAAGACAGCATATCACAGCAACAGAGGTCTCTTTATTATAGAGTAGGATTACAGTCATGTTGGGCTGCGGACAGACCCCGAGCTCACAACTGCATTACAAAAGAGGAAAGCGGAAGCCAAGACTTGGACCAAGCATCACAGGCGCGACTTGGGAACTAGGCCGAAACCCTAAAACTCTTCGAAGCCAACTTGCTCCTGGAAGAACTCCTCGTTAGCGGGATCCACATCACCTTCTTCAGCAACTGGGGGGGGGATTATTTATATAGAGCAAGAGTGAGTACAGGAGTACTCAGCAAGCCATGGGAATTTAAGTGTTTAATGCAGGCTTCAAAGGAAAGGCTGATGTTTTCGCAATTGATTTTATTTAAACTTCTTTTTGGAAACATCTAGGTGAGTGCTTCTCAAACGACACGGATGAGACAGTGCGTCTCGTCCGGTCGGAGTATGTGCAATGTATCAGTCTTTAAAACAGGGTTGGCATCCGGCCAACAGTTTTCAAACGGCCAACCGGCCAACATCTTTTTAAACGGCCAACAGGCCAACAGCTTTTGAAACGGCCAACAGGCCAACAGCTTTTGAAACGGCCAACAGGCCAACATTTTTATAAACGGCCCTCAGGCCAACAGCTTTTCAACGGCCATCCGGGCCCGGCTGATCTCATCAGCCACAGGTTTCCAAACGTCGAAACCAAACCACATCAGCTTTTCACAAGCAGTTGTCAAACAAAACTACGCTAGGAATCACCTCACATCCGCCCATGACCGTGGGCACGGCTGTTCGAACAGTTTGTTAATCCTCTGCAGAGGGGGTACACTTTACCCACACGACATTACTAACCCGAATCATCCAGCCCGTGTATAACGGCCACGTCTGGTTGACCTAAAGGCTTTCATGACAAGGCATTTCGAAAGCAGACACAGGTTCGCCATATGCCGACGAGGGGGGTCCCAGACCGACAACAGGTTAGGTCCCAGACCATGCTGTGCCAGGAAGCTCGGGGGTCCTCCCCGACACCACCCCGAAGAATCCACATGCCTCTCGACATCAAAGCTCCCCCGATTAGCAATTTACTCAGCCAGGGGTGTCCCATTCCACCCATGTGGTTGCACATGTCTTATGTTTGGATGAAATTCCAAGGAATCGGTCCTTAATTGCAAGAGCAGGGAACCGTACTCCCAGTACGTTCCCTGGTCCGCGATTTTCGAATCTCATTTAGTTCGCAAACACCGACCCAGGTGTCGGGTTTTCCAAGACTTTCGTAAAACCTCAAGTTTTACCCATCATTGGATATTTTAAGTTTTGGGGGAAAAAATGTTCCGATGCGCGTGCCCGAGGGCCCACACATCGAAGCACAACAGTCGACAAGGGAGTGTTAAGTATTCAATAATTCACGGAGGGTAATTGCAGCAATGTGGGATTGGGGCCGACGGGATATCCCGTAAATCACGGCCAAAAACTAGTGTGAGTCCTAACCATGCAATATTTGCGAAAAAGAAATACTTAGATTTAAATTATAGGTGCAAGATGATCAAAGGTGACTTGCCTTGCTCGAGATCTTGAGCTTGATCTTCGAAATCCTCGCACTGCGGGTCTTCGGGCTCCGGAACTACACGCGGAACGGGACAACTCAACAAACAGCGAAAATAAAGCCCTATTATTGACCTCTAAGCGTGCCATTAATAGATCTCGAGATTTGGGGAATTTTGGAAGTTGAACGGAGTCGATTGGATACACGGTTGAGAAGATATTGAATTTCTAAGATTATCGGATTTTTGGACTAAAGGAAAAAGGAAAAAGGATTTAATTAAATCCTTTTAAAAAGAAAGGAAATTAATTGAAGGAGGGACGGGAATTAGACTTCTCGGGCGGCTAAGGTGCGGCCCAAGAGGAAGGACGGCCCGGCCGAGGCTAAATGGGCCGGCCGGCCCAAGACGGCGGCCCAACATCGCGCGGGCGGGCGGAGGAGAGAGAGAGCGCGGTGGACCGGGTCTGCCACGCGCGGTCCCGGGTGGGACCCGCTTGTCGGCGACTCGGCTCACCGTGAGCTCGGCGCACGCGGGCGCGGCTAGGGTTAGGGTTTGGGCGCGGTTTACGCGCGCGGCGCGCGGAGGACGCGAGAGCGGCGGGCCCACGCGCAGCCTCACGGCTCGCGGTGGACCGCGCGCACGGAGAGGTGGCGGACCGGGGTCGGCCGACCCGGTCGCGGCCGACGTGGCGCCGACGTGGCGGCCACGTGGGCGGGCGCGAGGAGGAAGACGATGACGCCGGCCGAACGGACGGCGGACGGCGGCGACGATCGGACGGTCGATTCACGGCGATACGCGCGAAGGCGAGCACACCGGGAGGTCTACCGCGACGAGAGGAAGCGAGCCAACGGCTCGGATTCGCCGGAGGAAGGCCGGCGACGACGAATCGCGGCGGCGCATGCCGGCGGCGAGGAAAGGGGAAAATGGCGACGGCGGCTCGAGGGGCTAATCCCCGGCGGTGGGAGCATCTACGCGACTACGGGGACCTTCTCCTAGCGTCGGATCGGGCGGAGACGCGCCGAGGGAAGCTGGCGACGAGCGCCGCTTCCGAGCTCGGGCGGCGGCGGCGGCGGACATGCGGCGAGCGAAGGCGAGGCTCGGGGCTTCGCCGGCGAACTACGGGAAGCCTACTCGTGCTCCTACCGAAAGCGGAACGGAGGAGACGAAGGGAGGAGGGAGAACGGAGGGAGATTGCTACCGTGCGGGGAGGGCGGCGCCGAGGCGAAGGCTGGCGGCGCGGGAGGATCTTTCCGGCCTCGGGCCGGGGAAGAGGAAGGAGCGGAGGCGCCCGGAGTCCCTTCCGCGTCCACGGACGCGGCGGCTTCGACGGCACTCGCGACGGCGACGGAGGCGAAGGAGGGAGTGGCGGCAATGGCGCGATGGAGATGGGAGGAAAAAAAATGGAGGGGGGAGGCGCTTGATTTAATGGGGCGGCAAGGTCGGTTCCCCGAACCGACCTAGCGCGGTCAAGGGCAAGCTGGCGATGCTTTGGCGGTCGCGGCGAGGACGAGATGACGCCGGCGAGGGAGGAAAAGAGAAAAGAGAGAGGGAAAGGGCTCGCCCTTTGCCGCTTTTGGGAAAAGAAGGGGGAAAAGGAAGAGACGACGCGGCAGAGGGAGAGGCGCGCGCGGAGGGCTCGGCCTCCGCGTCTTGGACGCTTGCGCGCGGAGTGGCGGGGTCGCGGCTGACGACGGCGATGACGGCGGCGCGGCTCTTGGAGCGGAGCGGCGACAGCGGCGGCAGGCGCTGACGGTGGCGGCGACCGGCCGGTCGGCCACCACGGCGCGCGCGCGCGCGGGAGGATAAGGCGGTGCGCGGGCGGGGAGAAGAGGCGGTGCGCGGGCGGCCGCTCGCGCTCGCGCACGCGCACGCGCGGGGGCGGCGCGAGAGAGGAGGGAGAGGAAAGATCGGGAGCCGAGAGAGAGAGAGAGAGAGAGAGAGAGAAAAAGAAGAGAGAGGAAATGGGCCGGGAGGGAGCCGGCCCACAAACTGAGGGAGGCGATATAGACTTTTGCCGAGGGATTTGAATTTGGAGGAATTGGATTCGGAATTTGGATTCGACGGGGGATCGGAGGCTCGAGATCGGGAATTGGCACGGAGACAGACAAACAATCAAAGAACGGATTTTCGCATATAGGATTTTTAGGATTAAATTTTCCCGCTAGGCGCCACGACGGAACGGGCGCTACAGCTTGATTCTTCCTTCGCTGCCCGAATAGCCGCTTGATTCCGCCACCACACCCCACTGCTCGAATCCGCCGCCCTGCTCTGCCTTAATCCAAAAGCGTCGCTATAATCCGCCGTCAGCATAGCTTGCTGCTTCAATCCGCCACTGCACTGAGCAGAGCAAACCACCCTCCTCGCCGCTCGTCGCCGCACCTTCGTCGCCGCACCTAAACCTAGGGTTAGGGTTTGGAGGAGAGGGGATCGTGAGAATGAACGAGCGAATGGTTCTGATTCGAACGTGTTTCGGTCGTCTTAAACAGCGCCTAAGGGCAATCTTGCCTTTTTCTTAAGTTTCTCTCTTCATCTTGACCGGATATAATAAAATAATGCAAGTGGTATCCAGCAGCTAATTACCACATTTTTTCAATGTCCATAATATTCTTTGGGTGTCTCACAGCAACGGCCACAAACTTTCGGTGTCCTGTAGCAAATCTTGCCCTAGTAGTAAGACAGAGCACCTTAATTAAAAGATCTCTCTATCTAGTAGTTTTGACAAATGAATTCACTTATGCATTTCGTGGAGTTCAGGAGTGTTTCAACATGAAGAAGGACAACATGCTTTGGAAAGCTACGGTTGAACATGCTGAACAGTGTGATCTCGAAGGCAATTGCAAACTGAAATCATATGGAGTCGAAGAGAAAGATGTTATACTCTTCTTTAACTGTGTACACGACCTCGTTGGAGCAAAATTTTGTGGTCGCTATGTTGCAAAGGACAATTTCAATTCAGATGAGCAGGTACATGTTGATAATTGATACCATCATTGTTCTCCATTCCAAACCTAGCTTGATGTGAACTTTGAACTGTATACACTTTTTTTTTTTGGCAGGATGAAGTGAATCGTTTGAAAATACAAGCATACGATGAACTGGATAACATTGTCTTTGATCACGAAATGAAAGACAATTATCCAGTACCTTTGTCTTCAACTCTGAACACAGGAATAAATCCTCCCGATTTGCATGTTACATGTCAAGGTAAGGCATTGGTCTTGTCCTCTTGTCTTCCATCAGACACAATGAATGATGATTGAATTTGTTGTTTGCATTTGACAGTTCAAGATACAGCTGCAGTTGAGACTGCTCATCATGCTACGTTTGCAGATGCAAATCAACTGCCTCAAACATTTCTTAACAACAATAGTGCTTGTGGGTTCATTATAGGATCAGAACAAATTCCTGTTGATCCATCATTCTTCAATGGCTATCGAGGTTGGTGCTGCATTTGTTTTGGCTTTTATTTGTTTTGGAGAACATACTTGTCTTAACGCTGAAGATATTTGGATAATTTTCAAATGAAGGTAATTATCAAGCTGGTACTATGAGACAGATTGACATGACTGCTATTGGGTACTGTATTGCTCAATCATCTGAGGCTGTAATAGCTGAAGTAAGTGAACTTAGTGAAGTTTCTGTTCAGTCATCGGCTCGGCCTGTAACATTCTTGCTGGAACAGGGATGAAAATATTTTCATGTACAAGCTCAACATAACTCCTAAACTAGTCAAACCGTTGATCTTTCCATGCTAATAAAATTGCAGCTATAACATATTGTATGTATGCTACGAATATGAGGGCCTGTTTGGGGGAGCTTTAGATTCTGATAAGCAGCTGTTTGTTAGCCAGCTTCTAAGAATCTAGAAAAGCTCTGAAACCCAGCTTCTGGCTTCTTAGTTCATTTTTCTAAATATGTAACTATAGATTCTCAGAAGTTGTGAACTATTTGGGGCAGCTTTTAGCAGAAACAGCTTTTCGCTGGGACAAGCTCCCCAAATAGAGCCTGAGACTGCCTCTGATCATTGAGATCACTGCATTGTGCATCTTTCTCCTATATATATATATATATATCCTACTCACACTGATTGCATGTTAATGAGTCTTCTTTTTTGTAGACTACTTCTGGAGGCAATAACTTGACTGGACTAATGAATATGGACGAGAATGTCAGCGATGACAGTGTTGATGCTTTCGCCTTGGTTAACAGCTGGATGAATTCCTCTCCTCCGTCGTTTAAATGAACCAAAACGGGGAGGCCTCGTTGCTCTGCATATTCTGAAATCTGAATAATTTAACTAAAGGCTCTGCTGGTAGCCAGTAGGCTTGCTGGCTAACTATCTTGTTATTCTTTTTCTGCCTAAATGAAAGATGGGTGTATTAGTCAGTAGAGAGAACTAAATTTATGTTTCAAAAAAAAAAAAAACTTGGACTGTACTATGTATATTATGGTTTCGGAACTTACGTTGTTGATCAGATCATCGTTGAAACTTATGAGGTTATGAGCACCTGTAAGCACAATGCAAATTAAGTACTTACTGTACTAGTACTTCTGTTCTTTTCTATTTAATGTTTTAGAGCTCTAAAATGTTGAAGTTATGAGCGCCTCAAATAATACTTACTCCCTCCGTACTCTTACTCGTAAAAAAAGTCGTTTAGAACAATATTTAAGTCAAACCTTGGGAATATAAACCATGAATAAATCTCAAGTTATTGAGTTTAAAAATGTAAAAATTATATGCATAGATTTATCTTAAAAAATTACTTTCATAAAAATATACATATATCATTTTTTAATAAATATTTCAAATAAATATTTTGGAGACCGTGTCGCTGTTCAATACGACTTTCTTTACGAGTACGGAGGAATTACTGATTAAGTATTTGAGTGTGTGAAGGATGCATTGAGTATTTGAGTGTTAGTGTGCAATTAGGCCAAACAGCGTGGGCCTTGTACGAAGCTGAGAGGAACAGACGGCCCGGCCCATCAGATCACCCTGAAAAGGAAAAACCGCCGGAGTTGCCGGCTGCCCGCCGTCCGCCGCCGCCACCGCCGCCGAGCAACCGACAAGGCATCGCCGCCGCAGAATCAATCAGGAATCGACAAGGTGCTCGCTCTTCCTGTCGCCGGGGAAGTTGCCGCGGGATTCGACTTCCCAGGAACCCACGAATAGGAAATGGTACCCTTCCTTATCTCCGTGAACGCAAGGTGCTCGACGAAATTCTCCTCCCCGTCCGCGAAGCAGTGGTGTCGGCGCAAGGGCGGGAGGGCGTTGAGCGGGACATGTTTGTCGGCTGTCGCGATGCCACGACCAGTGGGAGCCCTACCTGTGTCGAGGCGTGGACTCTCTCGGCGGGAGCTCGATCTCGTCGAAGCCCTTTTGTCTTGAGTTGAACAAATTTGGGGGCGGAGACATGGAGTCTCTGATCTCTGTCGTCTAGCAGACTAGCATGACAAGTCGTCAACTAAAGATTGGATTGGAGGAGACACGCTTTGGTTCAACGGTTGGCTTATCTTCTCCACTTCATCGTGTAATTTTCCATTGGTAAGAAGCCAAGAGTGCATCGTACATGTCGATATCCGTTTTTTTCTTCCAATTTTTACTAACATGTGGTGCAAAAAACTCTCTTTTCTTATCTTGTGCAGTTTGGGGGGTGGGTTCCGATGGCATCCGTCGGCACGAGTACAGGCGAGCAGAAGGTGTTTGTTGAAATGTCAAGCCGAAATGAGCACGGCAAAGGCTTCCGGAATCGGGAGCCTGGATGCCTGGTCTCTCATGTCATGTGTGAACAACCTGCACACACAAAAAGGATTTATGATTTCTACCTAGTTTCAAAAAGGTCACGATCATTACTTTGGCCTCAGCGTATGTGTAGGACCCCTTTTGGACGACTGACTGACTGACTGAGTGAGTGTATTACCTTTTTATCTGGACTGGTATCTGAATACTTCCGTGCATACACAAAAGATTTGCATATGTTTGTATTAAGAAGGCAAAAGCATGTCAGGTATACAAGCAGCACCTGAGGGAAATGATACATAGACCAATAATAGAAGGGAAGGACAGGGAAAAAGGAGAGAAGCTGATCTAAATTCTCGGAAAAGAGGATTACGACCTAATATAACTGTTCAAGGGTACAAGCTGCTAGGTGACCAATCCAATCAGTCAATAAGTCTTTGCTTACTGGGCAGTGTTCTTTGGCCAACTCCCTCCAGGTTCGTTTGTTTCTCATTCCAGATCGTCCAAGTTACTATGGCCAGCAGTGTCGTGGTTTCTTTGCCACGGTTTGGGTATGAGGGCTTCAACTTGCTTCTCTTTGTCTGATAGGATTAGGGATCCATTAGATGATGGATATTATTGTTAACATCTACTTGGCTGGAAATTGATTCATCCACCTAACTGGCTGGAACTTGTTTCACAAAAATTGCTCTTGTTATACTAGGATGGCACATCTCTAGCAGCAACAGTCTGACCTGATCACTAGTCCTGAAAGTGAGCAGCCAAGCAGAGAGAATGGATCTCGCGCATCTTGCAGGGTTGGATGCGGTTAAGCTTGTCAGGATGACTGTGCAGGCAGCTCAGAAGGTTCGCCATAACAAGAAGATCTGCCAGCAGCTTGTCCATCATGTGCAGATAGTCGGTGACCTTCTGAAAAAGCTTCAGACTTCAGAGATGATGCAACAACCAGAGATCAGGGATGGACTAAACGAGCTCAAAGAGATCTTGTGTGAGGCGTACATGCTTGTCACATCCTGCGAAAGCAGCAGCTACATATACCACTTCTTCATGGGTGGTCAGCTGGCTGATCAGTTTCGTGTTCTTCAGAGTAGAATAGACTCCTGTCTCCAAGTTTTCCCACTCATCAGCCACATCGACACCTCAGATCGCCTAGACCAAATTCTGGAAATCATACAGCCTCGACGCCCACAGGTATAGTAATTGGTTTATCTATGGAGACAAATCTGATGATTGCATCGACCATGTTTAGTGGATGAAATATAATTATTTGTTCCATTAAGGGCATGGATTAGTAAGGATGAAACATTGAAAAACTAGTTGTGTAGAAGCATGAAGGTAATGAAAGCTCCTGTAGGGTGTTATTTTCCTAACATATGCTTGAGACATGGTTAAAACTTGAAAACAACAAATCTGGTTGCCCCATCATTCCTCTTTGTTCCTAACAGGAAAAAAAAACCTGATAATTTTCATCATTACTTTCATGCCTACACATTTCCAAGAAAAATAATGTAGACCTTCCAGAAATAAGAAAGGAGAACAAATGAAAACAATGCATTTTTTTTTTTTGGGGGGGGGTGGGGGGGCAGCTTTTTTCTATATATGGTGTGATTACATTATTTCAAAGAATAATTCTTCCCCATAGCTGTAATTTCCAATGAAGCATGGTGTAGTAATCTAGTACTACTCGACTTATCCATGGATCCATATCCTTAGAATCGGCACACTGATATGATAAAGGTTATTAATACACCTTTTCTGCTATTAAGAAACTTCAGGCTGTAAAAGGGGGGCCAAGGCTGTTTAATGTTTGTGCAACATCTAGTTCTACTGGTTGCTTGAGCTTCCCTCCTGATGCCAGGTGAGATTTGTGAACACATTTCTTGTTGCCATTTTTTCTCAGTGGGATGTGGCATTCCTTGAATTTAAAGCTCCAATGGTAGTTTACATCCATGGTGAGACTTCAGATTCTCTGGTCCACAATAGCTACATAATAATTATAGTCTGTCACATAATTCAGAATTTTGTTAAATGGTTTCCAGTGTCCTACTTAAGAGAAATTGTTCAGTGAAAGATCCATGTAAAAATTTTATGCCATCTATAACCCTTTCGACACGGATCTTTAATATCCAAAGGCTACATTTTCTTCCGTAAATAGTCATAATAGTGTTGCCACCGCAGGATTGAAGCACATTGTGAAGTTGAAAGGTGCTCACTGCAATCGTGCTGTACAGGTATGTCCCGTTAAACAGTAGAATGAAGGGAGACAATAGAGTTCGATGGGTGCCAAATAGAATGATTTTGTGTCCCAAAACTCTCTTTCATTTCATAACAGGGTCTGTCAAGTTCTATTTGTCCCAGTTAGTTGATGCTACAGAAAACTTCTCCGACGGAAATAAAATTGGACAAGGTAGCTTTGGCTGTGTTTACAAGGTACTCTCTTCAATAGAAAAAAATGTGTCATCCTAGATTGCGTTCAATCAGCTTCTATTCATTTTAGTGAGACATATATCTAGAATATGTAATTTGGATTTACCAAAATAACATGATTATTTTTTTTCATATACATCTTCAATGAAGACAAGCCAAGAAAAGTTAATTGGTTGAAGTGACTTCTTATTAACTTTGCAAAGTAAAAAAGGAACCACCTTATCTTCTCCGGAGGAGTAATGAATATGCTTGCTTCACAAAATTCGGTTTCCATACTTTGATATCATAATGAATACTGTGATTGAATTCATCCTAATTAATCTGAGGATATATGGCAAAAATCATAGCTATCAAACGACAATGGAATGTGTTGTAACTTTAGGAACTTCATTATTATATAATTGGTTCCTTCTTTAGGTCAACTGCACTTTTTGTTTGCATTCAGGGTCAACTGCACGATGGGCTTGAGGTAGCTGTTAAAAGATGTTTTGAGTTACCTTCTTCACGTAATCAAATGGATTTCCAAGATTTGGAGTTCCAAAATGAGATTTGCTTCCTTGGGAAGCTTCAGCACATCAATGTAGTTAAGCTTCTGGGATACTGTATTCAGGGAACAGAGAGGATTTTGGTCTATGAGTATATGCTGAATAGAAGCGTTGATACCTTCATCTTTGGCATGTGTTCAGTATTACTTCACCTCAAATTTGGATCAAAAGTTCTGTGCATACTGTGCTTAATTAATGATCTCATTTGTGTTACCATTTTATAGGTGCAAGATCAAGAAGGTTGCATCTGGACTGGTCTACACGCTCTCGGATAATTCATGGGATAGCTGAGGGTCTGCTTTATCTCCATAAGCACTGCGGACTACATATTGTACATGGAGATCTGAAGCCAAGCAACATTCTTTTGGACTCCAACATGAATCCCAAGATCTCCGATTTTGGCCTGGCTAGAAGGTATAGTCCAGGTGTAGATGAAGAGTACGCCGATCGCATACTGGGGTCAATGTAAGATCTTATCAGATCGATATCACAATTTTTGATATCCCAGCGGGCTCTTTTTTCCTTCTTATTGTTTAAGCTCTTAATTTTTGTTTCCACATTTTAGTGGTTTTATTGCTCCCGAATGTCGGGAAAGACGACTTTTCTCAACGAAGTCTGATGTGTATGGCTTTGGAGCATTGGTTCTCGAGATCATTAGTGGAAAGCGATGCTTTTCACTTGCGAGTGGAGATTCTGGAGACGACTATGGATTTCTGAACAAGAGGGTGCGTAGAATTTTTGAAATTTGTCTCGAATTTTGAATATTAATGGTGCCCCTGTCATCTTCTATTAACTTACACTACCAAGTGCTAATTTAATGGCCAATATATATGAGAATTTTTGTTTTTCTTACCCACTTCCTCAGGCGTGGCACTTATGGAGAACAGGAAGATTGATCAAGCTTGTCAATTCGCCCTCAGGTGATGAATTGGAGACGAGAGAGATACTAAGATGCATTCACATAGCACTGCTGTGTGTGGAGGAGAACCCTGCCAACCGGCCCACCATGCAGGAGGTTGTTCTGATGTTAAGCTGCCAGACTGCTCTGCTGCCTAAACCTCGTTGTCCAGCTTACCTAAGGGCGGAAATCGTGTCGACACATCCATAGCAGTATAGCACAGCTTTTACCATAATGATGACTTATGGAGCTTAGTATTCATGTGCATGTATGTTTTTTCAGCAGTAACCTTTTTGATGAGGATGTCAAATTCTTGAGCTTTTGCCTTCAAACTCAAATAGATAAAACATGGAAGGAGTCCATATTTTTGGAAGCTTCTTCAAGATCGTGTTTGCTTTCCCTATGGGGATTTTTTTTTTTGAAAGATTAACGGCAGGAGCTCTGCCGAATATATTAGAAGGAGTAAAAGGAGTCAGATAAACCGAAAAACATCAAGGTTCAGAGAAAAGAGGGGACATCTAGAAAGGAAAATAAACTCATAAAGCCTATTACAGAGATAGAAAAGGAACGACTCAGCTGATACCCAGCCTTTAGGCTTGTCTCGAAAGCTCAATCAAATCAATATTTTCTTTGATCGTGCAAGCTACTTGTGATTCGCTTTGGCATTTATGATGGAAGATTCGACGATTGCGCTCAAGCCAGACCTGCCACCATGTTGTGAGTAGAGCCCCAATCTTCTTCTTTGCTGAATCTCCTTTTGCAAGAAACAACAAGGAATCCCACCAATTCGAAATTGATGTGTCTTGCCAAGATTGTGAGGAGAGATTGTAACCAAGCCAGCTGCATACTAAATTCCACACATTCCTTGTGAAACTGCATTCTTTGGCCAAGTGATTTGCATCTTCGAAAGCGTTTGTACACAGGCTGCATATCCAGTTACATGGCCAGTGACGCCTCAGCAGATTTTCTGCCGTTAGGGTTCTCTGATGTAAAATGAGCCATCCGAAAAAAACGATGTTTTGGTTCCGCCTGGGCCTTCCATAGGGGAGAGAAATTTATGTTACTGATCGTACCTTGGAATTGTGCTTCATAAGCACTCTTTGCTGAGTATTCTCCATTTGGAGTCCATTTCCAACGAATGTCATCAGGGGTGTTTTCAAGGAGAATGACTTCTTGCAATCGGCTACCCAGCCGGACCAGTTCATCAATTTCACTTATCATGGTAATGGGGTTTAGGATCGCCAGCCAGTGGTTGTTTTGAAGGCTGAGGTGCACATTGTTTCCTTTTCTCCTGGACAGGTTGAAAATCGCTGGGGCTAGATCTTTAGGTGAGCAACCCTGAAGCCAGTTATCAGACCAAAACGAGCATATCTTTCCATATGGGGATTGAGGCCCCTGTTCTATCACTCTGAATTTATGGGCAAAACCTCAAGAATTTGATGAACATATCTGCATTCCATTTTTACCACCTTTGTATTATGTAGGAGTATATGTCAACAGGTGAACAGTGTACCATAATGTTTTACCAGCATGGTAGAAGCATAAGCATGCATGGATGTTCACACTTCTCGTATGGAACAAAATTCAGCTGACTGCTTTCTGAATTTCAATCATACCGTGAGTCTCTTACTGCC
The DNA here is from genome assembly GCA_000576495.2 of Oryza glumipatula. NCBI lineage: Eukaryota > Viridiplantae > Streptophyta > Magnoliopsida > Poales > Poaceae > Oryza > Oryza glumipatula. The sequence continues at coordinate 29,347,420 of CM002514.2, forward strand.
AGGTGAATCACTCGCTGGTCTTTCTAACCAACTAACTGGAACCTGTAATAATCTTTGCTCAGTGGTGTGTCTGTGCCTGTTTGGATATATTTTGATTAAATTCAAATATTTTTGGATATATTGAAGTACAACCTTTTCGCCGTCAACCTTGTCATCCGATAGATCATGCTGCTTGGAACTACAATGGCAGCGTGCGTGTTTGATTTGGTTTTCTTGGTGGAAATGTAATTTGCACTTCGTGAATTTGATTGCAGTTTAGTTGCTGACAAGATGAGACGGAGGTGTTTGTCGAAATGCCACAAGGAGGAGATAAGCCTCGTCTTTGGATCTTTAGAGCCGAGGGGATGACACGTCCAATACAGTTAGGCGAGCACTGTCATCCTGCGTTTCCAGTCTTTACTCCCTCCGTCCCACAATATAAGGGATTTTAAGTTTTTACATGCAACGTTTGACCACTCGTCTTATTCAATTTTTTTTAAGTATAAAAAACGAAAAGCTGTGCTTAAAGTACTGTAGATAATAAAGTAAATCACAAATAAAATAATTAATAATTTTAAAAAAATTGAATAAGACAAGTGGTCAAACGTTGTAAAAAAACTTAAAATCTCTTATATTATGGGACGGAGGGAGAATTTAGCATTCATTAGAAACATGATACGGTGGTTTCACATCCTCTGACCTATGCAGTTTTGGTGCTGACCAGGTGCACAGGAGGTGTTCGTCTAAATGCCACAAGGGGACAAACCTTGTCTTTGGTGGCGAGGGCATTATACGTCCAATACAGTTAGGATGTGATTAATTCACGCAAAAATTAAAAGTTTGATTGAAATTGTCTGGTTTAGTTCTCAATTTTTCTTTAAACTTCTAACTTTTTCATTACATCGAAACTTTCCTACACACACAAACTTCTAACTTTTTCATCGCATCAAAACTTTTCTACACACACAAACTTCCAACTTTTCCGTCACATCATTCTAATTTCAGTCAAACTTTTAATTTTAGCGTGAACTAAACACACCCTTAGGTAAACATTCGGTGGTTTCACATTCTGTTGCCGAAAATGATCCTTCAGATATGGCCCATCTGCTGTCACATCGCTGGAACTTTCTTGGATGTTTCCTATCCAGAAGAAAACAACAGTATATCTTGCTCATGTAGGGCCCCTAGAGCTCCTGGAAGATCCTTTGAAATTTCAACAGCACTAATGTACCGCTCCATTTTCCGTGGGCAGAAGATGGGTCCCCAAACCCAAATCAACGAACACAGCCTTAGAGCAGGTACAATAGCAGGCTATTAGCCAGCTATAAATATATTTTAATGAGATAAACGATGAGAGAGAAGAGCAGCGGGCTACAGATTTGTAGCCAGCTGCAGCACGGACTACAAGACGCAATGTGTGTATGACATGTGGGACCATGTATTAATAGTATAGTAAGCAACTATTGTATGAATTGGCTATTAGATTGGCTATATATAAATTGCAGTTAGTAGTGGGCTATACTATTGAACTTGCTCTTAGGCTTGTCTTCAACTTCAATGGTGTAGTTCCTCTTGTTAGTTCCTCTTCAACTTCAATGGTCAAAATTATATAGTCTTTGTCTTCAAAGAAAAAAAAAAGTTATCTTCTATGCAGAATAGAATCCTGAAGAATTCTAGCTATGTAGACAGTGGCTGCTTGTGTTCAAGCAAGGAACAAACAGAGAGAAGTATGGCGCTATGGAATGGCTTGGGTCAGGTGGCCAACATTGCGCAGCTTGCCGGGGTAGATGCATATGGGCTCATCAAGATGATCGTGGAGGCTGCGCAGACAGCTAAAAGGAACCGGGAGACCTGCCAGAAGCTAGCACGGCATGTGAAGATGATCGGCGACCTGCTGCAGCGACTCCAAAGCACAGAGCTTATGCAGCATGTAGAAACGAGGAACCCGGTGGAGCAGCTGGAGGAGACGCTCCGACACACCTACATGCTCATCTTGTCCTGTCAGGACAGCAGCTACCTGCACAGCTGCTTCATGGGAGGGAAGCAGGCTCACCAGCTGCGCGAGGTGCAGAGTGATATCACCTTCTACCTCCAGCTCTTCCCTCTTGTCAGCTTCGTTGACACGACCCGTACCTGGGAGCGGCTTCTGAGCAGAGCTCAACCTTCTTGCACTGAGGTACATGGTTTGTCTTTCTTTTCTCTCCTTCAAGCAAGTCAGTGGAAAGGGGATTAAAATGTATAAGTTCGATGATGCATGCTAATCAAAGATTCCATTTAATAGGAGACATCCTCAGATTAGTTATGATGCCACTACTGAGAATGACAAGCATGGAAAGAACTCTGGTTCTAGAGATGCAGTGAAATGTGAAAGTTCCTCTTAATGTCAAAGTTCATACCAGCTCCTTGCTGGAAAATGTTTCTTATCATGCCAGTTCCTTGCTCTAATTTGTTTTGATTATCTTCTTAATTATCTATTCAAGAGAAACTTTGTCGCGGGGATCTTGTTCTTATCTTTATTAATTTTTGGTTACTCTCACAGGATACTGCAGATGAGTTACAAAAAGTACATCATTCAGAGCATACAATTAGGTACGTTATATCAATACTGCACCCATTTTATGCCAAGCTCATGTTGCATTCGATTTTCCTGTGCTTTTAAGACATCATACACCAACTTTTTTTCCTCATTATTTCATTCAAGATGTAGATGAATGATGAACAAAATACTCACAGCGTGAAAAAAGAACTATTGGGCAACATGCTCTCTTCGAATTATCGCCGATCAGGGATTTTGTGATGATTACTTTATATCATCCTTATGGCTTATGTTCCTTTGCAGAACTTGCCATAGTACTACTGCGGTTGATCCAAACCTACTGGTGAATTATGATATAGTAATAAGGTGTTCTTGCTAATGTTTACAAGGAACCATGTACAGGACTATGCACACAAATACATTAAGCTGATTGAGTTACATTGGCAATTTATATTCAGGTACCAACATAGATGTCATGGTGGATGCACTAGTTACTCTAGGGTGTTACAAATGAATGGCAGCATCTTTATATCCATTTATAGGTGTATCATTTTGACATATTAATTTGGTACTATATGATCAGATTCAACACAGAAATTCTCAACGCGACTGAATTTGGTGATCAGAGTGTAACTCAATGTCCAGAAGTTTTTGAGGAAAAACGAAGTGAACAAACATCAAGTATGTCAATTCGCAACAATTTTGTTTTATTTTTGTCTATTATGATTGACAAGATATAGTTTTTTAATCAATCAGTCAGAAGCCTGAACCTGGATCAACTAGTTGTTAATGATATTGGAAAAGGAGCAGTGTTGACTTTTTCACAGATATTGGCTGCTACAAACAATTTTTCAGGGAGATCCTTAATTGGACAAGGTGGATTTGGGCCTGTTTACAAGGTACTCCGTAGTTCTCTTCAAAAGTGAACCTTAGGAGTTAGGATGAAGAAAATCCTGAACTTTTGAAGAAATAGTAATATTAGAATTCTAAATTTGCAGTTCTTACACTCGCTGGATCAAATGAAAAATTTTTCAGCCAATAATTTTAATCTCACCCACATAACTAATCTTTCTATAATATTTTTTTTCCATAACAGCAGTACATAAATAATGCGGATAGGATATTTTGAAAAATTTCAGCTCCTCCCATGATCTTGCTTTAGAACATGTTGTCATGTCAGCTTCTTGTAACATGTATAACATCCAGGAATGCTTTTTATGGCATTATCTAGAAAATCTATGAATGCTTTGAATATGCGCATATCTGAATATTTTGATTTACAATGCTTAGATGTGCTTTATTAATCTGAATTTAAACTTTCTCAGGGAAAACTTCCCAATGGACTTGAGATTGCTGTCAAAAGGCATGATACTTCTTCACATCAAGGTGAAGAAGAGTTCATGGCTGAGATTGACGTCATACCAAAACTTCGACGAAAAAATATAATTGAGCTGATTGGGTTTTGTGTTCAAGTCAAAGAATGTATTCTTGTCTATGAATACATTCCAAATGGAAGTTTGGCTTCTATCATTAGCGGCAAGTTTTCTATTTTGACTAAGACCAATGCCTCCATTTTTTTTTCTCTAAATGATATCTGGTATTTTTGTAGATGAAACAAAAAGGATATTGCTAAATTGGTCTAAGCGCCTTAAAATAATTGAAGGAATCTCAGATGGTCTTCTTTACCTACACAACCATTCTCCCAAGTGCATTGTCCATAGGGACATAAAAGCAAGTAATATCCTCTTAGATTATGAAATGAATGCTAAGATTTCTGATTTTGGTCTGGCCATAAAATTAGCTCCGAAAGCAACTACAGAGGTGCTTGTTCGTGGCACATGGTAGATACTCTCCCAGTCTCCCTATACTGTAAACTAGTTAGAGATGCAACTCTCATCTTTCCCTTGATAAGTGTAGCTACAGGTGCACTGCTGTGACGATCTACTGTCATCTTTCAGGGGTTATGCCGATCCTGAATATGTTGCTACTGGAGTAATCTCGGAGAAAACCGACGTTTATAGCTTTGGCATTGTACTGCTTGAGATAATAAGTGGAAAGTTGTGTGTATCTGGATATAATGTGAAGAACAGATCTCGACGAACAATACTTCCTGAATTTGTAAGTATTCCATAACTGCACCTCTATTTTTATCAATGTTCTAAGGGTGAATGGTGGTATCTTCTTATTAGAAAATGTGAAAATGGTACTACTCTCTGGTAGTGTGGTTGATAAATTCCAACCTGTTCATGCAAACTTTCCTCAGTTCCTGCCTGAACTGCCTTTTTTTTTATGTTTCTGTAAGATTAAGATATTTTAAATTTTCATATGTTGCTCTTTAATATTCTGATAATCTTTTCAGGCACTGAAGAACAGAAAAAAGTTGCACAAGCTTATTGATCCATCATTAGGTGCTAAGAAACATGAGCGAGCTCAAATTATGCAATGTCTTAGGGTGGCGATGTTGTGCGTTCGGGATCGCGCTGAACATCGGCCTACCATGTCTGAAGTTGTTACTATGCTTCCTAGCATCAAGACACCGAAAGACAGAAAGGTACAAGCACTGTTTCTGTCCAAGTTATGCTTGGATTGCACATGAAAATACTGAATGGCATTTGCTCTCTTTCTGTTTGTTAATTAGGACGCTCTATTTCTTTGCAGACCTACTTATCTACTGGTTGGGAACGGACTTGGATGCATGGTTGTTTAGGCTGTTAAAACAGTTGTCTACCGTCATGTGTCAATGTGTGTACCGTTAATCCCAGAGACGACAGACATATGTAGCTACTGTTAAGCTTGATGTTTAACTCTGATGCTCATGTGTACGTTAAGCCGTTTAGGCAGTTGTCAACGTGCGCTTTTGATGCACAAATTGACCATTAGGTGCTCCAGGGACGAGATATAAGATACATATGCTTGAAGACAACATTGGAATCACATATAAAGTTTTGCAAGAAAAAAATGAAAGAGAGAACTCATGGCCCATGAATGCATTGTGCAACAACTAATTAATTTCCCCTCTCTTATTCAGGGATGAAAAAGCCCATCTGCATAGGGCTCTGGCCTCTGGAAATTGCTCAACCGTCTATCACTCATATGATATTTGAATATTTCTACCCTGATGGATGCCGACAAGAAGTATGCAGGGAGAGATTGCTGTTGAGAAGACTTCTCTGGATTTCTCAAATTTGTCAGAATTGATTTCATCAAACCGAAAATCAGCTGGGAGCTCAAAATTTGCAAAATTTTCATAAGCAAACCATATTCTAGAGTCCTTTGGAAATCCATCATAGAAGTTGCCGAACCAATCCTTAAAGAGTTCATCCGATAACTTGGATCCGGCGTATGTAGATGCTGCCTCTCCAAAAGACATACATCAGCGAGTTGTGATCTCTTGGCCATCCTCATCTATGATCGGCTGGGATCTTGGGAATTCAGCCTTAGTCAGTGCTGGTCTATCAACCACCCTCATGGTATGCAAATTCAACCAAGTTTGTAGCAACCACCATGGGCCACCAGTATTGATAGCAGAGCCTGAAGCAATTCTTGCTGATGCCAAATTTAGGATCTGGTACAGATATCCTAGCAAGAATTTACCCAAAGGAAATTGTTTCTTCTCTTCAAGGGCTTCGACTACATGTTGCCAGTTTGTTGTGGGACCATAGCTTGGGCCTCAAAACAGAAATTTTTCTGACCACATTAGCAAGAAGGCTGTGTGCTCCCTGGAAGTTACAGGACATGTACCCATATTCATGGAGATAAAACATGTCCAGCCACCAATACTTCTAGTCTTGAAGGAGAACTTGTTCTTGACATTCATGTTAACTGGATTAGCCGATGAGGTGATATCTAAACCAGTGAGCATGGTTACATCCAGAAGGGTTGGTGTCATTGGTCCTTGGTTAAACAGAAAGGCATTCAAGGTGTTGGACCAAAAGTAGGAGGCTGCCGACATCATGGGCTCGTCCTTAGCCATATCGGCTACAGTCAAGGCTAAGCTCTTAGCTATCCCAAGTTCTTCCCAGTGTGTTTGCTTACTAGCCGATACCCTATTGTACCACTCTGGCCAGTTTTTGTCAGCCGTTGGCCAAGATTTGAAGGTGTTTGTCCAGTGGTTTAAGCTAGGGTTGGCTAATCTGAAGGGAACCCTGTTGGTTTCGGCATTAATAAACTCAGTGGGATCCGGATTGCCGATTAGACCAAGAAAATACTGATTTGGATGAGCTAGACTTGGGATTGCTATCTGATGAGAAAGATGCTACAACAGAAAGAAGAAAAAGGGAAAATTACGAAGGAGAAAAACCAATCTACCGCAAGGAGAAGAGATTTTTGCCAAGGGAAAGAGAGGAGATTGGAGGAAGAATAAATACCAAACCCAGACATTATACTCTTATTAGAATCTCAGGTACACCGTTTTGCAAGTTGAGGGACTCATCATATTTGGTATTGCAGTTCGAGGATGATATTCGAACTAGGCGATGATCTAAACTGAACTTGTTCCAATTTAAAAAGTTGTATACACTTTCTGGGCCTTACAAAGTAGACGGGCCAGAGCCCCACCAGCGTCAGCGGGCGAGGCCCAATAAGCCCCATGGCAAACAATGCCACGTCATTGCCTCACACTGTCCACCACACTAATGTGAACTTATTCCATTTAAATTTCGTTGTGGATCAGACATTTGGTGGGCCTTATTCGGATTCCAGCCCAGCAAATGATGGGCCCCGCAGTGGATTGACTGGGGCCCAAACATCATCGCCTCTTGCCGTCGTCTCGTCTTTTCCTCTGGGAAAAAGTATACTTTGACTCCCTCAACTAGGGACCGAGTATGAAACATGCCCTCCAACCGCAAAACCGGGTATATCACATCCCTCAATTGCTTAAACCGGTGCAAATCAACTACCAGGGCAGTATTGTGGGTGGTTTCGTCCGACGTGGCGGATTGACCCCGGTAAAAAGCCGAGTCAGCATGGGTTTCAGTTAAGGACGCGCGAACTCCTCCCCCTCTCTTTGTCGCACCTACAGACCGAGTAAAACCCTAGAAGTGCTGGGGCGATGAGAAAGGCGAGAAGAAGGCGACACTGGGGGCGGCGAGGGAGGGCGGCGCTCTAGGGCGTCGCAGCGGTTGGTTTGGTCGGCCGAATCTGGATCTGTGCAGGTATGCCTCCTCCTTCTCCCTTCCCCCCTTCCACCTCCCCCTTCCCCCTTCTCCCCTTCACATTTGTGTGGTTTATCGATTTGGGTGCTGTTTTATATAGTAGTGGATCTGTACTTTTATCTTGGATTTGATGTGGATTTGGCATTGTTTAGGTAGGAAACTAGTAGATTAGGTAGTGTTTGGCAATATTTTATTTCGTAGTGCCTCCAAAAGGTGGTTGGGATGTGGATTTAGGTTTGATTTGTGCATTGACAGGGGTTTTTTTTGTCCGATTTGCATGTAGGAAACCCTAGTGGTGCAGCCATGAACGTACTTGACACTCTTGAAGTGCGGTTTCATTTCAAGGGAAATTTTGTTGTGCAAGGCAAAGAGAAGAGTTATTGTGGTGGGAGGGAGGCAATGTCTTACATAGACCGAGATAAGGTGTCCCTTCCTGAGTTAGTAGGACATCTACGAGACCACTACGAAGTAATGGATGGCACGCTTCTTCACTGGTTGGTGCCTGGGGGAGAGCTAGATGATGGGCTTCGGGCATTAGTAGACGACAAGGTGTGCAGTTTCATGTCGGACTGCATTTGTGAGGGAGGTGTGGCTGAGATATATGCAGAGGAGCCAATTCTGGTTGATGTTTCAGATTGTGAACTAGATTTGCAAGGTATACATGAGCAGGAAGAACATGGTGCTATCCAAGGATTGGAAGACAATGTTGAGTCTGAGAAGAGGTTGGTTGTTTACAAACAGCAAGAAGAGATGTTTAATTTTGAGGCAGAAGATGATAATGATACGGACAATGATTACATTCCTGGGGATGAGTCTGAATCAGATGAAGGGGAAGAGGCTGAGAGCATCAAAAAGCAGTACAAACAGCTGAAGAAGAAGATAAAGGCAGGGCAAGCAAACATTCTGGATGATGTTGCTTTTGAGGGGTATAAAACCAATCCAGTCATGCAAGATGGTGCTGAAGAAGGTGGTAATGAAGAAGTTGACTCTGATGAGTCCATAGAGGAGATAGGCAGTGATGGTGAGGTTACTACTAGAGCAAGCAATTATGCAAGGTTCAAGGAGGATTCAACTGTTCCACATTTTGAACTTGGGATGAAGTTTAACTCCAAAGCTCAGTTTAGGGCAGCCATTACAAGATATGCCTTGAGTGAAAGGAAGGTGATCAACTTCATCAAAAGTGATCCAAAAAGAGTGAGGGCAAAATGTGACTGGCCCAGCTGCCCTTGGGTATGTTTGTTGTCAAAGACTTCAAGGTCTGACAGTTGGCAGATAGCTACTCTGGACAACTGTCATGCATGCCCCCCCAGAAGAGATAATAAGCTTGTGACCTCAAGGAGGATAGCTGAGAAGTATGGCAAGTTTATATTTGCCAACCCTTCATGGAACTTGGCACACATGAAGGCTACAGTGCAAGAGGAGATGTTTGCTAATTCTTCAATTGGGAAGCTTAAAAGAGCAAAGCAATTAGTGATGAAGGCAGCTTTAGATGCAACTAAAGGGCAGTACCAAAAGTTGTATAGTTATCAGCTAGAGCTTCTTAGAAGTAATCCAGGCAGCACAGTGGTTGTGAACAGAGAGGTGGGAATGGATCCACCTGTATTCAAGAGAATATACATATGCTTAGGTGCACTGAAGAAAGGATTCCTAGCAGGTTGCAAGAAAGTAATAGGGCTTGATGGTTGTTTCTTCAAGGGTGCAACTAATGGAGAGTTGATCTGTGCTCTAGGAAGGGATGCAAATAACCAAATGTATCCAATTGCTTGGGCAATAGTCCACAAAGAAAACAATGAGGAATGGGATTGGTTCATGGATTTATTGAGTAGTGATTTGCAAGTTGGTGATGGGGAAGGGTGGGTCTTCATTTCAGACCAACAAAAGGTATGAAATTACTGATTATGTTGTGTATAATAATGGTCTTTTATGAGGTCTTCATTTGTACTGACTTGATCTGTGCTTGCAGGGGATTCTCAATGCTGTTCAAAAATGGGCTCCAATGGCTGAACATAGAAATTGTGCTAGGCACATCTATGCCAACTGGAAGAAGCACTTCCATGACAAAGAATACCAAAAGAAGTTTTGGAGGTGTGCCAAAGCTCCTTGCACCATGCTGTTCAATTTGGCAAGGGCACAGCTGGCGCTGGTCACTCATGAAGGAGCACAAGCCATCATGAACACACATCCCCAACATTGGAGTAGAGCCTGGTTCAAGGTAGGTTCAAATTGTGATTCTGTAGATAATAACTTGTGTGAATCATTTAACAAGTGGATCCTAGAGGCAAGATTCTTTCCAATTATAACCATGCTTGAGACAATTAGAAGAAAAGTAATGGTTAGGATCAAGGATCAAATAGCAAACTCCAATAGATGGAACACAGTTATTTGCCCTGGTATATTAAAGAAGTTGAATGTTTACATTGCTGAGTCTGCATTTTGTCATGCAATATCAAATGGGGCTGAGGCATATGAGGTGAAACATCATGAGCATAGATTTACAGTGCAGCTAGACAAAAAGGAATGCTCATGCAGGTATTGGCAGCTATCTGGATTGCCTTGCCCTCATGCTATTGCTTGCATATTCTACAAGACTAGCCAACTTGATGGTTACATTTCTGACTGCTACTTAGTGGAAACATTTAAGAAGATTTATGCACACTTCCTACAGCCACTAGAAGGGATGAGCTCTTGGCCAGAGGATGATAGACAGCCACTAAATGCTCCTGGGTACATCAAGATGCCAGGAAGGCCAAAGACAGAGAGGAGAAGAGAGGCTCATGAACCTGCCAAAGCAACCAGGGCAAGCAAGATTGGAACAATCATCAGATGTAGGAAATGCAAGCAAGTAGGCCACAACAGATCTACTTGTGATAAGCATAATGGTGAAGGTAGTACCACTTCAAGGCCTCAGCAAGTTCCAAACCCAGATCAACATATAGTGCTATCAAACACACCACATAGCTCAACTCAAAGCAGGAAGAGGAAGTCAGCTGCATCTGCCACCATCAGTGCTGCAAGCATGTCAAAGACAAAAATTCCTAGCAACCAAAAGGTTAGTCAAGTGTCAGTCAATTTTACATTCATAGCACAATAAACCATTTATTCATTTACCTAATTCTGAAATATTGTAGGCACTCCAAGTTGTTAGGGTCAATGCAACAGCAAGAGTTACAACACATCAAGGTGGTTCTACTACTGTCAATTTGCAAGCCATTGTACCAGGATCCTAGGGATCGACAAGTGCATCAGTACAGATCAAGTCTGGGAAAGCTTCTGTTTCTGTATCAGCTCAAGAACCAGGAAATGGCAAGGGAAAGAAACCTACTCCTGGTCCACTGCTACTTATACCTCCATGGGAATCTGCCAAACTGTGATGCCATTTGTTGAAGGCTGTGATGCCATCTGTTGCAAACTGTGTTGCCACTTGCTATGTTATGTTATGTGTAATATTCTAAGGCATTGTATTGCCAGACTTGAAGTTCCTGTGATGTTTTGTAAGACTTAATGCCAGACTTCATGTCAGGTTCTGAGGCATTGTATTGCCAGACCTGAAGTATGTGTGGTGCTTTATGGCCAGACTATGGCTGATTTAGTGATGTAATTGCCAGGCTTAAAGGCAACATATTAAGTGTTATATTCCTGACTTATGGCATATTATTATGTGATGAATTGCCCAACTTATGCCAGACTTATGGCATATTATTATGTGATGAATTGCCCAACTTTATGTCTTATAACTTGTATATATACACTGTTCATTTAACTCCTGATTGTTTTGCTCCCAATCTGAAAGTCAGTGATGATGAACTTTGACAATTTGCATCCAGATTCAACATTCACTCACATTTTGTACTGCAAAAGATAATTCCATTCATTCAAACATATTACAAGCCATTCTTGCTACCTTACATCAACATTCACTCATACATCTCAGCTAACATTCTTAGTACCTTCCATCATAATAACATTCACTAATACTACTCAGTTCATCACCCAAACCATGACAAACAGACCACAGATTGCCAGTAAAACAAAAAAAAGCATGCACCTATCCTTCTCTAGCCTACGGTTTTGTTCTTTCAACAGAACCAATTTTGCATCGGTCTCAGCAACATGCTTCTTCAACGCTGCCAACTCCCTCCTAGCTGCATCTACATCACGAGCCATGGCTTGCCCTTCCCTAACAGCAACAACAAGTTCATCCTTCTCCCTCCTTAGTGACCACACTGCATCGCGCAAATCATTCAACAGATCTCTGAGAAAACTGCTCGTTGGCCCTTCATGCCAGTCAAAAAAATCGCATCCACCGTCCTAGGTTCACAAACCCTAGAAATCAGTCCCAACGAGAAATCCAATCCAACAAAGAGAATCAAAATAAAAACTCACTCGAGCATTGCGACATTTGTAGTATCGTCGCCCCGGGTTGTCACGGCTCCACGAGATCCATCGTGCCGCCTTCGCTCCGCATCTGCACACCACCGTAGGCTGATACTCCATTGGCCCCACGCGATACGGGATGGGCGAGGCTGATGTGCGACGGGAAGAAGAAGCGGAAGATGCCTCGCTATGATAACTGGCCATATCCGCTCTCGCTGCTCAAGCTCACTGCCGCCGCCGGTGCCTCCGCCTCCGCCGCCGCCAAAGTCGCTGAGAATGGTTGGTGGTAAGGTTGGGGAATAAAGCCCCTCGCGCCGGTGTGTGCTTTTATTCCCAACTACCGTGCTGACTCGGCTTTTTGACCGGGGTCAATCCGCCACGTCGGACGAAACCACCCACAATACTGCCCTGGTAGTTGATTTGCACCGGTTTAAGCAATTGAGGGATGTGATATACCTGGTTTTGCGGTTGGAGGGCATGTTTCATACTCGGTCCATAGTTGAGGGAGTCAAACTATACTTTTTCCTTTCCTCTGCGGCTGAACTAGTCGCTGATCCAAGGCCGTCGTCCACTCGCCATCCCACCGGCCACCGCCTCCGCCGCCTCTCACCGGCGCCACCGCCTCTTACCAGCGTCACCGCTGCTCTGCCTCCACCGCCTTCTTCCTCTCCACAAGCCCCGGTCGCCCAGTACGCATCCCACCCGTCGCCGTCGACCTAGCTGCCTGGTGGAGGTGGAGGCGAGGGGGATTGACTCGGCTCCGGTGCTCCGATTGAGCCCGCAGGCGACCGATCTGGAGACGGTCCGCTCCGCTTCTCGCCGGAGGCTGTCGCGAACCCAGGTAACATCCCCGCCCTAACCTCTGCTGCTTGCGCTATGTTCGATCGATTAGAAGTTTAGAACACACGCAGAACTCAGGCCACATCGAATCGATCGCTGTTCACGAGATATGCTAATTAATTCCATCGGATTTTTATGGGACTGCAGCCAATTTAAACTAGGAAGCATGAGGAGGCGACCGGGAATCGCGGGTTTACAGAACGCGGCGGCTACTCGCGTATGTGGACATCATCTTGCTTGGATAGCTTATAATGCTTTTTCTTTTCCTGTGGATCCTGAGATGAGTGTGCTCTTGGAAAATTTAAGGACCAATTCCGGCTGGTTGGGGAAAATGTGGCCAAGGTCAGGACCGATGTAATGAAGGAGCAGCTTGCCACATTTCGGACACAACTCGAAGAATTTGCACTCAAGCATAAGGTGATTCTTACTCCTGTATTCTAGTTGAGTTTGACAGAAAATCTTATCGTCGCTATTCGTATGTCCCAAATTGAATTACACATAGCATGCTTTCATGATCTTCTTAATCTTGGGGATTAGAATATATCAGTTGTTCTCGCATCTTTTTTCGACTGACTGAATTCTTACATTTTTTTTTCAACTGCCCTGCGCAAATGAAATGAATGTTCTAACAAACATGCAAACAACGAAGTTAATGCTACTCACTTGATTAAAGTTGCCTATCGAACTGGGAAATAGGGAACCTAAATAGCATACGAGTCCATGGTCAAGTGCTCAAGATATACAAAAACTGAGGAATGGTGGTTAAAGATGGAAAATGTAACAGAAAAAGGTTTTGGAGTTACCAAGGTGCCAATTGATCATTATTTCTTGTGATACATTTCACTTGTCCCATGGCATCTAGTTCCAGCAGGGGTGACATTTGCAATATTATACTGATGTTCTAGGTGTTCACAATAGAGCTCAAATGGCACAGCATATTCCAACTCTTAGGTAACTTTGTGTATGTGGTGTGCTAGTGCAGAATGATATCCGTAAGAATCCACTATTTAGACAACAGTTCCATGAGATGTGTGCAAAAGTTGGAGTAGACCCTCTGGCTTCGAAAAAAGGAGCTTGGGCAGAACTTCTAGGGATTGGTGACTTCTACTATGAATTGGGTTGGTAACTTAATTTAAGCTATCTTATATATTTTGATCCTGGAAGTTTCTTTCTTTTATTATTGGACCATTTATGTTCTGCTTAGCATCTGTGTCTATTGCACCAGGAGTTCAGATTGTTGACATATGCATAGCAACCAGAGCGACCAACGGTGGCTTGATTGACTTGCTAGATCTCCGTAAACTCCTGTGTCAGAAGAGGAAAGCTGATCTTGGATCCTTAACATCAGATGATTGTTTGCGTGCGATAAGTAAGCTGAAGGCAAGTATTTTAAGGAATTCTACAGCTACATATTTTTTTGGAATCTTATAATTGCATTCATGCCAGTTTTACAAGATCGCACTCGAATCGATTAATTCTTGGACAGATCTGTTAATTCTTCTGATCCTTCGCTTGTGAACTCTCAGGTCCTTGGTAGTGGTTTTGAAGTAATTTCTGTTGGGAAGAAAAAGCTTGTACGTTCTGTTCCTACAGAACTGAATAAAGATCACAATGGGATACTTGAGCTAGCTCATGTTTGTAATCACAACTTTTAATAGTGTATAATACTACAGTACACTTAACAAGTATGTGGATGCTGTTATAACCTTATCATGCTTGCACCGAACAAGTACGTGGATGGTATATAACCTTTGGTTGGAAGTCGTAAAGCCCTATATATTCCACATAAACACTTGTTTTATCATGCTTATTTCAGTCAACATAGAGACATAGCACAAAACTATGTTAAGCCAAAGCTTTCAAATTGCTGCCTTGCTCAATCTGTCACCTTGCCACAATATGACCATACCTGCCCAGTTATAACATCATTCACATGCAGGCTGAAGGTTTTGTCACAGTAGAACAAGTCAAGAGAAAGTTTTCGTGGTCAACTGGCCGTGCCATCGATGTCCTTGAAACTTTGCTCAAGGTAAATCCTGCTCCTGCATTTCCACTCTTTAAGCAACCTTTGTGCTTCATTTCCGTGCCCAAAGAAAAGAAAACTGACTTCCTTTGATGCAAGTTATGTATTGGTGATTAGAATTCTCTCTGTTGAATCCACGCTTAAGCCATTGCAGGATTACCTTCTTTTTGAGCTACCATGTATAAATAAAGTACTTTTCTTATGTGCATCTCTATTGACACTTGTTATGAACGTCTTTGGCATCTATATGCAACTCTGATCTCTATTACACAAACAGGAAGGGCTTGCTATGATCGACGATGGGCACAGGGATGGCAAGCGCAGATACTGGTTCCCGTGCGCCACTCTCAGTTCTGACTCGATTGGTGCCGATGCCAAGTCATGACCTATACCGTGCCTGTTCCACTCCTTTGTTGTCACCTGTATCCTTTTTTCCATTGGTTCATTTCTGTACAGCTCTGGAAGAATCACGAGATAGCAATACACTTTCAGTGCTGGGCTGCCGGCAAAAATGTTACATTGTGATTCGTGCATCAGGCAGGATTCTGAACGTATTTGTACTAGTGGTCTATACTATACTAGTTCTTCTTTCACGAAATTCTACTCGTAATTGTAAATTTTCAATGCTAATGGCGTCATCTTTCCTCATATTTTCGCTTATGTTTATGCCATCAGCTAGAATTTGAATTTTCAACTTTAAATTTAGAGTTGATTTTGAGGTTTTTTTTCATTGAAGTTTATTTCCAGCCACGTATATAAAAATTTTATTTATAAATTATTTTTCGTTTGTAAATATGGGTGGGTATTCCAAACCGTAAGTTGCTAATGTGAGCAAGAGAAATGCTCGCAACAAAAATGATTAATAAAAACCATATTCATTCGGCCCACGGGCCTCAGCCCTCAAGGCTTCAACCAATGACAATTGACAGCCAGACAGGGGGTGGGCGTTGACCAGTCTTCTTTAGTTTCTACCGGACAGGAGTAATTGGCAAGAAGAAATAAAAGGGAAAAAAGAGGCGGGAATTCATTTTTGGGAAATGGCCACCACAGAGGCGAAGCGCCGGCGCCACCACTCACCGCCGGCGGCGATTCCTCCTCCCCTACTCCGGCGGCCGCCGCCGACTCGTCGTCACCGTCGCTGGATCTCATCCCTTACATAGCCCGCCGCCTGACGTCCCTGGAGGATTTCTTCTCCCTGCGCGCCTCCTACCTCCCGGCGTCGCGCCGCCTCCTCGCCTCGCAGTCCCCGCTCCTCCTCGTCTCCCTCTACCCCTCCTTCGCCGAGGCGCTCTTCCACCCGCGCCTCCGCCGCCTCCACCGCTTCCGCCTCCCATGGGGGCACCACCTGCCCCCCTCACGCTACACCCTCCTCTACGCCCACGGCTTCCTCGTCACCGCCACACACCGCCGCCAACAACTACCCGCCAAGGCTCCTCCTCCTCCACCTCTTCACCGGCGAGCAGCTCCGCCTCCCCAAGGTCTTCGCGCCCTTCTCCCGCGTCATCCTCACGGCGGACCTCCTCGTCGTCATCTTCTTGGCCAGCCGGGCCGGCCACCGTCCAGCACTGCCACCCCGGGGACGCGCTCTGGCGCGTGGCCTCCGCCCCTGCACCCCACGTGTTCGACGAATTGATCTCTGTCAACGGCACCCTCTACGCGCTGGTTGGCCTCCGTCTTGCCACGCTCGAGCTGTCGGAGAGTTCACTGGAGCTGTCATTTCTGGGGAAGGTGAGGTGTTGCTCATCAGCGTGGAGCATGAGGAGAGGGTTGTGTACCGCGTGTTCCGTTGGGTGTCTGAGAAAAGGAAAGGAAGTGGGAGATGATCACCAACTTGGGCGGGCGGTCGCTGTTTCTTGGCTTGGATGGATTTGCAGCTTGCGTTGATGAAGATCATCCAGGGGTTGGAAGGGATTGCTTATACGCAGCTGGGCGACGCTTGGGTGAGTGGCATGAGTATTCCTTGGCTGATGGAACCTGTGATGTCTGCAATGCTGACTATCCAGGCTCACCACCCCTGAACAAATAGAGTTCACTGATCAGACCATCAGTTTGGATCTTCCCCAGCTTGTGTTGATGCAAGCCTGAGAAGGGTTCATCCTCGATCAATGTTGAAGTCCTATTGCTCAGTTGCTCACAAGAGAAAAAAGAATGGTAATGCTTGATCATTAGCTTGCTTACTAGGTCATTTATGTAAACAATATATTCATACGGCGATCAGTACTTGCATCTTATTCGACCAGTCAATTGTTGTTTTGGTCGATATAGTGAATACTTTTCCTTAGGAATTTGACCACAGGAGCAAAATAATTTTGTTCCCTAAATGCTGACAGCATTGCTTTATGTGCTATGCAACTTGTTGAGATATTATGAAGCTTCTTTTGCGTTTATTTTCCTTTGATACTGCAGTAATAGTGAGTAAATCACATAATATATCAAGGAATATGCTAGTACCATAATGTTAATTGGTTATATTTGACTATGTCCCTGTGCAGAATCTGGAAGTTGCATGATTGTAACTTTTGTAGGGTAGGCAGTAGCTGAATTCTTAACCCTGTTTGTTTTGTGATTTATACAATGCTGCAAATCCTGCGGAGTTGTCACAGTTATTTCAGTGATAGTGAGAAATAAGACCAGGAATAACACACGTCCAATGGACAATATCATAAATTATAGTTGATCATGTTTTTGATTTGTACTCCTAAAAATATGACATATGCCAGGTCTTAGAACCGCTTATATATATGATTTTCCACTCCTATAACTGTAAGTTTCATTCCTGATAGAAACCTGTGGTGTCTGACCTCCAAATAGTCTACGCAATCAGTAGTTGGCAGCAAGCAGATGTGAAGGGGTTGGGCATGCTCTTTTCTGGTTCATCAGTTTACGCTTTATGTTTAAAGTGTTCTTCAGTTCCGTGTTTTAGGACTGCCCTTCAGTTTATTCTTTTTTCGGATCTCCTGTCTCTCCCTTCCTTGTTCTTGTTGAGTGCTGACACAAGACACAACTTGGTTCTCTTGTGGTTATCTGTTTTGCTAGGTCCCTTGCTGTTTCTCTGTCTTAATACGAAGTTAAGCCAGGCTTTTGCGTGCTTCCTGTATTTCAGAACTCCTCTTATTATCTAAAAAAAAACTCTTATTATTGACTTCAGAGGGATTTGGAAAAATTTCAAGTTTGAAAGCATGATTCGCTGTACATATGGACCTCAAACATATGTCTGTGCAATGTTACCTGGCATCTCATTTTGTTAGCACTCGTAAACATGAAGTCTGGTTACCTGCAATTCTTAAGAACGGTCTTATGACCTCTGACTCGTGTGCAGGTTTTCAAGTTTATTTTTTGACCTTTGGATGGTATTTGCAATGAGATTCAGTCATATTTCCTTATACTTGATTCAGTCATGTTTCCTTATTACTTGAAAGTTGAAACTAACTTTGAGAATGTTCAAAACTTCAAATACTTGCTCTACCTACTTGGTGTATTGATATTTGCATGTGTGCCCAAGAATGTTCAAGTGCAGCATCAATTTGTGCCAGGATGCCAGCGTAACTGAGTGCATGTTTGCGATTTCAAGTCTGTCGATGACATACACCCAACCAGAGGGCCTGCATAGTTCTGCATTATTCACTATTAAGAGGAGTCTTATTTACCAATCATATATATGGAGATCGATTGATCGATCGATGCAGCTGTGGATGAGCAAAACGAGTACGTACTAGTCGTCGGGGTCGTCGGCAACGACTGCGTCCCCGCTCGCCTCGCCGTCACCATCTAAATATCCAGGTTCAGTGATGGGATTCAGAAATTGCTACAAAAACAGTCTAAGGTAAAGATTAACTAATGAGGTGTTAAATTTGTACGAAATTTACATAGTAATTTAATTTTTTTAAAAAACATTATTTACAAATGGAACACTCCAGCCGGCCAGAGTCCAGATCTTAACACTCCCTTCGTTTCTAAATATTTGACGCCGTTGATTTTTTAAAACATGTTTAACACCATTCGTCTTATTAAAAAAAACTCTCAAAAACTAAACTAAACTCTTAAACTCTTAAAAACTCTCAGAAACTCTTAAAACTACCAGCTGACAACTATCAGCTAATCCCAGCTCTATGTGTCCTCGAGTTTCTTGTCCTAGACTTCAGCTGCTCTGCTAATATGATCCAACAGTCCTACCTCCTCAGCGTGTCCTAATATCTTCCGCTGCAAAAGGTGAGAAACAATTTGAAAAGGGAGCATTAGTGGTGAGTAAACCAATTTAGATCTAAAGATCATATTATTCCTAGTAGTCCAGAGGACCCAACATACAGCTTCCCCTCTCATATTCAAGGATGGCCGGAAAGGCACATCTGCGGGGTTTCTGGCATCTGGAAATTGCTCAACCGTCTATCACTCTGAGACAAGAAATGGGCACACATCAGCCACATTTGAGATTTGGCACACCTCAACTTTTTTGTAAAGCAGGCAATCATAGTGAAAGCAGCAGGCCAACCACTCCCATATACTACCTCCGTTTTTTAATAGATGACGCCGTTGACTTTTTCTCACATGTTTGACCATTCGTCCTAATCAAAAATTTTACGCAATTATAATTTATTTTGTTATGAGTTGTTTTATCACTCATAATACTTTTAAGTGTGATTTATATCTTATACATTTACATAAAATTTTTGAATAAGACGAATGGTTAAACATGTGAGAAAAAGTCAACAGCGTCATTTATTAAAAAACGGAGGGAGTATCCAATTAGAGTTCACCAAGGAATGAGACAGAGATCTAGAGGGTTCATGTAAAGATCATAAGAAGAGGTGAACCAGTATAATAGAGAGAAACAGCCAGAGCAGAAAGCAAACAACCTTTGGAAACCAAAATGAGTGGTGATAGGAGAACTAGCTAACTAGGATCATCTTCTTCATTATACAGTTCCAAAGATGATCACCACCTACATGGCGATCTAGAGTCTAGACACACCATTTCATGTACAAACAAAGCTGGGATCCATGGCTGAACTAGTAGGGTACGCCTCCAGCGCGAGGGGACTGATCAAGATGATCATGGCCGCCGTGCAGACGGCAAAGCGGAACAAGAAGCAGTGCCGGGAGCTGGAGGAGCGCGTCAGGATGGTCTCCGCCGTGCTGAGCCGCCACCGCCGCCATGAGCTGCAGCCGAGCACGACGGAGACGACGATGGCGGCGCGGCTGCCGCCGGGCGCGAGGGAGGCGGTGGACGGGCTGGACGGCGTGCTCCGGGAGGCGCACGAGCTCGCCGTCGCGTTCAGCCAGAGCGGCGGCGGCGGCAAGAAGACGATGCGGCGGCGCCTCGTCTGCTGGGCGCGGCGGGTGGTCGGCGCCCGGCGGGACGCCGAGAGGCTCGCCAGCGTCCTGAGCAGGATCGACTTCTACCTCTCGCTCTACCCCGCCATTGCCCACGCAGACACGGCGTGTCGCGTGGACCGGCTGCTGTGGACGACCACCGTGAATGTCGTCGTCTCCGCCGCCGTCGCCTTCGCCGGGTTTGTTGTTGTCTCCATCTCCATGGTTTCACGCAAGAAATAATCTGATCGACGGACAGTAGTGCAAACCCTGGCTGATATGTATTGATACGTATGTGTGTGCAAAAGAACTCTCAGTGTAGTCGCTTTACCGCGAGTTGCATGTGCAGTTATGGGAATATCTATACATATTTCCCTTTTTTATTAGGATACGATAAGGCCAATAGTTCTAATGAGCATCTCCGAGAGAGATAGTCAGCCGTGGCGATGAGATCGATAATGATGACATCAAACAGGTAAGGGCGGAACATGACCAGAATATAGGACCAAGCATAATGAAGGCGGTTGAAGAGATCGGAGGAGGTAGCACTACGAACAACGCAGCCTATGCACATAGGGATCGCGGATATGCCGCGCCAAGGAAAAGCCGGTGAGCATGGTGTGACGCCGTGAATGTGCATGGCCAAGGACGACAAGGTCATGAACGGTGAATATAAGTTTTGCGACTGTGGTGTATGCAAAGACACGTACAATACGTGCGAAGTATGACTATATATGCACAAGCAGTATACATGTGGGGCCAGCAATTGGAGGTTGGCCGGCCTAACACATGGGGCCAATTGGCCCCTTCTTAGGTTAATTGGCCACCCCTTTGTTCTGCCGGCCATCCTGCCATCCATTAATACGGTTGTGACTTCAGACGGCTTGGCTTAACTCTTGACGTGGATTGGATAGTCGGTTTGAACAAATGGTCAGGGCCGGCTAGACAAGAGATGGGCCGTCAGCCTGTGCAGTGTGGTTAGCCAGCCTAAGCGGCTAGCAGGGGCGAATCTAGCATGAGGTGACGGGGACTCAAGCCTCCACTATTGACAATAGGACCATGATAGGTCCCGTGAAGCACTTACTAGAACTTTTTGTCATATAAGAGGATCTAATTTATTCAGACTTCTTATTATTTCGCCGGTATAAGTGGTGGTACCCTATGGGAATTAGCTTGGATGCATTAACTCGTTAAAACAATTGTCTACCATAACGTGTTTTTAATCCCCGAGACAGTAATGTTTGCTATGGTAAAGTACTCGTAGGATGCAAATACGCAATCCTACAACCCGCATAGCAACCTGCTTACTAGCTTATTTTCTATTTTCTACTATAAAGTTTAGAAGGAAAAAAAGTAACTAAAATTATGATAAGCGGTAAAGAAAAAATAAACCGCTTCGCCACGCTTTGCTTCCGTACGGTCATACTTTGTGATTATAAACTCTGATGGTGACGTGTTAAGCCGTTGAAACACTTGTGTACAGTAGCCCCGAAATAATGCGAAACAATTTATGAAAAAGGAAAGAAGAGAGTTGGGCCATGTTGAGCCAGTGGGCTTGGGCTGCTTTGGTTGGCAGAGCTAGCTAGCAGGTGGATCATGCGTGCATGCAGCAGCCGGCCTTTTGCCTTGGCCCATTTCGCCGGCAGCAGCAGTAGCAAAGCAATCAGCAGCAGGAAACGATTTTTTTGTTTTTACATTTATTTTTTAAAAGGTTCCAAAAATAAATTCCCATTTCAAAGTTCTACATAAATATAAATCGTCCTACAGTAGGACAATTTATATGTCGTGGCACCTCACGGGGAAGCGTGCCGTGGAACAGGTAGCCCCTCCTCACCTTCTTGTAGGAGGATTTATCATCGGAAGGGAGCCACCTTCAAAATTATCATAGTGCGTCCCATACATCGCCAACTAAATTGCACTGTAGGAGAATGAGAAACGACTGCATGCAAAATTGCTACGTCACATGGCCTGTCCTACCGTAGGACGATTTATATACCCAATCATAGGTCACATAACCTACCCTATCGTAGGACAATTTATATACCCAATCCTAGGGTACAGCGGGAGTATATATTTTTGTAAAACGGTAATTTATATTCATAAATCTTTTAAAAATCAATATAAAAATAGAAAATTCATCGAGCAACACCAGAGCAGCAACAACATCGTGCTGTGATATTTGTTTTTAGACCGTGGGAGTAGTTCCCTAGTCACGGTCACCCCTCAGTCCCTCACCACTGCGTAGAAAGGGAAGAGGTCACGATCACGGACGTTGAATGTTCAAGGGGGTTATGGCACCTGTCACTCTGACTTATCACTTCACTTCTCATTTCTCTTATTTTTTTAAAGATAATTTCTCATTTCTCTTATTGTCAGCATAAATATGAACTCCCTCCGTTCCAAAAATATAACATGGATTATCTTATATTTTAGGACGAATAAGTATCTTAGAAGAATTGCAAAATATTGCAACCAAGAAGAAATATCTCAAGCTGGTATTGGTATTATCACATCAAAGGTAATTTAACAGCTGAAAGTAGGGAAACACACGGCAGTATTTACACATGGAAGATATTTACACACAAACACACTTGTTTGGGTTGTCGCTAGCCCTTGATAGGAGCCAGCAGGCTAGCTGACACGTACCGGTCTCTGGCAGTACTTAACAGAGACAGCAAGCTACTAGGAACAGAGCAACAAGATAAGATGGCAACATACTAGATAATTAATTACTTATTAGATAACCACAAGGACCAGCAAACATGGCGTGACAGAGAGATCGACCAGCCTCCGATCAATGGGATTATTCAGTTCAGCGATGGCTGCTCCTGGTCTCGTCGCTGTACAGCCTGGATGTTGAGAAGATGAACAGATCAATATGATGATTCAGTTCAATTATATGGAGATATAGATCGATGCAGCTGTGGAATATATTGAGTATTAGTTCGGCCGAAAATTTTCAAATTTTTAATTTTTTTCGTGAATTTTGATAATATTTGTTCAAATTCAACTAAATTTTGTTCGAAATTTTCGGTGAGATCTGATCAAATTATAAGCAAAACGATGGATACCAGTCGTAGACGGTGGGGGAATTGGGCTGCGGGCGGTCGAAGAGGTTGGCGCCGAGGCTCTTGGTGGCGAGGTTGCTCCCCGGGTGGAACACGCTCCTCCACACGTTGCTGCCCCGCGGCGTCGTCGTCGTCGCCGTCGTCGGAGACGAAGACGACGGCGTCACCGGCGTCGTCGGGGTCGTCGGCATCGACTGCGTCCGCTTGTACGACGAACCCCCGCTCGCCTCGCCGTCGCCATCTAAATATTCAGGTTCAGTGATGGATCGGAGTCAGAAATTGCTAAAGACAAGTCTTAATAAGATAAAACTTAACTAGTAAGGTGTTAGATTTCTACGAAATTTACATAGTAATTTAAAATAAAAAAAACATGATTTTGAAGGTACAAATGGAACA
Source organism: Oryza glumipatula (assembly GCA_000576495.2). Lineage (NCBI taxonomy): Eukaryota > Viridiplantae > Streptophyta > Magnoliopsida > Poales > Poaceae > Oryza > Oryza glumipatula. The sequence continues at coordinate 29,371,098 of CM002514.2, forward strand.
CTCCGGCCGTCCAGAGTCCAGATCTTAACACTCGTTAATATATATGCGTAATATTTCTGGTTACGATGCTCTTTTAAATTTGTTGTAATCCCTTCTTGTTTGCTTAATAAAGATAATACTTTCTCTCTTTCATATTACGAGCCCGTTCTTTATTTTATTTTGAATAGCTCATGTATATACTTTGTATATGCGTCCAAATTTATATTGATGTTCTCTATTTTATTTTGATTAGCTCATGTATATGTTTCATATATGCGTCCAGATTTATATTGATGTTAGTCGATCTAAATGAACGATGAAACGACCAAAACGTCTCATAATTTGGAACGAAATTATATTAGCTTGTTAGTTGGGAGTAGTAAGCATCTGTACAACGACATAAGCTAGCTAGTAGCTACCTTTGTTGATGACAAGGGGGCGGGTAGTAGCGGCCTTGCGGAGCTTCTCCAGGCCGGTCTCCGGTCGAGGCCCGGCCACCACGTCGTCCCACAGCTTCTCCAGCATCTTCCTGATCTCTGCTTCCACTCAACCAATTGATCTCTCTCTTGCAACTTTACAACAACTCACTACTACCTCCAAGTAATAGAGAGCAGTGTGTGTGTGCCACTCCTTAAATCATTGAGTGGATATGACCAGGCGTCACCGCACCGGCTGGTCGTCTTACCGCAACAATCACACCTAGTACCTTCCACACGATTTTGGCTGTATAGCTAGATTTATCTTTTTTTTTAAAAAAAATAACCTTTCATGTTTCATAATCATATTTGTAATCTTCTCTTCATGTACCAATTATGATCACACGATAACTATAAAGAAGCTATTATGTATTATCTTCGTCCTAAAATATAAAAAGTTTTACGGTTGAATATAGTTATTAAAAAAGTAAATAGAACTAAATGTTAAATGTAAAATGGTAGTGGTTGAGTTAGAAGTGAATGTAACTAGATAGATGGACAAATTGAATGGTGGATGATGCTGATTGTGATTGGCTGGAAAAAAATGTTGGTGGAAAAATTACTATATTTTAGGATAAATTTTAAATGCTAAAAATTGTTATGTTTTAGGATAGATGATGTAAATTTTTTTATACATTCAGGTGTATATATTGATTTCCAATTTAGATGGGGGAAATAGATAACACTGCTTTCAGAATCCTGTATATAATGGTGGAAGTTTGTTAATCACTGTCAATGTGGTTAGCTGCACCGACGGTGAGCAGACCGAAAGCACATCTTCAATGATGACTCATCGTTAACGGATAAGGATGAAGCTTTTGGGTCCCACCCCATGGGGATGGCCCACGGCCCGAGAGTGATGTTTCCGATCTGACGAAAAATATCTAAACTGAAGATTCAGTATTTCTTCCGGCTCAAAATATGGCATAATAATAATTATGCAGATTTGTACTAGTACGACTTATCGCATCTAGTACTCACGGTTGATAATATCATTTAAACTTATCATTTTAGATAAATGCACGATCTAGAAAAAATAAATTTGATCATTATATTTTATTATAATATATAGAAATATTAAATTATTGATGTACTTTATAAGACTAACCTATGCATTTGGTCACTATATTTCTAACCAATTTTTTTTAAAAAAATAATAGTAATAAAAATAATTAAGTGGTAAATATGGGTTTAAAATTAGAGAAATAGGAAGGACACTCTTTCCTGGAGTTTTCAGAGGTGCACGTTGTTACGTTGTTACGGCGTCCACATGCGGACGTCCACCGTGATTTCGTCCAGCTAGCATAGCGAGCATACTTTAGTTGAAAATGGTTGCGGAAATTTCCGATCGACTGGACGTTGTTTTTATATAAGGGGTACCGTTTTCGATTGTACCGTTTTTAGCTATTTATAAATTTTATTTTTTTTACTATATTGAGTAGTTTAAACGATAAATATGGTCAATTACCGATCAATCGAACGTCGTTTCCGAAGAAATGCTACTGATTCCGACCGTTTTCACCCACAACTGCGGATGCTTTTTTCAAAAACTGATAGTATCGGACTGATAATTGTCTGATAGTGCTAGAAAGGGAATCAAATTCGAATAATTTCTCTTGGAAACATATAAACAAATACATACTAGTAAGGCTGTGTTTGGGAGGAGGGGTTCCTCCCCGGTACACAAAACAAAACACATATTATTGTATGATTAATTAAGTATTTACTAATTTTTTTTCAAAAATTGATTAATATGAGTTTTTTAAGCAACTTTCATATAGAATTTTTTAAAAAAAACACACCGTTTAGCAGTTTGAAAAACGTGCGCGTGGAAAACGAGAGACGGAGGTTGGGAAAGGGAGGTAGCGAACGGAGCCCAAGTATGGTATCCGGTGGACACTGGAATCAGTCTTGTTGAAGTTAGATCAACAAGATTGACCAATTTTGTGATCCCACTGTCCATCGGATACATCACAAATTACGGATGTTAGATCAACAAGAATCACAAATTTGATCTAACTTGTTGAAGTTTTTCAAACTTTTTTCATAAACATTTGGATGACAGTTTAGAATCCACTCCCAACTCGCATCACACCTTTCATTTCATAAATCGTTGTTGCCCAAGCCAATGGTGACGATCCGGATTTTGGTCTAGTAGGGGTCGTCGGTATCAATGTCTGGACCGGACACAAACTAAAGGGGTGTTTGGAAGAGAGGGACTACTAATTAAGACCGTCGCTCGCTGAGCTCCACGACATGCTCCGGCGAGCATGGCGCGCGAGCTCGTCGAACTCGCGAAATGTGCAGAAACGGGTCTCATCTGATCTGATCTGATCATCTCGTGTGTTGCGTTGGGCCGCGCGAGCCCTAAGCGACGCAACGATGATGGCGATCTCTTGCGGCGTGCCACACTGCCACATCGACCACCAGGTGGCGTGTGCGTACGCGCGCGCTCGACGTGTTTGCGGAAATGCCAGGCCGGCGCGCGCCGCGGCGCGGCCGGGGTAGCAACTAGCAAGCACGTACGCGTCTTATGTTACGCGCTAGCTTAGGAGCTAGGTGCATCAGGAAATTACGTACAAAACGCAGCACTGCGGCTACTCTAATACTCGATCCAGTCAAATTTCATAATTCAGGAAATTTAATTATATCGATTTCCAGGACAGGTTTTTCACAAGGACACAGGGGGCGTACGTACGTATAATCGTATATGCGATCAGAGTATATATATATACGCGCGTTTTAGCATCTGCTTAATCAGGTCAGCCATTTTCCTTCTGTTTACGACCATTTCTTTTGCTTAATAGTTAATCAGTTTCTATACGCGCGTTTTCCATTTCTTTTATTTTGCTACCACGTCGTGCGTGGACGATGCCATCATAGTGTCGTCTTGGAGCTAGTCAACCTGTTTGTGTCACCGCTATACATGTATTATACCAGTTAATTAGATTCACGATGTATTTTCTATGTGACCGAACAATTATAATAATGAAGTTTATACGCTCCCCGCAAAAAAGAAAAAAAAAGAAGTTTCACTTTCACGCGTAAAATATTTCAACACACTTCTCCAGGATGGCTTAGCTTAATTCCGAATTATCCTGAGTGATCATCGGAAATAAGAGAGAACTATTTCTTGCAAGATACTACAATCACTGGTTCTAGCAAATTACCAAGAAACAACATAACGCTTTCCTTGCCTCAACAATCGCGTATCGCTACATACATACATATACACATATATGACAAATGTTTCTGTTCATGTGTAAATAGTTGTTCCGGCAATTTAACCTGTTTGAAATCAAGTCTCGAGAATTTGATTAGGATCAACAAATTAAGCCAGAAATTAAGTTTGTTTTGATCAATGGAGACCCTTAGCCTGATAAGCGGCGTGACCACCATCGTCAAGCTGGCGAACGACATCGACGGCGCGGTCAAGGCGGCGAGCCGGAGCAAGAAGAGCTGCGAGACGCTCGCCGAGCGCGTGGCCGACATCGGCGACCTCCTCAAGGGGGTAGACACCTCCTCGCCGTCGACGGCGGCGGTGGCCACGAGGAGGCTGGTGGGCAGGCTGGAGAGGGCGCTCCGCCGCGCGCTGCTGCTCGTCACCTCCTGCCAGTCCACCAGCCGCATCTACAGCCTCGTCGCCGGCGGCTGGCAAGCCGAGCAGTTCGACAAGGTGAACGCCGAGATCGACCGGTGGCTCCTCGACCTCAGCCTCTCCAGCCTCGCCCTCGTCTCCAGCATTGATCACAAGCTCAAAGCCGACGCCGCCGCCGCCGCCGCCACCGCCGGTGAACCAAACACCGAGGTCGCGCCGCCCACGCCGCCGATGCAGTGCCGTCACGGTCATGACAAGAGGGCGGCCGGTGGCGCGGCCGAGAAGAATGGCGAGCTTATCTGCTACGGCGGCGAACAAGACGGCAAGACTGAGACGGACGCCGGCGAGGTCACCACCACCACCACCACCATCGGTGTGCCGGCGGCCACGGCGGCATACATGCACTACGAGCTGTCGCCGCCGCCGCCGCCGCCGTGTTACGGATATCACTTGCATTATTGCCACTGCACCCATGGCCATTGTCACTGCGCCGGCGGCCGCCACTACTCGCCGTCGTACTACTCCGACGACAGCGGTGACGTCAGGCTCCGGCATATGTTCAGCGATGAAAATCCCAACGCTTGCTCCATCATGTGACTGTGAGCTCTCAAACGTGATAGGCCAATTAGTCAGAAAATTGCAGCTGTGTGGGTCATTTTGAGTCCCAATATAGTTGTTTTTTTTTCTTTTGAAACGAATTTATGTAGTTGTAACTGAGGATATGTTTATTGATTTGTAAGGTTGGTGCTGTCATTAATTAATTGTTCTGCATGCGGAATAATTTTATTAGTGCCTACTCCCTCCGGTTCCATTTTAATTGACGTTTTGGATAACGACACGGTCTACAAAATACATCTTTAATCTTACTTTTCTATTATAATATATATAATAAATAAATACATGTTTACTTTTATTATAGTACTTTAAAAGACAAATCTATATATGTTGTTCTAGTTCCTTTAAACTAAATATTTTTAAAGTTATTAATGGTCAAAGTTATAAAAGTTTGACATCAAACTTGTCCAAAACATCAATTAATATAGAACCGGAGGGAGTAGTTGGTTTTATGTTACTACGGGTAGTACTTTGGTGGCGATCAAATGCCAATTAAGTGATCAAGATTGCAATTTCATTTACCACACTTTCACATTAGAAAGTTATATTTCAGATCCACCACGACTATGAAACTGAGCAGGATCCACCAGAAAACTCTTACTGCTCAAAATTTACTACGAAGACACTGGCCGTGCAATTAGATCTGTTTATTATGCACAAGTGCCTTTGAAGACACTAATCATCTATTTAGCGAATGCCCTTTCCTCAAGAAAGTTTGGTCTCTAGTTAGTTCCTGTCAACATTTACCTACAAACAATGGTGGCCCTTCCGTCGGAACCTCAGATTGGTGGGCTCAAATTGATTGTGTGGGATCGAAGGAGCAAAAGAAGAAAATGAGAGGAGCTCTACTTACCACTTGGTGAAACGTTTGGTTAGAAAGAAACAGAAGAGTATTCAACAATATTTTAATCTCAGAGAGAGCAGTGGCATATATCATAAAGCAAGATCTTGATCTCCGTAGTTCGGCTTTTAGGCCCCCATAAGTATTTTGTTCGTGCTGTGTATTGTTGTATCGTTTTCAATTCCTATTTTCTGGACTGAACCATTTTGTATTGTTTTCTCCTTCTAATTAAATTCCGGCAGATCTCCTGCCGTCATTCTCCTCAAAAAAAAATAAAACCGAGCAGGACAGCACATGGTCTTATAAATCATAAGCCACAATCACAAACACTAGAATGGAAACCACAAGATTGCATAAGTATCTAACGACCCCTCATTCTGATGAACACCCCTCCCCCATGAGATATGGTAAGAATATTATTGGCTCAGATATAACCATACTTATGTTACACATCAAGTTAAATGTGCATATGTTCTATGTTAGGTTTACTTATTATAAGTTTGAACAAATACTGCACCATGAGTTCTGTATCTTCTCGTTTGCTGAAATACTTACGTGGGTGAAGTAAAGGAGAGCAGACTCACGAAGTACTTGGATGATCAAAGAAGTTCTGCACGTTTTAAATTCGATTTCAAGTCTCATGATAGTATCAACTACAAACGAACCTAGCTATTGATCTAGATGAAATCTTAGAACCCATGGCATGTCATAGTAGTACCCCTATGCACAGTTAATTCGTGTAGTTTCATAATCGTAGAGACTAGCTCCGGGACTGGAGGCCGGGGCAGCTGCTTGATTAATCAGATAACAACCTGGCACCAGCCATTTATTTAATTTCCTTCTGTTTGCGACGTTTTCTTTAATTTGCTGCTTAATCAGTCTCTAACTCTCTACGATCTATGCGCGTGCTTTTCTCTTTTTCTACCACGTCGCGTTGACGATGCCATCAGTCTGTCTTGGAGCTAGTCAACCTCTCTCGTCTCACCGCTATACTATACATGTCTTGCAGTTAATTAGAATTTACGATGTATTATCTATATGACCAAACAATTAATAAAGCACGCAGTTTATATAAATGCGTAAAATTTCAACACATGTTGTAGACTTGTAGATGACTTAATTCTGAACATTTGTGCAAATAACTCTTTGTTGCAAAATACTACAGTACTCTATATATATGCCAATAGCCCAATGTGAATCTTGTTCATGTACTGTACACATCAACTGTACGTGTTTCTTCAAATTAACATGTTGGAATTCTCAAATCTCAAGTATCAGAAATTAAGTTAGGATATCAGCAAATTAAGCAAATCAATCAATGGAGGCCCTGAGCTTGGTAAGCAACGTGACCAGCATCGTCAGCATCGCGGCCGACATCGCCGGCGCGGCGAAGACGGTGAGGCAGAACAAGAAGAGATGCCAGAGGCTCGCCGAGCGCGTCGGCGACATCGGCGAGCTCACCAAGGACCTCGCCGTCGACGGCGGTGGCTCATCCTCCTCCTCATCCTCGCCGTCGCCGGCGGCGGCGGCGACGAGGAGGCTGGTGGTGAAGCTGGAGGAGGCGCTCGGCAGCGCTCTACTGCTCGTCCGCTCCTGCCAGGCCAGCAGCCGCCGCACCTACTACAGCCTCGTCGCCGGCGGCTGGCAGTACGCCGAGCAGTTCGACGAGGTGAACGCCGAGATCGACCGCTGCCTCCGCGACCTCACCGTCGCCATCGTCTCCCGCATTGACCGCAAGCTCAACGCCGCCGCCGACACGAACACCGACATCGTCGACGTCGACGTCGACGTCGTCCCCGACGACGCGAACATCGGGACTCGTGACGGCGGCGCAGATCAGGTTGACGACAAGGACAACAATGGCGAGCTTATTGTCTACCACGGCGAGCAAGATGGCAAGTCCAACTCAGGCGATGACGTCGTCGGCGTGCACCACCAGCTCTCGCCGCCGCCGCCACCGCCGCCGCCGTATTATGGCTACTACTTGTATTATTGGCAGTGTACCGACGGCCTCGCCGGCGGTTACCACCAGCAGCGGGGCGGCCATTATTGTCACTGCGCCGCCGGCGACGGCCACGGCCACTACTACTCGCCGTCGTCGTGCCCGTGGTACTCGGACAGAGTTGACAGTATTCGTCAAATGTTCAGCGACGATAACCCCAACTCTTGCTCCATCGCGTGACCGTGAGCTCTCAAATGTATACGTTCTTGTTTCTACATGCATACTGAATCGAGAAATGCTATAATAAATTGTTCTCTCTTTTTTTTCCAAGGAGATATGCTACAAATTAAATTAAGTAATGTTTTTTTTCGGGGAAAATTAAGTAATGTTAATTAGTGCCTGTTTGATGTTTCTGTTGCTATTGGTAGCGACTGCGGCAGCAAGCTGGAGGATGGATTCTAATCTCTCGGGTGGACGTCCACCCGTTTATTGCATGTTAACTAAATGATTATGAAAAAATTTCAAAACAAATTACAAGATAGATTAATATGTAATATATCACTTCATAAACATGCAAGTTCAAATTCAACTTCTATAAGTTGTAACAAAAATAACAAATTAAACTCTAACTAGTATACGTATATTCACAGTCAAATTTGTTATTTTTGTTATAACTTGTAGAAGTCGAATTTGAACTTGCATGCTTGTGAGGTGATATATTACATATTAATCTACCATGCCATTTTTTTTGAAAATTTTTCATAGCCATTTAGATGACATGCAAGAAATGGGTGGACGTCCACTCGAGTTATTAAAACAGTTTCCCCAGCAAGGAGGAAGCAGTCAAGCAGCAGCCAGTGGGCAATGGCGAAACAAATATGCAGCCTTGTTTATGGCTTGGAGCTAGTTGCTATCTAATAGTTATATGAACACTTGAACCTTCTTTTCTATCTCAAAAAATATTTTGGTTCATTATCTAGCTATAATGGAGCCATGGAGACTGCACCATAAATTTTAAAAAAACAAGTTAAAAAATTAAACAGAAAAAATGTATTACGCTTATTCATATACATAGACTTTATACTAATGTGTAGACTTGATATCGTAACTTCGCACGTATAAACTTTATGCATAGAAATATTCTAGATAAAAAAATATTTTAATCCGAATTCGAATTTGAATCGGGTATATAAACTTTGGGTCTACAAACTTTAACTGTAAAAACTTCAGGTGTATAATTTTAGATGTGTAAACTTGAGGTGTACAAATTTTAGGTGTATAAACTTACTAAAACAGGAAAGTAATGCAGTGACTAAAAAGGAAACCACGTGGGGAAGGGGACCGATCGCACGCGGCGATCAATCGCTGTTAGGATTTTCGGCCATGGAGGCTATATATAGGCCCCAACAAAAGTTGGATGAAAATTTGGATATTTGTGACACGCTTTTCAAACTGTTAAACAGTGTGTTTTGTGTGAAAGATTTCTATATGGAAGTTGCTCTAAAATATCAGATAAATATATTTTTCAAGTTTGTAATAATTAAAACTCAATTAATCATACGCTAATACCACCTTGTTTTACGTAAAGCACTTAATCTTCATCTTCATCTACATGAGTTTCAAACATCACCATAGTGTGTACCTGCATGGGTTGTGATGGACTTGGGCCATTTGGTCTTGTGGCTTGTCCAACCCCCCCTCACCCCTCCCCGACCACGTGGACGACGGATCTAGTGACTGGCGGTTGAGGGATGGAGACCGAAGCTACCAACGCATCGGGATGGATGAGGCTGTGCCTACAGTTCAGATCCACGTCCCCAGACCTTGTGGAGGCCAGATCCGACAGCTGGTGGTCGGAGGAACGTCTGGTTGGGCCGGAGGGGAAGGAGGGCTCGTGGGAGCTGGCGCCCGTTGATTGGAGGCACATCTGGTAGGGGTAGAGGGGGGGGGATCCGAGGAAGACAACACCCAGTGGTTGAAGGCGGCACCAGATGCTCGTCGGTCAGAGGGGGAGGCGGCACCGGACAGCTGTTACCGCAGTCGATCGGAGGGGGAGGCGCATCTGGGTGGAAGAAGAAGGGTGAGAGAGAGAGAGAGAGAGAGAGAGAGGAGTATGAGGGGATGGAGAAAGAAGAAGAGGACAAAGATGGGCTCGGGAGCTGGGAGGAGAGCGATTTTTTTAGGTCATCTTTGATGGGCACACAAATTTTACACACGTCACGAGATACCTCATCTATGACGGGCCTTGGCCGATGGCCTCACTGTTACAGTCTCCTAATGATCTTGTTAAAGATGAGATCATCCGTGACGAGCATTACAGTCCTTCACTGGTGAGCTGGACCGATCTGACCTAGTGAATGGGGATAATTGAATGGGTCATCCTTAGTCATTTCATTAAGTGCTGCAGAAGTTCATATACTTGGACCTTAAAATTCCCAAGGAAACCATTTGTTACCTTTGAACAGAAAGCGACAGCGTCCATATAATCATTTGTTACATTTGATATAGTCTCATGAAATAAATTCATCTTTGATTAGTGTGGCTAGTTTGTTACCAATAGTCCAAATCAAAAGTACAAAATTGCGAAATCCATCCAGGAGAGCGAGGTCATAAACAGTGGTCAAAACTCACTTCTTGATTGACTTTAGTTAAGGAGAAGACCCAAATTACTCCATCTTCTTCCCCACCTCCGGCCAACCACGCTGCCGGCGAGCCGTGCGTGCGCGCCTGACACCGATGGCTAGCGAGGCGGTGTCCATGGCCGCGAACATCGCGCAGCTCACCGGCGTGGACGCGCTGGGGCTGATCACGATGATCGTGGAGGCGGCGAAGGCGGCTCGCCGGAACAAGCGGACGTGCCTGGAGCTGGCCCGGCTGGTGGAGCAGGTCGGCGACCTCCTCCGCGCCCTGCAGGAGCAGCCCGGGGTGACGGTGATGGAGCGGCCGGAGACGAGCGCGCCGCTGAGGGAGCTGCAGGAGACGCTCCGGCGAGCGCACGAGCTCGTCGAGTCCTGCCGGCGGCGAGGCAGCTACCCTCGCCGGCTCTTCGCCGGGAAGGAGCAGGGCGAGAGCCTCCGCGAGGTGCGGAGCAAGATCAGCATCTACCTCCAGCTCTTCCCGATCATCTGCCACATCGACGGCACACGCCTCCTCGTCCGCGTCATCGCCGACGGCGCCGCCGCCGCCGCCCGCTCGCCACGCCCCGAGGTATATATACTTTATACATGCATGCGTGTATAAAATTGTGTATATATAGTACATGTATAGATTGAGAATACGTGTACAAGATTACAAATATTTGGGTTAAATTTGTGAATTCAAAAAGGATGAAGAAGATGAAGTGCTCATGTCGCTCACCAATCGCCCAAATCCTCAAGCTAGGTCTCTCTCTCTGTCTTTTGTGTGTGTTAGTATGTTATGTGATGGAAGTATGAAATCACAAGTGTTTAGTGTTTTCTCTCACTGAATTCAGGGTTGAGAAATTCAGTTATTCTCAGCTTGTGCATGCTACAAATGACTTTTCACTTGACAGTCAACTGGAACAAGGCACCTTGGCCACTTTATACAAGGTAAAGATAAAAACAAAAAATAGGGAGAATTTGAACCATGCCACGCAAATTTTGTTTCATATTATAATAAGGTTTGATTTTTGTTTTAAGTCAAATTTATTTATGATCGACAAGTTTATAGAAAAAAACATAGTAATATTTCTAACACGAAATAAACATACTATAAAATACAAGGTAGATTTAATAAAATTAATTTGCTGTTATAGACGGTGCATTAATTGACATTCTGCCTCAAATCTGTGCTTCATCAACTGTAGGCTATCTTCTGAAGATTTTCTAGCCGAGAGAATCATTTATTAACTTGTACATGTATGTATACACATTTTCAGGGTAAACTTCATGGGAATGATGTTACTATCAAGAGACTTTCAGTTCTAACTTCTGGGCAGAGGTTACCAGAATGTATGAGTGAGAATGAGCTATTCAAAAACGAAATCAAGATTCTTCCAGAACTTCAGCACAAAAATGTAGCCAAACTTGTGGGATTTTGCACCGAACGACGCGAAAGGACTACTGTCTACGAATGCATGCAGAACGGGAGCTTGGAAAACGTCATATTTGGCATGTCTTTTCACTAAATTTCAGTTAATTTCAAGTTCATTTGTGGACAGATTTTGTTGATGAACTGATTGTTGCCATCCTGCAAACATTTGCAGGAGCAGCGACAGCAAGGTCGATACTTGATTGGCCGACACGGTTCAGAATAATTGAAGGGATAGCACAGGGTTTAGCTTATTTACACAATTATTCAAGGGTACGTATTATTCATAGAGATCTGAAGCCAAGCAACATTCTTTTGGATTCAGATATGAACCCAAAAATATCCAATTTTGAGTTGGCTGAAATGCTAAGTTCAGGCACTGACGAACAGAAAACAGATAACGTGGTAGGCTCAATGTAAGATGAACTAGTGTTAATTTTATTGCATTTCAAATATTTCATTGCATTCAACTTCACTTCACTCATTTTATATTTCTAACGGTTTTTAAATTGCTTTTTCTTTCCTGACCTAGTGGATTCAGTGCTCCAGAGTATATGCATAAAGGTATTTTCTCAGTCAAAACCGATGTGTATAGCTTCGGTGTGATGGTTCTGGAGATCATAAGCGGAAAAAGATGGACTCAACCAAATCACAGACGGTTCCACAAAGATTTATTAACATGGGTATGTTGAAACCATCCACACACACGTTGCTTGTATTTGACTATGATCCATCTAAAAAAACAAAATTTATGTTTTGCATTTGAGAAAAAACCGAAGTATTCTGTCACTAGAAAATCAGTCAATGTGTGCACCTAGTAAACATGTTATAAAATCAGTCAATGTGTGCACCTAGTAAACATATTTGCCAGTCTTTTCTAGCTATGAAACACATTAATCATGCCAAATAGATGGACATCTACGGATTTTCTTTTCTATAAAGAAAGCTTTTATTGATCTTAGACTATTAAATCAAGTTGATAGAATATTCACAGCCTCTGCACATTTAAACTAGGATGCACACAATCGAAACATACACACGCCCAAAAAAAATTTATAACATGCAAAAGAAAATGGAAAAAATCTAGGAAGCACCAATCTTCAGACTATACCACCACCCGCTCTAAGCACTGACACGCCATAGCAACCAAATCCTATGAATCAGACTTGTACGGATGTACATATGTAGAAAATTATGGACTTGTTCAGATTGATGTTATTTCAAACCATACTATTTTTTTTAGGGTTATCAAATATGTGCATCCATTTAGTTTCTTGTCAAATTTTGGTAAATACATAAGAAATCCTGTTAAAATTTGGTAAGGTTTATTTTTGCTACAATCTGAACACAGCCCCTATACTTTATCATGCATTTAGATGCAGTAAGTAAAAGCCTGAATTTTTCAGATGCAGAAAGTCTGAACTTCCATGTATGTATCCATGTCCTTGCGTGCAGGCATGGGTGAGATCGTCGTGCTGCGGCGCGCGCGTGGCGCGGAGGCTGAAGGAGCTGGTCGACCCGCCGCTGCACGCCGCGTCGTTCCGCGGCGTGGCGCTGCCGCGCTGCCTCTCGCTCCCGGCGAGGCGGCGCGCGCTGTCGCAGCAGCGGGAGATGCGGCGGTGCGTCCGGGCGGCGCTGCTCTGCATCCAGGAGAGCCCCAAGCGGCGACCCGACATGCCGGAGGTCGTCCACATGCTGCGCCCCAGGGGGAAGGCCACGCCGCCGCTGCCCGGCCGGTCTCGATTCACCGCGGCGAGGGCGAGCTCGCTCCACGGCGGCGAGAAGAGCAGCTGATTGATGGATTGTTCATCATTGGAAGAGAGCAATTTGTAGTGTTCATGAACTGAAAACAGTTCAGAGTTTTTCAGACGAACAAGCACTGAACTGGAATAGCTGAAGAGGTTCAGGAATGATCAAATCCTGATATATGAAACATTTTAGTGGGTTTTCACTCATTTTCACTGGTGTAAACTAATGCCGTCAGGTGAAATGCTGATACGAAATGAAATCCTTTTGTAGTTGCAGTAATGAATTCCTTTTTACCATGTAAAGATTTGCACATTGCAAACGTTTCAAGTACAACAAGAGACTTAAAATCCTGATCTGCAACAAGAGATTTATTTGTAAGGATTGTGCATCTTTTGTATTAAGATTTTAGAAGGTTCAACAACAGAAATCAGCCAACAACTCCGGAAGGAAAAGAAACAAAGGCTAAACAACTAATAGGAGGGGCACCGTGTCGACCTACTTCTCACCACAGAATGGCGTCGTCGGTTGGCACCTTTGCAATGCAGGAGACAGGGTTGATTGGCTGGCTGTCTCTGAAAACAAAAATGCAGGTTCAAGTGTCCAATTTAGAACCAGACAATTTAGTATCATCCAGCAAAAACAAAAATATTTACAGATCATTGATTGGCTGACACGCTTCTGAATAATTGAAGAGATATAACTGTTATGAAAATAGATGCACAACGGAGACACGAATTTTACGTGGAAAACCCTTGCGGGAAAAAACCACGGGCGCCGACCGGCAATGATCACTGTATAGTAGATGATTACAAACGTAGGAGAATAACAATGGGAACGTCACCCCTTCCCGTACGGCTTACAAGAGTATATATAGGGGAAATAGAAAGACACCTAATAGGAAACCTAATAGGAACTCCTACTAGGAAACTAATCCTACTAGGAAACTAATCCGAATATATTGTGGGCCCAAAATTCGGATCACATATTTAACAATCTCCACCTTGAGACGAATTTCCTCTTGTAGCATAAAAACATCAATCACCAAAAAATACCTCATGTAGGTAAAATCACCGCGCGCCAAATAGTCTCTAGGACTATACTGTCACACCCACCAAGCTTGAGCAAAGCTCAAACTTAGTAGCAGGAACTGGCTTTGTCATCATATCAGCTGGGTTATCATGAGTACTTATCTTGCATACCTTGACATCACCTTCAGCAATCACACCTCGAATAAAGTGATATCTCACATCAATGTGCTTTGTTCTCTCATGGAACATTTGATCCTTTGTAAGGCATATTGCACTTTGACTATCACAAAATATATTAATGCAAGACGTAACTCCACAAAGCTCAGTGTACAAACCTCTAAGCCAAATAGCTTCTTTACAAGCTTCAGAAATAGCCATATACTCTGCTTCAGTAGTAGATAAAGCAACAGTTGCTTGCAAACTTGCCTTCCAACTAACAGCACATTCTCCAATAGTGAAAACATAACCTGTGAGCGATCTTCTCCTATCCAAATCTCCAGCAAAATCTGAATCCACATAACCAACAAGTCCATCTCTAGATCTCCCAAACTGCAAACAAGCACTAGATGTACCATATAGGTATCTGAAAATCCATTGAACAGCTTTCCAATGCTCTTTGCCAGGATTAGCCATGTATCTACTGACAACACTTAATGCATGTGATAAGTCAGGACGAGAACATACCATGGCATACATAAGTGAACCAACTGCACTTGAATATGGAACTCTAGACATGTACTCAATATCATAATCTGACTGTGGACATAAATCTGAAGATAATCTGAAATGTGCAGCTAAAGGAGTACTCACTGGTTTTGCATCATGCATATTGAAACGACGAAGAACTTTTTCAATATAACCTTTCTGACTAAAATATAACTTGCCAAAACGTCTTTCTCTAGTAATTTCCATACCGAGAATTTTCTTCGCTGCACCCAAATCCTTCATCTCAAATTCACTACTCAATTGTGCCTTCAACTTTGCTATCTCTGATTTGTCTTTTGCAGCAATCAACATATCATCGACATAAAGAAGCAAATATATAGCTGAACCATCAACAACTTTAAGATAAACACAGCTATCATAATTGGATCTTCTAAACTTCTGAGAAAACATGAAAGAGTCAAATCTCTTATACCACTGTCTAGGTGACTGCTTCAACCCATAAAGAGATTTCTTCAACCTACAGACTAGGTTCTCTTTTCCAGGAACAACAAAACCTTCAGGTTGCTCCATATAAATGTCCTCTTCTAACTCCCCATGTAAAAATGCAGTCTTAACATCTATTTGCTCTAGTTCATAATCATGCATTGCAACAATACTAAGTAAAGTGCGAATTGAACTATGCTTCACAACAGGGGAAAAGACATCATTGAAATCAATACCTGGAATCTGGCTATAACCTTTAGCAACTAGCATTGCTTTGTATCTTGCCTCATCACTTGGAGACATACCTTCCTTTCTTTTGAAGATCCACTTGCAACGGATAGGTTTCTTCTCCTTTGGCAACTTCACCAATTCCCAAGTATGATTCTTTTCAAGTGATTCCATTTCATCATGCATAGCAGTTATCCATCTATTGCAATCACCAGAAACAATAGCCTCAGAATATGTAGAATGTTCGGCATTACTTTCAATTTCTTCTGCCACACTCAAAGCATAAGCAACTATGTTCGCTTCTTCAATATATCTTCGAGGAGGTTTAATATTTCTTTTGGGCCTATCTTTTGCAATAGAATGTTTTGGAGACTGCTGAACAATAGAAGAATTTGAATCTTCAATAACAGGTTCATCTTGGTTAATAGCAACATCTTCTTTTTCTGGTGCATGCCTTGAACTGATCAAGTGCTCCACCTGCACACTTGCTTTCTCCTGACTCTCAACAGGAACATTAGTAGAAGGTTTGTCATGTAACATAACTGATTCATGGAAGACAACGTTTCTACTAATCACAACCTTTTTAGTTTTAGGACACCATAACTTATAGCCTTTTACACCAGACGGATAACCAAGAAAAATGCACTTAATAGCTCTAGGCTCCAATTTACCATTATCAACATGAGCATAAGCAGTACAACCAAATACTCTTAAGTCTGAATAATTTGCTGGGGAACCAGACCATACCTCAATTGGAGTCTTCTTATCAATGGCATAGCTAGGTGATCGATTTATAAGATAACAAGCAGTGGAAACGGCTTCCGCCCAAAACTGTTTAGGCAAACCTGCATTAGACAACATACAACGGGCCTTTGATATAATTGTCCTGTTCATACGCTCAGCTACGCCGTTTTGTTGAGGTGTGTGAGGAACGGTGTAGTGACGCACAATGCCTTCAGACTTGCAATATGATTTAAATACCTTAGAACAGAACTCCATCCCATTGTCAGTACGAAGGATTTTCACCTTCCTTTCAGTTTGTCTTTCAACCATAGTTTTCCACTCTTTAAACACATTAAAAGCTTGATATTTGTGCTTCAAGAAATAAGGCCAAACTTTTCGCGAATAATCATCAACGATGGTCATCATGTAACGAGCACCTCCAAAAGATGTCTTACGAGCAGGCCCCCATAAATCAGAATGCAC
Organism: Oryza glumipatula; assembly: GCA_000576495.2. NCBI lineage: Eukaryota > Viridiplantae > Streptophyta > Magnoliopsida > Poales > Poaceae > Oryza > Oryza glumipatula. The sequence continues at coordinate 29,387,959 of CM002514.2, forward strand.
ATAATCAAGAATACCTTCAGTAGTATGTGTAGATGTGTTGAACTTCACTCTCTTATGCTTGCCAAAGATGCAATGCTCACAAAATTTGAGCTTCCCGATGCTTTGTCCATCTAGCAATCCTCGCTTGCTCAATTCTGCCAAACCAATTTCACTCATATGCCCAAGACGCATATGCCAAAGATTAGTAGCATCGGAATTAGATAATGAATCAAAAACTGCTGCAACATTACCTAATATAGTTGTACCTCGCAGATGGTACAGGTTGGCAGATTTAATATCAGCTTTCATCACAACAAGAGAGCCTTTAGTTACCTTCAAAATTCCGTCTCCACCGGAATATTTGTACCCTTTGCGATCAAGAGTACATAAAGAGATGAGACTTCTCTTTAAATTTGGAATATGCCGCACATCTGACAATGTTCTGATATAGCCATCAAACATCTTGATCTGAACTGTTCCAATACCTGCAACCTCGCATGGTGTATCATCACCCATCAAAACAGTACCACCTTGCACAGCTTCATAGGTGGCAAACCAATCCCTATTCGGGCACATGTGATAGGTGCATGCAGTATCAAGAATCCACTGGTCACTAGTTTGTGCACAACCAACATAAGCAACAAGCAATTCTGCATCAGACTTCTCATCAGTAACAATTGCGGCTTTACCTTCCTCTTCTTTCTTACCTTTTGGTACATATTTTCCGGTTCTCTTGTCTTTATCCCGTAGCTTCCAACACTCAGAGATATCATGTCCATCTCTCTTGCAGTATTTGCATGACTTATACCTGCCTCTGGACTTTGATCTCCCACGGTAGCTACTTGAGCTTTTATCTCTTGATTGGTTCTTTGTGTTCTTCTCCTGTTGCCTACCCCGAACAACCAAACCTTCTGCTTGTGAATTTGAACCTTCAGAGGGTACCATCTTCTTCATCTTTTCTTTGGCATGCAAAGCATCATAAACTTCTTTCAAAGTTAGAGTATCACGGCTATAAAGTATAGTATCCCTGAAGTTTGCATATGAGCTAGGCAATGAACACAATAGAATAAGGCCTAAATCCTCTTCATCATACTTTACCTCCATAGACTCAAGGTCAGCAACAATTTCCTTGAAAGCGGAGAGATGGTCCATCACAGACTCATCATCTTGTAACTTGTGCAAAAATAACTTTTGCTTCAGGTGCATCTTACTGGTCAGATCCTTAGTCATGCATATCTGTTCCAGCTTCAACCACAGCCCAGCAGCTGTCTCCTCCTTAAGCACCTCCTGCAAAATATTGTTAGATAGATGAAGATGAATATATGACATAGCCTTACGATCCCTTTTCTTCTCATCGTTGGACCAATCCTGAGTCCTCTTGTCAAATCCAGAAAGCGCATCATCGAGGTCTTGCTGTGCAAGAACTGCTCGCATCTTCACTTGCCAAAGTGAAAATCTTGTGTCTCGGTCCAGGAGCGGTAGATCATACTTCAAACTCGCCATGGGAATTAATCCTGAAATTGCTAGTGAGAAATTAATGTAAACCTAGCAAAATCGCGAAACCTGGTACACTTCTCGTGTGCACGTAGTGTAGATCTGGAGTCTTCCTGGTACACAAGCTTAGGTGCGTATAGCAAATTCGCCTTTGGGAAAAATCAGCCTATACTGGACAGACCTCTCGGCTGATACTCCTATACTTTTCCTCGGTGCGCGTGCGCTGCAGTAGTACTCCTCTGCTTCCGCTTTTCTCCTGCTTCGCTGGCCGGCTGCTGCTGCTTCGATAGCTTGCGCGGCTTTTCTCCTCTGCGCGAGGACAGGAAACACCGAGTCGGACTGGGAATCGACGAGACGATGGGAGCCGCCGCCGCCGCCGATAAGATCGATTTCTTCGATCGGGAAACAATCGCCGGTGGCCGGGAACAGTAGATCGATCTCCAATGCTCTGATACCACTTGTTATGAAAATAGATGCACAACGGAGACACGAATTTTACGTGGAAAACCCTTGCGGGAAAAAACCACGGGCGCCGACCGGCAATGATCACTGTATAGTAGATGATTACAAACGTAGGAGAATAACAATGGGAACGTCACCCCTTCCCGTACGGCTTACAAGAGTATATATAGGGGAAATAGAAAAACACCTAATAGGAAACCTAATAGGAACTCCTACTAGGAAACTAATCCTACTAGGAAACTAATCCGAATATATTGTGGGCCCAAAATTCGGATCACATATTTAACAATAACAGGGTGTAGCTTATTTATACACTTATTCCAGGGTACGAATTATTGATAGGGATCTGAAGCTGAGCAACATTCTTTTTAGGATTCCAATATGAATCCAATGATATCCAATTTTTAGTTTGGCTGAAATGCTAGGTTCAGGATCAGACAAACAGAAAACAGACAATGTGGTAGGCCCAATGTTAATAGGATCGATGGACATCTACCTAGGTTAAAAAAACTTTTTAAACGTACTTTCTCATGCAGGCAGATGCAGTTATATATCCATGAGAAAAATCTGAACTTTCAGTTGCAGACAAGCAGTGACTGAAATCGTGTGCTGGTACGGCCCATCTTTACTGGGCCAGAATACTAGTCGGTCTGGAACAGTTTCTATTTGGAATAAGTTCACTGGTCCCTCTATTTGTAGCCCAGTCTGATTTTCATCCCTTGGCCACAAAACCAGCTACGACCCGTCCCCCAACTTACGAAAACCGGACAAACAGGTCCCTTGGCAGTTTTGAAGGCGGTTTTGGCTGACGTGGCGCCTACGTGGCTTGTTTGACTAGGTCTCCGTCCCACGTGGCATTGACGTGACGCTTACGTGGCAATTCAACCCGAAAAATAAATAAACCTTGTGGGACCCACCTGTCAGTTTCACACTGAAATTATAAAAAAAGGTGGGGCCCCACATGTCAGTTTCACACCGTCTTTAGGGACATCTGGTGGGCCCCACGCTGGCCTTCACGGACAGGCAGCTCCTCGTCGTCCAGGACATCGCCGCGGTGCTCTTCCCGGCCACCGAGCGCGTCCTCGGCAGGGCCGACGACCTCGTCCTCCTCGTCGAGTCTCTGCCCGCCAAGCTCACGGCGCGATCGACGGCCTCGAGGCCTTCGTCGCCGGCGCCGTGGGGCACCCGCTGGGGCACGGCGGTGGTGGCGGCCGAGCACGGGGGAGCTCCCCATCCCATCCACTGTCTTCCGCTTCGCCTAGCTCGCCCTCCGCTGCTCTGCCCGCGGCCGCGCTCGCCCGCCGCTGCTTTGCCCACTGCTGCGCTCGCCCGCCGCCGCCGGCCGCTCCTCCGCTGCGCTCGCATATTGTGTGTTAGTGGCTGGTTGCAGGAAGCAGGTAAATTAGCTAGCTAATTAACAACGCTAATGTGCTAAGCAAGCTAATGAATTAAATATGACTCATGCATGAGTCATGCACGTAATGGCATATATACATGTGAGTGTGCTCAGCCATATACACATGCTTGGCTAATATATACGTCTGCATGTTGTTGGCGGCAAACCAACAAGAAGCTAGCTAGAGGCTATAGCTGGTCGTCTCCATGCATGCATATATATGCTCGTACGAAGACGCATATACATGCGGCCGTCTGTACCCGGCGTATATGCGTATGAGCTACTCCTATGGGCTCGGAAGGAACTCGAGAACTTGGAGGTCGTCACGGCGGACGACGGCGGTGGTGGCAACACCGTGCATGGCGACAAGGCTCCCGACCGTCGACGGCAAAGGAGAGGCAGCAACTCCGGCGAAACGAGCCGACGTATCAGGTGGCCAAGAATGCGGCGTGGAGGATGTACAGCGGGTGGAGACGCCAGCTGCAGAGATCACGATCGACACGGAGATCGTGAAGAATAAGGACCAGGAGAGAGGAGGCAGCGAGAGGGAAGAAGAGGAGGCCTTCGCCATGGCCGGCACGGGGAGCAGGGAGGAAGCATTGCTGGTTCTCTTCGATACAGCATGGCAACAGGGGAACCTCCTTACCGGCGGGAGCGGCGGGACGGCGGGTGCGCTTGCACTAACTAGTGGCCGCGGCGGGTCAGGGAGGCAGGCGACGCCGCCGGTCCCTGGGCTGCGGCGGCGGATGGAGTCGCGTCGTCGGTGACCGCCGGCGGGCGCGGGCGGCGAAGGGCGGTGGAGGAAAAGGGGAGAGAATGACCTGTGGGGCCCACCCACCTTTTTTATAAATCTTATGTGAAACTGACATGTGGGTCCCACGAGTTTTATTTATTTTTCGAGTTGAATTGCCACGTAAGCGCCACGTCAATGCCACGTCGGACAATGACCTAGTCAAACAAACCACGTAGGCACCACATCAGCCAAAACCGCCTTCAAAACCGTTGAGGGATCTCGTTTGTCCGGTTTTCGTAAGTTGGGGGACGGGTCGTACCCGGTTTTGCGGTCAAGGGATGAAAATCGGACTGGATGAGAAATAGAGGGACCCAAAGTGAACTTATTCCTTTCTATTTTGTGTGGCCCAAGAATGGGAGTGGGCCTTACTTGAGCAGAGATTTCGGCTTATGTGCGATCCAGTTAGGAATAATTAGGCCGTAGCAGTATTGTGACTCACGTGCGGTCCATACTAATTTCGGCCGGCACGGGATTATTTCAATCACGTGCGGCCCAAGAATGGGCTTGGGCCTACATCAGCCCATTAACTGGAAGAACAATTTGTACTTGTTAGATGAACTTGCAATTCATGAGCTCAAACACAGTTAAGATAAACGGAGCACTGAAAAAAATAACTGAAGAGTATAGGAATGATCACAAAGCTCAGTTATAATTTCAGAGTCTATGATAAGGTTAAAAGATTTGGGGAGTGAACTAAAAAACATCAGAAGTGGCATCTGGCATCTCTGGACATAATAATCAAATGCTATAAGATGAACTGTATGCTGTTAAGTTTTTCTTTTCGCGAACGCGCAAAAGGATTGCACATCAATATATTAGAAGAGAGTTATAGTTACACGACGCAATCAGCCAGACCGGCTTATGCCAAGGGAAGGGAAGAAAAAGCAAAATAAAAAGCTGAGCTAAGAGAAAACTACGGCGGCTAAACACAAACTCCAAGCAGGAGGACGGGGCCGAGCCACGCTAGTAGGAATTATAACTTTAAGTGTATAGCTACAACAAAAGATCTTTATCCTGTATGGAAAACCTGTAAATTGCAAATCTACAAGAACTCTACATGTCTCTTAAATGACCATTCCCGTCTAGGTTCAATAAGAAACCAAAATCCATGGTCCAACATAGAACTAGTCAGATCCTCCATGGTCACAAAGTACCATGGAGCAAGAAAACAAAAACAACTGTGTAGATGCTCACTTTTGACAGATTCAACTCCTGCATATAAGAGCAGGTACAATAGCAGGCTATTAGCCAGCTATAAACATATTTTAATGCGATAAACGATGAGAGAGAAGAGCAGCGGGCTACAGATCTATAGCCAGCTGCAGCACGGACTCCAAAACGTAATATGTGTATGACATGTGGGACCATGTATTAATAGTATAGTAAGCAATTATTGTATGAATGGGCTATTGTATTGGCTATAGATGATTTGGAGCTAATAGTGGGCTATACTATTAAACTTGATCTAAGCATGAAGTTTCCTGGAACTCGCCTGATTCCACCCCCGATCCTAATCTTTGTTCAAACGTCAATAATGGGGACCTGTAAACAATTAGGCATAGCCACCACCTCCTAATTAAGCAATTTAGCCAAAACCAGTCACATCATGCCAGATGCTCCAAAGATATTAAAGATGATGAGTGATTGACGTTTTCTGCTCTGCCGAATCACTGCATTTTTATAAGCAGCTCATCTAGTAGCCGCTTCTTGCATTCTTGTTCTTCTCCTAGGACAGTGCCATCCAAGTATCCAACGAACGCAAGATGGCTCTGGTTGCTCAGGCCGCTACTGTCGCGCAGTTCGCCGGAGTGGACGCCTACGGGCTGATCAAGATGATCGCCGAGGCGGCGCAGACGGTGCGGCGCAACAGGGCGACGTGCCTGCAGCTCGCGCGGCGCGTCAAGATGATCGGAGACCTTCTCGAGCAGCTCCACGGCGCGCAGCTGATGCAGCAGCCGGAGACGAGGAACCCGGTGGAGCAGCTGGAGGAGACGCTCCGGCGAGCGTACCTGCTCGTCCGGTCATGCCAGGGCCGGAGCTACGTGTACCGCTGCTTCATGGGAGGCCGGCACGCCGACGAGCTCAGGGAAGTGCAGAGTGAGATCACCTTCTACCTCCAGCTCTTCCCTATCGTCAGCTATGTTGCTACACTCAACTGGGTGAGACATCTGAACAAAGCCGATCCATCCTGCAAAGAGGTACAGCAAGTTCAAAACTAGTTCTGTTTCTTTCTGAAATTTACAAGCAGAAACAAACCAATTTTTCAGTTTTGGAATCTGAGGTCAACAGAGATAATAACACAGCATAATCTGTGTACATAAATTTGCTGGATTTTGCTTTTTGCATTACTCTGAAAAAAAATGAGATGTGAAAACTCGATGCGTTTTACTGATGTAATATTGTCTGAATATTTCTGATGCTGATTATTTTTGTGGAGGAACTTATGCTTTGTCATGTGTTTGTTTGTACAGGCACCTTTGGTAAGACCATATTTTGTGCCATTTGTGATTCTCTCATGGGATGGATCGTGCTTAGCAGTTGTTCAGAAAGTACACCTTGGTATAGTGTACACATGGTTATATATCTCTTACCTTAATATCTACTCAACTATCTGCAGATCTTTCATATGTGTCTGCAGGAGTTAAATTGTTGCCTAGCTGACATTTACTTTTTGCGATAATTTCATTCAAACGATCGATCGACAGGCATCTAGCTAGTACACTAATTCTGAAAGTGCTAGCTAGTACACTATTGTGATTCTTTTTTACCAGCTAAGTACTTTTGCCTGTGGAGAATTTGGCCTAGAGTAAAAGTTCAGGTGTGCACTTGATCCGAAGTACAAACTGTAAGTCAATCATTGATGTGTCCTGGATAGGTATGTTTTGTTATCTTGTTTTAGCATGGAAGAACAGACCAGATCTGATTACTGTAACTTACCAAACTCTTGGATATTCCCTTCTATCATCCAAGTTTCTCTCAAGATCTCTAGTTTGCATCCAAAGCTTACATTTCGGTTTATCAGGATTATAAAGTTCCAGGGTCGGCGAGGCAGTTGCCGATACAGTTGAATCGGTCCATGAGCTCTACACCAGTGAGCGACAACGAGTAGGAAGATATCTAGATGCTTAAGTCATTCAGGTTCCAGAGCTAGGTTTGTGCATTTTCTCAAATAACTTTACTTAAAGGCTCTCTTATGTTCGCATTATAAAGGATAGTTTATTTGTAAATATTAAGCAATAATATAGGGGATCTTCATTTAATTGATAATAGCATAGTGCAATTGTATTTCTTTACACTTATAGTCCATGAGGAAATGAGTTATCTTACAGAAATATGAAATTGCATGTATTGCAAACTTGTCGTTTTTTAATCATTCATCACCCTCTGAACCTTCAGATTTATCAATAATCATTATGGAGGTGAAAAGCACCAGCATGACTCAAGTTCAGCTCGCTTTGACTGTTCAAGTCAAGAGTTGAAAAGGATACCCAAGAGTTCTTACCTGAATAGAGAAAATGTAAAAACCATGAGTCTAAGTGAAGAGGCTCAAATCCATCTCGCTAAATTCAGGTGGGGAAGCTCTCCGCTCCAGTGATTTCTCAAATAAAAATCTCGTTGAGCTGCTTCAGATTCAGAGTTATATGAGCAGTAGGGCTCTAGTTCTGCTCAATTTTCTGCTTCATATTCAGAGTTAAATATTACAAGATAGTTGAACCAGAATCCTACCAAATTTCTGGGTTTTGCCGGGATACAACTGATAATCTCATGGAATCATTGTCAACATTTTTTGAGCTATTTTTTAAGTGAGTTCAGAGATAATAGCAGTGATGTTTCTATGCATTTTTCTGCATCATATATGCAGTGATGTTTCTATGCATATTTCTGCATCATATATGCAGGATCGGTTGTCGTTTGATGTACCTGAGTTTTGATTTGTTGAATTCTACCACTATTCATTATATTCCTTCTTAGTGCTTTTATTGGGTATCATACACATGTTTTAACCACACAAAGTTATTTATCTAAACTTTGTATGATCATGCATTCTCAAGGAATTAATTATATGATCTCTTCATACTATTGTTTCTTTACTACCGAATATATATTAATAGTATAGGGCAAAAGAAATTATATTACATGAACAACTCCACCCTACGACCTTCCTTCCTCAATTAGATGAACGCCTACGTGAAAATGGAAATATAATTGAAAGTGTTTAAAATTGATTCTAAACACTGCCGATTTATTTTCCTCCAAACTCTCAAATTCTTAAACTTTTCACATTCAAACATACACCTCATCCCTCTACATATAAACTGAGAAAAGAAATCTTAAGTCTCAAGATCAGAATGTTTCCTCTCATCGGACTTACTTTTGTATATGCCCGAAGCTTGCCATTTTATATTGGTCTGGATCATCACGCTCTCCTATTAATCCCCATCCCATGATCCGTTTAGTCGTTTACTACATGAGGGAGAGAGGAGAGCAGCATAATAGCGTGACATAGCAGGTGGTTAATTTGATGGCATTTGGAACATGAGGAAACCCTATCGGAATAACCGGCCGGTGGAGCGAGGAGGACGAAGCTGAGATCGATCTGCGTGCAGTTTCGATTCATCAGTTCACAAGCTCTACGCCGGTGAGGGACGACGAGAGTAGGAAGATATCTCTACATGTTTGAGTCATTATGTTCAGGTTCTAGAGCAAGGTTTGTGTATTTTCTATTCATCCCCATTGTGTGTTTCCTTTACTGGGCGAGAGAGCGAAGGAAAATAGCATGACACCCGGATACTAATGCAAACCTCAATGCTAAACTTCAGGTATGGATTATTAAATTGCAGCTCTTGAATTCATGCATGTAAACTGAAGAGATGTTTCAGTTTTAATATAGGATCTGCAGCTTTTCCCTTGAGAATCACAAGGCCATGATGGCAATTCGGACTTTCGTATCTTTTTAGAAAGAAACTCTATCAGTTGAGTTGATGCTCTTATGGGATAAGATCAATACTATACGGAACTAGGCATGGCAAGATCAATACTATACGGAACTAGGCATGGCAAAGAATTCATATTCAGAAATAAACTTTTTTTTTCGAGTGCTCAATCACCACAGCGAAAAACTTGTCAAACAACACATCACAAGATCACGCAGCAGAAACCGATCCATATGTTTGTTGTCATGACTCATGACTCATGAATACATCATACAACAGAGTGTACTCAACTCCAACAAAATATTCCCTTGGTGATCAACTGATCTTTCCCAATCGCTTTTCTGGCCCCTATTCTATCTATGTACATTACCAAAAATTGATTGAATGAATGAATGATAAAACAATGAGCCAGCAACCTTTGAAGAGGACTGACATGTTTGTCTGCCTAGTATACTTCATCTCCAATAGGATCAACATAAAGGCGAAGATGGTCACAACAAGAGTAAAGCTCCCCTGGATTGCTTACTTCTTGGCGCTCACTTTACCATTGGGAGCTCTCTTTCCATCAGCCGCACTCAAACTCGACTGTTTTCCGTTCTTGATTGACGCCGATGGAGGTCCGTTTATCTTTTTTTGTAATGGTGCTGCCCTTTTCGCAGGATTCGTGCTTCTGAAGTAATTCAAACCCAGCATAGGTCAGGACAACAATGCACAAAATCTGATAATTACTAGAACAATTTCAAAAATAGCAATTGACATACCTGATGTCTGTGCTTTTTGCACCCTTGGGTTGGGCCTTCCTTGCAATTGAGGCACTCCCATTTGCAGAACCTGGAGCTTTTGGTGCACTTGTTGGACGCACCATATCTTGTTCTGACGAGCAACTGGTTGTGACCTCAAAGTCATCAGAATCCTCTGTTGCGACAGACCCAGCCCAACTCCATTGCGGCTCAGGACTGTTTCTTTGATAGAAGACTACATCTTGTGTAGCATCAGGTCCCAATTCTAGTAGGGAATTGCTGCTACCAAATTGGGAGTTGTTAACCCATTCTCCCAAGGCTGCTTCCTTCTGAGAACTAGTATCAAGCCATGAAGATGTATCATTCTCTACATCTGGCAATTCAAAGTTTCGTTTCTTCTGTCTGGGAGTGCCATTGCTTCTGGTCTTTTAAATTAAAATGCACAAAATTAGATTGATCCAACCATGTAACAGAGTTTTGCTGTATCTTTTAAGGCATATGAATACAGTATATTTTACAAATGAAAACATATAGAGTTCTAAGAAACATCCCCAGTCAAATAAGGAATAATTATTTTTCTGTCTTCCATATAATATGTTATGAATTTCATCTTGGGAAAGGAAATACCTCTAGATTTCCAACTTCTTCCATTGGGTTCCTGAATGCAGGAGGTGCGCTGCCCATCCTCATTCTATATATATCTGGGCTTGATTGTGTGCTTCGTATGCTTTCAGTTTCGCCATCTTTCTTAGCCAATGCTGCCTTGAGGCAAGCTATCTGCAATAAGAGATACATAAGCAAAATTTGCCCAAGTTAAGAAAATGAAAAGGTGGAGCTGGTATAAGAACCTGTTCTTTGAGCTCTTTGACTTCTCCCCCTTCCTTGTTTGACTTAGCTGCTCCAAGCTCAACAGTAGCAACTCGTTCTGCAAACTTCAAAGTGCTTATTGACTCACCAATAGCATCTGGTTCTGGGGCTATGTGAACAAACATTAATGTTTTTGCTTGTCCTCCTAACCATGGAAAAATAGAAAAACTTACTCCACATGCTTCCAGTTTTAACAAGGTGAAAACAAGGATGTAGAATTTTAGAGATACCAAGAGAATCCTGCAATAACTGAGTAAGTTTGCTATTTCTGTAAGGAACATGTGCATTTTTCTGAGCAAGGGATGCGATCACATCGCCTAGTGCTGCTAATGACTTGTTTATGTGTTGTGCCTCCTTCAGCCTATCACCTACAACCTCAGATTTATCAACTCTTTCACTACCAGCTAAATCCACAAGATGCATACAGCCTCTTAGAACTGTCCGGGATGTCAAATCTCTTCCCTGAACATGAACTGTTAGACAGCTGCAAAATACAATCCCCAGTCATCAGCCAGAAATAATTTGTTCAGAATTTTGTTTGGTATGAAAGATGCCATTGATTTGTTTGAAAAAGGGTAGCATTGCAGAATCATACCTATGGGAGCGGCTACTACGGTCATTCATGGCTGTTGAGCATACTGCACGGTTCTTTTGGCCAAGATTCATTAAATCAATCACATCGGATGTTGAAGTGACTGGTACTATGTTTGCATCAGGAACTGCTATACCTTTCTGCGAACTATTTTTAATGTCCACTGTTTCTTGAGGTTAAGGAGAATAAATATGTCACAGAAGAGCAATATTCACTTGTGCATCACAAAAATTTAAGAATTTATGATAACTAATGATAAATCAATATCTAATTTAGTAAGAAATAGGAAAGGATATTTCTTGTTTCCACCATTCTGAAGGAGATCTCTCACTTGTTCATTGTAGATCTCAATCATCTGCACAGAAATTTCATAACAAAATGTATCTTTCCTCTGTGCTTGAATGTTGAATAGGTCATTTAATGCTCTATAGTTGACACCAAGTCCTTCTTCCGTCAATACTTTAGGACCACTCTGCAAAATTAGCAGAATGATATTCTGATATTCCAAGACTATTGAATGTGAAAAACATCGGACAAGTTAGGCACCATTGTAAAGGTCTTCCCTGACCCGGTTTGTCCATATGCAAATATACAAACATTGTATCCATCGAGCACAGAACGGATTAAAGGTTGCATGTCTGCAAAGACCTGTTCTGCACTAATCAAAAGATTGTCCATCATTTAATTGACAACAGCCATATTCTATTTGAAAGAAATAGTGCAGTATCACAGATTGTATGTACAACCTTGCATGGCTAATGGTCCAAAAACCCTATTGAAAGTAAAAGATTTCCGAGCATCTTTTCCATGTTTTGATGGAGTCATGACAGTGATAGTTCTATCTTCAAGTCCAGCGACACTGCTTGAGGAACTTACCTTTCCAGGTAAGAAAGGTCGTACTCGACAATATACTCTAATATTCCCTGGCAAAGAAGAAACAAGATGTATTAGCATGTAGTGTTGCCCCATGAAAGATGCATGTACATTGTACAATCCTCCATTACGTATTATATCATAAGGAACAAAAAAGGGTACCTCTAAGATCTTGTATTTGGTTGTATAGCTTACGGTTTTCCTCAAGAACTTTATGATAGCCAGAAGCCGCATGAGAAAGAGTGTGCACATGCTTCCCTGATACAGAAAAGAAAGAATATGTGATGCCCTGAAAGATTTCGAGAGAATTGTGGAAAATATTATGGATATTTGGAACTCAGAATTCAGTTTACCAAGCTTATCAAGGTCTTCAGAGTACTGCAGTTTGATGTGCTCCATCCCAGACTTCATAGTTGCAAGATTACTTTTCAAGTCCTGCAGAAAATGTCAACAAACATTCAAATGTAGTATGGATGCAGAGTTAAATTCAAAAGAGAACATCTACTATTATAAATACCTTGATATGTTTCTGTTGCTGATCAAAATATTTATCTGTTTGCTTTGCCTGTATATGCTCGACCACATTTTCACCATTCACTAGTACAGCAGTGCTGACTTCTTCCTTCATACTCACAGAAGTATGGTCTTCTTCATCCATCTTCACAAGGTGAACAATTTATAACAGTGAGTTAGATACTTTTGTAAGAAAATGTTAGATATGTCTAATTGGTAATGGACTAATGGTTATTCACTGGAGCACATTGAGAACTAACAGTGACAAAAAGTACATACATTCCCTGTACTGCATGTACAAGTTGACTCCATTTCTGGTGGTGTATCTGCTCTGGATAACAACTTATCATCATTAGGATCCAAAGCATGTTTCACCTGTAAAGAATTCTCAGTTAGTGGATCTACGCATGTAGTTAGTACAGCCAAAACGAAAAGGTCACTAAAACAATGCAGAATTTGCAAGACTGCAGAATTTGCAAGACTGATGAATTGAAACATACCGATTCATTCTGGTTTGCAGTACGACGCTCAAATTCGTGAATAACTCTGCTCAACAGTGATTCTACAAGCTGCAAATCACCAGAGTCAAAAAAAAATATTTATTTCATCAATCACATCGCTCAAAAGAGTCAACTAAGCAATAGGCTTACCGACGGTATTTCTTCTGGCTTTTTATCTGAGAGCATTGTTTGGACAAGCATTCTGATGGAGTCTGGAGTAGTCTACAATAAAGAAGGTAAAGATTACTACGAAGTAAAGAAATTTACCTACAAAGAAAGAAGATCTATAGACAAAGACATACTCTTTCCACATGCTCTAGTGAAAAATCAAGACCTAAGCTTTGCTCTAGTGATACGCCATCTCTGAGTAACTCTGCTGAGTAGCTTCTCACCATCGTCTTCACAAAAGGCTCAGAGTTCTTGCGGATGAAGTGCTTTCCAGACATTGAAGGCTTTAGAATGCCACCATATTTTAATGGAGCTGATCTTCCTACTTGCTTACTTTCACTGAATGACCTCAGAGAAAGAACACAGTCTACAACTCGAACTCCTTTTCCACCCTGTAGATGAAAACATTAAGTTCACTCAGTCTATAGAAGCTAAATTACTGATTTTTTTTATAGAAGCAGCATCCTGCATCCCTTTTAAAATGTCATGTGCTACAATATAACATCAGTAGATTGTGCCAAAAGCTTTAGTGTTGAACTGTTAAGAAGGAAAAGGAATGTCACTAGAAGTCTACGACTAAATGATAATGGCAGTGTCACCTTTTCTAGATCGGATGCCTCAAATGTTGGGAGACCCAAATCTTGTAGGCCGATGAGGAAATTCCTCACATTCTCAAAGTACTGATATGCACAGAGAGCTGCACCATCTGCAGAGTCCGAGGGGGCCTCCACAACCTAAAGGGATCATACTCGGAATGTAAAATTAGCTAACATAAACAAGACTATATTGAATACCTGAAGGAGAGAAGTTTAACCTTGGGCACGCTACCAGGTTGAACCTTATTGAGTGCATTGCAAAGAACAATGCCATTCCTCAGGCCAAGCCGGAATTCCTCCTCGGAGGGCTCTTCTGCAAGGTCCTTTCCACACACTACCCCAACTACCCTTCGCAACCAGTTGGCTGCTTCGTATCTTCTTATTGCTGCATTTCTCAAACAAAATGAAGCACCGGTTCATATAACCCCAGTATGTTAAAAACTACAATAGAGTATCTGTACTATTCGAATGTCGACATAAAAATGTACTGTGAAATAGGATGATTCCAATTCTAGAAACCAGTCCAAATCAAACCCATCGGTTGCTCATCAAGAGATTGAAGTAGTAACCTACAAAATACACTAAAATCCCAGTGTTGATTGCTTCCAAACACCTAAGGAATTATTGCAGCCAGCTTTTTTTTTACCGAACATTGCAGCTAAATTTAGACACTGAATGCCTAAGGTACCGTGGTTAATAAAAGTGTCATTGATAACTATAAAAAGGATACTCTTATATAAATTTTAGCTGGATTCCTGAGGGTTTATGGGATGCTACAACTTTTCTTTCACCAGGCTGGTTCAGAACGTCAGCCCAAATTTTATTAAGATGTAGAGAACTGCAAAGTAAGCTTAATCAGGGATTTTAAGTGCCTAAGTCTGATAAAATCATAACCTAGTCCATCTTTATTGATTTACTCTTATAATTGTACCAAGTAGGGGATAATAAGAAATTTGCAAATGAAGGGGCTAAAGATGAAACACACAGTTCAACTAGCATCGATGAGACTAGAGAAAACATCAACAACATTTAGCACACGGCACTCTGACTATTTCTTTGATTACCTTTTCTTTTTGTTTCTTACCAAATTAAAAACAATTTCTCCTAAATTGCTACAGCAGTAAGTAGTAGAAGCAAAACGAAAGTACTAGTATTTGTTTGTTCACCACAGAGTTAACAGATGGAACCAACCTATATATCTGGGAATCTTGAATTATGTCAGAATGGCACAGCATACACATTCTAACCTCTGAATCAAACAGCACTAATCTATGCAATACAAAGAAAAAACACTACTGAATCGCAGAAATTTTAATCCACCGAGGACACATCCCATCGATCGATTCGAAACATCATCAGCTCATGCATTTCACAATAGCTGAAGCCACAATCCACCAAAAAAACAAAGAAAATTAACTGACATCAAATCAATTGCTAGCTAAAAAAATTTTATGTGTCAATAATAAAGGGGAGATGGGGATTTGTCCCTATCACCTTATTTCTCATTTTGATTTACTTTTATCTTACCTTTTTATTACTATTAAACTTATGGCTGTGTGTCTTATGACAGAAGCCGGAGATGTAATCCGTTTCCATTATGTAAAAAAAAATCAAGAACAACAACTCACCGGCCTCCTCAGCCTTGCGCCATTCCATGTCGATGCTCCTCCCGACCCCAACCACCTCCCCAACCCCACCTCCCCCACCATCCCCGTTCCCCCGCAGCACGTCCTCCACGACGGCCGCCGTGGCCACCACCGCCTCCTCCCCCTCCGGCGACCCCATGAAACCCGGATCACCCCCAAATCCGGCGACCCGACCACCGCTGCTCCGCCCGGAAAGATCCCGCAACACGGGGATGGGAGGATGAGCCGTGGATTGGAGGAGAGATCGGTGGTGGTGGAGGGGGGGAGCTCTTCTTGGAGCTCTTGCTCCTCCTCCTCCAAATGGCGGGGTTGATTGTTTTTTGAGGCGGGTGGTGAGGAGAGGAGTGGAAATAGGAGGATTTTGAAGGGGTGGATTGCATATATTGGTAGGAGAGATTTAGTGAGACTAAAAATGGTGGGTTTTATATGAGAGGGCTATTTTTGGGAGCATTTGGAATTTAATTCTTGGATGGGTTGTCAATGTGCTGTTTCCAGTTTCCACATGTTTTTCCCATGTTTGGAATGGTAGAAATGAATTTGTGATCTTGAAGATTTTAATCTGATTAAGTCGTCGGTTTTTTTTAGCGCAGAGTTCATGGTTTGGGTTTTACAATATAATTTTTTTTCATGGAGATGTCAGGTTTCAATTCTATAAATCAACGAAGTGACCTTTAATTTTTCTTTATTAAAATGTGAATTATACCGGTAAATTAGACTTGCGGTAGAGATATGAATTAGAGAGTTGTTTGTTTAAGGGATACATACGAGAACCACATATCTTTGTATTGATAGGATAAATAATGCGGTATTAAGAGAACGTATAAAAGGTAAAAAACCAGATACGCGATAAATGATCCTGCAAGAAAAATCAAAATATGGGGTTGGCCTAAGCTACTAGCTAGCATGGTATTGGCATTTTGACAGCTGTAAGCTATTTCTGGGTTGTCAATGATCATTGGCTGGTGCTAAGTTTAACAGTTCAGCAAGACTTAATTTCTTGTTTGGAGTGTTGCAGTTGCAGGAGAAAAAATGTGACACTTTTACTTGCAGTCTGGTTCAGTAAAATACTGTGGTCAAAATAAAGACTTGCATAGTTGCATTGGTAATTCGATATACTACATTTATAGCCTAGCTAACAAAGTAAGACAGAGGTGTATTCCACTGTATTTAAGCATAGTATACAAGGGATGAAGGGACTAATGGTAACCCAAAACATGTTTGTTTGTAATAGTTCACACTTCAAGTTCAAGAAATATGTGAGAGCATAGTTACTGGCATTTTATTTGGAGTACTAATGAACCACCTTCGAACTTAATGTCCTCTTGACTCTTGTTCAGTCTTAAGTGCAAATTAACCATCATCAAGAGATGAGGACTCGAACACTGTTATGATGCATATTATCAAGTTGTTGTAGGAGAATCTTTACTTTCATCCTAATTATTTAACCAGGAGTGACTTGTCTGACTACAAAATCATACCAAATTCATGAATTTTTATGTGCATTAATATCGTTATTCTGTGAAACGAGTTTTTGAGGTGCGTCATTGTAAATATGAAACCTGTTGAATTATATGCGAGTTCCTCAGGTGTTCTTCTCATTCTTCCTCTAATCTTGTCATCATCTTTAAAAAAATCAGCCGGCTTATGTTTAATTATCATTGTCCAAGACAAACAAATTATTATAAAAAATGAACAAAGAAAATCATGGCTGCCACGAACAGCGTGCCATTCAAATCTGTAAGAAATTGCAGGCCATGTCAACTCCTGAAGAATATACGCAATACAAGTTCATTGTAACAATTTTTTTTTAGACAATGGAAATGCAGTGTAACAACTAACAAGTGACACTTGTCCTTCACACTATTATTATACATTGGAAAAATTACAAATTTTGCATAGTATAAAAACACGCTACTTAATCACACCATGAAAACATTACATGTACTACATGTTCTATTCATCATCAGTACACTACAGTAAACTAGTACTACCTCCATATTTTAATGTATGACACCGTTGACTTTTTATCCAACGTTTGACCATTCGTCTTATTCAAAAAATTTATGCAATTGTCATTTATTTTATTGTGACTAGATTCATCATCAAATGTTATTTAAGCATGATATAAATATTTTCATATTTGCACGAAAATTTTGAATAAAACGAATGGTCAAACGTTAGTCGAAAAGTCAACGGCGTCACACATTAAAATACGGAGGGAGTAATAAAACTCCACATCAGAGACACCATTCTTGTCCTGCTTCCAGGACACATCAACCATCAGTTTCCCGCCATTTTCCCATTCAAATGCATCCTCAAAGCCATCCACCAAACAACTCTGAGGAGGCCTCACACTAGAGAACACCAAAAGCCTCCCTGCCCCCTCTACCTTCATATTCACCTCACTCCCATTTCCATCTCTGCACTCCACATCAACAATTGTGCCACAACAGTTGAGCATGTTGGCAAGCCCGATCTGCGCAAACCTCACACCGACATCGCCGACTGTCGTGATCGGCGTGAATGCGAATAGCTCAAATGAGGATGGCTGGAGGGTGAACTGGATAGGCTGTGATTGTGGTGTCATCAGGAGCAGTTCTTCAGATTGGCACCTGTAGACTGCATACTCTGCAGCATTGGCCATTTCAGAGGTGTCCTCCCTCTGAGCCCTCTTTGAAAGTAGTTTCCATGTGAGATGTTTTTATTTACCTTGTTCTAGTTCCAGTAGAGATATAAATAAACTTGTTCTGATTCTACTGACGATCATGAATAATTTGCTATCCACTACTACAAACACATCAACATAAAGTTTCTTAAGGACCTTCCAAAGACAAAATTAAATTTAATTGTTTTGAGCACTAGTGTATCTGTGTATGTAACTCTCTAGATGCAGCTCATTTTCCATTGGACTCTAGACTCATCTGCAAAGTGCAAGCCATTACACAAAAGACGCTGACGAAGCGTATTCTCAAAACGACGTACAAGAGCATCGATTAAACTAGCATTAGTGGGCCATGTCATCCACTAACTATACTTCACAACAACTTATTAAGAGAAACTCTTCAGATTAAAAGAACTTAAGAGAATGTTTCATGGATAGTTCTGTAATTAGGAGTACTGGAGTACTTTAAATCTCCTTTTCTCCTATAAAAGTAGTCCGTTTTACTCTTTTTTAAGTGGAAGACTCTCAGATCCAACATCTCAAAGGCTCTTCTTATACTGTACTTTGCTTCATGCTCTTCTTATACTGTACTTTTGAATGCTTTCTCCTAAATTTTTGTTACAGTGAGAATCAAAGGTTCCATGCAATATATTATTATCAAGACTGGAAGCTCCTAGAGTGCATGGATGGCCCTACTCAGGTTGGAAGACAAATATTTCCAACCTGAGCCGAATTATGTGATGCAATGGCTCTGCAAGATCTCAGACGCTATTTGCAGCTTAATAAATTATAGAGTTCAATATTTGATTGCAGTTGAAGCTAAATACTCAATCCACACTATACATCGAAATTTTATCCATTCTCAAAATAGGCACTGAGGCCTGTTTAGATCCATTGGCAAAATTTTTCACCCTGTCACATCGAATGTTTGGAAACATGCATGAAGTATTAAATATAAAAAAATAACTAATTATACAAATTGCGTGTAAATTGCGAGACGATTTTTTTAAGCCTAATTGCTCCATGATTTGACAATCTAGTGCTACAGTAAATATTTGCTAACGACGGATTAATTAGGCTTAATAAATTCGTATCGCAGTTTACAGATGGATTCTGTAATTTGTTTTGTTATTAATCTACGTTTAATACTTCGAATATGTATCCGTATATCCGATGTGACACGCCAAAACTTTACACCCATGGATCTAAACACCCCGTGAGTAGAATAGGAAGGTACCTCAAATTATGGACTTGATGAACCTTGACATTTCCTTGATCTCTTCAGAAACAACAGAATAAGGCATGAACACAAGAAGCAAGAAAATGCAATGTAATGAAGACTTCTCATGCAAATAGTAATGATTTCTCTCGTGCGCAATGTCTGCAGGATAAAAATGTCAAGCATCTTACAACAAGGACAGCATTTGCTTTCATTCAGGCAGTACTTCCGGTGCTAAGGCCAAATCATAAGTAAGAAAGGCTCTCAGGAAGTGACCTTCTACCAAGACCATATATGTCAGCACACAGCAGTAGGTTTGGAAGAGGTTCTCTCAAGAGGGAATCTTTATGCAGTTGTCGCAAGGGCTACAACCATGTTTGCACCTTTGCCTGTCATACTGCTCACCGAAGTGGCCAAGAAGAGTTTGCCTCCGGCATTCTGTCTGCAGGGAAATTCATTCATCAAGTCGTTGCGATGCAGCATTTTGAATCATACAATAACATTAGTTGGAAGAATTAAATCATAGAGTTACCTTCAGCTCGCAATATGTTTGCATTTTCTTTGCTTGCTCCATTGCAACCTTGAAGCTCTCACTCTTGAAGTTCCCTGAATTCCTCAGCATGCATACAATTCGACTGAGGTCCTTTTTCTGATATAACACAATGCAATGTGCCGGAAGATTGTCTCTTCCTGCTCTCCCTGACTCCTGATAGTAGCTTTCTATCGATTTTGACATGGTGTTGTGGATAACAAAGCGCTGCATGATGAAATATCCAAATCAAAGCTTTGCACCTACCAGCAAAAGAATGGAATTATATCCCAACATAGACTGATATATACCACATCAGGTTTGTCTATGCCCATGCCAAATGCTATGGTTGCACAAATGACTTTGACCTCCCCGCTGTGCCATTTTCCTTGTACATTGGATCGTTGACGAGCAGCCAAGCCAGCGTGGTAATGTGCACATTTTATCTTGTACTTCTCCCTCAAGAACTTGGCAGTGTCAGCACATTCATTTTTGGACAGACAGTACACGATACCAGACATGTTCATGAAACGCTCTTTTAGGAGATCACCCAGCTGCTTCTGTGGAGTTTTTGTCTTGCCAATCACCTCATAATTCAGGTTTATTCTGTCAAAGCTCCTCTTGAGTACTGTTGCATTAGGGATCCTCAAGGTACTTAGTATGTCCTGCAGAGTACATCCAAATTACAGCTATTAATTTCCATCCAAGCAGTAGTGCAGGAACAGGACCAGCGTAACTAGTACCTTGCAGACAGATGCAGTTGCTGTAGCTGTTAAAGCCATAATTGGCACTCGAGGGAAGTTCTGTTTGAGGCATCCCAGGCCTCGATAATCTGGGCGGAAGTCATGTCCCCATTGACTGGTTTAAAATGGAAATCAGTACCATTGTCAGGAAAAATGCTACTTCTTATACAACTATCACAAACGTGGAGTTTAAACATTACCTTACACAATGGGCTTCATCAATCACAAATCTTGCCAGTAAACCCTATTGAAAAATGCAGTTTAACATACACTTCCTCAGATAAACTAAAGGTTAAGTTAACAAACAAAGTAACAATTAAAAAAATGTAATATGATATTTGTACCCTCTGGTGTAAACCTATGAGGATCCCAATAAATGAGCTGTTTCCAGCCATTCTTTCAGGAGTGACGTAGAGGAGTTTGAATGACGGTTTACCACTTCTGCAATGAGATGAGAATATGGGATGAGGAGCTAAAGTAATGTGATATGTTTAAGAAGCATTATGCAAGTTACAACACAAAATTCTATTAGATATGCTAGAGATCTAATCAAATGCTTACCTAAGCTCTTGGATTACTGCAGATGACTGTGAAGGTGTCTGCTGAGAATTCAAAAATGCGGCTGGTATAGCAAACTTGAAGTTTAATGCCACAATCTGATCCTCAATAAGTGACAGTAGAGGGCATACAACAACCGTAACACCTGGGTGCAGTGTTGCAGGTAGCTGCAAGAGCAAGACAAGTAATTCGAGGTGGAGTTTCTAAGTCTCGACGTCATGCGTACTGAAAGGTCAACACTAGATGAAAATGCAGAATTTACGGACCTGATAACACAAGCTTTTCCCACCACCTGTTGGCATAAGCACAAAGGTGTCCATGTTGCTTACTGCAGCCCTACAGGCCTCATACTGCAGGGGCCTAAAGCTTTTGTTGCCAAAGATGACAAGGTTTGCGAAATTGATGTCATCTAGGCTATACAGCTGCTGATAACTTAGAGTTTCTCTGTTTGAAGTTGAAGTGGATGACTCACATCTATTGTTTCCTCTGTTAACCTTCAAAAGAAAATATGGAGTTTGAAACATAAAGATCAATGAATATGAGATTAGCAGCAGAAAAGCAAATATTTGAAACTGGAAAAACATGGAAGTCCAATATTGGTAAATCAGGATAGATAGCTTATAGATTAATTCGAGATTCTATTGTGCAGATCATACCTTCTTCTGGGTACTGACTGAACGATCACAATGGGACTCCAATGTTTCAAAGTCATCATCTGAGGAGAACCCGAAGGAGTCCAGATTGTTGCGAGTCTGTCGATCAGAGGATTCTGCCTGTCTGAACAAAGGAGTTCTCACCTCAACTTCTTTATCATCAATTACACCGTGCTTCATCATGCCATTCAAATTGCCACAAGCTTCATTCTCTATAGCATTGAGATCATCCCAATCATCATTATTGTTTGTTGCATCAGCCAATGCACCAAGGAAATCGTCTCCGCAGTTCTCCACGGTAATAAAACCTTGTCCGCCCTCTCCTGTACCAGAACATTCAATTATAATCTAGTGACCAAACAATCTTACCTTTCTAGATAATATCAAACAATCTGAATAGTCAGCTAAGCACCAAAAATTTTATAGACTGAAAAGCAAAATTATATTGCAGCAAAAGCAAGCGCTTGATGTGGACTATGGATACTATAATATGATATAAAAGAATATCATAACTCCATAGACAGTGCATACTTAAAAGGTTGTAAGAGGTTCCCTATAAAGTTAAGAAACGGAACTAAAACCCACCAAAATTTAGCACAGATATATGTAACAATAAACTTTCTCCAGTACTTGGAAATTAAGACAACCGTTGATCAATTATAATCTAATAATGGTTAGCACAAGGTACCTATGAAAAGTTACCTAAAAAGGTAGGCGAAATTTTAGCTTAGAGGTTGGCTGAAAGGTTAGATAGGAAATTTTGTCCATGGTATCATATTAGATGCTAAAGACAAATCAGTAAAGGAAGTTTAGTTCTTATTGATGAATTTGCTGCTTTGGATCATGGGGCAGTTCTCTATGGTGGGTGGCACCGTGGCAGCCGGACCTATTATGAAGTTCCCAATTTCGATTATATGGTGTCTGTGATTGATAGCAGAACATAGTGTCATGTAATTTTAAGTTTCAGCAGTTCATGATTAGAAGCTAGGGCTGGCGCCAGATGGAGTGAGCCATTAGAGACAAGGAAGTGAGCCACCGGCATGCTCTGCCAGGGAAGAATCATGCATTTGGAGGTGGAAAGGGAAGACCGATCGTACATATTGAAAAAAACTATATAATTGATCAATAATCCTAAACTGTGTAAAGGACGATAAAACTAGGTAGTTGATCAATAATCGCACACCATGTAACTGATGATAAAACTAAGTAATTTACCAATAGTTGTCCCCACATACCTACACTTAGATTCCCATTTACAAGTAGGCAACTCATCAAATTGGTTTAGTTATACAACATGACTTGCTAAATATAAATTTGCAAGAAATGTAATGGTACCTAAATGCTATGTAACTGACTAATAAAGAACATAATACCAGAACAACGCGATTGACTGTCATGGCGTTTACTGATGATTCTGAAATAAAGCAGGATTAAAGTATCTCTTCCTTTCGCACAAATGGGTTACAAGAGAACGATTCTGAAAAGTCATTTTTTTTATAACAACCATCAGAAGGAAGGAGAAAGTGGATTTGGCTCAGTGGTGGCAGAAGGCTCTGTAGGATGCAGCGATGCAATGGATGTGAAAAATAGTAATGGGAGCAGCAGCTAGAAATGAAAATTACTGAATTGTACATAAATGTTATGCTGTGTTTACTGCTGATTATGAAATATAGCAGGATTGAATGTCTCCTCCTTTCGCACAAATAGATTACAAGAAAACGATTCTGAAAAGTCATTCTCTTTTATAACAACCATTAGAGGGAAGAATAAACTGGATTTGGTTTAGTGGTGGCAGAAGCCTGAGTAGGTGGCAGCGATGCAATGGATGAAAAATATAGTGATGTCTTGTGACCTTTACTCTAAAGGTAAAAAAAACATAAAATTACTGAATAGTGATGGGAGCAGCTGGAATTTAAAATTACTGAATTAGCCTGACAAACTAATGGCTAAAATTTGTTGCATTTTTTCAGTCAAAAGAAGATCCATAGCATTTCGAGCCTTCGAGGGATCCCAAAACTAAAAAAATCCCCAACTCAAAACCCCAATTAACTACCGAGAAATCCTCCTGCATTATCGGTAGAGGAAACCGTCGGCAGCGGAGGCTAGAGGGGGAGGGGAACGAGGTCGAGCGGCGGTTACCGTAGAGGCGGACGATCCTGTCGAGGCAGTCGGCTGCGAGGTCGCGCTCGAAGCCGGAGTCAGCGGCCAGGTCGAGCAGCCTCTTCTTCTCCCTCTCGTACCCCGCCATCTCCGGCGAGCGCGCCCCACCTCCGCCCCGCCGAATGGAGGAAACCCTAGCGCCGGTCGCCGGAGAGAGGAGCAAAAAAAGAGCGCGGGAAACTGTCGCGGTGGTGGCGCGCGCCTCCGCTTCTGAGCTTTTTGGCGCCGGGAGTTGTGGATCTCGTGGGCCGTGGCACTCTCTTGGGCCAAAATTTGGGCTGAAATAAGATTCGGCCCAACATGACACTCGGTCCAGTATATGCACAGCAAAAGCCCAACAGTAAACCTATGGCCCTGGAGACGGCCCAACCACTGGAAACCTACATAATTAAAGTTAAATTACACAACTTGATTTCAAATATAAGTTATATTCTAGGCTTATGCATAATAATAAGAAAATGAACGGAAAAAACTTTGTTGCGAGACTGAAAAGTACGGAACTGTGACGTTTGATTTTATTACAGTGCAATGTTGTACTATTAGAAAGAAGCTGCAAGTACTCGTAATAAACCATTTGGTAGTAAAGTTGGGAGTAATTGCATCAAACAGGGTACAAGAGTAAACAAGGTTTATACTACAAATCAAAGTACACAGGGTGCATGTAAGGTTTAGATAGCTACTCGAATGGGTACACTCTTTGATCTGTCCGTATGATTGAGTAAAACCATGGATGTTGTGCTATGAGGAGTAGGATTCACAAAACTGATGAAAATTGTTCGATTCTTACGAAATTTCGTGGTTACGAGCCTACTTAGCTGACAAACTATGAGGTAAAGCAAATTTGAAAAAAAACAAAGTAAATTTTTGAATTTCAATGAAATTTGAAATTTACAAGTTTATAGACTGTTTTCAGTAGGTGAACGATTATGTGAACCCTAACAAGGATTCGAGGAATCGAGGGCTCGAGGCTAAACCGCTAAAGGCAAGCACAATGTAGTTTTATTTGCTTGGTGCCAACAATAACATAAAGACGTAGTAGTTGTTATTATTGTTGGTCTGTTGGCAAAGTTTAACATTGAAACAATTGTTTGATACTTCTGAAAAAATATAGGATTTATAGTTTTTAGCTTATAGTTTATTTTTTAGATTTTATAGCTACATATTAGTATAATTTAGATGAAAATTTATATGATTTGAAGTGAGTAGGAGATGTTAGAAGAAGCTACGTTTGAAACTCGGCTGAGTTTGTTAGGACTAGTTGGGAACCAGTATCCTGTGTACGGAAAACGGAGCGGTCCATTAACACGTGATTAATTAAGTATTAGCTATTTTTTTCAAAAATGGATTAATATGATTTTTAAGTAACTTTCGTATAGAAACTTTTTTTTTGTAAAAAATACACCGTTTAGCAGTTTAAAAAGCATACACGTGGAACATGAAAGAGAAGTTGGAAAAACTGGCTGCCGAACATAGCCTAAATAGAGCCATTATCTCTTTCTACAATGCTTCTCGCGGGATTATGGTGATACTGGATACCGGATTATTGATACTGGAGTAACTTTGCTACTCCTACTATAGTATCACATTTGTGTGGTCGCACTAGCAGAGGTTTGTGATGCTTATGCTTATATATATACTTATCAACCAAAATTTAAATTTTCAATCTTAAATTTAGAGCTGATTTTAGAGATTTCCCATTAAAGTTTATTTTTCAGCCTTTGCTTTTAAATCACTAAGAATATGTATATAAAAATTTTATTCACAAATTATTTTTCGTTTGTAAATATACCGTTTGACTTATTCCACGAATAAGCGAAATGACGGGGCTGGCAATAGTGATCGAGATGGGTTGAGTGCAATTGTGATCGCGGCGTGGGGGGAGCAATACGGCCACGCACGACTCCACACGTTCCGTGCGTACGAGACGCAGATGCACGCACGGTTGCAGCAAAGGGAAGGAGGAAGCAAACATACTATTCGACCGTTCCAATACTGTTTTAACGAAGGCGCTGACGTGGCCATGCCTTCATGCCGTCCTACTGTAGCATAGATTATTGGGTTAATTGCGCGTACCATCGAGTGGTAGGCGTAGAGTAGAGATATCTTTTACGTAGAGTACTTGTATTGGATGTGGGTTATAAATGCTTTGTGCATAGATACATACATTAATGTCTATTTACTCCAATACACAAATAACGAATAGACCTAATGAATTAACACAAATATGTAGATCATTTAGGAATAACATCAAAAAAAACTATATGTAGATCAATTTGAAATGGAGGGAGTATAAAGCTATAACTTCATCCATTCCAAAATAAATTAACTTATAATTATTAAATTTTGTTTGAAATAAACTAACTTTTATCCTCTTGCTTACCATCGATCCATAAATCATGAATTTTAGTCTCTCAACATCTCTCTGAAAACAAATTAATATTGTATGAATCTTGGATGATATATCATATTCCCTCCATTCCACATAAAACCAATCTAATATTGAATGATGTATTTTTTTAATACAACGAATCTCGATAGACTCCCTCTTATCCAGATTCGTTATATTAGAAAATAACACATTCAATGCTACTTCCTCCGTTTCACAATGTAAGTTATTCTACTCCCTCCGTCCCATAATATAAAGGATTTTGAGTTTTTCTTTCAAGTTTGACCACTTGTCTTATTCAAATTTTTTTTGCAAATATAAAAAAGAAAAGTTGTGCTTAAAGTACTATAAATAATAAAGTAAGTCACAAATAAAATAAATAATAATTTTAAAATTTTTTGAATAAGACAAGTGGTCAAACGTTGTAAGCAAAAGCTCAAAATCCTTTATATTGTGGGACGGATGGAGTAGTATTTTTCACGTTCATATTGATGCTAATGAATCTAGACATATATACTATATAGATTCATTAGCATCAATATAAATATGGGAAATATTAGAATTATTTACATTGTAAAACGGAGGGAGTAGATTGTTTTTTTAACGGAGGAAGTATGTCGTAATAAATTAACTTAGTTTGGAACAGGGTTAGTGCCCGTTTAGCACACAATTTTCTTATTAATCGAGGATATTTTAGACTTTTATTTTTCCTTTTGAGTACTGGGCAGAATGCCACGCAACATTATGGGAGATGTAAGCGCGCAGCCACGATGATGATGACCCCATGGAAAGTTATAGCCTACTACACTATACGTGCACGCTCTAGCTCTAGTAGGCTGGGATGGGAGAGTAGGAGCATGGCCGGTGTACTAGTGGCAGGCCACTTTACTCACCTATACAGGTATTCTACCAGTACGTAGTACAATACAATTTAGGTCTACGTATTAGTTTACTTCTACGGAGTACTGTATATCTGTATCTATTCCATTCACTCTCCCCTACTCCCCCGTGCCTAAAAATCCATCTTAAAAAGGTACCTTTGAATTGTAGGAATATAAAAACAGAGAAATAAAAAAAATAGGATTCTGACAAGAATACGGGTGTAGGAATAGGAAAAATGTAGGATTTTAATAGGAATGTAAGCGTAAAACAGAGAATTGCAAAACACAGAAAAAAACATGAATGTCCATTTGATTGAACCGCAGGAAGAACGCAGGAAAAAACATGAATGTCCATTTGATTAAACCGCAAGAAAAACATAAGAATTGGATAAGAGATAGACTCAAAGGAAAGTTACCAAGGGGTTGAAGCTCTTACTAAATTTTCTCCTAAATCTCTATGGGAATCATGTGTTTCAAAGGAATAGGAATTTCAAAGGATTAGATAAGATTTAATCCTTTGCTTCAAAGGGCTTCATAGAAAATTTTCCTATAGGATTGAAATCCTCCATAATTTCTATGTTTTCCCTCCAAGTCAAAAGGGTCTTACAAGTGTAAAACAGTGGATTGGAAAAATACATAAATGACCGTTTGATTGGACTACAGAAAAAACATAAAAACATAGGAATCGGACGAGAGAAATAGACTCAAAGTAATTTTTCAAGAGGTTGAACCTCTTGCTAACTTTCCTCCAGGATTACCCATTCGGGCCCTTTGAATCGTAGAACTGAGAAAACAGAGGAATATGAAAAACACATGATTCTGATAGAAATGCAATCGTAAAATAGAGAATTACAAAACACAGAAAAAATACATGAATGACCATTTGATTGGACCGCAGGAATCAGATGAGTGATAAACTCAAGGGAAGTTTTTCCAAGAGGTTAGGCCCCCTTTGAATCGGAGGAAAAATGGAGGAAAAACAAAGGAATTGAAATCCTGCACTATTCATGCTTTGATTCGTAGGGATAAGAAAAGGAAAAATGTAGGAAACTTTCCTATTCCTACAATTCTAGAGCAAAAACGTAGGGAAGTTAACATCCACTCTAACCTCTTGGAAAACTTTCCTTGAGTCTATCTCTCTCATCTGATTTCTGTATTTTTCCTGCGGTCTACTGTAATCAAACGGTCATTCCTACACTTGCATTCCTACCAAAATCCTGTGTTTTTTCTATTCCTCCATTTTTTCAATCCTGCGATTCAAAGGGGCCTAGAGTGGATGTTAAATTTCCTACATTTTCCTCTAGAATTTGTAGGAATAGGAAAGTTTCCTACGTTTTTCCTTTTTCTCATTCCTACGAATCAAAGACATAAATAGTGTAGGATTTTAATTTCTTTATTTTTCCTCCATTTATCCTCCAATTCAAAGGGGATCTTCGTATGAATTTTAAAGAGTAAAGTCTATCACCGGTCCCTAAACTTGTACCGATGTGTCATCCCGGTCTCTAAACTCGCAAATCGACCGTTCAGGCTGGATTTTTCACATTTTGGTCCTTTTAAAAAACTTATTTCGCAAATAGACCCCTAGAAAAACTTATCCCAGAAATAGTCCTTTTTGGGGCGCCAGAGTGGCTGGCGGCGCCGTCCAGCCTCTGTGGCGCCGTCCTCCTGCCACCGTGGCACACGCGAGCCGACGTGGCAGGAGGAGGGCGCCACCATGGCTGGCACCGCCCTAGGGAGGAGGGCTCCAACCATGCTGGCGCCGCCCCCCTCCCCCCGCGGCCCACCCCTCGCCTCCATTCCTGTTTCTCTATATAGAGTTGCAACATTTTTATTTTTATTTTATTTTTTTGGATGTTTTTTCGCACTTAGAATCACGATACAACCAACTACTAGAGAAAAAAAATTAAACTCGAACGGAATATACCATTTAGCTAGATATCCGAAAATAGTATACCACTTAGCCTACTTTGCACCTTCATCAAAATTAGACCGTAACTCCTTTAGCATGTTAAACATAATGCACTCTACCACTATATGAAATTACTTAATCTCTAACCACATGAAATGATGTAGTTTTTTATTTTTATTTTATTTTTTTTGATATTTTTCACACTTAGGAGAATACAGGAACCAATCGTAGAAAAAATAAACTTAAACGGACAAAATATGTGACTTCTAGAATTTTCCAAAGCTCTCCCGAAAAGTCATTCGGGTGTCATTTATTAAAATAGGCGTAACTTTCTCATACGGACTCGAAATCAGGCAAATAATATATCCACGGACATCTACAGAAAAAGTTACATCCGATTTTCCCCCGCTTTGTCGGGTTCGGCGATATTAAAACCTCCAAATTCCGCTTGCAAGATTGTGTTTTCGAGGAGAGAAGTTTTTCGGTAGAGCTTGGGAAAATTCCACATGCCACATATTTCGTCCGTTTTAGTTTATTTTTTATATGGTTGGTTCTTGTGAGTTCCTAAATGTGAAAAGAATATCAAAAAAATAAAATAAAAATAAAAAAGTTGCACATCTCTCACCTCTGCACTAGTTCGGAAAGAGAGGAGAGGAGAGGAGAGGAAAAATTCTACAGGTCACATATTACGTCCATTTGAGTTTATTTTTTCTATGGTTGGTTCTTGTGTGTCCCTAAGCATGAAAAAATATTAAACAAATAAAAGAAAAATAAAAAATTTCGGGGGGGGGGGGAGGGGGCGCCAACCACTCTGGTGTGCTCCCCCTAGCCACCTCAGCATCGCCCCGCCACGTCGGTAGGGGGACGGCACCAGAGAGTCCCGCCCTAAAAAGGACCATTTCTGGGATAAGTTTTTCTAGGGGTTTATTTGCAAATAAGTTTTTCAAAAAGACCAAAATGTGAAAAATCCAGCCGTTCAGGTCCTCAAACTTGTTCGACTGTGTTATTCCGGTCCCTAAACTTGCAGATCATTCGTTTAGGTCCTTCAACTTGTTCAGTTGTGTCACCCCGGTCCCTAAACTTGGATTTGAATATCATCTGGGTCAAATAGGACGGTCTAAAGATTTTGTATTTAAAAATAATTCATAACTTTTTCATGTGAACTCTAATGAAGACAAAATTTATATCAAACTTGTAGCCCTCGACGCGATCTACAACTTTGTAGTTGATTTTTTTTATTTTAAGTCATTTTTTGTCCCAAAATGTAATTTTAAAATTTAAATTTTAAAATCTATAAACATGCAACAATATTTTGGGACCCTAAATAGTTTTAATTCAAAAACTTTTCAACTACAAAGTTGTAGGTCGCGTCGAGGGCTACAATTTTGATATAAAGTTTGTCTTCATTAGAGTTCACATGAAAAAATTATGAATTATTTTTTGATATAAAGTTTTTAGACCGTCCTGTTTAGGGACCGGGGTGACACAACTGAACAAGTTGGAGGACCTAAATAAGTAATCTGTAAGTTTAGGGACCGCGATGACATAGTTGAACAAGTTTGAAGACCTGAATGGTCGATTTACGAGTTTAGGGACCGGAATGACATAGTGGTACAAGTTTAGAGATTTACTCAGTTTGAAAGGATATGATATGTTTCTAAGATGGATGGCCGGGCGGGGGCGGCGCATCGCATCCGTCTCATGCATGGAAACGAGCAGCAGCTACAGAGATGCACATAGCAGAGCTGAGCAGGGTGGCGCCGTGCAGCGCAGGGCAACGCAAAGCGCAACTCTTCCTCCTCCTGACACAATTCACGCACTACTCCCTACTCTACTCGTAGCTCAGTTTAGCCGCACCCACACGCACCTCTTTATTAGAGTAGGTACAATAGCATGCTATAAACCAACTGCAAACATATTTTAAGCAGATAAATAAGAAGAGAGAAGGACAGCGGGCTATAAATTTGTAGCTGGCTGCAGCACGGACTCCAAGACGAAGTGTGTATATGACAGGTGGGACCAGATATTAATATTATAGTATATAACTATTGTATAAATGAGCTATTAGATTGGCTATAGATGAATTGGAGGTAGTAGTTGGCTATACTATTAAACTTGCTCTTAGTACTGTGCGCCGCATCACCCGTCCGATCCCACCCACGGTCCCCCTGTCTGCGGGGTCCACCGATCGGTTGGGACCCACATGTCGGTGGCGGACCTTCACGTGGGCCCCACCTGTCATAGACGGCAACACCGCCCCTGTGCTAACAACTGTGCACTCACGGAGCTTTACCTCATCAGTCTCAGCTGAGCAGGACACGTGGATGGATCACATCTACTCCCGCTGTCCAGCTCCTTAATTTGGCCTGCTACAGTACAGATCCGCCTTTAATGACGACTCTAATCACATCCCACCATCGAATCAACGTGCTGTTAAAGTGTTAATTAAGACGATGGGTGAGCTTCTGCAAACCATGCTGCTAGTGTCGTCGGTGAGTAGTACACACAACAAATCTCCTCTTCTGATGCTCGGCTGACGACGACAGGAGAGGAGAAGAATTGGGAAGCACACACCACTGCACTGCTCCTGCCATCTCCAAAACGAAGAGAGCAGTGTATGATGATGATCTGACCATGGATGTGACTAGCAACGGCACGGCAAGGAGAGGAATAAACGCGACCAGAGACACACGCAGACAAGCAGCACCAGCTCACGTCTTGAAATGGATGGAATGATAGACAGGTGGACACTGATCTGGACAGATACACAGAGAGAGAGAGGGATGCACACTTGCATTGCACATACTGTAGAGAGAAGAAAGCCAATGTCGCCTCAACCGCGGAGTTTGCCTCCCGTGTCGGGCACACCGGTGGTTCCTGTTCCGCTCCCTGCTCCGCCGGATTCGGACTTCGGACTCGGCGAAAGCGCGCACTGGTGGTGGTGGCTAAACTGCTCCACTTCAGGTTTGGAATTTGGATGCTTGACATGAGCCCAAGCCGTCCCATTTCCTATTATTGCCACTCCTGCAACAAGGCTCAAAATCTGTGAATCACTGCTCAAACACACCCCTAGGACATGTTTGGCGCAGCTCAATCTACCTCTTCTGCAATTGGAGCTCAGCCAAACAGTTTCAGATTCACTTAAAATGGAAGCGAAGCTGGGTGGAGCGTTCTTACGAAATAAACTAAAGATGTAGAGCTGGGTTTTGGCTGCTCCACAACTCCACTCCAAACCCAACTCCTGAAGCTAAATTTTGGAATTGGAGCTCTACCAAACAGTACGCTAGTATCGACACCGAACAGAAGAACAATTTCTTAAAAAAAATAGGAAAAATCATTTACAGTTTCACAGGATTTCAAGCAAAAAATGGGTTATAAAATAGTACAGTGTAGAGAATTCCTTGTGTAAAATCAATACGGCAATACTACTAGAGAATTTCCTCTAGATAGGACGTGTGACCCGGGCCCACCTGTCAGAGGGATCGAATAACACGGCTTTTCCAGTACACCACAAAAGAGGACGATCCTGCAATTACGCAATCCAAGAGGGTTCAGATCTGATCACCGGGATAATTACATTACCACCCCACCCCCCCAAAACTTACCCCAAATCACCTTACAACCCCTCAACTCCACTAACACGCTGAAACTCCGTAATTTGTGTTTAACAAAGGGGCTGAATCGCAAAAACTCCGAGCAGTTAAAAACTCCCACCGTCCCACCACTCCTCACTCCCACCACTTCGCTCGCCGCACCAAACCACCAGCCATGGCGGCCGCCGACCACGCAGCCACCGCCATTGCCATCCCCGGCGACCCTCTCGCCGGCGGCGGCGGTGGGGTGGACAGCGCCTGCTCCACTCCGTTCGTCAGCGCGCCGTCCAGCCCGTCGCGGGAGCGGGAGCGGGAGCACCACTTCGCTTCTTCCCACGGCGCCTGCTTCTTCAGCGCGCCGGCGAGCCCCACCCGCGGCGGCGGAGGCGGATGCCTCGGTGAGTTCGACTTCGACTTCTCGTCGCGGTTCCCGTCGCCGTCCGCGGCGGCGATGTCGTCGGCGGATGAGCTCTTCCACAACGGCCAGATCCGCGCTGTCCGTCTCTCCGCGATGCTCCTCCAGCCTCAGCCTCTGGCTCCGCTCGTCGACGGCGACGGCCGCGCGTCGCATCTGGCGGAGGAGGAGGATGCGGCGGCGGTGGAGGAGGATGGTGCGGAGGCCGACGAGCGTGGCCGCATCCGGAGCCGGTCGGTTCGTCGGAAGGCACGGTCGATGTCCCCGTTCCGCACGCGCTGGAGGGCGCCCTCTCCCGCGCCGGCGCCGGAGTCCGCCGAGGAGGTCGAGGCAGTCGCCACGCCGGCGGCGTCTCGCTCGTCGTCGTCCTCGTCGACGGCTTCCTCCGCTTCGTCCACCTCCTCACGAGGCTCCCGCCGGTGGGCGTTCTTGAAGGATCTCCTCCACCGGAGCAAGTCGGACGGCGGCAAGAACCACCACCACCACGACACCGCGCCACCGCAACCACAGTCGAACACCACCACCGCGCCGAAGAGGAGCCCGTCCTCGTCCCCGTCACCGGCGGCGGCGGCGAGCGCGAGAGGAGGGAGAGGGGCAGCAACGGGGAGGAGCAGGAGGAGATCGGCGCACGAGAGGCTGTACGAGGCGAGGAGGGCGGAGGCGGAGGAGATGCGGCGGCGGACGTACCTGCCGTACCGGCAGGGGCTCCTCCTCTTCGGCTGCATCGGCCTCGGCTCCCGCGGCTACGGCGCCGTCCACGGCCTGGCCCGGGGCCTCAACGCCGCCGCCGCCGTCTCTTCGAGGTCATGACTCGTGACCTCCATGGCTGCTCCCGCCATTGATGCCGTTCTTGGAGCTCGGATGCATGCTGCTCTGCTTGCTCGTCTGTGTAGTGGCAAATGCAGTGTGGAAAAACCTGCAAAAATTGCATAGAAAATAGTATTAGTAGCTACTAGGAAGTTTGCTTTTGCCTTAATACTAGTTTCTTGTATGGATTTTGGTGATGTAAACAAAGCTTGTTCATCTGATCTGGTGATGCTGATAACCACTTAACAATGGCAAAATATGTGTTCTTTTACTACAGTACTTCAGAACTATACTTGTATTAACTGGAAATCAACTGATTATCTTATCCTTTTGCTGTTGTAGAACATGAAACATTGTAGATTTGAGAGCATTATTAGTTTGTTCACTTCTAACTGTTGGTGTCCGGACAGAGCTAGATCTCGAACAAAATGTCTGCGTTGCAATAGTAGTAGTAACTATTGCTAGTAACATCCTCCCTTTGTTCACGGCAAAATTGTCCTTAACAGATCTTTGGCTTCCATTACAATCTTCTCCAAAGCCTTTTGTAGTATCAAATGAGTTCTTTTTGTAGGAACCAAGAAAGCTAACAAAGGTGAGTTTCTAGGGGAAAGATGTCGACTCTGAAAACCAAACCAAACAGTACAGAGATCAAGAACAGCTTTTTCTCATGTTATTAAGAAATTTTTACATCAAAATTATTGCTCAAACAGAATCAAAACTACTAAGAAAAAAAGGGCTGGATTATTCTCTTCCGCTGGTTTTGCTTTACAGTGGGGGTAACATCATCTTTTATTCTCGATTATTATGTCATGCATTCGAGCTGGGACGACAGGCTCAAGTACATCTCACGTGACAGATGACATGTCGTTTATCTTTTGTGCCTCGGGCTCAGTAATTTTATCACGGACAGGGCAACGAGCTGTGGTTAATCTATGATAAACTACTGTTTACTTTGCGGTGATTATCTACCTAACCAAGGTAACCGAATAAACGGCCTTTCACCGTCCTGGCGCGACTTGTCCCTAATCGAGACCCTATTCTTTTAGTACTAGCAATAACAAAAGGAACTCACAAAGTCACAGTTACTAGTAAGTCACTAGCTATAAGTCTAAACATCAGTACAACACTGCAACCAAGCTAATAGCACCAGGAGCAAATTCCAAACAGAAACATAAATTTTATCGAGTTTGTTTTACCTTAACTTGTTAGGCCTAACCCAAGATAAGTTACCTCTTTCACTTTTTGTTGGAAGCATGCACTTTGGATGCTTGTACCATAAGTTGTTCAGCGCTGCATGCGTGTGCTGCAAAAAGTCACACGCTTCGTGTCAAGATCTGTCAAACCCAACGCAACAATGGTGCATTTCTTTACTCTTAGTAACAGATTAACCGACTAATAACCATCTGTACAGTGTTGATTCTTCATTCTAGTACTACCGTACTCCTACAAGTATTTCAATCCATTTCAACGAAAAAGAGAAAGGGAAAGATTTTTTGGGAGAGGCAGCAACCATACCACTTTGAAGTTGAGTTGACAACATGATAAAGGTCACAGTTGCATGGCAACTTCATCCGGACAGTCACCAACACGCAGCAACTGCGCTCTCCAACACAAGGAAAGCTGGATTACACGAAGGCTATGTTTAGATCTAAAGTTTGGATTCAAACTTCAGTCCTTTTCCATCACATCAACCTGTCATACACACACAACTTTTCAATCACATCAACTCTAATTTCAACCAAAATACAAACTTTGCGCTGAACTAAACACAGCCGAAGTGAGAATTCAGGCATGTGGATGTGACAATACCAGCCTCCCATCCATATGTGTTCCTTTCCGAAGCAAGCATGTCACCGTACCTCAAGGCAAACCACAATAAATATAGTCCGATGCAGGGATGAAACGAAAGGCGCCATGCCTTGCTGTGTTCTTTCGCTGGGAGCATAGTAGTATGTCCTGGTTCATGCAGGGGTAGGGCCATCAAAATGCCAGCTTTGAAAGGGATGAAAATAGAGTTTTGTACAGTAGTTGGAAGAATTTAAGAATGTAGTAATGACTAGTAACTCTGACAGTCGACATGGATCTGGAAATTGATTGTTTGATCTACTTGTAGAAATATTACGATCATAAATGAAAATTTTTTTAAAGGTAACTGGAAAAAGAGACATCACTGATTATATTCTTTAATTCTTAGATGAAGATGGTGTTCATTTCTATTGAAGATGAAGATGAAGTTGGGGTACGGAAAACAAGAAAACCATTAATACATAATTAATTAGGTTTTAATTATTATAAACTTAAAAATAGATTTATATAATATTTTAAAATAATTTCTATATAGAAAAGAACGGAGCCAGGCCCATTCTAACCTGCAGAGAGTAAGACTTTCACTAACCGTGTGGACTTTGAGGCTTTGAAGCTTTGACTAGAAAAGGAAGTTCATTTTCATACTCTCACATATAATGATGGATGGCATCTCCAGATACCTTAAATCAAACTTGGTCTGAGGTAGTAGGAGTACTTGCCAGCAACCTTTCCTCCTTGATATTTATTTTCCAGAGTCGCACAGATATGCAGCTGTTTCGCACATCACAGCACTGCAAAAAAGATTTAGGGAAAGCGTAAATGCCTATCATCACGATCACATTAAAATAAGGAATCCATAAAGCCTTTCAGATTCTTATGGATAAAGCTTGCAAAGAAAAGCTTTGCTGACCTCCAATAGCAAAGACACTCGTGCACCGAGATGCAATAAGGTCGCCAGGACACTGAAATAACCATGAATAGAAAATGCTGGTAGTACTTCATCATTGGAGCGCCACATCACTAAACATTTCATTCCCCTCTTTTCGAAGCACATAAGAATTATAAGTTACATTGAATGATTGTTCCTAGTTTAATCGACCTTATGATACTTGCGAGAAATTAAGAATCGAAGTGGGACGAAAATATGCACCGGTTTAGGATACAGCAGCATGCATATCTTCCGCTGGATTCACTACGGCCGCTGTTGAAAGACCTTATTGCTTGGGGATTATGCTTGCTCCCCTGGACCACTGGCATTTAGCAGCGGGGTCAACTGCTGTTGCGCCTCCCACCGGAGTCACCGCCGGCCTACACCGCGCAACCGGCGCGTCGATCCCCAGATGGAGGAGGAGCCAATGTGGCCCCTTCAGTGTGTGGCAACACGGGGGCCATAGAGTTCCTGAGAATAAAGAAGTTGTTAGCAACTTGAGGGGCCTCATGGGCAGTAGATAAAACAAGAAATGCCAGTGCCTTCCCCTTACATGTTTGTGGGGACCTGAATGCATCAAAATGAGAGCAGATTAGAGAGAATCCAAAGGTGGGTTGCATGTGAATGTGATTGTGCAAACAAAGAGTATCACTTATTATACATCTAAAGAAAACAAGAGTATCTCTTTATCTCCCCGTTGGAAGAAATTTGGCAACAATTATAGGAAGGATAACACATGAGTCATTGGCACATTGACACTAATCTGTACAGGAATATTCATGCATTCCTTTGCATCTATTATCTGGTGATGCCAATTTTTTGAAGAAGCAATATCATTGGATAAATTATCTCATGCAGAAACATATAAGCCAAGAATCCAAAATTTTCTAACATGTGCCCAACCAAGCCTTACATGCTATTCTATCTTATTTCATTCCCACCAAGAAACTAAGCAAACATGCTATCAGTGTCCGTCGTATTAGCATTACAAAGAATTGATCTTTCTAGATTGAAGTACTAACTTAGGCTCAACTCTTGAAACAAGTTCAAGTCAGCTTGATAAGAATAGAATATCCTGACAGATCTTTCTGTTGCTTATTTTAATTAGAAAGAATTATAGATCTAACTAGAACATCTTACCTCAAGAACACACAATTGTATGGGATTTCAGGTTAGACATAGATCCATATGTCAGCAAAACCAATGCATAAATATGCACAATGCAATCATAAGATATCAGGTTTGTCAAAATAAATGCATAAATATATACTAGCAAAATGCAAGAGCTTCGGATGGAAGGATAAAGATTAAAATGGTTCCTTTCCCTTTTGCATCTTCCATGCCTTTTTGCGGTTTTTAAGATGAGAGTGGGGCAACAACTTACAGGGAGCAGTAAAAAATGAAGACAGGACAAATATCACAAGGCCCAACACGGAAATTTCTCATGCTTCTAGGCAGCATCCTTTTTATTTGTTTTCTTTTTCTTGGGAAGCTAGTTACACCATTTTGAGTTGTCCATGTTAGAGGAGCCCACAAAAGGAAAATGCCAAGGTTGGTGCCGGGGCCAATATGAGTATAGGTCCCTGTGTTAAATTTTGTTTCCGTATGTTTGCTAGTATTCTGTACGTGTTACAGCGTCGGATTACCTTTTATATGACGACAGCATGCTATAGCCTCTCTCTAGTAGTCTAGTTCCTTTCAGTACCCCTTTTGTGCCCAGCCCAAGTAATAATGCTAAAAGAGTGAACAGCCTGCTGTCTGCATAGACAACATAAACTGTAAATTCAGAACTATGAAAGTTCCCTACTCTCGAATTGTCAGAAGTCTCTGATCTTTAGACAATGTTTTATTTTTCAACTCCTTAGCTGTAGTAAAACTAACTGTTGGCACTTGGCAGAGCAATAGTTATAATTTGTGTTAAAAGAAAATGAGTAAAGGATATGCTACTATTTATAGATATTATGACTATAAGTATTTTTAATTTTAGATAAAAAGTAAGTATTTATTTATAATAATGAATATGCAAAATGTCAGGAACTAAATGTGTCAAGCCTCTACTAACATGTAATAACGTAAATTCTGCAAGGAAGATATCTATTACATTAGAGAGAACCATGTTCTAAAAACACTTCTATTACTAGATATATCACCCACATGCATAGATTATATATATAATATAGGTGACAATTAAGCTTTGTTGGAAGTTTACAATATCTGAACTAATCAAGGAATATGAATCGCATGTGCAGAACTAATAACCATAACTATCGCAAAATTTATAGCAATCATGCTATAGCTGAATTTTAATTGCAGAAAAGGTTAGCTTTCCCGTATGTCATATTATCATGTGGGAATTGACATTTGACATATACATAAGAAACTAATACATATCTGTTCATAGTTAGAGTAATAATAAACTTTACTAATGTATGCACATACTTCGTTGTTCTGAGGGCTAGAGGTGCTAAAATATGCATGTACTTAGTACTTAATTCTTATTAATGTGCTGTTCCTTGCGGTGCATTATAAAACAAAGGAGTATAATCGTTAAATCGGTCCAAAGAATGCAGAATTCATGACTCTCATATCCAATTTTCTATTAGAAGTTTGAAAACTTCACTGTAACTTTCAGGATGACCACTAGCAATAGGACTTCCCAGAAAATATTTTTTGTTACAACTATCTTGTTGCAAGCAGGTAATGATAAAACCTTTTATGTCTAATTTTCAAAAGGGGTTTGGTTAAAATAACTTTGCAAGGTATGGATAGTAGCATACTTGATCAATAAAAAAAAAAGAAATCTGTATGGATGCTTTTGACTTTGTTGTCAGTTAATAGTGTAATGAGTAGGATCTCCATAGACTCATGAAACACTAAACCTACATTGACTATAGTAGAAGTCGGACATTACATCTTGTTATTTCAACTACTGTAACTATTAAGGTATCTAGTGCATCCATAGGCCATAGCTCTCAAATTAATCATGAATTACATCCATTACTGGGCATTAAGTCCTTAGTAAAGATTATTGAGTAAAGCTATTTCCTATTCAGTTCACCATTCTAAAATAAATGTTAAGAGAATACAAAATGCATAAAGACCAGGAACAGTTACCTGAAATGACTAGCCTTTGTAGACTTCCATATTTTGGCCCTCTGGGGTTGTGCACTTCCACATAGTTCACTGACAATTATATCATGTATTTGTGAACTGAAACTCGGTTTCTTCGATTAAGCTCTGCCCTGGAGCCTTTTGCACACTCATCCTCCTCATCAGTCTCCTCGCATCCCCTGCCTCCTCCCATCGTCCTGTTTCCGCATAAAGATTGGCCAACAGGACATAGTTCCCTGAGTTCCATGGTTCAAGGTTAATAAGTTCTTTCAGTGCCACCTCAGCTATGCTAATCCCAGAATGAGCATGGCATGCGCTTAGCAGTGCACCCCATATCGCAGCATTAGGTCTCATTGGCATCCCTTGAATCAATGCATATGCCTCCTCAAGAAGGCCAGATCTTCCAAGTAAATCTACCATACAACCATAATGCTCAATTACTGGCTCAATACCATGCTCTAGCTGCATGCTCTGGAAGATGTCCCTCCCAACATCCACAGCGCCAGCATGCGCACAGCACCCAAGCACCCCCAGAAATGTCACTTCATTGGGCATCTCACCGTGTGTCCTCATCTCCCGGTAAAGCTCGATGCCCTCAATCCCATGGCCATTCAATGAAAATCCTGAAATCATGGTGTTCCAGCTCACCACACTCCGCTGTCGCATTCCCTTGAATACCTCCCTTGCACTATGAACATCACCACACTTGCAATACATATCCATCACTGCATTTGCAACATGTACTTTCCTGTCTAGCAACCCACTCTTACGTGCATGCTCATGTGCCCATCTCCCCACCCCGACATTCCCCAACCTCCCACAGACCGGCAGCACAGCAGCAAGGGTCCCATCATCCGGTGCCACCTCCCCCTCCCTGACCATCCTCTCAAAGCACAAGACCGCAATGTCATCCTTCTTGCACCAAGCACACCCCGCGATCATAACATTCCAAGAAACCACGCTCCTCCTGGAGCGCTTGTATCTCTGCATTTCGTCAAACAGGTGGCGTGCGGCACCAAGATCATCAGCTCGGAAACAGGCCGTGATGAGTGTGTTGTAGGCGACGGTGCACTTGTTCCTCTGCGGCATTTCGTCAAACAGGACGCGGGCGTAGTGGAGAGGATATGGCTTGAGGAGCGCGAGAGAGATGGCGTGATGTGAAAGGAAGCCGAGGCGGAGAAGAAGCGCGTGGACTGCGGAGAGGAGAGAAAGGGACGAAACGCAACCTAGGAGGGGCAGGAACGAGAGGCGGTCGGGCGCGTGGAGGCGGCGGAGGGAGGAGAGGAGCCGGAACGCGAGCGGCGGCGAGGACGCCGAGAGGGCCCTGATGGCGGCGTTGAGGAGAGGCAGCGGAGGCGGCGCGTGAGGCGGGACGAGGCGGAGGAGCGGGAGAGCCGGCGGCGGCGGGGAGGAGAGGAGCAGCAGCGCGGCGAGGGAGTGGTGGTGCGGGGAGGGCGGCGACGACGGGAGGCAGTGGCGGACGGCGAAGGCGAGGAGCTCGAGCGGTCGCCGCCGCGCGGGAGGGGAGTGGTGCAGGAGGTGGAGGAGGCGCCGCTCCGCCGTGCGCGGGTGCCACCCGTCCGGCGTCGTCACCGCGGCGGACAGCGCCGGCGGCTCGCCGTCGCCGGGCATCGGCGGCGCGCGGCGGAGGTCTGAACCCCCTGATGTTCCAATTTGAAGTGGACCACTTACGAAATTTGTATTGGGCCGGAAAGGAATTTGCATGCTCCCGTGCGGCCTATATATGTGGGCCGTAACAAAATACGAGCTCGTTGCGGCCCATTATATTGGGCTTGTAAATGTTGTGAGCTCAGTGCAGCCCATCCAGTTGGGCCGGTACGGGTTGAGGTGAGCATGCGGGCCGTATTATGTGGGCCGGAAAGCGAATGTGGTAAGTGCGGCCCATATAATAAGTGGACAGTTCGGCCTTCTTCCAAGCCATTTTCTTCTTCAAAATGCCGGCTCAATTTATCAGCGAGAAAGGTATTTCCCGCGTAGTATTTGTAATGCATTGAAACAAATCAAAACAAACACCCAGCGATCTGTACATTATTTCTCCAAATTATTGCAAAGTTTTTACTACAAGTTCCTTTATCAGTTTATCTGTTACATAAACCTAGTATACAACTTTTGATCAGCAGAAACGGCAACAAGCTTCAGAGTCACAGAACATGGAGCCATGGGAGAAGCAGTGGTGATGATGCTCGTCAGATCTGGAGCTTGCTGGCGAGGTACCAGGAGTGCATTGCGAGGCTACCGAACGCCATGATGTTGGCCAGAGACGACAGGCCATGGATCATCCCGAACTTCTTGTTCATGGCCGCCAGCGTCGGGCTCGTCTTCGCCACCTCCGCGTTCTTCGAAAACCCGACCTCGCTGCCGATGCCAAGGTCCTTCTCGATCTTGTGCCTCCTCATCATCATCTGCAGAAAGAAGGCCCAAGTCAAAACTGTATACTGATAGGTACTACAAAAGAGCACCCTGAAGTGAAGCAATGTTGGGGCTACAGGATGTTTGTTTTCAGCAATCAGCATTCAGTGCAACTTGTCAAGAGCATAACAGAAGACAAATGTTGAGCACTGAATGATGACTCACAAGGTAGGAGCAATCCAAACTCAAATTCAATTGAAGAATAAAGGTATATGCCTTACTGTTCTGTAGTAACACCCTGCGAATTGCTGGCTCACATAAATAATTCAAGACTATGCAATTGTAAGACCAAAAACATGGCGCTTAACTACATTAAGCCAGAAACTTTTCTAATTTAGAACCATAAATGTTTACTTACTTTCCCGATTCCCAAAGCTGCATTGCTAAGCTTATTGGAAACTAACAAAATAAGAGCAAGTGCCCCTGTGTCAAGCACTTGCATAGTTGCATGTTATTTAGCCGGTGCTAGTGCGTGCTACCTATGGCAACCACTACCAAGTTACTACATATGTTCATTCCTGAAAATAAAATGCAGCAAAAAAAAAACATTTATTCTTTAGGCCTCATTGCCGTAACTTAATCGGACTTTTTAATCAACATGAATTGATCCACCTATACTTTATCGCCTTCCCCCCAAAAAAAAAATCAAATCTACATTGCATGGACATTTACTTATCAAGCTTAAATTTCATGCAATGCAAGTAGAATTAGGTGAAAAGCAAAAATCGTAACATAAAGAAAGCAGAAAAATGGTAAAAAGGATTTACCTCAGTGGTCATGGGAGTGAAAACCAGAAGGTTGGAAAGGTCAAAACCAAGGGCGGAGATCAAGAATCCAAGCTGATAACGCTCAATGGTAGATGCCGTCTTCCAAGGATGTAGATACGCAAAAGCTGCCACTGATATAGCCGAGCATACTGATATCAACATGAAGTAGGCTGGGAACATTTTCCCTTGCAGACTCCCAAACTGGTGCCTTGGCAAATACCTTAAAGAATACATCAACAAAGCAATGTCAGTAGCCTTATTCTGAAATATTTTGGGGTAAACAACTTGCGCTTGGTGGGATCAAAAACCAAAATAGATGCTGCATTTCTGGTTTTAGGTGATATTTTTTCTGTAAAATCACAAAGCAACATGTACCATGTGGGTATAATAATACAACACTGAAGGCGCATTTGAACAACTGAGCGGATGACAGTGCTTTCTGAAATGGACACTACGTATTACTCTGAAACATGCAGCTTACACAATAATCCTACTTGCTTGCAAAAGGAACCATGAACATTGGTGAAACCATGAAAGAGTTCTGAAAAGTTCTACAGGCCAAAGGCTCAAAATGGTGAGCTCAGGCACAGCGGGTTTACAGTTTTAATAAGAAAATTTAACATCTCAAATCTCTCCAGAATCCAAATAACCAAACATACAGTAATTCCAAGTTAGACATTAGTGTTCCATCCCTATAGGTTGTAAATTGTACCAAAGGATGGGGTTCTGTGCTTACAAGCATATAAACATGCAATATTTACTAAAATGAAATCCTAGAACCAAAAGTAAAAAAATGGATGAACGTTTGGGCAAGGCTACTATTCTAGGGTCAAACCCAAACTGCTAGGAACAACCAAATTAGCATTTTGAGCATGGCCAAGACTATGCAAGCTCTCCGCTTAAATTTGACAAAATCTGATACTGTTTACAACATAGTAACACTTACGAAAAATCTAACAGCAACAATAATCGATGTGAAATCCAAAATTCCACTAAAATGGAGCTGATGGTTAGTTAAACT
This sequence comes from Oryza glumipatula, assembly GCA_000576495.2. Taxonomy (NCBI): domain Eukaryota; kingdom Viridiplantae; phylum Streptophyta; class Magnoliopsida; order Poales; family Poaceae; genus Oryza; species Oryza glumipatula. Next base: position 29,432,090 of record CM002514.2, read on the forward strand.
AAGTATAGGGAAGCGATTAGAGAGCTGTTACTTGAACATGACGATGCCGCCGATGAAGGTGACCCAGAGCGCGGCGCCCCAGGCGGTGGCGAAGCAGAGGACGTGCGCCAGCCTCGCCGCCGCGACGCCGGCGCCGGAGCGGCCGGAGCCGCCGAGGAGCGCGTCCGGCGCGAAGAGGACCCCCGCGGCGAGGAAGGACACCGCCGTTAGGAACCGCGCCGCCCACCCCATCGTGCCCCCTACTCCTACCAGGCTAGGGTTCGGATTCCGGGAGATTGGATGGAGGAAGAAGAAGAAGAGAGCAAATCTGTGTGCTTGGAAATGAAATTGAGCTCAACTTAAGCACAAGAGTGTGAAGTGAAAGACTAGTCAATGGAGTACTACTGTACTAGTGCTTGCTTGCAAGGAAAGTTCTGGAAGCTCATCTAGAACGCATTAAGTTACATGCATGTTCACTTTGATGACATTTTTAACCCTACCAAATTTTGGTGAATTTGTCAAAAAAGTGGTTACATTTAGTTTGCTGCTAAATTTTGGTAACTATATAAGAAATCCTGCCAAAATTTTGGTAAGTTACCAAATTTTTAGCAACTATGCCAAAATTTTGGCAATGCCAAAATTTGGTAAGGTTTTTTTTTGCATCAAAGTAAACAGGCCCATAATATTTCCTCATTAATTTTATAGGAAGCAATTTAATTTAATTGATTAATTCCCATAATCCACACAAATAACAGCAAAGAAACAGAGTTCACTGGTACTATTTCTACCAGCTTTCTACTCAATGGCAATTCTCTGAAGTCTGAAGTTCAAAGAGAGGAGTCAGCATAGGAGAACTTGTGTTACATGTGACAGAAAGCTTGACCTTTTTAAACTACTTTTAGAAATGATGAGTTGAATGAACACTGTATTAGGCAGGAATTTGCTCAGCTGAACCTCATTCGTTTGTCTGGTTTGTCATGACCAAACAAACCTATGGGCTATGGGCTTTAGAAAATATTTGTACCAGAAACCTGTGGGCAGTTGGGCTTAGAAAAAAGAGCAACACATGGTTTTGGACCAAACAGAAGAAACCAAGATTAGGAGTACTAGACAAGTAAACAGTGAACAGCACTAGCAAAAGAACTGACCCTGTTCACAGTAGAACATGAGGTCAGACCTGCAGTACTTTGGCTAAACATTCATCACACATTCACAGATCACAGTACTTCAATGGAGGCAGGCCATCTGCCGAAATCAACTGTAAAAATGGAGTGTATTTTGGACAACAGAAGAAGAACAAGTAATGAATGATCTTATGTATTTCTTCAGTTCAATTGTTTGAACCTGAATACTTGATCAATTCCAAATTTCCAATAGCAATGTGATGCCATTCCAATTGCTACCTCTACCTTTGTAGAGACAGTGGCACCAACAATAACAAATCCCCAAATCATCATCAACACCCAAAAGATACAATCAATTCCAAATCTTGTTGAATAATCCTATGCTTTTGATTGATGAGAGTGGCTTTCTTTCTATACCCCTAGCTGCTCGAGGGCGATGGTGACGGTGTGCGTGAGCTCGCCGATGATGAGGCGGTGCTCGCCGACGGGGATCCTTCGGACCCCGTTCCGGTCGGCGACGCTGAGCCCGTCGCACACGTCGATGCCCATCTCCACCCTCGCCGTCCCGCCGGCGGCCACGTGCACCTTCTCGAACGCCACCAGCTGCCGCACCGGCGCGCCGCTGCCGTCGCGGGCCTCCGACGGCGGCGCCGCGGCGGCGTACACGAGCACCGTGTGCGCGCCGTCTCGTTCTCCCACGTTCTTGACGTCGACGTGCACCGGCATCCTCAGCTCCTCGCACCGCGCGTGCGCGACGCGCACGGCGGCGGCGCGGCTGAGGCGAGCCGTGTCGTTGAGCGAGGCGGAGGCGGTGGAGGAGGCGGCGGCGGAGAGGCGGACGGTGAGCTGCGACGGCGCGTGGGCGAGGGAGTGGGTGAAGGAGGTGTAGCTGAGGCCATGGCCGAAGGGGTGGATGGTCGGGCCGGTGTAGAAGCGGTAGGTCCGGCCGGGGTAGCCCTTGGCCGGATTGGCGCGCATCGCCATGTTCGTCATCGGCACCTTCTGCAGGTAATCTTGCGGGTACCATGTCACCGGCAGCTTCCCTCCTGCAGGAACACACAACAAACCAAATTCCAAATTAACTTGATTAAGATACATATTTTTTTTCTCGATTTCCATTAGTATGTTTTTTAAATTGCTAAACGATGTATTTTGTACGGAACTTTTTATGCTGATGTTATTTTAAAATATTAGAGAAACGTTTAGGGGTCTTCTATCTTCGCAAGGTGGTGACCTAGATGATCTGGGTTTGAAGTCTCAACCCTTCTAATTATTTGATATTAGATCATTCCATAATATTCGCGTCTTTTGTTTTAAAATATCAGACAAATACATTTTTTAAGTTTGTAATAAATTAAAACTTAAGTAATCTTGTGTTAATGACTTTCTCATTTTAAGTACCATCATTTTTTTATCTTCGTTAGATTCAAACAAGACCTTAATCTCCTTTTTGAAAAGATTAGTCAAATTTCACAATCAATCTCCTTTTCGTTAGAAAGATTATAAAATTTTGATATTTTTGAAGCATTCTGAATGAAAATGAAATGAAATGTTGCTTGGATTATATACTACCTGGGTTGTGGTGGCCGAAGATGACGTCAGCAATGGCCTGCCCGCCGGCCTGGCCGGGGTACCCAGCCCACAGGATTCCGGCGATCTTCGGGTCGTTCTGCGCGAACCCAATGTCGATGGGGCCACCGGACATGAGCACCAGGATCACCGGCCCTTTCGACGCCTTCGCCACCGACGAGATGAGCTCCGCTTGCCGGCCAGGGAGGAGGAGGCTCGCGCGGTCCAGCCCCTCGGCCTCGATCTTCTGGTCGAGGCCGGCGACGACGATGGTCGCGTCGGCGCGGCGAGCGGCGTCGACGGCCGCCGCGATCGGCTGGCCGCTTCCCGCGCACGCCACGTCGGTGCATCCCGGCTGGTGCGCGGCCCGCGCGGCGTACCGGGCGACGCCCTGCAGCGGCGTCGTGTACCTGCACGGCTTCCCGGCGTAGTTCCCGATCATCGCCACCGTCGCCTCGGCGTGCGGGCCCACGACGGCGACGGCGCGGCGCGCCGTCGCCGGCGACAGCGGCAGCGCCCGCCCGTCGTTCTTGAGGAGGACGATCCCCTGCCGCGCCGCCTCCACCGCGAGCTCCTGGTGCGCCGCCGTGCACACGTGCTGCGGGCCCAGGTGCCCGAACGGCTGCGCCGCGGGGTCGCCGTCGAACATCCCGAGCCGCATCTGCACCGTGACGGTGTTCGTCACCGCGGCATCAATGTCGCCATCGCCGACCTTCCCCTGCGCGACGGCGCCCTCGGTGTACTGCGCCAGGAACGGGCCGCAGTCGAGGTCGAGCCCCGCCCGGAGCGTCGCCGCGACGGCGTCCTCCCTGGTCCGCGTGTAGTGCTGATCACTGTAGAACACGTCAACCGAATCGCAGTCGGAGACGATGTAGCCGGCGAGCCCCCACCGGCGGCGGATGGTGCCGCGGAGGAACGCCGCGTCGGCGCAGGTGGGCACGCCGTTGACCTGGTTGTAGGAGCACATGACGCTGGCGGCGCGGCCGTCGGCGACGCAGGAGCGGAAGGGGACATTGAAGGTGTCCTCGAGGTCCTGGCGCGTCACGACGGCGTTGAAGTGGAAGCGGTCGGTGCCGGACCAGTTGTCGAGGTCGTAGGCGGTGAAGTGCTTGCAGCAGGCGGCGAGCTTGAGGCGGCCGGAGGGCTGCTGCTGCTGCTGGAGGCCGCGGACGTAGGCGGCGGCGTAGCGGGCGGCGACGGCGGGGTCCTCGCCGGGGGTCTCCTGGCCGCGGCCCCACCGAGGGTCGCGGAAGATGTTCACGTTGGGGCTCCAGAACGTCAGCCCCGCCTGACCGCCGTTGTACATCGCGCGACCCTCGTCGGACACCGCCTGCACATACATACACGTACAAAAATACGTACATGAATACACGAATACGTATACAGCTGAACAAATACATGAATTAATAACAAAAGAGGAATGCTATAGGACGTTATTTCATTCTGACAGGGTGAGGTATCACCTGATACACACACATCGTACAGCGATACGTACATGAATACAGATATACAGCTGAAGAAATGCATGAATTAATAACTAAAATATTTCCTAAAATATAAAATACACACATAAATGCATGGTTTAATAACAAAAGGAATTTGCTAGATTTCAGACGTCTAAGAATTTATATTTTGTTTTGTCACCTGAATTACATATTTTTTGGTATTTGGTTAGCTTAAAATTGCAATGTACGAAAATGTGCAGTTGTATTTCATTTTTGAGTGTAATTTTTGTTGTTGCACTATATGGTTTTACTTTATTTTTTGTTTAAGCTTATATAATATATACTCCAGCTCTATTAAAATATTTATTTGTTTTGATTTCTTTTTGACTGAATTGTTTTGAATAATTAATAGGAGTAGTAGAGTGGATGAGAATGATGAGAAACCTGAAAAGTCCTGACTAGTAAAAAATACTCCTAAAATATAAAAAGAAGAATCTTTCTATGGATTGTTCATCATGGGCAGGATGGACATCGAGTCATGGTTTTGATCACAGTGGAGCACGAATCACGAGGCAGGATCAAATATATAATTGACTCTCCTGCAATCACATGGCCGTGTACCCTATCGTGTACTCAACCAAGTTACGATGCAACACTGCATCCGCACGTGAATTCTCAACCGTGTGCTTGTGCTCACATTCACGCTCGTGATCGAATTCCTCTGCAAATTTCAGAATATTTTTTTTTAAAAAAATGTCTCTGCAGGTTCTCTATCTCTTTGGAAACAAGACATGCAGAGATCAGATCAGACACAGGTCCAGCAACTTGCCCTGAAGGTCCAATTTGTGACCACTGTTTGGGCCTTGAAGGCCTCAACTACTCCTAATACAGTACTCTTGTCTTGCTAATCTTGAGAGAGCCATAAATGAGGCATCTGAAGATCTGGTTCTGCAAGTATACTACCAACTGCAGCTCTACAAACAAGTCAACAACCTATGGATCACATTGTACTGGAGCACTACTGATCAATTGATCATAGATCCTAGATCGACAAATGGTTTCACTGAATTGTTGAACTGCCATACCTACCAATGGGTAATTAGGAGTAAAATGGCCATTATATGAATTCACCATGACACGGGGAGGGCTAGCCCACCGCTCGGGCTCGCCGACGAAAACTCCATTAAATTTTTAATATTGTTGAATAATTAAATTGATGATAGAATTTCTATAGCAAATGATAGTTATAATAAAGTTTGTTTGAGCTAAAAAAGTCTTTCTAGCTTCGCCACTGCCATGATATGAATTGAATTCAATATATATGTAATAACAAAAAGGCAAAAGGCCAAAAAGATTTGATCTAAAGCTAAAGTTAAAGCTTAGCACTGATTATGGTAAACAAAATTCAGTGCAAACAACTTTGCCAGAATTTTAGTGATGAAGAGAGAAGGACATGCCAAAATGAGAGAATAAAGGTGGCAATATGCTATGACTACAATAACAAGAGCAACATATCATAATCATGTCCTTATGGACTCTTCTAATGTAAATAGTCTCTAGCTGCCTCCTACACTTCACCTTGGCCGTTGGTTGCATCTTGCATGGCCACCTTTCAGAATGGGCATCACCTTTAATTAAGGTGTACCAACCTTACACATTTACACATTGAAAAATATTTTCTTAATTAGCTAAGATAAGATATCAGAATGGGGCTCAAAAGTTTTAGATTTGGCTAGGCTGGCTTGCACATGGCTGCACCCCTGTATCTTGCACACCATTGGCCAGCACACTATATAGGACACTAGGAATTCCATCATGTCCTTCCTTTTTGGACTTGGACACACTAGCAGAGGTGTGCATCACTCTTGGGTCCTAAAGTTTTGGCCCCATGATGATAATAAACTTATAAACTCTAAATTTAAGTGCATGTTATTGTTTTGATCAAATATTAGTGCATAGTCTATTTCTTTTCACCAGTTTTTGGTTATGAAAGGTGCATGATGCATGCATGCTTTTACATGGCTACCAATGGGTAAAATAACAGAATGATTAAGGTAGAATGTCACATCACAGTTAGCCTAATACATGCATGAGATCTAGATATATTCTTCAGTGTAGAGCAGAGCATAGCATGTGCATTGCTTGCTTGTCATTTTGCTAAGACAGAACATGTACAAACACGGTGCATTAACTCACAATTAGTGCCTAACATTATGTCTAGACGCAAACTCTAATGTCTTATCTACAAAAAGATAAGTACTACACACATATACCATTTTGTGTGCAGCTAAATTAACAAAAATAGCTACTAAATGCATGCAGAGCAAATCAGTTCACCACACACCACTAGTACAAAAAACGCCAGTAAAATCAATCAAACCAGAATCAAAGTACCCCTTGAAAGGTTAAAAGCAGTCACTTGCAAAAAGGCCAAAAGGGCATATGGATCATTAGCCTTTTCTTCTTTGTAATCACACATGTTGTAGGCTCCACACAAAAATAATACAACTCCAGTGCTCTATCCATTCCACCAACCATGATCCAGCAGATACTATTGCTGGGCCAGTCTCACAGTGACCCTCTGCTCATGCAGATATTTAGGCCAATTCATAACTGGATAAAAACTTGTTCATGTAAAATTTCCACAAACATTTATCTTCCAAACATTATGTGCTTGAAGTTTGAGAACTGCCATGCATACAAAAATGTTTTGTCCGCTACATCTTACACTTGTTCAAAAAAAAAAATTCTGTTATAAAGATTGAAAATTTTGTGGGCACGCATCATTATTAAGCAAAGTGGTGGCAGGAATGCAAGGTGCTCTACCCGATTATTATGGACCGTGAGATATGTGCTTTAAGATTCGTACCCAAAATCATTGGCACTACCAAGTAAAAAAACTACTCATTCTGTCCCAAAATAAAAGCATTTCTAGATTAGTGATAAGTCAAATATTTTTAATTTTAATTATTAATAGCAAAAAATTAAAAAGATCAATCATCTTAAAAAATTGTTGTTATTAGATTTACCATTAAATAAACTATCATAATATGCGACTCTTTTTATTTAAATTATTTTATTTTTATAAATATTATTGGTCAAAACAGTATTTTTAAAGACTGTGTCGAAATTTAAAAAATTTAAAAATACTTAATATATTTTAGAAGAGAGAGAGAGAGAGAGTATAAACCATCGAAAAAAAATAGAGACAAGGACAGAACCCGAGACAAGCGCGACGCACAGTAGCGAGTGACACAGACAAGGACGCCATGGCGCGCACAGACATGACGAAGAGAGGCATCACATGCACGCATAACAACAAAACCGCGACAAAAGCAAAAGCGCCGCGCACGCCGCACGCGCGCCGCGGCGTCCCGTGTCCGCGCCGCGCGCGCGCCACGGCTCCGGCGACGGCGACAATGCCGGCGACACAGTGCAAGTGTGGAACGTACCTGCCCGATGAGCTCCCAGAGGGTGGCGTTGAACGACGCGGCGGTGCCGATGACCTGCGGGAACGCGGTGGCGCCGGGGAACGCGCCGCCGAACCTCACCCCGGGGCCCGTGTCGGACACGCCGTGGAGCGCCTCCGACCACCACTCGTACCCGGCGACGCCCAGCCGCGGCACGCCGGCGGCGTTGTTCACCAGCAGCCGCACCTTCTCGGCGCGCGTCAGCCTCGCCACCAGGTCGCGCGCCCGCGCCCGCGCCGGCAGCGACCGCCTGCAGAACGGCAGCGACGCCGCCGGCCCGCCCGGCGCGCACGCGAACGCCGACCGCGCCGCGACGGGGACGACGCCCCCGCCGGCCGCCGCCCCGGCGAGCACCAGGAGCGGGAGGAGCAGGAGGCGCCGCATTGTGGAAGTGAACTCCTCTGCAACTGCAAGGTGTTTGTGGAAATGGAGATGGCGAAGGCAGCGTGCTTATATAAACCCAACCGCACAATCTCAGGGGCTCTGCAAGTTGCAACCACCCCCCAGAGGAGAGGAGCAAGAAAATGGCTAATTTCTTTCTTTTTTTTTGATACTTTTTGTTTGCAAAGAAAAGTATATACTTTTCAATTAGTAAAAATTTACAGCACATCTTCAGTATTCCAGAAATTATTTGCTTTGCAGAGAAAATATTAAGTAAAATTTAATCAGTATCTTGGGTGTTGTAAGTACTCCCTCCGTCACATAATAAGCGCACTCATGAGTTTTCTCGTTCAACTTTGATTGTCCGTTTTATTTATTTGTTTTTGAGAAAAACTAAAAAAACATAAGTCATGTATAAAGTATTATTCATGTTTAATCTAATAACAATAAAAATACTAATCATAAAAATAATTTCAAATAAGACAGACGATTAAAGTTGGCACGGAAATTTATGGCTGCTCTTATTTTATAACGGAGGGAGTAATAAATTGCAGTCACTGCTGGCTAGTCCTAAAGAAAACTTTTAAAAAAAAAACTAAAAACTGGTGGCTGACAGTTTGTGTGCTGCGTACTGGTGGTGTTTTCATTCTCTTGTGCATGTGAGCATGTAACTGTGTGTTTGTACAATATGAGAAGTAATAAAACTTTACAATGTGAGCATGTAAAGTTAGCCCTGTTTAAATGGGACTATAAAACTTTTAAGTCCCTATCACATCGGATGTTTAGAAACTAATTATAAATATTAAACGTAGACTATTAATAAAACCCATCCATAATCTTGGACTAATTTGCGAGACGAATCTATTGAGCCTAATTAATCCATGATTAGCCTATGTGATGCTACAGTAAACATTCTCTAATTATGGATTAATTAGGCTTAAAAAATTTGTCTCGTGAATTAGCTTTCATTTATGTAATTAGTTTTGTAAATAGTCTATATTTAATACTCTAAATTAGTGTCTAAATATATGGACTAAAGTTAAGTCTCCGGATCCAAACACTACCTTATCATTTTTTTTCTTTCTTTTTAGTAATGGTGTTTGTACTGAATGAAAGTTGGTGGTGATGGATATTTGTGATTTTTGCTGCAAAAGTCAGATAAAAAAGTAAAGCGGTTTCAAGGACAGGGCACGGCTACTTTGGAGCAGGTATTGACGTACTAGGCTCTGCACTGTACTGGTGTAAAGACTGCTTTTTAGAATTTACAAAGGTAATTACTGCTAAGATTGACATCTAAACATAGTCATTAGCTTTAACTCCCAAAACAAGTACCTTCAAATCTACTTCCTCCGTTTCACAATGTAAGACCTTTTAGCATTGCCCATATTCATATAGATGCTAATGAATATATATATATATATATATATATATATATATATATATATATATATATATATATATATATATATATAATGTTTAGATTCATTAGCATCTATATGAATGTGGACAATGCTAGAAAATCTTACATTGTAAAACGGAGGTAGTAGTAGAGATGAAAATAGAGGAACTTTCCCATATGAAAAGCACCTAACAACTTTCCCTATCTCCTTTCTTCATCTATCCCTTTTAACCTGAAATTCTTTTGTTGGTTTATCTTGGACCGTCCAATCAAAAAGTCTATAATTTATTCTAGAATAGAAACAATGTTGAAACAGAGGATTTAGTTCATTACCACACTAGACAACAAACAAGAATCTGTAAGTTCCAATCAAGGCCTATAAATGTCTCTCAGTGATCACCATGTCATCTTGATCATTTATTTGTAAATGAGAGCATGCTTTTAATCATAATCTGCTTTTTAGCCTCTGTTTGGTTCTGTTTTGGATTTATGATAGCAAAAGAGGGAGGGCCTTCTTGCCTTTAGCATCACATTTGTGTAAAGATGCATTCATGCCTTGGAAGGACCACCTTGCAGAATGGAAGGATATTTCTCCACACATATGTCATCAGACTAATCTGTTCACAGTACTCATGCAACAACTCTGCCTCATTAGCACAAAGCTACATGTTTCATAAGCAGAAGCACAAGCTCAAATCCTACATCAATCAAAGAATGCGTTTCAAACAAGCCCAAAATGTTACTGAAAGCATCTTAACGATGTACTTTGCCATGTTTCATTTCACACCATATATTGACTCTTGCACTCACCGTTAATCTTGTTGAGCAGTTGGTAATCCATTCTTTTTTATGGTCAGTTTTAGCGAGCAACCAACTTGGAACGGCGTACTACGTATTTCGCCGGCAAGCAGTTGTTCAGTACTTCAACGTACAGATCAAAATGTCATGATTTCACCTAACACCTTTATACAAACCACAGTCCAGTGAATTACAAATGTTTTTTAAATGCAATTTCATCAGGTTGTACAAAATGTTGAAGAAGTTCATTCTGTCATTAATTAATATGTTTAATGGCGGTGCTTATCATGCACCTGATTTGATCGCCAGCAAGAAGAGGATTAGAACTGAGAATAACTTCGCTTGAAGAAACCGGACTAGTAGGTTGATTTAACAAGCTTTGCTGGAAGAACTAATGACGTATCAGAATTACTTACCGTTTAGACCAATGCAAAGGATACGAAAAGCTTCATCAAAATGGTTTCCTTGTACGGAGGTATTGTTTGGCAACTTTGCTGACATGGATTGATAAATAAGAGCGAAATGAGTGTGTCACTGTCAAATCGGATTAGATGAGTAGTTCAGCTGCAAAGGTTAAAAGCAAGAGGATTAATACGATTTCAGAATTCAGATAGCACCAAAAAGAGTAACCAAAGTTTGAGTGTTAATAGATCATCTGTGCACAAAACTTGACGTCTCTTGCAAGTCTGCTTGTGCTTATCCCTTTTCACTCTGTTTAAAGCTTCTTTTCTTTTTGTGCATTCTTGAATGTTGATGAAGAAAAGGTCGAGCAACACTCTCATTCGCAAGTAAATGCTTCCAAAGAAGAAGCATCACTCTATTTTCCTTAATCCCTAGTGATTTCTCCACTACACTGTGCAACCTATTTCTGATGGCAAAAGTACTACTATATATCTAATGACAGGCAGAAAGACAACATGCTTATTAGTCCTTATTCTTTTCTTTTTCACTTTCATGATGTGTGGCCAATTGATGGTGAACTGTTAGTGGCTTTCAAAAGCATAGCATGTTATACATGGTCTCTGACACAACTAGGAGAAGGGAGAAAGTGAGAATGCCCAGATGCTAATGGGACATGTACCATTTCACTTCAAGTCTTGGCTCCTGTAAATGGTCCCTTCTACTATCCATTATCCCCTATGCCAATGCCACTATGGCACCACCATCCACTAGTAAGGACAGCAGTTAGCTCCAAGAGTTAGTGGTACAATGTATTTATGGAGTAGTGTTGTGATGTCAAAGCAAGAAAACTACCAGAGTACCCACTTCAGTAAGTCAGTATATCTGTATATGATCTTCCTCCTGAAAATGCTGAGCAACTATTTGTCTGCAACAGTAGAAAAGCTAGGTAGTTAGACTCACTGTGAATAGATGTTTTTATGGGTTTAGTCATGTAAATTCTGCATATGTAGCTCCCCAAATCTCTGCAGAAAATATGGAGATGATTCCACATTTCCACTTCCCAAGGCTTCTAGTGGCGTTGTTGCCTCATGTGCATCCACAATTCTGCATCACTTCTGTTCATGGACATGCACACAAAGGCCAACTTGCAAGCGTGCATCACCCAACTGGAACCGAACTGGATGGCTTCAGCTCATGGAATTCAGCAGCTGTAGATGTAGGGTTGGTGCTGAGGCAGTGAGGCTATGCTGCAGAACATGTGGTACTGACTGCATGTAGGACAGGATACTGTATATACTCATACAGTTGGTGAAGTAATGGGAGCAGGAATGAGTGAATGGATGGATGATAGGAGTACCAGACTGACAGTGTATCTGTTGGGCAAATTGAGTCATGGGCTCTATTGATTGGATGCAGCACATCTTGACTGAATTTTGCATCAGCAATGATTGTGTGCAAGGCTCTTTCTCCCCCACCAGATGCTGCGAAATGCATGTATATCTTCAGGAACAGAAAAGAAAATCTTTTCCTCCATTATCCACCTTTGTTTTTTTATTGAATTCATCATTCTACAAATAATGATCAACGCAGTCATGTCAGCAATCCCGAATTATTTCATGGCCGCTGTCAGATGGCCGGATAAAAGCATTGAGGCAATTGACAAGTTACGGAGGGCCTTTCTATGGAAAGGAGACAGATCGACTAGAGGTGGACAATGTTTAGTGGCTTGGCAGATAGTCACCCTGTCAAAAGAACAGGGAGGACTAGGAGTTCGCGACCTACGGGCACATAATATGACATTGCTCCCGAAGATAGCAAGTAAAATGCTCTCCAGCACATCCGAACCTTGTTTTCAATGGTTGCGTTCGCAAAATATTCAGAGGCAAATTCCGACCATGGCAAAGCAATCCGATACACCAGCCTGGAAATCAGTTGTCTCGATGATTGATACAGTTATTGCATCCACGAAAGTATCTATGGGAAATGGGGAACTAACATTATTTTGGAAAGATCATTGGACTGCCCTGGGTAGACTTCATTTCATCTTCCCAACCTTAGCATCTTTTGCCCGCAACATCAACTGCACTGTCTCTTCGCAGTTCGCAAATGGAAACTGGGCGGTTGATCTACACCCAGTACTCTCTCACCAGGCAAGGCTAGAATTGGAGGCACTAATGGCAACGCTAATGTCCCAGCACATACAACACACAGAACCAGATGAAAGGTGTTGCACTTCAAGCTCAGTGGGTTTAACAACTGCAACATATTACACGTTGATAACATATCATGGCATCCTATGGCGCCCAGCAACATTCATCTGGATTAAGGCAATACCAAACACTTGCAAAATTTTCCTCTGGCTGGCCTTTCGTGGCAGACTAAATACGAATGATAACAAGGTCAGGAAATGCTGGGCATCTGATCCGCATTGCGCGGTTTGCCCAGCTATTGAATCAACAGATCACATCGTTCTACGCTGCAAGTTGGCATCTGAGATTTGGAAGAAAATCGACCTATTTGATCAGGCCACCCAGAGTGCAGATATACTCCAGTTCATTGAGGAGGGACTGTTGGTTACACCGGCGCATCTAAAACCTGGATGGCCTATTTGCTTCGCTGCTTGTTCACACAGTTTATGGAAAGCATGCAATCAAAAAACATTCAACCAAAGAGAGTATACAGCATCTGCCGTGATGCATCAAATCAGAGAATGTCTGCAAATGTGGGAGAACTGCATCAAGCCACAATGCCGGACTCTAATGCGCAGTTGGGCTGCCTTGCTAGCATAGCAGTTATATCTCCCTACTCTTTTTATGTTCTTCTTCATGTTGTTTTCTTTTTTTGTTTCTCTCTTTCTCTCTCCCTTCTTTCTTCTTCCTTCCTCTGTCTGCTGTTGTTTCTTTTCAGTTTCTTTCCGATCTTTGTACTTCTGTTGTAACACCTTGACTACCATTAATAAAATGGTTATAAGGTAGAGCCTCTCTACCTTTTTCAGTCAAAAAAGTGCCATAGATTTCCTCATAGTTACCCCCATTAAATTATTCAAATCACCCGTGATTTTGATGCCTTCATATGCTCTGCAGGGGATGTTAACCAGTGCTCTTCTTAGATACTTGAACCTTCCTAATTTTTCCCACTGTATTCTGTTCTACTAGTAATGCCTTCCTTGTACAGGATTCATAGCTCGAGTTCTTGCCTCAAAACGATTTCTGTACACAATTACGGGTACAATTGTAGTAAGTTTTCAAAGGCCAACAGAGATTAATTGCATATTGAGTTGCTGATGGAGGTGTAATAGGGATCTTGTATTGTATACTGATGAAGAGTGGTGTGGCTTTGTCAGAAGTTCTAATTCTACTTCCAGTTTCAGATACTTATCTCTTATCAGAGTTTCACCTGATAGAATTTGATTATTATGTTCAGAAATGTTCAATTCTGATGCTTTAAAGTTCACTCCCCAAATCTTTAACCCTCCAATGGCATACGGAATTATAATCGAGTTTACTATTCATTTCGGTACTCTTCAATATTCAGTATTTTCGTTCAATGCTCTACTTTCATCTCAACTGTTTTGGGTACAAATTATTATTCCCATGAATGACCAACGCAGCACAAAACAAACAACGGTTTCTGGCAATGTGATGAACATAAGAAGAAATATAGGTTAGCAAGATGGAGTGTACTGTGCAAACCAAAGAAATGTGGTGGCTTGGGTATACAGAATCTAGAGATACAAAACAAATGCTTGTTTAGCAAATGGTTGTACAAACTTATCAATGAAGAAGGGGTTTGACAGGATATTCTTAGGAATAAATACTTGACTAAGAAAACCATCGCACAAGTCGAGAAACGTCTTGGAGGTTCACATTATCTACTACTATTCCATATTTCCAGGATGTTGATTGTTAAACCGTTGTTTAATTATTTATGTGTGAAATATTGAATAGTAGCAGAAAATGCGACTTCATACATAAATAACTAAACACCCAATGACCTATGATTGAAATATGGCCTAACAAATCATTCATGTTGCCTTTTTGGTCTCCAAGCTTCCCACATTTCAGTCACTATCAGTTGGCGATTTGGGGTTGGGGAATTACGTAGCTTGGGCTAGGGGGCTAGATGTGGGCCTGTGGCCTATTTTCTAGTAAGTGAGTAAGTTGAAAGCATGTGGCCTATTTTCCTGTTTCCTTGGCCCAATTGCGTTTGCCGACCCAATTGCACGGCTTCTTCAACCTCCAGCCTTCCACACAACTTCACCACCCCTATCCTATCATCCATGGCGGAAAATTTGAAGGGGGGCTCTGTAACGTCCCGCCTTCCCCAGGCCGGGCCCGCTTACATCTGATAGCTTTCATAGGTCATAGACTGCCCTCACAGACCAAGCCCGCTTACATCTGATAGCTTTCATAGGTCATAGACTGCCCTCACAGACCAACACATGTCTTTTCTGCACACTTTGTCCTCTGATAGCTTTCATAGGTCATAGACTGCCCTCACAGACCAACACATGTCTTTTCTGCACACTTTGTCCTCACTCGTGTGCACCCGGGAAGAATTTCCCGGTCGGTCACCCATCCCAAATTGCTCCAAGCCAAGCACGCTTAACCTTGGAGTTTTTTGGAGATTGGCTTCCGGAAAAGAAGTTGCAACTTGTTGATATGAGTATTCTATTAATCCTATTAAGCCCTAGGCCGGGATGTTACAGGCTCGGGGGTATCCATGGGTCCAGAGAGGGTAAGGGGGGCTCAAGGTCCCCATGCACCCACATTGAATCCGCTCTTGCTTGCAAGCTCCTAATTAAATCACTGGAACATGGTGCACCATTCTGCCGGGGGAGTTCACCCATGTGCTCTAGGACATCACTGGCGACCCGACATTGCCCCGCACAAAGTTTATCCAGTGTGCCGCCTGTGGCCACGACGAAACTATCTTCTTCCAGGTCAGGATTATCGATCAGAAACAAACCAACTAGAAACAAACCAACTAGTTTGTTCAGAGTTCAAACTTACATAGCAATTACTAAAATGCTTTTGTTGTTGCAGGCCACAACGAAGGGCGAGGAAGGCAAGACGCTCTTCTTCGTGTGCTACAACCCCATATGCGGTCATAGATGGAGGGAGTGGCATGTGATGCTACAAGCAAAAAAGACTAGTTCTTTTATGTATACAAATTGAAGTGCTACAAGCTAGATAGGCTCATGTGTTCCTCTCGCTCGCGTCGCTCTAGCCTTAGGGGCGACGCGAGCGCCCCCCCCCCCCCGCGCCGGCTGCCACCACACTTTTCTCCTCTCCTCCGCCTCGCCACCGCCCAAGTGGCCCGCCGGAAAGCTGGCTAGCCGCAAGGATTGTGGCGGTGGGGCTTCTTCTTCCCCAAAACAGCGTCGGCTGGGGCACCCGGCTGGCGCCCATGGTGGAGGAGGCTGGATCTGGTGAGGGCACGCCAGCGGCGTCGTGCCAGCCCCTGCAAGGAGTCGAAGGTCGTCGAGATGGCCATAGGCGAACGGTGGGCAACGTCGAGTAGGCCGCGGGCGACGGTGGCCGACGGCGGCATGGACAACAACGGGCCTTCGGCGGCGACGGTGGAGGACGAGGATCCGGCACGGCCATGCCCGGATCTGGCCGTCCCGTGGCCGGATCTGGTGCTCCTGCGATGATTCTTGCCGATGGCGACGCGCCAGCAATGGCGTCGGTGGCTAGATGGCGGTGAGGCCGGCGGGGAGGCAGCCGGCGGCGGGCGTTAGAGTTTGTGTCGAATATGTGTACGTAGTCGGTTACAGTTTAGGACTTGGAGTTGTACTAGGTGTAGGACTAGAGTGTGAGTCGGACTCTATCCTAGGTTCTCTCATAAATAGAGGAGCGTGCCTGTTGTAACCGCATGGCGACATAGCATAGCGAAAGGGAGCGGTTGCTAGTGGCGACCGGCCGTGAGTTGTTGTAACTCTGATATGCTGTATATGCTGGATAGGGAAGGAGCACCCGTAATCAGTGCCCCGGAGATGTAGGCTACAGCTGAACTCCATTACCAAATATCGTATCTTAGTGTCGTTATCGTTTTGGATCTCCTTGGGAGGGTTGAAAATTATGGGCAAAAGCTCTGCCTTCGGGCCGGGAACAACGACGCTTGAGGGCGCCACTTTCCTCTTGGGGTGTTGTTGCATTTTCTTATCCCTCCCAATATTACTTTCTTCAGGTGAAAACCTTTCTCTCACGTTGCTCACCTCCTCTTGCCCCACCGCTCTCGCCTCTCCCTCACGTCGCCCCCCCCTCTGCTCTGTCGCCCACCTCCTCCGTATCAGGATCTGGATCTCACGACGGCGCTACTGCTCCACCTCGTTAACCAGATAGTGAGCTCATGTGCGATAGCAGCACTGCGGGGGAGGGGTTCACGGTGGCCGCACCAAACTCTTGCCATTGTTAAGAACACATTGAACAAGCCACTGGAGACGACTAGGTGGTAAAAGAACTCTCTGCAGTTCTCTCCGGGCAGCAGGTGTGCCATGGAATTGTATTCTGATATGTGAATGCAACTGAAGTATCACACTTCTTATGCAGCAAAAGTATGGTGTGATCCGTGAACCTTCCATGAATGGCTGAACCCGCAGGTCTAAACTTCATTTGTCCTGAACCGGAAGTTCTGAACTTTTACTTAACGTCAAGTACTGAACTTCTTAATGACCGCTTGTATGGTTGTTTTGATGCTTGCAGGGAGTATATTCTGAACCTTCCATGAACCTGAACTTTTATTTTTGCTGAATTTGAACCTGGACTTCTGATGTGCCGGTGACCTACGGTGAACCTGAACTTCTATAGCCAGCATGCTGTGGTCTGTGGAGGCAACTTCTGGCCAATGGGCCACCGGGCACTCTGCAGTTAGGATTAGTTCTAAATTTTGGTCAGAAATTTGTCGTGTGAGCGTGCCGAATTTGAGTGCTTGTACTGTGCCATTTTTTGGTAGAAATTCTGGAGTGGTGTCAAATTTGAATTTATATCAGTATGGCAATTTGGAATCATGTCTGTAATGTCAATTGCAATACTGGAAATCTAAATCTATGAATAATGTCAGTAGGAAAGACATCAGATACTTTGTATATATTGTACGGTTGCAGACTAGAAATTGTACGTTGTCGTTGTCATGCTAACAATCTTGTTGTCATCATTCACTCATTCTATACTTCTGTTTGCTTCTAAGTTCTAACAGCACAAAATGAAAGCCAGAAAAGAGTAATGCAGAATTCAGTTTTTTCTTTTCATTTTTCTTTTACTATCAGGACATGCAGGTCACACATGCTTTGCATGGCAGGACGCGCACAACAGCGGACTGAACTTTTCCTTGTTCTGGATGGCATTACAAGCTAAATGACAGACTGTTCAGATGTCTGAACGATATGAATTTTTCTTCAAGTATCGGTGCATCTTCTGGAGTATAATCTATACTCTTTCAAAAGACCCCAGTAGTAGTGGTGAGTCGTGAATCTACCACAACTTATCACCACTGTCATGTGGGTCCCTCAAATAATGAGATAGGAGAGCTTTTAACCCTTCGCCAACCAGAAGGCATCAAAACAAGGAAAATATATTTTAAAGTGAGGTGTAAAATGATAAAAATAGATATGAAGGTTGTACAATGAGAATAATTTTAATTTAAAACTGGAGGCTTTAAAGTCTTTTTTTTAATTCCCATTGCACGGCACGGGCATTCGGCTAGTTATTACAACTATGCAAACTACACATATACAAACAAACCTGTCCATATAATCCCAAAGAAATGGGATATTACAGATATCACAATAATCCCAAAGAAATGGCAGTATAAGAACTTCTATTAGGTTCTGTAGATTGATTTGGGAATTGGGGAATGGTGGGCTTCTCCCACGGCCAGCACCCCCACACATACATATCTTATTCAACAAAATTACAAGCAGGTCCATGATAAAGTTGCATATTACACCAACACTCCCCCTCAAGATAGGCAAAAGATATCGACCATGCCCATCTTGTTACAAATTAACTCATTCTCACTTGAGCCTAATCCCTTTGTTAGACAATCAACTAGTTGTTCACAAGATTTTGTATACTCTAGGCTAAGCACTCCACTATCAAATTTCTCCTTGATGATGAACCTATCAATTTCGATATGCTTTGTGCGATCATGCTAAACCGGATTGTTTGCAATGTTGAAAGCTGATTTATTATCACAATGGAGCACCATAGTGCCATTACTCAACACCCGAAGTTCTAATAAGAGGCTCTTCATCCATAACATCTCACTCACACCCAAAAGCCATGGCTCTATACTCAGCTTCTGCAGTAGATCGAGCCACTACAGCTTGCTTCTTGCTTCGCCAAGAAACCCAGTAGCTATCAGTCTTGTAGTAGGCTTTTCATCTCGCCTTTAGTGACCAGCGAGGATTCCTCAACCCCTTTCAATGGATCCATCTCCTAGAGCGATGCCAACTAACACTCCTTGCGACGCATGTTCACCACAATCTCACAACAACTCTTATTCCATCAAGTTTTCAGCAAGCGAAGAACGGGGACATATCCTCGCTTGTGCTCTCAGCAACCCAAATCACATAACTGGATCAGGCTTCTTCCCGCACCCGTCAACAAAGAAACAGAAATAAACTTGCTCTCTTTCCCACAACAAGCTCACAAATCAGTCCCAAATCTAACTCCCAAAGCAGTACGTACCTTCTTTTCTTCCTCCTTGCTGGCGCACGCAGAGCTCCTCTCCTCCAGGAAGCTGAGAGAGGGGAGGACTGAGCTGGAGTAGGTGGTGGACGGGGGCGCCGGCGACGACGGAAGATGGCGCTGCTGCTGCTAGGTTGGATTCTCCCACGGCCAGCACCCCCACACATACATATCTTATTCAACAAAATTACAAGCAGGTCCCTGATAAAGTTGCATATTACACCAACAGGTTCTGCAACTTCCATGTAGCTCATTATCAGAACATCAAACTTCTATTGAGCAGGAATGAATGAATGGATCAATGGGTAGATGGTAGGAGTACCAGACTGACTGTGTGTATATTCAGCAAATTTAGTCTCCCTGATGGTTACAGCCCACCTTAACTGAATTTTACATCAGCAATGATTGTGTGCAAGGCCCTCTTTCCTCCACCAGATGATGCTTAAGGACCACAAAATCCATGTATATCTTGATGAATAGAAAAGAAAATCATTCCTTCCATTATCCAACAACGTTTTTTATTGAGTCCATCCTTTTCCATTTAAACGCTGAACAGAACAGCTTGTTTTTAGATAATGGAAGCTTTATTAAGACTCAGTCAAATACACCAAGATGATACATTCCAACTGAGCCCACCCCCGGCCTCTGTATAAAATGCACACAGCCAATAAAAGAACAAAACTAAACCCCCATCACGAAACATAGATATTAGTGACTATTAATCCGTAGACTAGATCGCCACCCATGCTCCTGGGTAAAAACATCCCGTGCCACCTGGTCCAAATATCGAGATACCACCGCAATAGTATCCCGCAATCCCGGTTTGTGGAGGATAGCCCAGATACGTAGCCACCGGGTAACTAGAGTAATAACCTGTAAAGGAGAAGACACTAACTTGTTATCAAAAATAACCCCGTTTCTGCTTAGCCAAATGGACCAACATAGAGCTGCTGCACCCATCAAAAGCAGATTTCTCATCTCTTTAGGAACACATGAAAGCCAACACCCAAACATATGAGTAACATTTCGAGAAGGTTGAAAGTTAGAGGCCATTTGAATAACGGACCATACCAAACGAGATAGATGACATTGGAAGAACAAATGTTGAATGGTTTCATCCTTATGACAAAAGCAACATTTTTTACTACCTTTCCAATTTTGCTTAGCTAGGTTATCCTTGGTTAGAATTACTCCCCGACGTAAGTACTAAAGGAAAACTTTTACTTTTAACGGTACTTTAATCTTCCAAATACCCTAGCTTGTTACTCTGTCATCAGGATTGGTTCAGGAATCAGGAGAGATATTATGACAAATACCCTAGCTTTTCCCCTTGTCGTCCCATCATATTGTTGAATTAACTGTAGTTTTGATGCATTCATGTGTTGTGCAGGGGGATGCTAAAAAGTGCCCCCTTTTGGATACTTCAACCTTCCTAATATTCCATGTAAGCTGTTTTCCTAATTTTTCGCATTGTAATCTGCTCTACTAGCAATGGCTTATGTGCTACATTTCCTGTACAGGATTCAGAACTCGAGTTCTTGCCACAAAATGGTTACTGTACACACAAATCTGGCTAAAATTGTAAATGGAAAATTTCAAATGCCAACTGCAATTAACAGCAGATTGAGTTGCTGATGGAGGTGAAAACTCTCCTATGCTTTAGAGTTCAGCCCCAAATCATCAACCCTCTTATATGGACTCTGAAGTCAGAATCGAGTTTTGTGTTCAGTTATTTCGGTTCAGTGCTCTAGTTTCATCTCAACTGTTCCGAGTAATTAACAACTGGACTAGAAATTATTCTTCCCCTGATCTGAAACTCACTCACTGACTCATCGGAGCGCTCATACACTCTTTGATGGGCCATACACTTTGGGCCTCATTTTGCTCCTGCCCTGTGCTGACGGGCCGCATGTCCCTGTAGTATCGGCCAGGCCCACAAATTAAATAGAATCCCTTGCTGGCCCATATAACATGGGCCTACGTCGCTTCCGGCGTACGCCCATTAATCGGCCCGACCGCAAGAGCGATAGTCTCCTGGATGAGAGAATCCGCCGCCATGGCAGCCGCTCGCCGGAGCTCCGCCGACCGGCCACGGAGCTCCTCTCCAGCGAAGATTTGCAAGTTGCGCATGATACCAAATTACCAAGTGCAAATGAGAGATGCTGTACTGCTGAGTAAGCTTCAGATACTGTTGTGTTACCAAAAACTAGCATGGTGGCCCGCGCAAATTGCGCGGCTAGGATCGTTATATTTTTTCTTATATAATAGCTTAGATATTTTCATTTTTTTATTAAAATATATTAAAATAGCAACATAATTTTAAATTCTGGATCAAGCTAACAAATGCGTGATATATATATTGTATTCTATATACATGATAGTTATCAATTATTTTAAATTTTAAATATTTATAAAATATATTTATATATGGACTCTAGACTCATCTTTCAATATTTTTTATTATTTTATTTTCGAATTTCATTAGTTAAATTTTATTCCTATATGGACTCTAGACACCTCTTTCAATATTCATAATTCCGAATTTCAGTTATTTGTAAATTGTATTTCTATATGGACTCTAAACTCTTTTTTAATACTTATTTTTTTAAAAAAACTTGAATTTGTGTTATTGATAAATTGTATTCCTATATGGACTCTAGAACTTTTTTTAAATATGATTTATCTTTTTAATTTCACTTATTTATAAATAGTATTTATATAGACTCTAGAATTTTTTTTCAATATTCCTTATTCGTTAATTCTAAATTTTAGTTATTTATAAATTATATTTCTATATAGACGCTAGACTCTTCTCCCAATCTTGCTTTTTTTTTAATTTTGAATTTTTTATTCTAAATTGTATTTCTATATGGACTCTAAACTCAAGTTTTACTTATTTTTTTTATTTTTTAATTATGACTTTCAGTTAGTTCTATATTCTGATATGGACTCTAGATTCTTCTTCCAATATTTATATTTTCCTAATTCTCATATTGTTATTTCTAATTGTATAATACTATGTATTTTTTAATTTCAAATAAATCGTATCAATTTTCGTTATTTATAATTTGTATTCCAGTATAGACTTTAGAACTTTTTTTCTAGTATTTCTTATTTTTAATTATAAATTTTAATTAATTATAAATTATATTCCTATATGAACTCTAGACTCTTCTCCCAATTTAGATCACGCGGCTGACATTGTTATATTTTTTCTCACATAATAGTATTTTATATTTTTAATATTTTATTATTAAAATACATTTAAATGACAACATAATTTTAGATTTTGTACTAACTCAACATACTAACCAGTGTGCAATATTCATATTGAATTATATATATATATATATATATATATATATAATCATTAATTATTTATTATTTTTATTCCGAATTTTAGTTATTTCTAAATTGTATTCCTATATGAACTCTAGATTGTTCTTCTAATATTTCTTACTTTTTAATTTTGAAGTTTTTTATATGAACTCTAAACCCTTCTTTTAATATTTTTATTTTTAAATCTTGAATTTCGGTTATGGTGCAGGGAATACTGCGGATTATGCCTACATATTCTCGGCTCATCGTGATTACCGAAAAACCGCTGATGGCTCCTAACGTTGAATCCTTGATATCATACGTATGGGGCTAGGGGCAAAACGTCATCATATTATGTATTCATATATGTTTGCACTTTAATTTGAGGTGCTGTTGCATGCTATATATAAAATAAATTGCTAGTCCGACTTGAGGTTAGGTGTCCGGATCAAAGTTGCTGGACTTTATATGTTTCCATGTCTCTTAGTATTTTTTTCTTCGTAGAGTCCAAATAGGTTATTGAATTTCAGTTTTTTTTTCTTAAATTGTATTTCCACATGAACTTTTTTAATTCTTTTTTATTTTTATTCCGAATTTAAATTGTATATTGATTTGGACTCTTTTTTTCTTTTTTAGATTAATGTGGGAATTTCTATGCTGTGAGAGCGAACGTGGTGGCTCCTTTTCCTATTACTTTATTGATATAATAGATTATCCCGGGAAACCAACACTCGATGAGCATGTCAATCCCTGTTGATGAGAGATGTTGTATGTACTGCTGTTTAAGCTACAGAACCTATTGATGTTATACAGATCTGAGTACATTTTTTTTTCTTTGATAATGTCAGATGTGAGGTCATGAAACTGCGATTGTGTTTAGTTCATAGCATCCTCTTCTTTGGAGAATCAATGATCCTGTTGAAGTCACCAATTGGATGCTTTGTACTCTATGTTCTGCTTCTGTAGCTGGATGAGTATCAGTCACTGTATCTGAACACATACAGAGTGAACTCTATGGTTTCAGTCTTTCAGATCAGGTATGTTCCTTCTTTGACATGGTCATCAATCTGAAAGCATGTGCAGTAGTATGATTCCATGATGGAGGAAACAAAACTTAATCATGTGCACGTCTTTCTTTTTCTTTTCTAATCAAAGTGCGCGCCTGCTCAATTCATGGCTTCATACAAGGTATAATAAGTTGCTCCCTTTGTCTGGTATTGCTACTTTACTTCTCAGTGTTGTGTAATTTTTGTTTCCGTAAGTTCTCCACCGGCTTCCTTCAATTTACCACTGGTCTCAGTGCTAGCTTTGCCCTGATCCATCCATGGCAGGCTTGCCGGCAGAAGCAACTGCAACAAAGGTGGCGATGCTCGCTGTACTCAGGCCAGCGTCTCCACCACCTTCAGTCTCATGGAATTTGTTCTGCTTCTAATTCTTACACTCAATTGTTGCTTTGTTTCTGCTACCTGTTCTATGCCAAACTGCAGTGAACAGGTGACCAGCTTCTTTTTTCTTTCTCCCCTTTGCTCCCTTCTTTGCTGGCACTTGATAATTTTTTTTTGACGCAAGGCACTTGATAATTTCTCACCTATAAAATGAATGAAAAATTTGAGTTCCTCGCCAGCCCAGATCTAGACGCCGGTGCCCTCACCAAGTGACCCTGATCTTATCATCCACACGATGCCCTCGCCAAGTCACCATGATATCATCATCCAAGATGAATAGGAACTTTGCACACCAACCGAATAGGGGTAGAGGGATCACTGCACTATATGAAATTTACAGTGGTTAGTATCGAATATGATTTTATGAAATAATTGCCTTCCTCCGTTCATTTTAGTATGTTAATTAGTATTGTTTTACAGTTGTTAGTATTGTTTGCTGTTAATTAGTTAGTCTTATTCTCACCAGTCCTATATACAATTATGTAATTGTAAAAGATGCACCATTCTTTAGTTGTAGTCCCATTTTAAGAGTAGATACACTACACTACACAGAAAAAAAAACATACTTCTATGAATACCTCACATGATAAGAATGTAGTAATACTTTTTAGTGTTGGTTATGTACCTCATACTGTGCATGATTTGTCCCTAGAACTTTAGTTTAAGTATGATAAGCTAATTATTGTATTAATATAAATGTCAATTCAGTAGTTATACCCATGGATGTCTATTTTATCAATACAAAAGTTTTAGTGAACATTATATATTTTTCAGGTCATGCTAACAGATATCGTGCATTCCTTGCCAACCTACAATGCTGTCACTTTCTGAAACGTTAAAAGTGGATCTCCCTTGCTGATTTTTCCTATGGCAACCATATTAGATTCTTTGGTTGGATCATGTGCCAATAAGTTGAAAGAGATTATTACTGAAGAGGTGATACTTATTCTAGGGATACAAGAAGAGCTCGCAGAGTTGCAGCGGAAGACTGAACTCATACATTGTTGTATTAGTGATGCTGAGGCAAGGAGGATGGAAGAGTCAGCAGTTGACAATTGGCTTGGTCAGCTAAGAGAAGTTCTATATGATGTTGATGATATTATTGACTTGGCTAGATTTAAGGGAAGCATTCTACTAACTGATCATCCTTCATCGTCATCAAGGAAGTCAATTGCTTGCACTGGCCTGTCAATTTCCACTTGCTTTTCTAATGTTCAAGCACGTCATGAGGTTGCTGTGAAGATTAGAAGTCTCAACAGGAAGATAGAAAACATTTCGAAGGACAGAGTATTTTTGACACTCAAGAGTACGGTTCCTACTAGAAGCAATTCAGCATTGAGAATGAGAAAAAGTTCCCACCTACTTGAGCCCAACATTGTTGGCAAGGAGATCATACATGCCTGCAGAAAAATGGTAGATTTAGTGCTTGAACATAAGGGGAGAAAACATTATAAGCTTGCAATTGTTGGGACTGGGGGAGTTGGTAAGACAACATTAGCTCAGAAAATATACAATGATAGAAAAATAAAAGGAAGATTCAACAAAAAGGCCTGGGTTTGTGTTTCCAAAGTGTACTCTGAAGCTTCTCTTTTGAGAGAACTTCTTCGAATTATAGAAGTTCATCACGGCCAAGATGAATCAATCGGAGAGCTCCAGAGCAAGCTTGAAATAGCAATTAAGGAGAAAAGTTTTTTCCTTGTGTTGGATGACATGTGGCAATCTGACGCATGGACAAATTTACTAAGAATTCCAATGCATGCTGCATCAACGGGAGTAATTCTCGTAACAACTAGAAATAATATTGTTGCCCTAGAAATTGGAGTGGACCATACTTATCGAGTTGATTTGATGTCAATCGATGTAGGATGGGAGCTACTTTGGAAGAGCATGAATATCAATGAAAGCATAGAATTGCAAACTCTACAGGATGTTGTGACTGAGATTGTTCGCAAATGTGGTTGCCTTCCTCTTGCAATCAAGGTTATTGCTAGAGTTTTAGCAAGTAAAGAACAAACAGAGAACGAATGGAAAAAAATATTGAGCAAAAATGCTTGGTTCATGAACAAACTTCCTAATGATTTGAGAGGTGCTTTATATCTGAGCTATGATGAGTTACCACGTCATTTGAAGCAATGCTTTCTTTATTGTAGTGTATATCCAGAAGATGCAAACATTTACCGTGATGATCTTACAAGGATGTGGATCGCTGAAGGCTTTGTAGAGGACCACGGAGGTCAACTACTAGAAGAAACAGCAGATGAGTATTACTATGAGCTGATCCACCGGAACCTTCTTCAACCAGATGGTTTATATTATGACCACAGCAGCTGCAAAATGCATGATCTTTTAAGGCAGCTTGCTTGTTATTTGTCAAGGGAAGAATGTTTTGTTGGAAACCCAGAATCATTGGTATTTAACACTGTGTCTAAACTTCGACGTGTTTCAGTCGTCACAGATAAGAACATGGTAATGTTACCTAGCATGGACGAGGTGCAATATAAAGTAAGGACATGGAAAACTTCTTATGAGAAAACACTCAGAGTTGATAATTCATTTTTCAAGAGATTTCCTTATCTTCGTGTTTTAGATTTGACTGATTCATTTGTACCAAGCATCCCAGGTTGCATCGGGAATTTGATCCATCTACGTTTGCTTGATCTTGATGGTACCAATGTATCTTGTCTTCCAGAGTCCATTGGCAACCTGAAAAATCTTCAAATATTGAACTTGGAGAGGTGTGTTGCTTTGCACAGTCTTCCTTCAGCGATCACTCAACTGTGCAATCTAAGGCGCCTTGGCCTCAATAATACACCGATAGATCAAGTTCCAAAAGGGATTGGCAAATTGGAATTTCTCAATGATGTAGAAGGGTTTCCAGTCTATGGTGGCAGTAGTAATACTAAAATGAATGATGGATGGAACTTGGAAGAGTTGGCTTATCTTTACCAGCTAAGGCGGCTTCATATGATTAAATTGGAAAGAGCAGCTTACCGCACTACTTACCCATTGTTAACAGACAAAGGGTTTCTGAAATTTTTGTACCTATGGTGTACTGAACGTACAGATGAACCATACACAGTAAAAGATTTCAGCAATATTGAGAAGATCTTTGCGCAGCTAATTCCACCGTGCAACCTGGAAGATCTTGCTATTGTTAAATTCTTTGGTCGCCAGTATCCCTTCTGGATAGATTCTACCCATTTGGCTTATGTAAAATCCTTGCATCTCTTCAACTGCAAATTCTGTATGCACCTTCCACCAGTTGGGCAGCTACCCAACTTGAAATAACTAAAAATTGAGGGAGCAGCTGCAGTTACCATGATTGGACCCGAATTTGCTGGCCGCAGGGCGAGTAATCTTGGACGAACAGTTGCTTTCCCCAAGCTTGAAGAGTTGCTCATACGAGATATGCCCAACTGGGAAGAGTGGTTCTTTATTGATGAAGCAACGTCAACTGCTAAGGAAAGGGTTGATGATGGAGATTCTGCAATGCCAAAAGAGAAAGCCTTACCTCCAAGGATGCAGATACTGTCACGGTTGAGGAGGCTGGAACTTTCTGGCTGCCCAATGCTGGAAGCTCTTCCACGGCAGCTTGCACAGATTAACAGTCTGAAGGAGATAGAGCTAAGATGGGTAAGCAGCCTGAAGGTGGTGGAGAACTTCCCCCTCCTCTCTGAGATGCTTTTGATTGCGACATGTCAAGCCCTGGAGAAAGTCTCTAACCTTCCTCGAGTGCGAGAGCTGCGCGTGCAAGATTGTCCAAACTTGAGACTTGTTGAGGAGTTGGGCACTTTGGAGCAGTTGTGGCTTTATGAGGATATGCATGAGGTCTCTACATTGTGGGTGCCTGGGCTTCAACAGCAGTGCCGGCAACGTCATGGAGAGGATCTTGATGTCTACAATTGGACATAGTGATAATGTATGGATGCCCAAAATTATTTGGACGCTTCGGTTGTTTGATGCAAGGTATGTGATTTTATATACTCTTGATTCAGATTGCGCCCATTTTTTGGCATGCTATTGTGTACATAAACTTCCATTATCTAAAAAATTGTGTACATAGATATATATTTTTTGCTTTACTAGTTCTCGGTCTCAAGGATGAAAGGACCTAGTACTTTGTAATATCGGATATTACAGATATAACAATAATCCCAAAGAAATGGCAGTATAAGAACTACAAAACTGTACTTTTAGTTTGTTCCGGTAATCTTCTATTAGGTTCTGCAACTTCCATGCAGCTCATTATCAGCACATCAACCGTCTATTGAGCAGGAATGAATGAATGGATCAATGGGTAGATGGTAGGAGTACCAGACTGACTGTGTGTATATTCAGCAAATTTAGTCTACCTGATGGTTACAGCCCACCTTAACTGAATTTTACATCAGCAATGATTGTGTGCAAGGCCCTCTTTCCTCCACCAGATGATGCTTAAGGACCACAAAATCCATGTATATCTTGATGAACAGAAAAGAAAATCATTCCTTCCATTATCCAACATCGTTTTTTATTGAGTCCATCCTTTTCCATTTAAACGCTGAACAGAACAGCTTGTTACTCTGTCATCAGGATTGGTTCAGGAATCAGGAGAGATATTATGACAAATACCCTAGCTTTTCCCCTTGTTGTCCCATCATATTGTTGAATTAACTGTAGTTTCGATGCATTGATGTGTTCTGCAGGGGGATGCTAAAAAGTTCCCCTTTTGGATACTTCAACCTTCCTAATATTCCATGTAAGTTGTTTTCCTAATTTTTCGCATTGTAATCTGCTCTACTAGCAATGGCTTATGTGCTACATTTCCTGTACAGGATTCAGAACTCGAGTTCTTGCCACAAAATGGTTACTGTACACACAAATCTGGCTAAAATTGTAAATGGAAAATTTCAAATGCCAACTGCAATTAACAGCAGATTGAGTTGCTGATGGAGGTGAAAACTCTCCTATGCTTTAGAGTTCAGCCCCAAATCATCAACCCTCTTATATGGACTCTGAAGTCAGAATCGAGTTTTGTGTTCAGTTATTTCGGTTCAGTGCTCTAGTTTCATCTCAACTGTTCCGAGTAATTAACAACTGGACTAGAAATTATTCTTCCCCTGATCTGAAACTCACTCACTGACTCATCGGAGCGCTCATACACTCTTTGATGGGCCATACACTTTGGGCCTCATTTTGCTCCTGCCCTGTGCTGACGGGCCGCATGTCCCTGTAGTATCGGCCAGGCCCACAAATTAAATAGAATCCCTTGCTGGCCCATATAACATGGGCCTACGTCGCTTCCGGCGTATGCCCATTAATCGGCCCGACCGCAAGAGCGATAGTCTCCTGGATGAGAGAATCCGCTGCCATGGCAGCCGCTCGCCGGAGCTCCGCCGACCGGCCACGGAGCTCCTCTCCGGCGAAGATTTGCAAGTTGCGCATGATACCAAATTACCAAGTGCAAATGAGAGATGCTGTACTGCTGAGTAAGCTTCAGATACTGTTGTGTTACCAAAAACTAGCATGGTGGCCCGCGCAAATTGCGCGGCTAGGATCGTTATATTTTTTCTTATATAATAGCTTAGATATTTTCATTTTTTTATTAAAATATATTAAAATAGCAACATAATTTTACATTCAGGATCAAGCTAACAAATGCGTGATATATATATTGTATTCTATATACATGATAGTTATCAATTATTTTAAATTTTAAATATTTATAAAATATATTTATATATGGACTCTAGACTCATCTTTCAATATTTCTTATTATTTTATTTTCGAATTTCGTTAGTTAAATTTTATTCCTATATGGACTCTAGACACCTCTTTCAATATTCATAATTCCGAATTTCAGTTATTTGTAAATTGTATTTCTATATGGACTCTAAACTCTTTTTTCAATACTTATTTTTTTAAAAAAACTTGAATTTGTGTTATTGATAAATTGTATTCCTATATGGACTCTAGACTTTTTTTAAATATGTTTTATCTTTTTCATTTCACTTATTTATAAATAGTATTTATATAGACTCTAGAATTTTTTTCATTATTCCTTATTCGTTAATTCTAAATTTTAGTTATTTATAAATTGTATTTCTATATAGACGCTAGACTCTTCTCCCAATCTTGCTTTTTTTTTATTTTGAATTTTTTATTCTAAATTGTATTTCTATATGGACTCTAAACTCAAGTTTTACTTATTTATTTTATTTTTTAATTATGACTTTCAGTTAGTTCTATATTCTAATATGGACTCTAGATTCTTCTTCCAATATTTATATTTTCCTAATTCTCATTTTGTTATTTCTAATTGTATAATACTATGTATTTTTTAATTTCAAATAAATCGTATCAATTTCTGTTATTTATAATTTGTATTCCAGTATAGACTTTAGAACTTTTTTTCTAGTATTTCTTATTTTTAATTATAAATTTTAATTATTTATAAATTATATTCCTATATGAACTCTAGACTCTTCTCCCAATTTAGATCACGCGGCTGATATTGTTATATTTTTTCTCACATAATAGTATTTTATTTTTTTAATATTTTATTATTAAAATACATTTAAATGACAACATAATTTTAGATTTTGTACTAACTCAACATACTAACCAGTGTGCAATATTCATATTGAATTATATATATATATATATATATATATATATATATATATATATATATAATCATTAATTATTTATTATTTTTTATTTCGAATTTTAGTTATTTGTAAATTGTATTCCTATATGAACTCTAAACCCTTCTTTTAATATTTTTATTTTTAAATCTTGAATTTCGGTTATGGTGCAGGGAATACTGCGGATTATGCCTACATATTCTCGGCTCATCGTGATTACCGAAAAACCGCTGATGGCTCCTAACGTTGAATCCTTGATATCATACGTATGGGGCTAGGGGCAAAACGTCATCATATTATGTATTCATATATGTTTGCACTTTAATTTGAGGTGCTGTTGCATGCTATATATAAAATAAATTGCTAGTCCGACTTGAGGTTAGGTGTCCGGATCAAAGTTGCTGGACTTTATATGTTTCCATGTCTCTTAGTATTTTTTTCTTCGTAGAGTCCAAATAGGCTATTGAATTTCAGTTTTTTTTTCTTAAATTGTATTTCCACATGAACTTTTTTAATTCTTTTTTATTTTTATTCCGAATTTAAATTGTATATTGATTTGGACTCTTTTTTTCTTTTTTAGATTAATGTGGGAATTTCTATGCCGTGAGAGCGAACGTGGTGGCTCCTTTTCCTATTACTTTATTGATATAATAGATTATCCCGGGAAACCAACACTCGATGAGCATGTCAATCCCTGTTGATGAGAGATGTTGTATGTACTGCTGTTTAAGCTACAGAACCTATTGATGTTATACAGATCTGAGTACATTTTTTTCTCTTTGATAATGTCAGATGTGAGGTCATGAAACTGCGATTGTGTTTAGTTCATAGCATCCTCTTCTTTGGAGAATCAATGATCCTGTTGAAGTCACCAATTGGATGCTTTGTACTCTATGTTCTGCTTCTGTAGCTGGATGAGTATCAGTCACTGTA